>CM060900.1:436022258-436657258 GCA_030762935.1 Hymenopus coronatus | reverse complement strand
TTCACCACACTGTTCAATAATTTCTTTATTTTCATCTGTCAAATCTTGTTTCTCTCCTGCTAATACGCTATAATTTAATTCTTCAGAATTAAATGCTAACTCTCATTTACTGTTGGCTTCACTTGACTTCCTGCAAGTGTACTCTAAATCATAATATTCTTGTGTTAACGGATACTAGGAGTGAAATATTGACTATAATCAATCAAAAAATCGCAAATGGCTTTTTGTATCAAATAGTTGTAACCTTTGGGCGTCTAAATAGAGTCAACATTTAGCTATCCTCCTCTTGCTTTGGGCTCTACGGCTCTCTTAAAATACACCTACTTCCTATCATATTATTTCATTATTTTTTTTCTTTTCTTTTCCAAACTAATTTTCACACCTTCAGGATGTTCGATGCGTCTCAATTTTTTGTTTAAATACGACTGAAATTCCCCAAAATGTGTAGAAACATCTATTGTAGTATCACAAAGAACAAAATTATCATACTACCAATATTTTTATGAATAAAACGCTAAATATTAGAGATTAAAATTTCGAACATTTTTAAGAAGTACAACAATTCACTAATCAAAGTTATTGAAAATCTCCACTTGATGCTTTTTCAAAGCAGCAATTCAGAAAATTTCAACCATTTTTTTTTTGTTTTGAAATTTTGAAGCGCGTGTGATATGATAATGCAGCATATTTAATACTAAAATTTATGAGATATATCTTGCAAATTACTAATCCAATTTGAATCAAATTTGATATTCACACTAACGTAACAGAAATGCAATCCAAGCAAAGGTTTCAGAAAAATCTACAAAGAAATATAGAAATTTAAAATTTCACTCCCAGTGTCCCTTAACATTAGTGACCTGCAAAATGCAGTGCATTATGATAATGTCTCCAGTTATGTGTTACATATTTCTCATCTCAAAAATGGATTCTTTGTTTGCTGCCTACTTAGTTGGCTTACTCTCCTCGAATTTAGGACTTACACGCGAGTTAAGGAGCCAACGAAAATTGAATCGAAGATTGAAGAACCTGGAATGAGGCATCGGCCTGTACCCAGGTTAGAGTGTGAGGAAAAATATAAAATAAAGGGGGGTAGTAGAAAGAACAGGCGATGGAGCAATTGGTGGAATGAATGGCGAGGAAAGCGAAAAAGAAACCGGAGAAAACTCGTCCGATACCACTTCACCCACCACAAATCCCACATGCAGTCCATTGGGAAGGTGAGAAGCGACAAGGTTTAAACACATGGTCACGGCGCCGTCTGGTTCACTGCTACAGAGATGTGTGCACTTACAGCCGGCCTGCTGAAGGAAGCCGAGTTAGTGTAGCAAAGTATTCGCTTCCTCGTCCAGCAATGGATAAGTTGCATTGGGTACCACATGTCTAAATGAAGTACAGTATTGAAGTTACTATATGGCCTTTAATTACACTGAAAACAAGTCCTTAGCTTAAAACAATATTTTAAAATTATATTTCGTTAAAACAAATCCATATATGAACTTAATTGGCAGCTTGGTATAATTTGGCAGTCTTATGTAACTCCGTGGCACGACAGCTCACAAGGAACCTTGGCCTACCGCCCGTATGTCTCGATCCATGACAGACGTCATGGATGGGGTGCAGTATTGGAGGGTGAGATGCGGTCAGTGCCTCGAATCCCTCCCGGCGAGTTAATGCGGTCCTCATGACCTGGAGCCGCTACTTCTCCATCAAGTAGCTGCTCAATTTGCCCCCCCAGGGACCTCACGAGGCTGAGTGCACCCCGGTCCAGGTCTTCCAACGGGGGAAAAATCCCCATGCCGATACTGGGAATCGAACCCAGGTCTCCCGCTTGCTAAGCAGCTGCGGTACCACCGCGCAGTCTTATATACATGTACTAAAATGCTTGTTTGTCTGAAACGTTCAAGTCGTGGTATGTTTTAATTAAGATTCAAGTGTATATTCACTATAAAGGTGTTATGTATCATATTTTGTACTAAGGGAACCTTTGTGGGCGTTAAAAGGAATCACTTATAGTGATCACTGTGGTTTATTGCCAGCGACAGCAATTTTATGGTCTAATAATCCTTATACACAGAGATGGAGGTGAATAAGTGCAATAATTTTATATTTAGTAAAGAACAATTGTATAATAGATAAGTGTATCCTATTCTGACCCTTACTAATAACATGTCATTAATGAAGCACAAATTTCAGAGTCTAATGAGTATTGAATGGTCTTAATCGATGTCCTTGCTGTGTGTATATAGATCACACCTATAGTCGGGCTGGGCAGAGGGTCGAGAGCAAGAGGGTAAATCGAACGATCTGTTACGTAAACAACCGAACGTCTGAGATAGGGAATAATAGCCATCCTAAAAACATCGTGAAATTTTCGTCATGAATGTAGCCTTAGAAAATAGGAGAAAAGAACTGCAAACACTGCATCATCAGATCGCCCTCAAAGGTTAATACAAATATTTGAGTTTATTCACCTCCCACCTCTATGTCAGCATTTATGCATTGAAAGCTTCCGCAATATGCCCATAACTATGTCCATATAAGAGATATTAAGACTTGTAGTTACAAAGTAGAAATTTAAGACAATTTTGGGTAACCTAGCCGTGAATAGAAACAGTGGATACAGAACAACAAATAATGGTGTAGGATAGAAACTGAGAGAGACATCTCGTGTACTGCGATTTACACAGATGTTTTTTCGGTAAAATCCCCCCCCCGAGGAGAAAGGGATGCGTGAGAAAACCACAAGAGGCTACAGGCCACAGCTAGACGCGTGGAAGTCCCCAAAATGTCTAAGCCCTGTGACTCATCCCATTGTTGAAGCCGTCGATCTGGCAGCCCTCTACTGGCCACGGGTAGTATTTTTCTCGTTGAAACCTGCAGTAGTACTATAAAAATAAATCTTAAATAAAATATGGCCAACGTCATAAATAAAACCTCGGAGTAAATAAAACAATCCATGGCAATGGTCATAGAGGGACCTACAACCGGTTCGAACAATAACAAAGAAAAAGAATAAAGATATTTAAAAGTAAACCCTGTTCGTTAAAAGTTACAAAACGATAAAATATCTGACACTAAAATCTTAAAAAACAGAACGAGCGCCCCAATATCATTTGTTGGGATACATAAAACTAACCAAAACCTTATCGGGAATGTCACTTGGGATAAAAAGTTAAAAATCCTAGCCATCGCTTTATTGTCATTCCCGAGGACTTCAGCAAGGGAGACCGGAAGTTACAGAGTTCCTCGAAGTGCTGCAAGAACAACACGCACATGGAAAACAGACAAGCATGCTCTGCATAGCGGACAGATAGGTATAGGTTTCCTGTTAAGTAGGTAGCCGTGTGTTAAAATAAAAAGAAAAGAAAAGAGCCAAATTTACTTCCTTATGACGACAAGCACGAGAGGAAGTTAAGCAGTATATCGGAAGATCCTTCACTACTCTTGGCTTGTTGCCGCTGAGAGCTCACCACTTTTCATGCCAGCACCAAAGTATTGCTCACCGGACAACAAGCCTAAATGTTGCAGATTTACACCAGTTATTGCAACACTGGGTTCAATTATTGCCGTCTTTGCTGCCAAATCCATGTCTCAATCCCTAGCAACTCAATGTGCTCAGGAATGCATGCACAGGTGGTAGTAATTTTAGAGGGTGATAATAGCTTTAAGAAAAATGCTAGTATTATAGCCATTAGGATGGTCGATTTGATATTGTGTCAAATGAGCAATTGCTAAGTATTTCAGAATGTTAATGCACTTCAGAACATAATAGATTCACACATTACGAATTTGAAACAAGCAAATGCTGAAGGGTAAGTTATGTAAATTGAAATATACAAATTATGTTATAATTAATATTCCAGTATTCCCAACTTGATACAGTGAGCTCAAATTGAGAAACATTTTAGTATATTAGTGCGCAAAAGTTGAATTTAATAAATTAAACTTTAATTACCTACATTAGTTAATCTTCTGTTTACATTTGCTGTGGTTGTTGCATAGTACCACACAAATATTGTTTCATATTGAGTATTTCGTCTACATGCATTCTTATTTTCCAAAACAAAGGCACCTATAATTCCTACGAAAATATCCATTAAATCTTATTAACCGAGGAATATTTCGCCTCTTAAAATTTACGAAGAGAGTGGACAATTTAGACTTTTAAAGGTACACTTGCCTTTACAAAAATGATACATTCAAGAACAGACATTTACGTTGGTGATGAAATCCTAGTTTGCCCTTTTAACACCTTCAACATCCATGGTAATGCGCTTATATAATTCCAGCAACTTAAATGTTAATTTATTTTCTTCGTTCAAAAAACTGATTGGAATGTTACGCCTAAAATAAATGATTGATTAATTAATGAACGTTAAACTGGTGAACGAATCATTATCATTTTAATAAGTTTGATCCGGTACATCCAAATTGGAGAAGGGGAGGCGCAGTAACCTATTACACTCAGCATACCTCTATGCGACGCAATGGAATGTTTCAACACACGCTCATCTGCATAAAAAGGTGTTTTCTTGAAAGGAGGAAAGATAGAAAGAAAAACGAAATACGAGTTCCCATTTTAGAAAATTATAAGTATTCAAACATGTAAACCAATAACAAGGAATATCTCGAAAATGGATAACCACAAAAAACTGTATTGGTGATAAGTTGAGTCTTTTAACGAGACATACATTTTGGTGTGTTAAGTTTTTGTCCATCTCTCACGGTTTACCACTTATGCAAAAGTCATCTAGAATGAAGAGAGATTTGGAGGTTTGTGGTGAAAATATCTTAAACATGTGGTATTTTAGTCAAAACCTTTAGCCATTGCTGAGAGAACTAAATTTTCGAGAAAAAAATCCATATATATATGGTACTTCTGAAATGGAGGGATTTTCTTGGAACATCTTCCTGTCTCATTCTTGAATGATGCTGAACTTAATAAGTTTGATATTTAACGGATTTTTGTTTTGAGTTACGCTGTTCACTCATACTCCTGTACGTTATCTATGACAGTATGTGCGACTAATCTGCAGTTCGCTCATCTACTATAGAAAACGTGCACGTTTATAGTATAGGATCCAACGAAAAGTATAAGCTACCTCCATGACGTTTTCTACACGTTATGTAGCATCTGCACCATTATGGCCGTGCCGTGGCCGAGTGGTTAGACCAACGGTTCCCAACCGGTGTGCCCCGGCACCCTAGGGTGCCGTGTGATTGACTAAGGGGTGCCGCGAGATATTGAGATAAACAAAAAAAAATACCTTCTACTGAAGTCTTAAGTCTTGTAAGGTCTAGAAATAAAATAAGTCAAATCAATTATTCTCATACACGGCAGATGGTGATAGTAGTCGATTCATTTCAATAATTCAGTTATACTAGTATCCCACAGATGGCATTACAGCTATACCCTGACGAACATTCCCGAGACTTTGACAGATGAATATTTAAAAGTGTACGCCGCTTGGCGCTTTCAGTTGTCTTCTTCGCGTTGATTCACACTGTTTAGCTATGGATAAGTTCATTGTTAAACGTAAACGCCAGGACAGTGAAAGTGTACAGTCGGCTCCTACTGCTTGCTTTAAGAAGCCAAATCTTACAGTTTCTCCCGGACCGTCGAATTCACCAGATAAAGAAGACAAACGAAAGAAAAGAACATACCGGGACCGTTAGCGTATGGATTTAAGTGGAATAACAACGAAGAAAACCCTATCCCTGTGTGTTTAGTTTGTGGCGAAACACTTAGCAACGAGGCCATGGTACCTAGCAAACTGAAGCGGCATCTTACAACAAAGCATCCTAGTGTGTCACAGAAAAGTGTAATGTATTTTTCACATATATTAGAAGGGGAGAAGAAAACAGCTGTGCGAATGGTAAAGAGAATGACCATAGGTGATACTGCTCTTGAAGCCTCATTTAAAGTAGCAGAACTGATAGCTAAAAAAAAGAAACCTCATACTCTTGGAAAGGAAATTATTGGCCCTGCATGTCAAATTATAGTTTCAACAATACTTGGCGAAGGAGCACCTAATCAAATTTCGAAAGTTCCTCTGTCCAACAACACAATCAGCCGCAGGGTATCTGAAATGTCATGCAATATCAACGAACAAGTCACGGAGAAAATAAAAACTTATAGAACATTTGCTTTGCAAGTAGATGAGAGTCTCGATATTGGTGACAAACCGCAACTCCTTGGTTTTATCAGATATATTGATGAAAAAGATATTAGTGAACAGTTTCTGTTCTGTAGACCGCTGGAGCCTACAACCACAGGCCATGATATTTTCGTTTCTATTAATTCCTATCTCAATGACCATGATCTTTCATGGAAACACTGTTGTGGTATATGTACAGATGGTGCACCATCTATGACTGGGAAAATTAAAGGTTTTACTGCCAGAGCTCTCAATGAAAATCCATCTATTATTATAACTCACTGTTTTCTGCATAGAGAGGCATTAGTCGTGAAAGCGTGTAATGAAGATTTTGCTGAAGTGTTTAACCAAGTTGTGAAAATGGTGAACTATATGTCTCGACCTTTAAAGTGCAGAATTTTTGACAGTTATGTCGCGCAACGGATGCAGCTCATACCTCTTTGTTACTTCACACAGAAGTAAGGTGGTTGTCGCGGGGTCGTGTATTGAACCGGTTTCTCGAACTTAAAGAATAGCTAAAAACTTTTTTTAAGGATGAAAATCAAGACACAT
Organism: Hymenopus coronatus; assembly: GCA_030762935.1. Lineage (NCBI taxonomy): Eukaryota > Metazoa > Arthropoda > Insecta > Mantodea > Hymenopodidae > Hymenopus > Hymenopus coronatus. The sequence continues at coordinate 436,650,545 of CM060900.1, read as the reverse complement.
TTCATGAGCTCTTACTAAGTGATTCTTGGTGTTTTGAATTGTCGTATCTGGCAGATATTTTTCATAAGCTGAATGAACTGAATGTTTCGATGCAGGGTCGACATGAAACAATAATCTCCTCAACCAATAAAATGAAAGGTTTTAAAAGAAAACTTAGCTCTTGGAAGTCTGCAGTTCAAAAAGGAGATTTGTCGAACTTTCCATCTCTTCTTAATGTGGCAGGAGATAAAGATCTGGGTAAACTGAAAGACCGCATTTGTGATCACTTATCAAGATTGCAAGATGCAATAGATGCGTACTTTCCAACTATTTCCATTACGAATCTTGACTGGGTTGTCTCACCATTTGATTTCGTAGACAGTGCAGAGGAAATAGATTTCACTGCTTGCGAATGAGATGAATTTATCGATCTTTGCTCTGATTCCACACTCAAAGGTAAGTTCACCAAGAGTGAGGCGTCGGTGGCTAGTTTTTGGCTTCAACGGAGAGAGGAGTACCCTAACCTAATGAAGAAAGCAATTGACGCACTTTTGTCCTTTTCAACATCCTATCTATGCGAGCAAGCCTTCTCTGCTATGGTGTCAATAAAATGCAAAGCAAGAAATAGACTGAATAACCTTGAGGATGATTTGCGTGTTTCACTGTCAACTGTAAGACCCGACATCACATATCTGTGCTCTAAGCATCAATCACAAGTTTCACATTAATCATTAATCGAACAAAATTTATTGATGTATTTTTACTCAGTGATTGTAGTAAAGTTTACTGTATTATGTTATTGTGTACGTTATTATATAACATTTCAATAAATTAACATATTAAGCTTAATTTTCTTTTAATTCAAGGAAGGGTGCCCCTGGTGTTTAATGTTATTCCCAAGGGTGCCGTGAACTTCAAAAGGTTGGAAAACACTGGGTTAGACCATTCGCCTCTCACCTGGGGTTCGATCCCCAGCGACAGCATGCCAGATTTGTCGTGGTGGACGAAGCGGCTCAGGGGCGGGTATTCTCCGGGTACTTCCGTTTCCCCCGCCATCACATTCCACCGCGGCTCCATCTTCATGTATTATCAGTGTCATCGCCTGCGGTGCCAGAGCAGTAAAATCGGGCGTTAAACACTACGAAAAAAAAATCCACCATTATATGGTCAAAGTGTACAATTATACAACAAAAGTCGGCAGAAATCACAGTTTCAGGAACCATGTAATTTTAAATTTTAGTTAGGTATATATCAATAAACTTTTAAAACTTTTACTTTCAACCCCTTATGAATTAAATTACACTGCTTACTCAACTGTAACACAAATTTATGCTCATGGACTATTGAATTTGGCGAAAATTCTAAGATACCATAAAACTTGTAAAAACTACTCATATTCATATTTTTTTCATTCCCTTGTGAATAAATTGTCACTATTTGACTAATCAAGACAAACATTTTGGACAGCTACGTTTTAGGTACAAGTAAATATTACAGACTATCTACCATATTAAACAAAATCATCTAAGGACTTATTTTCATTCTTTACTTAGAATTTTGCAAGTCCTAGAGGGTGTCTGTCCTATATAAGGGTAGGGTAAGCCGACTACTTATATAATGTACCATTGCGACGCTGGGAAGGTAGCTGATGTTTAATATCTTTTTGGAATTTAAAATGTTTATGGGCTAAAGCATTAATTGAAATGGACACATCAAAATTGCTTGCCATGTTTAAATAATACTTTCGATTAGCAGTATTTGGTATGTGGAGGTATGTCATGCAGCTCAGCGTCCCTTGCGTTTGATGGCCGCAATGACTTCACTCTTCGCTGTCATGTCTGATTCTCAAGAATCAGCCTTGTAGCTAGAGGAATGTTAGCAATTCAGGTCGCATTTCTCACCCCTGCTTCTGTAAGTTCGTGTCTATTACATTAGTCTAGTCCATCTTTCATTTACACCGTTCGCAGAAGTAATTAACTAAGAGTGCTACTCACCTCTTCATTTAACACCGCATTAAATACTGCTACGTGATTCAGTTTTACTACTTGGAATTTTCATTATAAGCACAAGTAAGTAATAGAAGCTGGGGAGGCCGCGCCGTGGCCGAGTGATTAGACCACTCGGCTCTCACTAAAGTGGCCTAGGCGACCGCATGTGGGATCTGTGGTGGACAAAGCGGAGCTATAGCAGGTTTTCTCCGGTTTCCCCGACATCGCATTTCACCGGTGTTCCATCTTCATTCCATGTATCATCGGTGTCATCGCCTGCGGTGCCATATGCAGTACAAGCGGACGTCAACACTTTAAAAAAATTAAAGCTGGTCTCAGATGAATGTGAAAGCTGATGATGGGCACAATCGAATGTATTCGAATACTTTTAAGAATCGAAACTTTTATTTGAGTGCAAGCTCTCGAATACTACATACAGTTACTTATTAATGTTTTCGCTGATTGCAATCAGCCTGTATTGGTATGCAATTTCTCGGATATTTATTTTCGTCACTCCAGAGATGTTCTTTGGTTCTCATCATGGCTATACTAGATAAAAGCATTCATTTCAAATGATGGACGAGAAATACTACAACAGTTAGGTGCTGACAATTAGTTGTTAAATTTACTTTTTTTCTCTCCATTCGCAGGAACTATTGGATGAGAAAGATAAACGACCGACTGCAGTTTAGTTATCCATGGGAGGAAAACAGTTTATTTGAACAAATAAAAGCTAACATAATTTTAAGGCAGTATTTAAGCACAAAGTTTAACTTTTATTTGATACAGTCATTGCGTGTTTATGTGCACTATGGATATTGTAAATGAAAAACGTAAACATAAATTATAGCACCTTGAATATCAGACTTTTTTTTTTTTTTTTTGGCAAAACAAAATGAATTACTCACGGGTCAGAATGTTTATCAGTCATCTTTCCGGCAAGTGCCCAAGCGTATGAGCCCCAATCAGCTTTAAGTGATATTATGTCAGCAACTCGAGACGAGATTTCCATTCACCGACTGCAGCATTAGAATAAAATATTCACAACATTCTCGAACGAGAACCGGTGCATTTACAACCGTCAGAGTGAAGGATTCGAATACAGTATTAAGGCTTTGGAATATCTCGTGAATATTCAGGAATCGAATACATCGACATTTAGCATTTTTATACTCCCATCACTAGTGAAAACCACATGGTAAAGCATTGTGATCTAGGGGAATGAGAGGTGTTTCTACGTCTACGTATATGTTCTTATTCAACTACAGCCGTTATGAGGGTGGTCAATTTCCAGAGTCAGTTCACATATGAGAGGTTATTGGCAACAGGGGGAAATCCCACTTTTGAAGGCAAATGAAATACTAACGCCATCTGCTTCTTCTTTCAAGGTACTTTGCCACATTCACGTTTCCAAGCAATAATGCGGACATTCACAAGAAATTCAGGCGTTTCTCTTTTACATGATTTTGACAGAACGGAGAACGTCCAAATCAGGCATGGGGAAAACTGGTTCATGGTGCCAGTGCACTGAAGTGTGTCCTTGCTTCATTCCACCGTCCCTTCTCCTACCGCCTTCTTCAATTGTACTTCCGGCACGTCTCATTCAGTGGAGGGCATGGCTTCCAACTCGGGACGCTAATTTCAGGAAAATTGGCAGAGAAAATTACGGCTTAGTTGTTCCACTTTAGACTTAAATTTATTCTTTTTAATTCATATAAAGAAACTCAGAGGGACATCAACAACAAAAATTGTACTTACCTACAGTAGGATGTATCAGTTTTTGTATAAAACAATGGAGCTTACCTACATACTATATTTATTGGTATTAAAGCCAAACAATTTATTATGCTGGTCACATATCTTTAAAATGTGTTTTAAAATTGAATGAAATGGACCTTTGTTACTTTATTATTAAAGAGAAACAGCTTATTATGTTGATCACAAGGCAGAGTAAGATTAAGTTACGTCCAAAAGATAAAAGAATGGTTATATACTTGAAAGACAACTATCTAAACCACAGCAGGTGGCTGTAATAACTATTGCATGAAACACATACTTAATATATACAACATACTTTAAATGATAGTGAAGAACTGAGTGTGGTACATCCACCACTGCACCTAACTTGTAATAAAACAAGTGGGTTACTCCTCACCACTCGACAACAGCATGTGAGGGAGTAAGCAACATTCCCTCCCTACTCTCCTGGTCCAAGTGATTATTCGGAAGAAGTAGGCATGTCCTAAAAAGGGAGATTTTATATTGTACATATGGTGCACACGTAATTAATTTTGTGAATAATTCCGTCAGATTTTCCGACAACGCACACATTATAATTGGCTGTTGAATTTTTTTTCTATAATATCTTTCCAAGAAAGAAACCATCTTTGTGAATATTGTAAAGCTAATTTTAATTTACTGTTTTGATTTGTTTTTTTTCATTGTGTGATTATCTGTAAGTGCATTAATGCATTATGTGTCAATTTCATGTAGAGCTAATTTTATGTGCAATATGTATGGACGGTCCCCCATATGCATAGGACAAAATGTAACTTTGTATTCTATTTTTCATTTAATTAATGAGGTGTGCGTATTATTGTCATAAAATACCCTTACATATGCATGCAACTTTTACAAAAACACAAGCAGAAGGAGGTACAAGTGAAATATTCGTATCGAAAAAATTGTACAATGGTTTTAATATTAAAAGTCCTAATATCTCAAACGTTATAAAAATGGACATTTCCCCTTATTACTAATAGCCTTTCATTTGCTGACTGCACAACGGTGGGAATCCATATGTCTTCCCAAGCTTTTGTGAAAAACCTCCAAATACGCAGAGTAAATATTTTCTCCGGTGAAAGGTCATATAATCGTATCAAAAGTAGTATCGGCATACCGGCACAAACAGAAAAGCTTCATCCAGGCTACTCAACCCATATGATATTAAAAATTGAGCCATTCGGTTTACTTGGAAGATATATTACTCAGTGACTTAGGTCAGGATTACCACTGGAGAGTGCTCGATGCTTAACCTGTTCTGTTTTTTCTTCAGTATATCTACCGTCCAAGCAGCTTTCATTCTATTAGCACCGAGCTGCCTTAAAGTACGACCACGTCCAAAACACGAAGTTAGAAGAAAGGAGAAGTGACACAGAGTGTCAAAAAATGGCATACCTAAATCCTTGGGAGAGGGTTGAGACAATTTCACTGTTGTTTTTGAGTAATTTGTAGATAAAAATAACATTTGGAAGACCGAACGATTACAACTATGAGATGGTCTCCAAGCAGTTGCGTATCTTTTGGTAATTTTACCCAAGTGAAACAGTTGCAAACAAGTAAATAACGGTTTTCAAATGTCTCAAGTCCCCTAGGAGAATAAAATGGCTTCGCTATGTGGACGCATCCCAAGTATTAATAAAATTCCACACCAGTACATGATAGCGAAGTTTGTTACCACGATCATCGCTTATCGCTGTGATGATGCAAGGCTCAGACGCAGTTTGTAACAGTTGCATGTTCATTTGCAACTCAATTACTCCATTTAGACATGGATAAACAAGGGCATCTATATAATACCGCCGTCGAATGAAATGCCTCGCCCGGGCGTGTTTAGAGAGAACTGCTTTTCAGGACACTACAATCCCCAGCATTGAAATGCTCTCATCAGATGGCCCGTTCTAGCCCAGAAATTATGGTGGTCAGAATGTAATGTCTAATTTCCAGTTAAATTAGGGTAGCAATTTGATTTTATGATGAATAAGTTTTTACGAGATCTATATGTTCCTATTAAATAGTTTGTTTCTTCAGCTTCCACAATGACGTAAGCCATATAAAATATTGCTTGCTATATATGGAATGGTTTGGTAGTCTCGTACATCGAAGACATACTTAAGGTTTTGCATCTATAAAATTTGACCAAAAATTGAGAACTACAATTTTTTTTCTATGACACAATAAAATTCCAAACTTTAGGAAAATATGTTGTTTTTTCCACTTGGCACCATTGAACTGCTACGTAACTGCAGAAATAAATGAACAGAACATGCTCATTAATAGCTACACCCAATTTTAAACCTTGTTTGCTCACAAATTTTTCAAATTTGTTTTCCTAATCAAAATGCTCCACATAATGCAACTTTTTACTAATACGTTTCAAAAGTTTTGCACTACATCCAAAACAAAATAACGATTCAATTTGGAGAAACAAATTATTAAATTTTGAAAAATAAAGTGTTTTGGAGGGTAAAAAAGTAATATTTTCATAATAACTATGGGTTAATATAAGTATGTTTATATCCAAACAAATTTTCTGTAAAACTTGGAATGTTTTATGTGAATATTTTTAAAAAATGCATCATGTGGAGTATTTTAATTAGAACAGCGAATTTAGACAGTACATTTTTATCTAAGTAACCATGCAAGCAAGAATTTTGAAACATTGTAGAAATATCACTTATATTGTAATAACTGGTTGGAATTTCAATAGAATATGTTACACACTGTAGATTTTCCAAATTTTACAGATGCATTACCTTAATGGGACATATATGAGTGTTTCCCAATAACTGGCTATTTTGAAGCTTTTGCCAAATTGTTTGTTTTTGTAAGTAAATATGCCTGCAAAGTTTGGTTCATATATGTTAAGTATTTTTGGATTATGTAGTTTGAAACGTAAATGAGTTATTAAACCAAAAGATCCTTTCGATGGATTTTGAACGTTTTATATATATATTTTCAGAGTTATGTTTCTTAATGAACTAATGCTATTATAGATACTCTTACATGAAATGGTTTAAAATAACGTTTGTTCAAAAATATGTTTCGGCTTTTGCAAGAAATATAGACTTATCTATCTTGTGTGGTCTTGGTGGCGTATATGGGCGTGATGTCGGCTACAGGGTTGGTATGCCAGGGCCAGCAAGGGCAGTCGTGCCATAGATTTAACTCAACTCATTCCTTATGCTTCTACGTTTTCCATACTAACCTGAAAGTAAGAAAATTCAGAACTGTAAAATATTAAACTAAACTAGTTTTCATATATACACGAATAATAGTATCAAAATTTACCACAAAATACACATAATAAAGCAGACTTATAAATCTCTATTACAAAAATTTTCAAACACCGGGAAAATAAACCAGCTATCTAGATTTAACGCCTCCTTCGTCCCCACTTATCTCCACCCTTTGGAGAAATTTTTAAAGTGTGTTGCCTATTCTTAAGGGTAAAAATTACTAACTGTTGATCCCTCTTAACGTATCCACAAACTTTTGTTGAAATATTTTGCTGTATCGAATGTGCTGCCACGTCCTTGGTAATTTCCCTGTAAATTATATTTTTTTGTGCTTTACACGACTAGGAATCATTTTACTAACAAGTATTTTTCGCCCAGAATTATGTGTTCAAAATATGGTACATATGCGCAGTGTTACATTGTTTACGAGTTCCAAAATTCACTTTGCTCTGTTTTCCACGGACATAAAGATATAAATTGCCTTATGTCATGTTTTCTCTACATTCAATATTTGTTGATAAATTTCATTTTCTTTCATTTTACTCGACCATTGTTTAGAATACAGATACACAATTCTTTATATTTTGGGAAGAATAATATTCTGCTTCTTTAGAAGACTTTTATTAATAAAGAAACGAGGTATTTCAAAGCAATTTTAAAATTAATTTTAAAATTCATCGAGAATGCTTATTATTAAAAAGTTGTATCGAGTAAAAGTTTCCGTTTTCCATACTAACAGAAATTTCATCACAAAATCCATTTAAGTAAGTCACATTGTGGGAGAAGCTTTGTGCATCGGCTATTATCCTCCTCTTTTACCCTGAACATATGAGCGTTGAGACCGGAGACCGGCACTCAGGGTGGTCGGGTGGACCTTCAAGGATGAGGTGCGAAATATTATTTTATTTTTCTGCTTACTTCAAGTAATGAAACTGTGAAATTTGGAAAATCCACAGTATTTAAGATGCTTGTTGAAATGTAAACCTGATATGACGCACAGTAATAAGTTTCAAAATTCTAGCTTACATGGTCATTTAAACGATTTATTCTATAAATTTATTTTTCGTATAAAAATTTTTCACACGATACGTTTCTAATATATTTGCATATACAATTATAGTTTTACACCTAATAAGTTTACAAATATATCTTATCTGATTTGTTTATGCTAACCCTCTAATTACTGTAGAACAGTTATTACTTTTTGTACTCTTGTAAACTGTTGGCTTTTCAAAAGTTCGTAATTTGTTTAAAAAATCTCAGCATATTTCCAAAGAGCATACTTAATCATTATTTTAAATATATATCTGAGGTGAAGTACAACAATTTTGAAACAAATTAGTAAAAACTGCATCGTACGGAGGCTTTTGAGTATCGAAAAATACTTTAAATTTTTTTTAGAGAAAACTGAGGTTTAAAATTGCATGCGCCTATTAAAAAGCATGTGTCTGTTCATTTTTAGTCTCTGTTAATCTGTAAATCAATGCATCAGGTGGAAAAATGATATATTTTCTTTTGAGTTTAGAGGTCAAATTTCACAAATGGATTAAATACTTTAAATGTGATCTACCTAACTTAAGTTTCATAGCTTTTCTTAACAGTTGATTTATCCAAGTGTGCGCAAAAGCCGAAAATACACCTTATATGATAAAGATGACGATTTTTATTTTTGTAGCACACATACGCGTTAAAATGCAGTTATATAACAAAACCAGAAATGAACAGCGTTATTACATCTGTAAATTTGCGATTTTCTCTTACGTGTAGCCGCTGCTTCAAATTGGCCTTTTTAAGGCGTTCTCAAGCTTCTGGTAGACATTTCCCTTGATACTGGTAACCGTAATATTGAAGCAACTGAAGAAGGATTTATTATTAGCCGGAAGGGATTAAACTACAACATGCAGTGCCTAGGAACAGGATTTAAAGGTGGAGGGATTCTCTAGCTCCCTCCCCTTTGAATGTGAATATCGCCTGCAGGTCTACAGGAATGTGTTTGGTCAGGCTACATCTGTTGACCATCGGCCCGTTCCATTTACCATCCGGTAACTCGACAAAAGCCTAAACGAATACCACAACCATGTTTTACAGAGAAGGGTTTGGCTCTCTGGAAATGTCTAACCGTATATTAATCTTACTTACAAGGGGTGAACAATTCACTATTTTGCAACTACATTTTCATAATTACAATTACGTCAAAGACTGTTAGCTAGTTCACACTACTTTATTCTCAGATAGCTTCTATAGCGATTCTTTTTCAACCATAATGGTATGCAAAAAAAAAATGACTAAATTATGGGGCTGACATAGGCACCAATTCTGAGTTGTTGTTTTTTTTTGTAGAGTTAATTGTTATTAAGGTGATACATCCTAAAATTTGACCAAAAGTACTGAAAAATTAAAAAAACATACATTTTGATGATAAAGTAATATTAACTCTACAGCCTAAGAAAATACATCGTTTTTCCATTTGGCACATTTAAACTGCCAATTAGTAAACTATAAATTATTGGACAGGCCGAAGTGCAAGGTTTTATTACTTTGTTTCAAAATGTCTATACTTGCGCACGAATATACATTAAAGATAATGATCATACAGCTTTTGGAAATAAAACTGTTTGAAAAGTAAGAATCAATAATAAAGATCAAGAGTAATAATTTAATTACAAATAAATATTAAAAATAGGATATAATGAATCTGTTTTCAAACTTATTTGCTGTTAAACCTAAATTTTATGTAAATATTTTATTACAACAATTAATTCAGACAATAAAACATTTAGTCAGGCAAGCTAGAACTTTTTAAGGTAACAAAAGAGTCACTAATATTTGTAGTAGCTTTCAAAAGGATTTCGGGTATACTTTGAATTTTCCAGGTTTCACACGTGTGGAGCTTGAACTGCCCTGTAAACTTGCTAATTAACTTTGTAGCTACCAATTCCTTTAAACGTGGAGTTTAAACATTTCCAAGTTAAGCTATTGTGATTTCTCTAAATTCAGAATACCTCACTTTACACGGTACTTTAAGCTATTTGTTTTTCATTTAAATGTTCCAAAAAGGCATTTAAAATGACTCAAATCTCAGGCCTCTTTTAATAACCTCATTTAAAATTTTAATGAATCTACTATGTCCTGGAGTCAACAATTACAAGAACAGCAAATAAAGCCGAAAGCTAAGATTATAGCCCCAAGCTGCTGAAAACTGTGGCTTAGGAATTTTCACAAAATCATTATTTTGCAAAAAAAAAACAACAGATTTTTTAAATTACTATAACAGTTACAGTGTATGTACAAAGTAGACAACAAAGGTATTGTATTCCACTCATAACTTGATACCGAGTTTCCACTGGAAATATATGCTTTGAGGATCCCTGAGTCCAAAAATGTACTTTTAGTAAATGGTCCGAATGTATTTGTGTCAAAACCACAAAACTCCGTTAAAAATCCGTTATTTAAATGCAATACTTTTTTAAGGAAGCAATACGAATATTTTCAGGAAAATCACTCTACCCCAAACTACCCTTAGATGGAAATTAAATAGAAATTTTTATTTTCTCAGAAGTGTTTCCAATGATTTGGATTAAAATAGCTTATGTTAAGAGACATTTGCAAGACAAATAAAACGTATATCTTCAATTTGTTAGGAATAACCTCTGAAAACATCTTCTCTCTGAATGATTTTTGCATAACTAGTAAACCGTAAGAGATAGACAAAAACTTACTACACAAAAAATGTGGATCTCTAAAATACACGATTTATGTCATACATTATTTTTCATTATATCTCTAACCGTTTCAGAGATATTCTTTGCTATTAGCTTTTAAAAACTAATACTTTTCTTAAACGGGAGGACATCATTTGTCTGTATCTATTTTGTTTCACTCCTGGCCATACAAAGTGAACCGAATTTCAACAGCAACGCTTAGCAGCAGTTTTTAAAAGATTTGACTTTCTCTTTAACCAAACATAATCTCTTATTTCCCTCCTACATATAAGGAACTAGTAATAGGATCATTTCTGGTAATATTTATCTGGATTAGCATGAATTAGGAATAAGAAAAATATTTTAAGAACAGTTAGTTTGCAGAACAGGTAGAGAAAGCCATGTGAATGGAAGAAATCGCAGCGTTTTTGCATTTGATTGTAGCTTATATTTCTCATACTAAAGAGAGCCTTTACTGGAAAGTTAATGAAGCTGAATTTCTTATACGGCCTATCACATTTATTGTCCTTTAGATATAAAAACTATTTATATCAAAAACTATTAAGCTTTTACCAGACGACAATATGCGCTAGCAATAGACTTCAACATGACCCAAACCTGACGCCGACTAGCACTGCCCAAGCAACCCGCAACCTGATTTATACGAAACAGTCTCGCTTTGGTGCTTCGTAGCGCAGGGGATCGTGGGTTCGAGTCCCGCCTTGGGAATGACTGTTATATGTTTGTGTCTATGTGTGTGTAACAGAAGAAAACAGCAATTCAGTAATCATAGAACAAAGTAAACAATTAAGTAAATAGAAGTAGGGTGTACAGAGCCGGAGTCCCGACCAGACTCCGGAACTGTATTTTTATAAAAAACAAAAAAAACAAAAAAAAAACAAACACAATACTGTCAAGAAAGCAGGGGCCTCCAGCAGCCCCGCTAAGTACCAGGGAGAAAAATTTACATAGGATAAACTCCATCGCTCTACCTCAACACTCCGACCGCAGACATCTGATCCTAAACCTTGGAATGGAATAGGTGAAACAGACTAAAGGAAATGGACAGAAAAATTTTGGTAGACGTAGAACCAACCGAGCCCTCACCTACCGACTGGAAAAAAACACGGAAAAATCCATGATCAGAGTGACAAGCACGAAGGGAATCGAAATCAGGATATCCCAAATGTGAGCCTCACACGTTACCATGAAGCCATTTCGGTCGGTCTTTAATGGAAGCTACCATATATAGAGAACAAATATAAAAGATGGCTTGACCAACATCATCTCGTTAAATAAAGAACTCATTCCTTTTTGTTTGTCCTATATTATTCTCGAAGCTATTGATTCTCCTCTTCACATTAAAATACCTGATTATGATTTCTGCCTTAAGGGAATATAGATGAATAAAGTAAGCAAACTGTATAATTTTAGTAAAAAACCAATTTCTCTTAAGCTATTGCACATACGCTCACCAAATTTGCATGCGTGTATATCAGCGTCTGATACACAATATAAATTTTACATAAGTGTAATAAATATATTTGCATAATCACCTCTTTGAATCCTGAGGCTGTGTGTGTGTTTTTTCTTTTGTTTTTTTTTTTTTCTGTTTTGCAACAACCATCAATGAAAAGTGTGTTACTTAGCTTAAACTAGAAGAGCCCAGTAGCTTAATTACAGATTTTACAAATAATTATAATTATTGCAAAACAAACTTTAACAACAAATGAAATTTTTAACACTGGTATTCGCTAATGTCCATATTATTCAGATACATAGTTGACTATAAAAAATAAGGCCTTATGTGTACCTCTTCCTGCAAAATTTCACTACAATTTAGTTTTGAGAGGACATCAACTTAAGTTGAAGTCATGGTATGCATTTAAAGGACTAACTAGTTATTAAATGCCATTCAGGTGCGTAATAATATCGCAATCATGTAAACCCATGCATTAATCTGTTCAGCTAGAATTCCACTTTTTTATCAAAAATAAAGAAGTTGCATAGTCCTGTGTACTCCTAGTACCGAGTTTCTCTTCAATGACGCGACCGTCAACCCGCCGCTTCCATGGCATTGGTATATGAATCCTATGAATCCGTTGGTGTAATTGCGGCAGACGGACCCATAGTTTCTCCCCTAGATAATACTAACGATCTGAAACTATTTGAATAACTTAGGCCAATTTTCTCATAAAAAGGTTCGAAAAGCTTCCCACTATCTATACAAGTCTGACATCTGTTGAACACATTAATGAACGCTTGAAGAATGTCTGCTGCCAAAATATTGGAAAACGCACACTGGATACTGTTTTCTAATTCGTAGAGCGTGTAGAGATTCATTGCATAAACTATATCGCTAAGCATTTCCCCATAGATAATACATGAATTTAGATCTGCATAGTGAGTATATTAGTCAATTATACGTAATTATAAAGTGGGGGAGCGACATTTATGGACCTCTTTCAGACGCGATCTTGTATTATTTTTCCTCGGAGAGTACTGTTGGGTGTAAATGGTTCTCTTTACCTATCAGGAGCCTAGACTATTAACACTTTTCTGATATTCCATAAGTTGTGCTTTATTAGAAACGGTGACACCAGAGAATTAGTGTATGAATTCATAATGACAGATGTTTGCATGACCCGGTTGGAGCAAACCTTAACACAATCCGACACAAGCTTTTTTGTAGTAAACGCCATAATAAATACACATTAGTAAACTTAATCAAAGAGATGCCTTCACCATGTCACACATGGTTGCAAATACTTTACGCTCCGTAGGCGCATGAGTTAAGACCGCCACAGAGCGAGTCATGTAAACGTATACCTACGAGTCCGACCTGGTAGCCGGCAGTCATGTCATTCAGATAAACTCCTAGGTGTGCAATGAAAGTCTCCGATAATGTTCTTAAGTTCGTATTTTCTATTACTTAAGTGACATTTCCTTGCTTTAAAAAAGTAGGACCCTAAAACTTTTTCGAAACTGGCAGTTCATATAATTTTTATTCATTGTTTATAAACGTAATGTAATTCGATTCTTAGTTGAACTGTTTTGTTTATATGTTTATTTGTTATTCATTGTACTATACTTCGTGAACCTATTTTGTACAAAGACGTTTAACTCTACCACTGGGTAATGCCCACTTGCACACATATAAAGCCACAAGCAAATTTTCCCAAAATGGTCAACTGGAAATCAATATTAGATACCTCTTGTGTTTTATTAGACCATATTCCAGAATAACTTAACTGAACTATTTAAATAGGTATACAAGAACAGCATTCCTGATTTGTTTTATATCTCGCCTACTTTCAAGTGCCTGGTTCAACCTAATATTTAGCGTTCTATTTCGGGTAAATCCAACCAATATTACTAGTGAGGTTAAGATGTCGGGTGTAGTGGTTACCATGCTAGATTCCTGTGGCCAAGGTCGCGGATTTCGTCCTTGGCACATGGCTTTTCTCGAGAGCGGGAAGTAAAGCCGTTGGTCCCTGTAATGTTGATTGCATTTAAAAGTACCTTGAAAGAGAAGCTGACTGGGCAGAATTTCATCGTTTTTACGTCAAGTCGTGATTTAGCCATATGGGGTCATTTTTGGGCAACGAACCGTTCCCTCCTCACTAAGCGCATATGATAGCTAAATCGTGAATTAGAAATTTATCTATCCAAGAAAGCACCACCAGGTGCCCCAAAATACGCTGACATGGTTGACGGAACTTGGAAGATGTCGCAGGCTCTCTGATAGTAATGTGTGATGTACAGTGTTAAAATAATTCCTTTTATTTGAGCAGTTAAAATAAAACAGATCACTTCTTAGTCTTTTAATAAATTCTTAAATTTATTTATTTTATGTATTTTTCTAAAAATTGATAAAATTTGCTCATAGTTTTCATTATTTTCATTTAATGCTACACAAAACTGAACTTTTCGTTTTTCTGTATCTGAAAAACAAGAACTGGTAAACTCATTTGTTTCTCATTTGTTTTGTTTCTCTCTTTCATTCAAGCCACTATGTTTCAGCCTAGATGTTTCTATTAAACATTAAAATCCTACGCAAATGCACGGAAGGAATGTCTTGGGGCTTAAACACTTTAGCAAAGGCTAATATCATTTCCGTAATGTAGACTGCTGTGTGGCAACCACTGCCTCTCCTCCACATTGTCTCATCCTCTTGCAGCGAAAGCCTGCAGTTGTAAAAGTCGTGTCCATATCTTTTCCCTTTATTTACTCTGTACAGTAAGTAGAGAATGTTCGGTTCCAACAAAAATATTGATACCGAAAGTTTACCAAAGTACACGTTTTTTACCAAAGGGTCTCTGTGCGGTGTGTGGTTTGTATGTATGTGTATGACCAGCAAAATTCAAAAACGGAAAGTTGGTTAATACAAACATGGCATTTAAGTTCGGTGTCTTCCAAAGTTGCTGCACAAAATTTCCACGCCAAACTACCATTTAAAAGGATTATTTTTCGAAATGCTGGAATTTCTCAAAAAGTGCTCTAATGATCTTGATTAAAATACCCAAATATATTTACGTGGCAAATAAAAATCTGTATCTAGAATGTTCTATAAATAAACTTGAAGTATCCTTCATTCGGAAGGATTTCAATATAATATGGTACAAATTTTGAATGCTAAGCGATAGACGAAAACGTACTACACAAAAACGCAAACCTGTTTAAAAATATTTTTTTTTAAAAATAAAACTTTTGTTGCGCAGGACATTTCCTATATACCCGTTGATAGTGGTTCGAATTTTTGATTAGTTCATCTTTCCAAGTGCTTTTAATGTTCAGTTGTTTCTCACGATTCATGGAAAGAATGTGGAATTTTAAGGCTATCATAAGCAGCGACCAGTTGTTCAAGATTTGACTTCCGCTATTTTCTTTACATTTATAATGAGATGTGTACTGTGGCTATTTCTGCAAACATGTATCTCAAATTGAAGTAGATAAAAAGATAAACTTTCGTAAGAATAATTTTTTACATCCACTAATAAACGAAGTGTAGAGAAAGTCATGTGAATGTACCTCATCGGATTTTTTGCGATCATTTTTCTATACTCTCTGAAAGATGCATGTCTTCCATCTTTGATAAATATGTCTGGCATTTTCACAATATGTTTCTATATAATACTATAAACAGCAAATAATGTGCATGTTTACAGTTATCTCAAACATATAATCGATTTTAATAATTACTTCAGAACTCAAAAGTTCTGCTCTTCCAGATGAACACATGTTGCAGCATATCCCTCTCCCCCCCCCCCAAAAAAAAACAATATTTCAAGTGGAGGTGGAGCCTAGTGGATTTATAGTCAGGTCGCCCAAATTCAATCCTGTTTCGCTGCGCTATTTGAGGATTTTAAGCTAACCCAAGAAACATGCTTATCCTTGGATTTAATTGAACAGACCAATGCAAAAAAAAATTACCGCAATGCTAGCATATACTTTTCTCTCTTTATCTCTTTAAATTTTAGAAATCAAAGGTACGTTTTTAGCTTCCCACAGAAAAACATTAGCTTCTAAAGAGGTTTGCTAGATAAGTTACAACAATTTGATATTTTTGGTATCTATTTTCTCAGAAGTCACTTGAAGCAGAAAGCAGTGGTTTATACTGCATATAAATAACTTCTATCTCACGACAAAGAACTATGGAAATTAAGCTGCCAATAGCACATCTGGTTGTATATATTTCCTTTCTATGAAGAAACAGAATCAAAATGTTTTAAACAAAGTCCTCTCCATGTTAACATTTATTACAATTAAAAACATAAATGTAGCTCAGTGCATGTAATGCATAGATTCGCTCGGATCAGTGTTTAAAATGTCAGACTTAAAACGCTTATAGTTTTTGAGGAAAAGGAATATATTATTTGAAAAAAGAAATTTAGTTTGGAGACAAATTGTAGTTGAAACAGTGCAATGTAGGAGAGTGGTCATTCGTAGACGCATTCTGTGTTGCTTTCTGATTTGCAATTCTATATCTTTTGATTTGGGACTCCTTAGATGAAGCCTGAGATAATCTATAGTGTCAATGCACACACCTTCCCACGCAAACTCTCCGAGAAAGGTCTCATTCGCCACTGGAGCAGAGAAGATGTAGAGGGGAATCGACATAAATCTCTTAATATGTAAATATTACACTCGAAACTAAAAACAGAGTAGGTTATAGAACAATATAGCATCAGCAAACAAGGGTACTTAAGATTGGGATCATGGTAAGCGATTAAATATGTCAAATAAGAAGACGTAAGAAGCTGTTCCTGGTATAGAGAGAATCAAACTTAATTCATATACTATATTAGTGTACTGTAATAAAACATAAGCTAAGGAGAAACAAACTGCTGGAGTTATTTATTAATTCAAGAATATTGTAGAAGTATTTTTGATCCTTGTTGTTGGGTGGGAAACGATTGGTACTTTGTTTTTACAAAATATGATGCCGCACAGATCGGAGTGTAAGGAAGAGGGCCAAGAGTGCGAGAGATCTTAAGGACGCTTGAATTTTATTAGTAAACAATAGCATGTGCCTGTACATAAAGTTCTTCCCTTTTTATTCTTTTCATGCTTTTGTGGTCTTTGTTGCTGGTGGTTTTTTTTCAGCTATCAACGTCAGTAACTTTAAATTTTAGTGTGATAAATACAAAGTGAAACCTGGACTACAGTATATTACATAAGCGCGTGGGTCTATCTGACCCGTGTGATGTACGAGTCTCAAGATGTAAAATGTTTAAGACCAATAAATACATCACTTCAAACTACTCTAACATATAAATAAACAACTTTTCCTATTTAAACAATCCTTTGTGCACTTGCACTATAGGATTAGCTACCTTACAACACTCAAAGTTATCCTTAACATGTTTTCAACATTTTATGCAAAATACTGCAGCGTTTAGCCAATCTAGTTAACATATCTAGTTTATAACACAACTTAAAGAGTAAGCCTTGCAACAAACATTGCCACATGGCGTGACGTCACACACTTTGGGTGCTGTGATACAGTAAGCGATGCGTGTACTATTGTGGGAATATATTCATATTAGTGGTTTTAAGTTGTACTCCACTGTTCAAGGTATAAAACCCCAGAAGTGTAGTGTAGGTACCAAATTGTAATGGTATTTACGCGAACGATTCAAAACTGTTTTCCTTTCCTGAAGATGAAGATCTGAAATCCAAATGGATTAGGGATATTTATAGAAGAATTTTGTTCCAACAAATAATTCCAAGATGTGTAATATATATTTTAGCCCTTTTAACTTTTATAAGTGTTTAGCAATTTATAAATGTTAAATAATTAAGTAAACTACTGGAAAGTGCTGAAATAAACTCTTCTTCTGGCCATTTACTTTCCATTAAATATACTGTTGGTTTATGATCTGTACTTTAGAGAACGTGACATTAAGTGTGTTATTGTTTATTTACACTTCAAAAATCTTTAAATAGAATTCAGTTACACGTGCTTTAACACAAAACAATGAGATGAAATGTGTTGTTTGTCGATTTGTTCCATACTTTCCAGGAAATAATGTTATTGCGTTAAGGCTGAAGTTCCATGGTTCCAAAGCAGACTAAGGATTCCAATTTTGTTTTAACACTCGTTAAAATGCATTCTGCTGGGATAACAGTTAAAAGCGTTAACGTTCAGGAAAGAAAATGAGACGTCATACGAGAGGTATTAACCATATTAATATTTACATTTCTGTAAAGTCATGCATGGTATGGAGGTGTAAGGAATACTATAGCAGAACGAGTAATTAATAAACTTAGGAACTATTGTAGAATATTCACGTATAATGAAATAATTCAGAATTTATTGAGGTGTTCTGCTTTCTTAGTAAGTTGCCAGTTTCTTTTTAATACTCCATTAATGACGACGGCACTGCTCTGGGAATGTGAACTTCTGCGCAGACCACTTTTGGTACTAGCAATAACTGAAACAAATACTTTAAAAGTAGCTTATAGTAAAGATTTTAATGACTAGCTAAAGCCCAAAGGTGTGAGGCCATACATTGTATTGCAAGGCTTTCTCTTTAAGTGGTGTTGCTTATAATAAGAAATTGGCAAATATTAGTGGTTAACTTACACATGATCTAAACGTTTCGAAGACAGGCTTACCTTTTATTTTCAATAACTTAGAGAACACTATATTATTAGGGCAATCCAATGATAATCTTTTACATAGGACTTGATGAAAACTGTAGAATATGTTTCAGCTTCATATCAGCCCATGTCCTTCTTTCAAGGTTCTTATTAATTACATAATATATCCCTGCAATGCCGAATAAGTCAGTTCATGATGTTACCAAACGAAGAAGATTAAAGTAAGAGTTATCAAAATTAAGATCCAGAAAGTCTATTATCTGCATTAAATGCAATTTATTCAATGCAAACTCTAAACTTCCCAAACTAGGCATACGCTATAGCCCCCCCCCCGTTACCTGCTGCAGTATCCTGCTATGCAAACACACGATATCCAAATTCATACAAATCCACTTCGCTGCAGATGGCTTTTATCCACGATATTGCTATTCCTTAGTGTTGCAGTCTGTCACGCTATGCATACGCCCAAGAGGATTTGTTCCCATAACGCTGCCATGCTGTAAAGTGCCTCCTTTCAATGCCACCAACTCTCCCGTAATGCTTTAGAAGGGATTTCATTCAGTTGCATGTAAATCTGCTATCTCATTGTTTTGATGAGCTCTCTTAAGGAGCGCATACATGTGCGAGCCGAAGCGTTTGTGGAAATTATTTTCTCAATGAACTTGCAGCTGCATGTGGAAGGTGGAAACCAACCGCGAACCATCGACTGATCAGCAGTAATTTTTCAGTCGGTTCTTACATATGTATATAAAGTCTACCTGTGAAGAAAAACTCGCTATATTGTTGAGTGGTGGGGTCTAGAGGTTAACAATTGTTAGTCTACTCTTGCCTACGTCTGCTTGCTTAGGCAAACGCACGGCACTTTTCTGCCGCAATGAGAGGCAGTATTTTTTCTCCAATGCTCCCATCCACACTGCATTGTGTGGCCGGGACCTATCACCCGTTATAATATCCTATAAAACTTGAAACATTACTAGATTTCAATTACGGAAGTGTATCGCCCACACTTATACTAAGATGTTGAATTAAATAGTGCTTATTTTGAAACACATTAAAGTTATAGCCAAAATTAACAGGTGTTTATAAATTCACTTAACACTTCTGTTTAATACTATTTTTTTCAGATAAACTTAAGTATTGTACACAATGGAAGCTGTTGTTTCCTACCGACAGCGTGGACTGACGTATCACCTAACTTGACTTACTGCAACAGTTTTTGTAGGCACAGTTGATACAAGATGAAACTTTAGATTCTGCAGTCTACCAACAAGACGGAGCACCTCCCCATTTTTCAGAACCATCCGGCACTACCTGAATGACGCTTTTCCTTGCAGATGGATTGGCCGTACATCGCCAAGCCTTTGCACTCCACGTTCGCCCAATTTAACCCCAGTGGACCTTTTCGCCTGGGGCTTTATCAAGTCCAAGGTGTATCAGGTGAAAATCAATGGGCTTGAACAATTGAAACCGCATCTGTGCCGCTGCGTAACAGATAACGCTAGATTATTAGCAAATGGTGTTTAGGGCTACAGTGGAACGATGGGATCTGTACTTAGGTCTGTCAGGGTTATCACGTTGAAACGTATTACATTTGTGTTCAAAATGTCTAAATGTATGTTCATGATGTTTATAGTATATAAAAACGTGTTTAAACGGAAAATGGTAGGCGACTATATAAACAGCTGTATTATCCGTTCATCTGAACCTAATATATAGTATGTTTGTTGTGGAAACTCTTTAGTGGCGAACATGATTTCTTAATACTTCTTGAAAATATTAGGAAAGAAAGGTTTTAAGTAAGTTTCCAGTTTTTTACAACGTTTAGCCGTTTACTCTTTACCAAATTATCTTCATGTTTTTCATACAGAAGTACCGTTTCCGACATTACTATTCCGGTATCTGAAAAAGTAAGGTTTTAATTTAATATAGGTAAATACTTCGATGTTTTACAATTCTTAAATACTTGCACGTTTTCGACCAGTTTAAAAGAGTATGTTTGCGACGGCGAGAAGTTGAGCCAGTTGACAACCTATGAAAATGAGTATTATTAAACCGTCGGAGTCTTCAAGACAATTTAAAGCGAAACATTTTATGAATAAATAATTATAAAATGCTATTAGAAAAGCACCTGAGGTCTATGCACATCTTGTTAGAAGCATGCACTATGAACCGTTATAAGCACAATAATATAATAGCAATAATAGCAACAACAATGTCGTGTGCGGTTATTCTCACGTTCACCTTGAAATGTGCAAAGGCGAGGCTAGAGGGCTTTCTATACAACAGCTTAAAAATAATTGTTGACAAATTTGGTTCACATTGATCCAAAATTAAAGAGATTTTTTTTTATAACTACCTTCCTAAAATGTCCTCAACGTTTAGACGAGCTAGTTTGAAGAAAGTTTAACAATATATTTGAAATTTTGTTTTAATGGTAAAATTTTAGAGCAGCTTACAGTTAGAGCTGCATACTATATTTTAGGTGGACCACCACATTTTCGAAATTGATGTGTTATGCAGAGTAACCTAAACTATATATATATGTTAAACCTATAATCGATATCTCGTATATATATAGATTATATATGGAACGGTTTAAAATTGGTTTAATCGGTGCCAAGTTAAGAATAACTTTTATGGAGAACAACCTGCTAATTTTGAACTTCTGAATAAACCGCCGATGTAGGGAATTGAAATGTTGTACCCAAGAGTCTGAATAGCATTTAACACACATTAAATGTCTTTCCATGCAAAATATAAACACTCATTAAATGTTCCTTAAATGTTGTGCTAAATCTACGCTACAATAAAATATGTGTTTGTATCTTATAAAATTCGAAATAGCCTTATAGTTCATAAATAAACTATACATAATACCCTTTATTGAAGTACGTAAAGTCAATTAAAGGGCTGTTAAAACTAAGATATTCACACTGCATTTGAATGTGACCGTTATCTAGGAGGATCCCAAAATGTATATCAAACAAATGAGCGGTGCTTCAGAATTCTGCTTCAAATGGATAAATTTCCGCCCTAAAATTAAATGTGAGCTCAGACGCTAAAATACTTAATCGTCACACCAGGAAAAACAATCACCAAATGTAGCATTTCTGAAGAGCACTTCATTTAAAAACAATGTATCCGTGTTTATTGACTAATTTTAAAATGTATAATGCTAGTTATAACATCTGTTGATATAATGATAATTGGTTGATATGATGCAATCAGTTCTTTTGTTTTTCACCCTCATCCGCGCTGAGCTCTCCTCGCAGTTCGTCGAGCTGAACAAATGCAGTTCCACGGCACAAAAACCGGCGCTGTCGTTACTACTTGTCTTAAATATTTAAATACGGCTCCTCGAGAAAATTATTCTGGATGTTTCGAAATACGGCGTACGACAATGCGCTTCCCGAGCATTGAAGTGTATAAAATACATCGTAGCAGGTGGATCATATGGGAACGGCAACACAACGCGTATTAACCCATGCGGGGAAACGACTTAACCAAAGTTAATTGATAGTTTTAACATTTTAAAACAGTATTTTCACTTTCTCTACCACGAGCAATGTACATAGTAGGTAGAGAATGTGTTGTTTTCCATTCAAAAAATTCAATACCTGGATTTCACTGAAAATACCAGTTTTGCTACCTCTGAATAATAATAATAATAATAATAATAATAATAATAATAATAATAATAATAATAATAATAATAATAATAATAACAACAACGCATTTTACATTATCACTACATAATAGGCAAAGAAGGTACTCCATTTGATCAAAAAAAGCAATAAATAGGTTTAACCAGAGAGATATACATGTTTTGAGGACCTCTGAATAAAATTTTGAAAAATATCCTGTGTTTGTGTGTCAGTATCATAGTTTAAAAACGAAAAGCACCAAACTGGGTATTTAAGTTCATTATCTTCCAAGAATGCGATATAAACATTGTCATAAAAATCCACCTACGACAAACTACCATTTATATAGAAGACTGTTCGGATTTTTCGATTTCCTCAAAAAATAGCGGTGTTTAAAATACCATATATTTAAGGTATTTACATCGCAAGAAAAATGTTAATCTTGAATTTTCTGGGAATAGCCTCTAATGTCCTCTTTTTTCTGGAAGACCTTGCCTACTAATAAACCGTAAGAGAAAGACAAAATGTTACGACACAAAAATGTATAGACAATTTATATCAAATACATTTGCTGTAGGGTTGACCACATCAGAAACATTCCTCTTTACTCACTTAAACTTCCAAATACCTGTGTTTTCTCAAATGAGAAGTTGCCATTGGTTGCTCTTTTTTTTTCATTCTGGTCATACAAGCAGAAGGAAATTTCAAGTTGTCAAATAGCGACCAGCTCATAAAAGATGTTACTACTATCGATTTAGTCTAGTGTATTAATCGAACAAGATAATACGTAATAAAACCATTTTTCTAGTATTTATCTCGATTAGCATGAAGTAGATAGAAGAACAAGCTTTTGCAGTAATAGTTTGTTGCAGAGCTATTCATATTAATGTAACATTTCAGACTTTTAGAAACTCTGCTTATCTCTATGTATGAACAGCATAACTCTAAAACGAAAAGTGGAGTAAATATTTCAACTTGGTATTTATGTTTAATATCTTCCAAAAATGCGACACGAAAATTTACAAGAAATTCGCCCAAAGGGCACCTACGTTTTACCTGTACTCGCATATCAAACAAGACATTTATCTTGATTTTTCTGGGAAAATCCTGCGAACTCCTTCATTCGAAACGAATTTCGTATGATTTCGTATAACTGGTACTTTAAGTGACAGAAGAAAATGTAGTATGCAAATCTAGATCTCTTTAAAGCATACACATTATTGCGTATAGTTTCTTTTTAAATACCCGCTATTAATGGTTAAAATGGTTCAGTACTTCAACATTCTTTTACGGCTTTTTGATATTGAATTATTTCTCACGAACGCATGCAAAGTGTGGAATTTTCAGGCCAGCATATAATATCTAGTTCTTAGAATACATTTCTACCGTTTTTCTTTTTATCTATAAAAAATCTGTAATGAAAGGTTTATCTCGATTGAAATGAAATAGATGTTCACAAGAATACGTCATATACACACTAATAAATGATAGAGAAGTGTTAAAGGTATATGACTTTTGAATAAGTGGAAACCGTCAGAGTTAGACAAAAACGTACTGCATAAAAATGTAGATCTCGTTAAAACACAATTTATGCCATATGCGTTTTAGAGTTTACTGTTTCCAAGCTATTCCTTATTGTGGCTACAATTTTAAACAACCTAAAACTTTTCTCAAACATGAATTCGTCTTCCCTTTCATCTGTCTTGTTTTGCTCCTGGCCATGCAAATGTAAATCGGATTTCAGCTGTTTTACACAGCACTCAACTTTCAAACGGTTTAACTATCGCTTTAGCCTACATAGTGCATTTATTGATTTCCCTTCTACTCACTAGGAAGCAAGTAATAAGATATTACTGCTCATTTATCTCAATTATCATGATTTAGAAAAAAGAATCATTTTGCATAAGTGGTAGAGAAAAGCATGTGAATAGAGCACATCAAATGTCTTCCTTTATTCTTTGCAGGACCTGGCTAAAGTAAATTAAATAGCTTAAAATTACACAATAAGTAACACTTTACATAATTGAAGCAAAATGATCTGAATATTAGTAAAATTCAATAGATACATATCAAGTATTTTGAATTTGAGGGTTTCTTTTCTTCATTTTGAAAGCACATGGTAGGATATTTAACATGTATTGAAGGAGCACAGTTTTTCTTCTATTTCAATTGCACTTTTACGATGTTTTCCATACTCTCGCGCGATTTTCCAGAGGATTTCAAAGCTTATTATTACAAAACTGCTGTATCGAACTTTCAGAAATAATTTTCCTCCATCTTACGCAACTGGTAGAATAAATAAAGACCTTGAAGTAATTAATTTCTGCGGAGAAGCTATGTGAAGGTACCTAGCTCACGAACAGACTATTTACATGTAAAAGTAGAAATCAATTTGCTCGCCGTTCGCTCTCCGGAAAATCAAGAGACATAGCCTAGTAGTCTTTACTTACAGGCGATTAGAACGCGGAACAATTCTCCACAGTAGCGGGGCAGAAGCGTCAGTAAAAGCAAGAGGAAGAAGGAGCATAAAGGAAGCAAAAAGGATAGGAAAAAAGGGGTAAGGCAGAAAAAGCAGCAGCCTATGATAAAAGCGAGAGTAACGTGTTTCCTTCTCGGAGCGAGGAAAAGAAAACACGTAAAAAATGGGAATGGGAATGCGGCAGTTTATATTCAAATTAATAATTTTCATAAGAACGGTTTTAATTTTAAAGTTTTATCTCGGCGCGGAAATACTGGGGTGCAATAAAGAAGGCGAAGATAAGCTGCAGGGTATCTATACATCCCTTCCTTCTGGTTGAATTCGAAAAATATGTCTATATTAATAACATTTATTATAAAATATATGTTTGCACAAATAGCTTAGAATATAACAAGCCAATAATACCGTATTACCTGGAGAAATATAACCTCAGCTCCATTAAAGTTATAGGATTATTGATGGGAGCAAGAGGTGTAATTCATAATTTCGTCAGCTTCTTCTAAAAGTTTAGCCTAGATAGTCAACTGATCACAGAAATAGCACTTGTGGTCCTCAAACGCTCTTTATTCTAAACAATAACTCTGTACCTCTTTGTCATCTGCACATTTCATAGTTCATTTTTGTAAGCTCACTTCATTTGCTATTATTGTACATGTTGATATTAGTAATGCATTTTATTTTACGCATTACACCTTTAACTGCATTATTTGTTATCGTTTGTAGATAACGACAATCCCAAAATTGCGAAAACAGTAATTCTTTTAAAAAAATCGATTCAATTTTCATTCCTTTTTTTAAAGTTCCGTATTTTAAACCACTCAGAAATGCATGCATTTTGTTATATTTCAGTTCTGTTCATCTTATAACTGAAGTGAGGCGAGAGTTCATTAAAATGTAGTGTATTATAAATTTCAAAATGTTTATAACTTGCGTACACCATAAAACTGTACTTAAATGTTGTATCAATCTTACCTAGAGTTTGACAAATGTCTACAATGACAGTAAGGGACACTCGACTCCTATCCCTATTTATTAAGGTCAGAGGTGAAACCGTAAATATGGACTTGCAAAAAACATATATTTACAGAATTGAATGGACATTTTTATTCTGTACGTTATAATATAATTTTAAACTATGTTTATTTCTCTCCATACAGAAATGGTATCTAGTATACAGAAATAATCTCTACATTTTGGACAATCACACTTTAATTTTTCGTTTGTCAAAAAACTTGTATTAGCTTAATAAGGTCATAAGGTCAAGAAGACTATAATTTAGTTGGATTTTAATTTCACGATTTATCAAATTCAAACAGCTTTACTCCTTGCGGTGTTCAATTATTTGTTCAAAATGGAAAACATCCCATCCACATAGTGAAAGCATTAACACTCAGTAAATATGAAACATACTCAAGTGGGGATTTCCAAATAAATGTTATCACGGAAAATGTTTATTTTTCTTATGAAATTTCGGAGTATTCAATGACAAACCATCTCTAAGTACACTAAATTTTTCGTGTATACTTTTCTATTCCAACATATTCTCTATTAAAAATTCTGCCTCGGTTCTGTCACAGAGTTTACTTAATGTATGCTGCTGGATTAGTAACAGACTACAATCAAAACTATTATAACTGACACTCTTGTTTTATATTGTGGTAGCTTACTGCGATTTCAGTGCCCTTTCTCACATAGCAGGTTATTTTTTTCTTAGAAGATTTAAATACTTTTATGAAAGATTGTGTATGTATGTTTCAAAGTGCAAAGAATACTCATACGCCTTAAACTTAGGCGATAACCATGGGTGCTTTTCAATTATACAGGGTGGGAGGTGAATCAGTAAAAATATGTTAATATTTAGTAGAGAACACGCATAGCGTATAAGTGTATCTCATTTTGTCCGCTTACTAATAGAATTGTCATAAACAAGCACCCATGTCAGGGTGTAATATATTTTGAATGGCCCTAGCTGTTTTTGTGCTGTGTTTACTTACATACATCAGTCCACCAATAGCCAGGCAGGGCAGAGGGGAAGGGTCACCGTGTGACCTGTTACGAAAACAACGTTTGGGATAGGGAACAACAGCCACCATGAAATCCACCATCCTGAAATTTTCTGATGAACATAATTTTAGAAAAATAGCGAAAAAACTGAAAATACTGGATCACCACATAATCTCAAGTGGTGATACACATACTTGCATTTATTCACCTCCGATCCTGTATACAACACAAGGTGGCCGTGTGACTATTAGTTACCAACACCAGTGTGCCAAATGAAAATGCAAACATTAAAAAATATTATCTTTAAATATGTACACAAAATGCCAGGCAATATTAGCTTGCATATACAATGCATGTGGACATCAGTCAGACTGACTGATAAAAAGCGGGGTTACAGTCCAGATGTTATCGGAAGACAATTTTTTTGGCTACTCCTAACATAATACACAGTGCGGAACACATGAAACTTCAAGCGGTCCATACTTGCTCCCTCACGGAAAGAAAATCAGTCGCCATGCACGCCGTACTAGCCCAACCCTCCGGTGCTATTTTACCTCTTGAAAACGCGAGTTACAATAAATTTCCTGCCCGCCACAATGGTGTGGTAGTGTCGAGCAACGAATAACACGTTTCTTATCGGGAGAGGGGGGGTTTAAAGTAAAATTCCCACTCTCTTTAAAAACTGAGAACAGTAATAGACGAATGCTCAGAGAAATTACAGATAGAATGTTCCAGAAGGTGTTTCTGAACTTTCATCCAGAAAGATGGATATTTTCAACATATGTAATGATAAAAGCCAAGATCAGCTGGCGCATTGCCAGTGTGGGACTGTAGAAAACCTCCGCTATTCACCGCACATGGTTTTCGTATCGTGCGAGACCTGCTCCCCAGTAAATACCTGTTTATCACTATCAACGCGTAGCAATTAATCTAAGCTTTAACATTTAATATAAAAACTAATTCAGTCATCCACAGGCTCATATTCATACCTAAAAAAACAATTGATGGTGTATTGTGCCTGACATTCATATAAACACATTTCACTAATTTGGGGAATATCAACTTGTATTAACAGTTAACCAAAAATATTTTTTCTGTTGCTGTGGTGTTTATTCTGATCTGCTTACCCACTAGATTTCAGGGGTTAAAATAGATACCAAGAAGGTAAAATTTTTTGCTCCAAAATATGTTGTTCAAGACAGAAAATAACTGTCTTCGAAATGCTTTTATCCAGCACATCAAGAAAGACTTTTGTCTCGCCGGAGTCTACCCGGAGAGGAAATGTATTTTCTGTCTCTGAAGTTATCAGTCTGACTTGGAAACAGTACAAGTTCCATTTGAAAATATGTTTCAGATTCACAACACACCTTTCCTTCACTCATGATCAAAGTAGTTCCATTTGAAACATTTTACATGACGATACATTATACCACAAACTGAAGTAATTGGCAATTAGTAGTTATATAATAATTAAACGGGAATAGACTGCAATCAATAGCCTGATGCGTTTGACGATAAATCTAAAATTGCAGTTCAGAGCAGAGGATACGAGACTTCTACAACAAAAAGTAAAATAAAAGTAGTGAAATTGCAGTGTAAGATACAAAAATCTGGAATGAAAATAAATGAACTAGAAATGTACGCACTTGAATTTCCAAAATTGAGGGTATGCATGGGTGAAATTTCTAAATCGTGCACCTTGTATTCAAATTTTGGCAAATTGTTATCACGTGCTGCACAACCACAATATTAAGTGGGTTGCAAATTTCATATTTGCTTATCTGCAATAGTTTGAGAGAGAGAGAGATAGAAAGGGGGAGATAAGTATTTTATTGTTACGATTGTAATTAATCAGATGTTGCTCATGCTATGGAAATTAAATTGCTAATAAATAAATATACTAACACAGCATTGAAATATTAATACAAAACATTAATATACTGCATTGTTTTTCACTCTTCTGGTTGTTTCAGAAAGAAAAATTGTAAACGTAAATACATTTTTGTAATAATTCATTCTCAGATCGAATCGATAGTGTCATGCCTTGACAAATTGAACTGTATCATAACATAACCTTATTTATTTTGCAGTTCATTCTCTCAGAGTTTCTGGTGATGGTTTGAACAGCAGCAATTACAAATTATGGAACATTCTTAATGCCCAAAAGCGAAAAAAATCTTGTGTTCCATTCACATGATTTTCTCTACCTGTTTTTCAAACTATTCTTACAAAAGGTTATTTTTTTATCTACAGCATGCTAATCAAGATTACAGTTCTCACAAATTTCCTTATTAATTACTTCTTTTAAGTAGAAGGGAAATAAGGTAATACCTAGGTTTATAGCGATGGTCAGAACTTTTAAAAGCTATCGCTATATGAAAATTGTAATTTGGTTCTCGTTTTACGGCTAGAACTAAAACAAAGATATAAAACAAAAGATGAGCCCGTTTGAGGAAAGTTTAACCAGTTTAAAAATGAAACCAATAACAAAGGATACCTTGGAAACGGTTAACTCTACAGAAAAAGATATATGACATGAATTTTGTAAGTTTTTATCTATCTCTTATGGTTCACCAGTTATAGAAAAGCCATTAAAAATGAAGAGGTCTTCAGAGGCTATTCCCAGATAATTCAAGATATAGATTTCATCTTAAACATAAGTTATGTGAAACAAAATCGATGGCCATTTTTGAGAAAATAAAAAAATTCTAAAACTGTTTCATGTAAAGGGCAGTTTGGGGTGGGAGGATTTACTTGAAAATCTTCGTGTCGCACACTTGGAAGATACCAAGCTTAGATGCCAAGTTTGGTATTTATCGGACTTTTCTTTTTTGAATTATGCTGTCCATTTTTATTAAAATGCTTTTTTTTTTATTTGGGGATTTCAAAATATGTATTTCCGGTGAAATATCTGTATGGAATTTTTGGGTGGAATACACTACATACTCTACCCACTGTGTACATTGTACACACGGGCTAGAGAAAGTAAACATTTAAATTGGGTAAAGTGCATTAGCTGTAAATACATGCCATTAGGACATTTGCTCATGGGCATTCAAATAATCACATATTGAAACTTTTAAGAGCTCTGGGAGCAAAAACCATGCCACAGAGTCTACAATAAAGCTTGGCCGCTCGCAGGGGTGTTTCGGTCTGGGTAGCACGACACGCTACAGCTGACCTTATCAGGACTATGTCTTCACTTCTTAAAGCTGTATTCCTGTAAACCTGTACATAAAATACATATAATCAAATCAACCCTTATTCATAGAAAATTCCGAAAATATTCTTCCACAGCTAAACAAGCATTGTACTCGTATTTCGGTTTGTATGTTTTCAAGTTCCTCCAATCTGTGACCTATTTTGTTGGCGAACGTTCAAGATTTACACCAGATTCCTTCAATTTTTCTTTTGCTGTCGCTGTAGGTCTTCACATATTTTTCATGTTTTGCATTGAACCAGCAGTCTCAAATTTATTCAGAAGATCGTGATTGAATATCTGAAAAGAGGCAATTGTACATGAAACTGCAGGACTAGAACTATATGAATGTGACGAGCGGATTCGTATTTAAAATAAAATTTACATAGTTACAACATTTACAGTAAACTTGTTCTAAATATAACTACTTTGCCATCTTCGTAAATGAAAGACTACTCACACTAATCAGTAGTGGTAACTGAAGGACAAAAGGTCTGTCATGAGTGAGGTGTGAGTAGTGGGGCAGCCAGCCATCGAACACCGTGCGAGCGGTCAGGCTTTATACCGAAAATACTGTATGTACTGCAAGCTGACGTTTCAGAGCATTTTGAGGGATAAAAACAATGTTACACACACGCAAACCAAAATTCAGATGTGAGTAACCTTGTCATAAGACTTTGTTAATATACTACCACCAACTCCCAAATTACTGTAGCGGAACAGACGAGGCTGAATGATATGCCAACAGCCTACTCTTAAAATCACTGTCTTATATTCCGCTGTAATTAAGAAGCATAGGAATTTATAAGCAGTTGGCGCTACAGCCGGAGTGATCCTGAGTCTGGCCAACCTCACTGCCGCCGGTGTCACGCATATTTATGTAGGAGAGGTGGGTGATATGGAGAAATGATGTGGCAAAGATCACGCATCCCCCAGCCGGAAAGTTGGTTTTCGTGGCCGAAATCACTGCCTATCGCAACTCCTTACTTTCCTCGTAATGCTGAATGGGCACCGGTTCTATAACCAGGACTTAAAAATTAGCATCGCAATGCTAGTATTCAACCCGAATGCATTCTGTGGCCGGAAAGAGCTCCACGCTCTTGTACACTGCACCACAGCGAGGCCACCATTGTCACTACAAGCAATCCTAAACGACACAGGTCAAGAGTCGCTGACAGCAGGTAAAAACCGGCTCAAATGCTGTATGCTAACTCCAAAAAACCTACAACTTGTTGTTACCTACAACTTCCCTATCTATAGACCAGTGGCAGATCAACCTTATTTCCTTCCGTCCTAGTTTTGATGCTTAGGAATTCCTATGGTAGGAAATAGTAAAATTAAACAGTAACTGTCCTCTGCGCTAAATAACAAAATTTGTACGGGCATTAATGCTGTGGGTCCCCAATAATGCAATATTTATTGTGGCGTTAATACTTTAATGCTATTTTTATCTAAAGAACAAAATTTATGATTTTAAATGACGCAGTTGGCAGCCGCCAGGTCCGACTATTTATCAGGCATCGGGTTGAATAATTTCACCTTGTGGTTAGCCTAACTCGTGCGCCTATGAAGAGTATCGACATTTGCATTGTACTCTAATGTTTTCCGAAATGCTACATAGACGGGACAAACTTACATGAAGTTGTCTGCTGATTGTAATACGCTGTTTAATTATGTGTTAATTACGGTATAGGGTGAACTGGGTTAGTTTTGCTCGACCGGAGTTTCATGTAGTCTGTCAAAACTGAATTTATAAAGAAAATTCCCTGGCGTTACTAACAAATAAGTTATAAATTGTTAGCAGCAATTACACAGGCTGGACGATGGTAGACATTAGGAAACAAACGGTCAACAGTTCTAACAGTAGCAAAATTATAGAGATACTGGCTGTCGTGGAAGAAGTCCCGAGAAAATCGCTGCCTAGCATTACGTGTTTTAGATAATACGAGTATAATAACTGACTGGCCTGCTAGTTTTCCAAACAAATACACGTAATTATCTTTGGGGAATGTTCAAAGATAAACTTGATGAAACAAATTCCCAAGCGTCGACGAGTTAGAGGACAGTGTTTTGTGCGACTTTTCCAATATTATGGTTGCAGAAATGCATCAAGGGTTCAATAATGTTATCACCATATGCCAGACTTGTGTATACGTAGGGGAGCGTCATTTTGAACCCCTTTAATTGCGATAGGTCAGCGTAACATATTCAAGCTGTTACTACACGAACGGATTTGATTAACAGTGCTGTGGAGGCGACGGAAAGTCTGTATTTAACGGTATTTTCGTTTTTGAGCTATGCTGTCCTAAAACACAGACACACGAATCTTTTTCTAAAAATGCTTTTTTTGGCTTCAGGGGGACCCAAGACATGTATTTCCGGTGATATCTCCCTATCGAATTTTTGGGTGCAATACAAATACTCTCTCTATACACTATGTACATAGTACGCGTAGAGAAAGTAAAAAAAGAAAAAAAAAAGATATGCCAATCAATTTGGTTAGCTAGAACCCGGTGGAACCATGAATGTAGGAGGAGTTGCATTGTTAACCCGTCAGCAGCTTAACTTAACAGAGTTCATTATATCGGCACATCCTTTTGCTCTCAACAGTACATGATATCTATGCATAGCTACAATACGGAAAACTATCGCTATATTGCCTTACCCAGGACCATGCATTTAGAGGACTCGCCTAGCCGAGTACTCAAGACCTGCCCTAGGGCAGGGCATCCATTGTAATTAAGAGCTATCTAGTGATCACTGATTTTACTTAAGTTACTGGATTTCAGAATTGAAATTGCAAATGTTATTTTTATGGTTTCTTAATGGTATATTTAACTAGCTTTCTTCCCAGCAGTGCGAGAGTTGCATTGCTTTATCGAGACTGTTCCAACTCTACTCGGCTGAGTCAAAATACTTCGCGAACTCAACCACAGTCGCAATACTGGAGGGGGATCACAATACTTCACTGGACAAAAGTTACAGCAAAAGTGTTTGCGCTTCCTGCCACTTCATCCTAATTCTTCATTCCATCCTGAGGTCAGCTTTCCCTCAATAATGAGCTCTACATTGCACACTGCAGGCAGACTGCCAACAGTTGTGGGAACTCTGCTACTCTTTGGAGCGCACCCAAGCTGAACCGAGCTGTAAATAAAGAGTTTGAAAAGAGGGGAGGTCAATAATTTAAAGCTGTGAGAGACGTGTTATTTGCACAGAGACAAAAAGCGTGTACAGATTGGTCAAATTGTTTCGACTTGTGCGCGGGGGGGGGATTAACATTAGTGAATGATATGTTTTATTTGCGTATAATGCAAGAGCCAAAATCGGTGCCCGGTTTGGTCTCTTGGTGCAATGTTATATATAAACGTTTAAAAATAAAGGTAATGGTAGCCTCCTTTTTTAATCGGAGTACTAAATGATCGAATATAATTTATTCCCATAACCAGGATTTGAAACTTGGATCTTCCGGTCTTACCACTGACCTATCATGGCAACATGCCGAGATGGTATTAAATTCCACATTTGAGTCGCAAGTTTCCCAGTAAACCACAAGGAAACATTTTGAGACCTCATGCTCCAATGGCGGCTGACAATGTCGTAAGCACTTGAAGTCCCGGGCTTCATAATTTTACCAACCGGTCGTTCAAATCCCGGTTATGGAATTGAATTGTTTCCGACCCAACCTTTCCAACTCGTGTCCTACACACAGCTTGTGTGGAAAAAATAATTAGATGTGATATAATGTTTAGCATAGTTTTTAAAAGATATAATTGTAGCATATAAGTTTCTGCCTCATTCTACAGCACAAGTGAACAAATGCTAGGCCATAAAGGTCACATGGTAACGTGCTTTAAGTAAGGAGTTGAAAGTAATATATTTGGGTATAGTTTAAAACTCACGGTAGCCTACAATTTTCTTGAGATAGCATACCCCAACGGCGAGTCACAAGTGCTTTAAACTTGAGAGCTGCTTTACCGGAAAAATTGCGTGTTAAAAGTATGAACTACAGTCCGCAAATATCAAAGTGCTTAACAGCCAACGTGCCCGCCTGGATAGTGTGGTGGTAGCGTGTCTGCTTCACATTCAACAGGTCGTGAGTTCGTATTTCGCTTAATGCGAGTTACCCGGATAAGATTTTTTCCGGGTTTTACCTTATCTTGAGCAGACATTTGTCGAGTAACTAAGCTCCATGGACCCGAGATCATTTGAGCATCATTTCACCAATTTCATTCATCGTCCGATGTGACCAACCAGGTTAAAGGACGTTAAACTACAAAAAAACAAAAAAAAAACAGCCAACGCATAGTCGTGCCAAATGTAAAAGTGAACAACAAATCTAACGGTATATATCCTAAATTTTCAATATAAGGTTAAATTTGGATGACTAAAACAACTTATATGGTTTCCACAAGAGTTCTATTCAGGGAAGATTATATATGTAAAGTTCCCTAAGGTATTATATTATATCAATTTAGATCTTAGTACTTTTTATAAAGGCGCTTTTATGTATATATGCAGATTTTCAATATATATTAAAGGTATTACATGGCATAAAATTCCGGTTCCGAGTAGACGATGTTGTTTAACTATCCA
This sequence comes from Hymenopus coronatus, assembly GCA_030762935.1. Taxonomy (NCBI): domain Eukaryota; kingdom Metazoa; phylum Arthropoda; class Insecta; order Mantodea; family Hymenopodidae; genus Hymenopus; species Hymenopus coronatus. Next base: position 436,615,834 of record CM060900.1, on the reverse strand, counting down.
TTTGTAACATTGCGTTCTTTATAGCTTTATTTTAGTCTAAGAATAGTTAATTATGTTAAATTTAACATAACTTGTTTTGTCAGTTAAAATCGAGTAAGGTGGCGCGACGGTAATGCTTGCGATTTGCATTCAGATTGTCTCGGGATCGATTCACAGCGAGCACCTACTCTATCCTTGTATAGATTTTTCAGGGGCTTCCCCTAATCGTTAGGTAAATGCTGGAATGATTTCTCATTCTCCAAATTTCCTAAGTCCCCATATCGTTCCATTCAGCATTCCATTTATCCTTCAACCCGTTTCGTTTTCTGATCCACAGGTCACTGGTTCAATGCTGCCCAAGACCGGTGATTTTGAAGTGTGCTTAAAAGCGACAGTCCCACATCAGTAAATTTACTGGCATGTAAAAGTTACTGCGGGATGAAATTCCGGCATATAGGCGGTGCTGTCATGATTCCGGCAATTGGCAGCATCACTAATAAAAAAAAAATATTTAACCTGTTTTGTCTTTTTCAGGTTTGGAAGTATCGGCGATAATGTTTCGGTGCCGTGCCGGAGGGAGAAAGGATGCTCTCTCTAGAACTTCCTCCGTCCCGAGTTATATGGACCGACCTTTTGGTAGGCAATAGACCTTCAAGATGGGGCGAGGGTCCCCGGTCTATCGGTCCGACTGCCGGGGAGTTTCGATCTGGAAACAATATAGGCCCTATCACACTTGTGCTGTCACAACGAGCACCTTTTTTCTATTGTCTTGTCTAACACGACTGTGGGGCTGGTGTGTCTTCCTTTAGAAAGTCAGTTCATTTTAAATCATTATTGTATTCCCTAATTACCTGAGGTGATCTGAAAGAAAGAAAGCATCAGTGGTGTTGCAACTCTTGCAAGTAAAGTGAAAGAACAGAAATATAAAGAAGGATCATCCGCCACTGGGGTTTCTGCTCTAATGGCTCGCCATAAAAGAGGAACGGCGTAGAAAGAAAATGATGTTGAGCAGTATCTTCTTTTTCCATTCAACAAAGGCTCCTGGACTAAACTGGTTCCGGCCGCTCAGTGTCTTCCCTCACTTTTTCTCTCCCTCTTCTTTGAGCGTGGGTAGAATATCTTCACTGGATTGGTGCCTAGTCCCCTCCAGAGGCATCTTACCCCTACCCCTTATCAGTTAACTTCAGCAGTTGCTGTCCTCAGTTCGAGCTTTTTCATTGCGTATGTCAAAAGTGAAACTTTAACAAAGATATCCGTGATGTGTGTATGTGATACTTTAGATTATTTTATTGGTCTACTGAAATGTCTGCGAAAAAATTCACGCTTGATATAAATGTTACGTGCGATACGTACCTCAGAACCGAATAATAGAGAGATGTAGTTGGACAATTTTAAGAGAAATGTCTTGGTTTTGTAACAAATGTTTTTATTTGCTTCAAAAATTGGTTAGAAAATAATCCTCCGATACACTGATGTACAACAATTTATTTGACGCTAACACGTCAAACTTGACTGGACTCTGAACTCACTAATTTGGCTTGCAACTCTTCCTTATATCGACATGAATGACAGAGAAATTTCTGGAGGCTGCTCATACAGCTGCTAAAGCTTTAAAATTGAAACCCTACAGAGCGACCATTGTTTATGATTTAAACATCGTAACGACGAGGAATGCCAGGAATGTCTCGGTGTAGTTGTATAGCACAACCTATAACAGGTTTAGTATGTGCTTGCTATTATCACTCGTGAGTAGAGCGAGCGTTTTTGTTCCCGAACGTGTAGCTGATTGAGTGGTTTGTTGTGGTTTACCAGCGACCTAATCGAGACGAGAGGGTTGTCTTGCACATATGTAGAGTGTGGCATTTCCTCTGTGAAGGGCATGTCCTTACAACAGCAAGATACGTAATAGCTTATACCTTCATTGTGATGCTAATATAATAGTGGCATCAATTCTGGACATTTTTTAGTTAAATTGGCTTTCAAATTTGAATATTACATTCAACTCTTTCAAGGTTGTCCTTATCTGATATTTCGTAGCCGAGACATGTTACGATTAACACGGTATATTGAACTTTTACCATAAAAGTGAGATAATTTGATCCAACTTTGGAGACTCTTATTATTTTATAAAGATTCACATCTTTTACATCATATCCAATGTGAAAAGTGGATTTATTGCACCCACACTACATAGATTATGACAATTCAACACCTTGAACTCCATAATATTAAAAACACCAGATTTCCTCAATTTTGGGTGCCCTATTATATGAGAGTAATAATTCACTGTATTTCATATTTGATACAGTATAAAACAAGAAATATAATTCAAAAATATACTTTTAAATTTATTGTGCATCCAATATGAAGTATATACATTATTACTCTCATGTAATTTGGGGGGGGGGACAAAATTGGGGAGTTTGGGTATTTTTAGGATTATGGTGTTTATAGTACTGAAATGTCATAATCCTAAAATTTCCCAAAATTTGACCTCCTCGGTGTAATAAGAGAACAATATTTCCGATTTTCAATTGAATGCAACATAAAATCAAATATATGTGTGTAGATTTAAAAATAATATATTTTTCAGTTGGGTCATAGTAACCCATTAAGGGCCAAATTAACTTCTGTCAATACTGTATTAAGGTAACACTTCCCGGCTAGGACACATTAGATAAGAATGATCCGGAATGAGAATTGACTGCAATATTCAAATTTGAAAGTTAATTTAAAAAACAAAGGTGTCCAGAATTAATTTCACTGCCGTACTATGAAAGTTAATTTGTAAAGCTACATTACAGATTTAATATGTGCAAAAAATGCCATATTTGTATTACTGCTTATCATATTTACAAGGCATTTGCATTTTAACATACTTTTTTGGCCAAATATATTCGGAATATAAGTTTCTCAAGCTGTAATTTATATAGATTTAACCCCTCCCTACTCGGTCTTTATTTTATTCTTACGTTTGCATGTTACGTTTCAATATGCTGCCTGCAATATGTAAATACAGATTTGTATTGGAATTTTGGAAAGACCGAGAAATGGAAGTATATTGCGAATGGTTTGTAAAGTATAACTGAAAGTTAGAAAACGCACTGGTATAAAAATACCTTGTGACAGTAGAAAATATATAGCATTTGGATGTTTCGTCCTGCAGTTAATTACCAGTTAAGTTTTTGGTGATTTGAGTGAAATGATATGTTATAATCATACGTTTTAATAAACTAGAAAATTAATATATTCAGAATATCAGACAGTAAATATACAGACAGCAAAGTGGCACCAGAGTATACCACGCGTGGTATATATCTATAATTTTACTACGGGTAGCATACGTAAGGTTTCGGTCAACATTAAAAATGTTAGAGCGTGTATATATTTAAACATTTAGCAGAAAACACAATATTAATTTACTACCTAGCAATTGCGTTTATGCTCGTCATTGCTAAAACTCGGTCCGGGGTCATGATCCTGCCGGATTGAGGTTCGGTACACACACAGTATAACTATGACGTGATGGAGTAGACGTGATTTGTACAGCCCATTTCGAAACATGTTGCACTATCTAGCATTGCTCACTGCCTGGCCTCGTTCAGTTGCTGCTGGTAGATAAATCAGTCAACATTGAAAGACAGCGCAGATTGAAAAATATGGAAAAATACTAAAGTGTAGGCGTTAGACAATGAACAGACTTGTGGAGATTGAAACATATTTTGAGTGAGAGGAGGAGAGCCTTTTATTTCGATACCGTAAAGATGTATCTTGTAATTCAATGCAATTAATTCTGAATAAGTTTGGTATACTTATGCACATTATCTTTTCAAAATTCTGTACATTATTATCCTGAATTTTTGTATGAAGCTTTATACTTTTGTTTGTAAAAGTACAAAGCGGTTTTATTCCCTAATCGTTTTATGAATTAATTGTTTTATTACATTTCTTTATAAATTATAACGATGCTTATAATGTCAATGCATGTAATGAGATACTTTTGATACAAATTATTCTCAACATGTGCATGTTAACGCCACAAACCCCTACCCTCTATCCTCTCTTTATACAACTGACTTCTCTGTGTGTTCGTAACTGTGTGCACTTCGGAGCCCAAAATGGAGCTCTAGTCTACAATACCGAAATGTGCCTTCCATAGCTCCATGAAACTGCGTTCAGAGTCCGAGTTTGGTCGTCTTCCAGGTAATACCAACCAATAAGCTTTTTCTTTTTTGATAGTGTTTAACGCCGGTTTTTACTACCATGGCACCGCAGGCGAAACCGATAAGCCCTCAAACTCTTTTGAGAACAAAAGATCTGTTACTAATGAGCAACACAGGAGCTTTAGAGAAAATGCGGGGTAGTTTAAAGAACACACTGTGCAATGCCTCAAGCAAACCTGTTCTAGTTCTAGTTCTACAGCACGTCAAAGTCACATCAAGTAGTAACACTTTCAGGACACCATAAACAAGGATGATCGGTGTTAGGATCTTTGATCATGTCGTGCGGTTCCATTCATCACCTCACTTGGCTACAGCCCTTTTTATTTTGACCCCCCTCAAATTCAAGTTAGATAAATACTTTGCAAGATATAAATTTTATTATATAAATATGTTGCATAATCAAAATGTTTCACGCACCTCAAAGTTTGAGAAAATTGGTTGGCAATTTTTGAATGGAGCTTCGAAGCACACAAGGAAACTTTACTCGTAATATTTCAATAACTTTTATTATTAAATTGCAATATTTTTAAAAAGTTAGAAATGTTAATGTCTCTAATTAATGTGTCTAATTAACCTGTTTTCATCAACATAATTTATTTAAAAAAATACCATTGGTATTAGGGTAATTTTATTACCTATAATATTGTACCTTACTTCTACATGTTCTGGGAAATTATAGATGTACTTAAAGAAAAACTGATATGAAATATTTTAAAGATGTGAAAATATAGGTTTGATAAAAACGCCGTATGTTAGGAAACAGATGTGTTGTATACAATCTTTATAGCGCAAAGCAAGAAGGGAATAGCTGAAAGCAAATTCTCTATGGATACTCAGATATTTCAAGAAATATTCACTCTAAAAAGCAATTTTCGGTTGTTTTACCGACTGCAGTGAAAAGTCCACTCGCAGTGCCCCTTAACGGCCCCACGAATATCAATAAAATGTGTTACGAAAGGAAAAGAACCTGTCTCAAACCTCCAACCTCCTTATTCAACACCCTGAACAGCTATTATATTTTTTCATGTAACTTTATGCCTGTTTTTATATAAAAAAGAAATAATAATCATTCCACGTGCTCTTGAACAGCTGTGCATCGCTCTATTCCTGGCCATACGTAACTCGGAGGTTTATATGTGCATGCGTGCACACATTGTATGTATGTGGACATACGTACGTACTTTTGCATGTATTTGCGCGTGCAATATGTACACACCTTTTCTTGGGCGCTCTTTTCATTCGGTATATTTCGCGCTATTTCGGAAGTAAGAGCAAGGCGAGAACATTGAGACGCAAAGTGCGCTATAACCCGATATCTAGAGGCTGCAATGCTAGGGTATAATTCAGCTTGTTCGCTGTAAAATAGATAATCCATTCATCATAATGTCTGAGGGCCTCAAAGAAGAAACTTTCTTTGGCTGACAACACAGTGGAAAGACAGGTTCTCTCTTCTCCCACCTCCCGGTCCTCGCTTCCCCTTAAAACTAGCACCCTAGAAAACAGTGAAATATATGTATCGAGAAAATAAAATAAAAAAGTATAACTTCACAGATAATAATAATGCAAATAAACAAAAAATTTGAAAACAAATTACTATAGCTACCAACTTAAGACTTTGTACAACTAAATATAAGAGTTAATTAGACAACTTTGAAGTCATTATTTCACCATTTCCATGCATTAATTACCTATCTAATCAGTATCACCAGTAAGTTAACCATTACTACTTACAACAATATGAAGTCGCAAACACACTTAAGTAACATTTACAGTAGTACACTAACCAAAATTTATGTATTGAGCTTTTTCTTAAATTTCTATAAGGATAGCAAACAGCTTCGAAAGGCTGCTACAGGCAATTCGTTCCATTATTTAATGGTTCTATTAACAAAAGAGAATTTTCCTACATCGGTTCTGTTCCTTCTAGTCGTGTCGTCCTCTCTTAATCTGTCAGTAACGTTCAACCATGCATTCAAACCATCATGAGCTTTAAATAATGAGCAAAACCTGTGTTTCTTACGCTTAACTTGCTACAACGCACATTTATTCCCTCAGCTTTTGTTGATAAGGTCTTGCAGGTCATATAAAGTGTTCACCTTGAAACGCTGAATTACAGACTAGTTGTACCACATACATACACAAAAGAACTGCGTCACATAGATCACTGTTACATTTCACCGCTACCTGCCCGGTAGTAGAGATGTTGGGTGGCGAGCTTCTGTAGGTGAAAGGGGAAGGAAGTATGTGGGGGGGGGGGAAGAAAAACATTTCCTTCTCTGCTTTAGCCCTCACTTTCACTTTCTTTCCTGCTTCTGCAAATTTGTTTCCTCTGTTGCCACATTAATTACATCTACAGAAACTTTTTCTTGAAGCTGATGAGACTCGATCAGGCGCTATTCAGCTTTCCATGTCTACCACTGCGTTCCCAGAATCACTAGTAGTTGACAGCAATTATAAGAGAAAAATCCTAGTGTTGATAGAAATCTTAGTGTTAGTCTAGAGGAGTTTGGCAAACTGACTAGGAACTATATTTAACAGCCCGTCTGATAATGGATATGAAGCTTTAAAAGTCAGTTAAAAATAGCTTATATTTTTTACTTTCTCTCGCACGTATGTACAATGTACACAGTAGACAGTGAAGGTATTGCATTCAACCCAAAAATTTGATGTAAAAATTTCACCGGAAATACATGTTTTAGGGGTCTTTGAATAAAAAAACATTTTTAGAAAAAGATAGTGTGAATGCGCGCGCAACATAACTCAAAAACAAAACGTTGATTAAAAGTCATACTTGGTATTTAAGCTCAATATGTTTGAAGGATGCCACAAGAATATTTTCAGGAAAATCCCCCACCACAACTACCCTTTACATGGAAAAATTTTCGAAATTGCCTTTCGAAAGTGGCTAACGATTTTTAGCAAAATACCGTATGTTTAAGTTATTTTTAGGACAAACCAAATACCTATCCTGAATTTTCTGGGAATAGTCCCTAAAGACCTCTTCATTCATGGCTTTTATAACCGATAAACCGGTTACTGAATAAGCACTGTAAATCTCGTTATGACATATACTAGTTTTGTAGATTAAAATCGTTTCCATATATTCTTTGTTATTGGTTACAGTTTTAAATTGTACTTAATGCTTTCTCAAACGGGGTGTCATCTTTCGTTTCATCTCCCGTTTGTTTCACTCCTGGCAAGCAAAGAGAACTGAATTATAATTGTGTCACACAGTGACTAGCTTGTAAATTATTAGACTATCACTCTGGCTTAGTGTGTTCACTTATTTCCCTTCTATTTACAAAGAAGCAAATAATAAGACCAATTTTGCTAATGTTTATCTCAATTAGCAAATGTAGATAAAAAAATGTTTTGTAAGAAAAGTTTGTTTGTGAAACAGCTAGAGGAAGTCATGTAAATGGAACTGGAAATTCGCCTCTCACCTAGATAGCCCGGATTAGTTCCCAAGCGACCGCATGTGAGAATTGTGGACAAAGCAGCACACGGGCGTGTTTTCTCCGGTTTCACCCGCCATCGTATTCCACCGGTGCTCCATCTTCATTCCGCAGGCGATGACATGGTAGTAAAAGCGGGCGTTAAACACTATTAAAAATAGAACTGAAAGTCATATGTCCTGCGTGGACCCGTTCGAGTGCTACCCAAGACCCGGCTATAAACCTGACAGCAATAACCATACGTTTTTACCTCGCATTTCAGCGCTGGGGAGCTAGTAACGGAGTAGACGTGAGACGTTATCTAGACCCGTTTCGTCACATGCAAAATATAGCAGTGGCGGAACTACTCAGTTTAAAGGCGAGTGGCCGAGTATGAAATCATGTCTTGCATTCTTTCTACCTCAAATAAGGTCTTTGCAAACTTTTTTTCGAGCGTATATGTAGTAGAAAGCTAATACCTTTATCTGCTCACGAATGTATAAATGTAGAACTTATTGTAGACACAAAGAGACGCAGTTATTGATAGAAGGATATCATCTAAACTGGAGCGTGTGTCACTCTTAGCACAGTTCAATTTAGAAAATAACTGCCCACATATTATATACGTGAAACAAAGAATTACAACAATACGCACTGCAAAATCTCTCAATATGGGATATGTATCGATTGGCAAAATGTAGTAAAATTGCACACTGCGTTTGTCTATTGTTTTAAGAGAAGTACTGTTCTGTAATGTAATTAGTAGTAATTATAGCCATAATTTGGTATCTATTACAATGAAAAGATGGGTGGAAAATAGTTGCATATATTTTTCCATACTTGAAATTTCTATCAGTGAAACGTCACTGACTACCCGCCGTTTGTTGTTCATGTACACAGCTGAACAGGCAAAGCGGGGTAGGTAAGGAAGGGGAGGCAATGTTTGCGCATGGATGATACCAAGCTCCCCAGATCGGCTGTATGTGAAGGATATGAAGTATCACATTGGTGTCATTCTGAAATAGATTTTCCTGAAATATTTAATGAAAATTAACGTAGATACGCATTTCATTCATAACTGCGCCCGTATTGATATATTTTATCACCAATTTCTTCCAAATATATCAAATACTGAGAAACTGAATTAACACATTTGGGTTTTTAATTAAACATCCCTATGTTTGTATTTTTATGACCCGTTATCAAGTATTACAAAGTAACTACTTAACCGCATACGTACGGAGAAATATGGCAACATAACCAAGTATAAATATCAACCATATAAAACTGCAGCGTTTCCATAAAATACCATTAAAACATATACCAATGAATTTGTCCTTGAAAATATGAAATTGGATTTCAAATGTTAATGTATCAAATTATAATTTACGTGTACTGATGTTATTCCAGATTTTGTTAGTTTCGTTATTACCATTTTTTTACACCTTTTTATGTGATGTTTATTTGCAGGGGAGCCTTGGTAAAATTAAAACATATGTACCACACTTAAAGAGCTCAAAGGATTAAATTTGTGTTTGCACTGTTTATCGTGGTAACAGATTTGACTATTTGAGCAATACTAGCGAAAATGTTGCACCGCTTCTTAAATACTTCACCTATTGAAATGTGGTAAATAGCGTACGTTTTGGGAAATACTATACTATAAATCTTGGTTACGTATTTTTTTTCGAAAACTGAATGATAAATTACATACCTACTTAAGTTTTCACTTTCTCTATCTTTTAAGTAGAGAAGGTACTGTACTCCACTTAAAATATTTATATAGAGCTTTCACCGGTAAACATGTTTTGAGAATCCTGAAACCTGAATTCTAGACAGTAAAGGTCAGCGTGTGCTCTATGTGCCTGTGTCAGAAAAACATAACTCAAAACAGAAAAGTCGGATAAATATCAAACTTGGTATTTAAGTTCAGCACCTTCCAAAGATGCAATACGAAGATTTTTGGGAAAATCCCCTTAACTACCCTTAACATGGACCATTTTTTCGAATACTTTTATTTTATAAAAAGAGCACTAATGATTTGGATTAAAACAGTCTATATCAAATACATAAAATATGGATCCTGCATTTTCTAGGAACAGTCACTGAAATTCTGAGATATACGTTTATTAATGGTTCGAGTTCTATAGTTTCATTTTTGAAATCCTGCCAATTTAAAGTGGTTTCTCGTTACTACATTTAAAAGTATAGTGGAATTTTAAGGCCAGTATATAGCATCCAGTTCTTAAATATTTGAACATCTCCGTTTCCTTTGGTTATAACGAAATTTGAAATGTAGTATTTCTATAAGGGATTATCACGGTACAGTTAAGTGGCAGGAATAGCTTGATCAGCAAGTAATAAACAAAGGCTAGATATCGCGCGCGCGCGCGCACACACACACACACACACACACACACATATTCAACTTCTAAGATTATATTTATGACTTAAGAGGTAGTCCATTATATACGTTTGTGGCAACAAAACTGAAAATTACAGTAAAATGTTTGTATATTTGGTTTTGATATATCAAAATTTACTCCATACAAGTGGATAGCAATAAATGTGAAGCACCCTATACGACATTTATACTCCAGTTTCAATGTACCTAAAAATGTCATATTTTCACACTTCCATTTTTTCCATTAATGTTTCTCAAATTGCTACATCAGGATTGCTGTTCATGAATGCAAATGAACGCCGTCAATGCAAGAGTATGTGCATAATGCAGACGTACACCCGTGGACACAAAAATTGAGTCATTCCTAGATTTCTTGTGTCGATCGAAGAGCTTCGTGTATCTTCGTAAAAGCTGTGTTCACAATGCACAAGAAAGAACTGTACAATGGGCTGAGACTGACAGCGCATTGACTAACTTATAAGTACTTAAAATAGGTCACACAACAACGTTCCGGTGGCCGACAGGTTAAGAAGGCCTTACTTCCACTCCTAAGCTCAAAACTCGCGCTGCCTTTTTATGTTTATTAATTTTAATACTGTATTTATAGAACATAATATTACAGTAATATAACTTTCACATTTGAATTTATGGTCCTATCTATGCATACAAAAACATATTTATACTAGCACTCGTGTTAACTAAAAGAAGGGTAAATAAACTACTATCTACTAAACACAACACAAACAACTAAAACACAAAAAATAAACATTATTCATTTCGGGTGTGTGAAGCCTCAGCCCGTAAAGATGCTCTCAATCTTCTGTGCACAGACAAAATTCAATGTCTGCAGTAACGCGGACGAGAAGCTACAAGATCCCAGGCTTCTTGAATTTGTGCGCAGAAGCCGTCTTTTGTCCTTCGCCCATCCACAGGTAAATTGGAGCGCAGCTCTTTTTACCCCAGCCCACACTTTCTCAATAGAGCTCAAATATGGTGAACAGGCAGGCCAGTCTACGGCTCTGATATTCTGCCTCTGTGAAAACCAATTTTAAACCTTTCCAGATGTGTGGACAGGATGATTGTCTTACACAATTCCAACAAATCCATCAGGATATCTCATGCTCACAGTGGGACTGAAAATATTATCGAGTATTACCGTGTACTACACACCACTCAGTGTATCGTCAAGCTACCACAGCAACACCGTCCCTTAACATCCAGCCCCAACACATACAGATACGCGACCATGATGGAATTATGAAGCCACACATTTTGGACGATAGACGATCACCTTTCCCTTATATGTGGAACAAAATATCACCTCGTTGAGAACATCATGTTATTCAAGTTGCGGTAGACATTTTCCTGTAAAGTGTGTGTTGGATAGGTTTGTGAAGGGCGTGTTGAATAAAAAAAACAGAAAAAGTTCTTACCTCCCAAAAAATCAAATTTACCCAAAATTGGATTCCTAAAATGTTTCAAAACATTGGTTTTCGTAACAATACTTTTAGTATTTTTTCACACTATTAAACTTCCGTGTTTTTATTCAGAGAGAATATTCGTGTCGGATGCGTTTGCGCACCACAAGCATTCGCGTGCAGCACATTGCTGTTTGGTAGAATAAACCCTTAAAGAAGCATCATAATAACTCTCACATTATTAACTGTACCGAATGTCGTTTTTGAAGTAAGTATGTCTAAAATAAATAACCGCTATTAAGAGATAGTAAAGAAAGTGAAAGGAAAGCGTTTGTTGCATGCGAGAAGCGAACCTGCGAACCTTACCAGCGGAGTAACCTATGTTTTGCCACAGCGTTACAGTAAACATACATGGAAAGGTCAGGTTTGGTAATGCCGTACAATACAAGCTGATCATGTTTATGTCGTTAACATTCTAGTTAATATTGCTAGTTTGTTGTTGAAGCTTACATTATGTATTTGATTAAGATTATTGATCATATAGGTTAGTAATATTAAGATTTGGAACTTTGACAACTTGTCGCTGCAGCTGCTACACAACTGTATCGCGGATGGTGTACACAAGGCGCTGTGGAATGTAGGATTTAGACGAATTTGGTTTTCCAGACATGACTTATTTTTTTGTCCACGGTTGTACTTAGAGGATGCTGCTCATACGGGTCAGACACATGTTCGTCATACAAGTTCAATTCAGAAATGTCCAATTTTGGATTCAGCTTTATTGAAAGTACATACACAAATTCCTAAGCTATTTCGCAATAAATAGTTATAATGTTTTACAATATATCTGTGCCTGACCACATAGGTGTCTAAAAACGTGATACTGCTCTGTAAGAAACGTTTACTGTAATTATCCAGGATATTGAACCTTTTTTGGCATTCATAAAAGAACACAGCATTTAAAAATTAGCTAAACTGTTAAATACTCTCCGAGCAATATAGCGTGGGAAAATATTTATTGCAATGCAAACTGCTAAACAGAGGAGTGTAAATAGGAGTAACATATATTTCCCCTGTATTTTTTTCTATTTTACATTATGCAGGTCATTTATTTTAATTATGCGGTAAACTAAATGGTGTACACTTTAGTTCACTGCTCTGTTTATTTATGTAGTTGAATTCGTAGGAAATGCCCCCGAACATTGCTCGCTGTGGAACCCTAAAAGTAATATTTTGATTTTACATCACTGACGTGACTCTCTACTCACTGTTGCATAAACTATTCTTACAAAAGCTTATTTTTATGTATCACTTGTTAATCGAGACAAACTTTCATTAAACACTCTTACGCGTTTAGTTGTAGGTATAAGAAGGTCACAGTAACAGGCAAAATTACAGCAGCGATAGGCAAGTTTAAAAAACACACAGAAAAATAAAAGCCGCATTTCTATGCGATGGTTTTGAAATGCCCTGTCCTTTACATGACCACGTGGAAAACCTGGAATAGCGACTTACCATTGGACGCAGTATAAGTATTGAAAACTGAAATATACCTCTTCGATAACTATGGTTCCGTAGAACGTGTATGAAAACAGTGAAGTGGTAGTGAAAACCGCCAAGATTCCTTGGGGTTTAGTCGCGAAGACCCCTTGGCTACGCCCAGGCGTACTCCTTAGCTTCCAACCTTCGGCCACAAACTGCATCACTCCTTACCTCTAAAAACATCCCTTGGTCATGCTTTGCGGCTTGATAGCTAGTAAGCGCATCTGCAGGGAATATTAACCATTCGTCTATTAACCATTGCTATCGAAGCATGTCCAATTCAAACATTAACGACATCTACATTTCTTGTGTAGTAAGATTTTGTTTATATCTTACGGTTTATCGATTATAAAAGTCATTCAGATAGAAAGGGCTTCACAGACTATTTGAAGAATACTGAGGATATGCTTTTTATTTATTATGAAAATATCTTAAACATACTTATTTTAAGTAAAACGTTTCGAACTATTCTTGAAAAACTAAAATTATTATAAGTAAATATTTTCCATTTTAAGGTTAAGTGGAATTTTTCTTGAAAATCCTCGTGTCATATTTCAAAGATTTTTAAATATAAATTTTGTATTCGTCAAACTTTTCGTTTTTGTCTTATGTTATTCATACACGTACGCACTGACACGAAGATTTTTTCTAAAGACGTTTTCGGTTCAGCGATTCCAAAATCGGTATTTCCGGTGAAAAATTGATATGAAACGTTTCACTGGAGGGAAATATTGTTTCTGCTTACTATATTAAGTAGTACAGAAAATATAAATTAAACGTAATGCCGCATTTTAAGGTTTACCTCCACGTATTACAAAAATGGGGGTGGTTTACTAATTTTATCCTATTTAAATTTACTGCTTTAACACTCTCTTGCCTTCAAAATGGGCACTGTTTAAGTTTACGGTATGGATGGGGGAATTAGTTTGGAAAATGTCATTGAAATGTAACGTTATAGCAGTTTTTGCATTCGATTACATACTTGAGAGGTAAATGCGTTAGACATAAGGAAGAAATTATGTGGAGATGGGAAAAAATGAGGTGTGATTTTTATTGTATTGCAAAATTTGCAAGGGCTAAATCAATCATTATAAGAAAATACAACATTCCTGGAGAGCAAAGGGGTCACGCAATCTCTAGCAGCAACACAGAAGTAAACGGTGGAATGGGGTGAGTGACAGGAAGGTAAATAATGGGTTTGTTAACTTTTAGCAATAAAATGGAAGTAAATGGATACTACGAATTTCGTTACCCTAGTAATAAGTTGACTTTCTGCAACTGATTATTATCTATGTCTTAGTTTCCTTACACAGGTTTTAATCAACTGATACTGTAGCTTCCATTAAATAAAGTCCATATTTGCACATTTCAAAATATATTCGCTAAACGAATATTTAAGATAATTTTGTAGCCGAGTAAAAGTATTTAAGAACATTTTGAATGTGTACTAATGTTAATTATAGGCCTGTTTTAAGTCTTTATAATATATTTGCTAAAAGGTGGTTAATACTTAATATACTGGATCTACGAAACTTGACCAAAAATTGGAAATTAAAAATTAAGGCTTTGCGCTGTAAAACATGAATTCTAATATTTATTAAAACATATCTTAGGTCCTAAAAATAGGAGGGTATATTTTAAAGAAAAAACAAATTTTTTGTGGCTTATTTTAACTACCAATAAGCTGAAGCTACAAATGGATAACAGCGTGCATCTGAATGGATACCTAAACAAACCTATTTTTCTCGCAAAACTTATTTCGGAACTTTTTCATATTCAAAACTCAAATTTTTAATATTTTGTTTCAATGATTTAGTACTATATTTCAAAAGTATATTAACAAAATTGCCATACTTTTTGAAATAATATTCCAATTTCGAGACAAATTATTTGTGTTATTTTATTTTTTTAAATTAGGGTTTATTGAGACTGTAAAAGTAATAATTTTTCTAAAATAATTAGTACTAAGCATAATAAATCTGATATAACTGATACTTTTGCAAGTTCGTTTATTATAAAATAGTAAAACTATATGAGTTATCTTTCAAAATACTTTGGTTAAGTACTTTATTACAAGAATACATTTTCACAATAAAAAAAAATCACATGTGCCAGTCGTACAAATTTCTCTATATGTTCTACGATCAAGCTGTTCCTATAAAAGATTATTTATTTATCCATATAATACTAATCAAAATAAACATAACCATAAATGTCTTACTACCTACTTAGTTTCTTATAAGCAAAAGAAAAGGCAAAAACACTTGGCAAAAGGTACAGACAAACCTCTTAAAAGCTGTCACTGAAATCCAGTTCTGTTTCCATTGCCGGGAGTAAAGCAAGAGATATAAAACAGATGAGGGCTTCTCATTTGAGAAAATTTTAAATATTTTAAAACCGAAACAAGTAGTAGGGAATATCTCTGAAATAATTAGCTCTACATAACACTGCACATAACATTAATTATCCGTATTAACGAGATCTACATTTTTGTGTAGTAATTTTTGTGTACCTCTTACGAGTTGCAAGTTATGCAAAGGCTATTTGGAATGAAGAGGGCTCCAGGGGCTACTGCCAACAAATTAAGGATATACATTTTATTTTCCATCTGAACATATTTAACGTACGACATTTTAATCAAAATCCTTTGAATCATTTTGTTTAGAAAATCGAAATTTCTAAAAATGTTCCATGTAAAGGGTAGTTTTGGATGAGGTGATTTATCTGAAAATCTTCGTGTGGATTTCTTGGAAGTTACTGAACTTAAATACCAAGTTTGGTATTTAACCGATATTTCGTTTTACATACACACACACCTCGTTCTATTTTTTTTTTTTTTTCTTTCTTCAGGATTCCTCAAAACATTTACTTCCTACGAAAGCTCGGTATCGAATTCTCGGGTGGATTACAATGCTATCCTACAAAACACATAAAACAACTGTCAGAAACATACTCCTCCACCAACTACTATAGTCGCACTAACCAGTAAATTACTCGTACGGGTTCTCACGACGCGCAAATCCTGCCAAGAGCGACATGTGACGTTCTTGCATATCAACAGTTAAGTCTTCCACTATCAACAGAACCAAGCTTTTTCATTATAAATTCAGTTTTAACACCAGGATGTACACATTATTAAACCAGTTATTATTCATATACTAATAATTATTTGGTAAATATCCTTCATATATGCAAAATAACAACCGTTCCTGCATGTGCACGACTTTGTCTATAATAAAAAAAACAAGCCTGAACGCCAAATATAACCTTTGAAATCGTCATCACAAATACAAGATCGATCAATCACACTTAGTTTCATTCAATTTTTCGAGCGACCCGTTTTGTGCATAATTAACTATTTAAGTAACCGTCCGAGCTATAATTTTGAAATGTTTCAAACTATTACTTTTATGTGTAATAACAGGCATAAAATTCAACAACATATCTTACATATTATGAATTTTCCAAATGTCCCAGATGTATTACCTTCTACCTTAATCATCAAAGCTTATCAAGAGATGCCGTCGGTAAAACGTTCCATATTCCAGAGCTATACACCTTTCATGAAATAAGTATCCTCCATTATACGATACCTCCACTCCCACACACACAGACACTACTAACGCTCCCGGACACCTGCCTACGCGCAATGCTCTGCTTAATAGACGGGACAGAGTGATGGCTAAAATCAAGAGTTACGTTTTCTGGTTACCCAACAACAGAAAGAACCGGTTCCCAGGCATTGAAGTAGCGGGCTACCTTATTTTATGTAGTTTCTTGAAGCATAGTGGAGATTGCGTAAATTTATGAAATCTCAGCCCAAAGTTCCACTCCTACAGTTGACATTAATATTTCCTAGTTATTTCCTTATTATATACAGATTTGGTGCCTTTGTTTTTAGGCCACTAGAGCAGTTTTATGGTTATAATATAATAGGTCCGCTGTTCATATACAAGAGCCACCATAAACTTTTAGGATCCTAAGCCACAGAGCGAAGCCGATGGGTTTGTCAAGAGCAAACCCCAATGTTCCCAAAAATAGATTAAAACCTCGGCAATCTAGCAGATTTCAAATCGGGACATCTTATTGAAGCATCTATGTCTTTCAATTACATTTTTCTCAGTGGCTTCAAAGCACAGGGTTTTAATGTCAACTGAACTTGGAATATAATTCTTTGAGGCCAGTTGTAGGCAATTTTTTCACGACGCGCGTTTTGTTCACCTTAATGCGTTAAGGAAATAAAACGAATGTGGGTTTTAAAAATTCTATACATAACCGAGGAGGATGCTTCAGGCGGTCTCGTTTAGGTTCGCATTCGGGAGGTCGCGGGTTCTATCCTCGTCGGCCACCCACCCTGAATTGGTTTTTCGTGGTTTTCCCTGGTCTTTAGACGAATATTGGAGTGGTTTTTCTAACATTACGAATTTTTCCGCTCCCTCATTCTTTATAATTCAATTTCATATCACATTTCGAGGTACGGACTTTGACTGAAGAGCTTGGTAGTGTGTGGTGCGCGGTGTATGTAACTGTTTTCTCCTTTTGCTATCTGGTAGGGAACCAAAGCGGTTTGGACTGTTCGTCAAGAGGAGCCCTGGAAGGTGCCTGCAAGAGTATCTCCATCTGTGAACTTCAGGGACCCCGCAATATCCGTACCCGCCGCTACTTGGTCCGGGAAACTACCAGTCGGATCTTTCATCCCATTCCTTCTTCCTGGAGGTTGTATACCGCACAATAGACCTCTAGATGCAGTGCTTAAATTCTCTACAGGTAACCTATAGTTTTGTATTTCTCTATTAATGCTGTAGATAATATTTTGATTTGATTTATTCACGTGGGTTTCGAGTTAAAATATCCGCCTTGTTGAGAATGGAATTATGGATGTAGTTTCCAAAGCGTTAAACGTATCTCACTATAATGTCCATCAAGAGTCCACAACTTATTTCACGTTCTACCCACAAACCTACTCCGTAGCAGGTAGTGGAAGTATAGCATGCCACACATAAATTCGATATTGAGATTTATGTGTGTGAACAAACTCGTTGTTAGTATCTTTCGAAAATGCGATAGGAAGATTTTCAAGAACATTCATGTCACAAAATATCCTTTACATAGAAATATTTCATTATTTTCTATCTTCTCAAAAATGGCGCTAATGGTTTTGATTAAAACGCCATATGATCTGTGTTATATGTAAAGTATTGAAGATATTCACATGGGGTTTAATTTATATTTTGACATTTCTAGATAAAGTTTGGGAAGTCCTCTTCACTCGAAAAGAATGTATAGTTTTGTATGTTTGGTAAACCATAAAAGGTAGACAAAAGCTTACTAAGTAGAAAATGTAGGGGCCTTTGTAACCTAACATTTATATCACATAAATGTTTTTGTGGCATTTCCAGACATCCGTTGTTATTGGTTTGAATTGTTCATTTCTTTGCATTTTTTGAAATGCCCATAATTCAGTTCATTCTCGCGGTAACATGGAAAAAACATAGCATCTATAGTGAGATAGCTGAAAAGATATCTTTAGTTTTCTATATAGCAATGAAAGACTCATGAGGAAGGGAAAAGTATATCGATGTGACAAATAAAGAGAAGCGAGAAGGTATTGCATGGATGAAAGCAGGAGCATAGAGGTTAAAAGGTTTAAGGAAGGGTATTCCACAAAAGCAGTGTCCTATATGTGGTGTAAATGAAGACATGAAACATATATTATTTAAATGTAAAGGGACTAAAGTTTGGAGAAAAGAATATATTAATAAGAAACGTACGATAAAAATGTACGGTAGTTGAAATGTTTCAAAAGACAGCAAGAAGATTAGACAATTTCTATATAAAGTGAAAAATAAATGGGTATGGACAGTAAATAGAGTCAAAAATGTTGTAGAATTAAGAAACTATTGTACAATATGAGTATCACCAGTAAAGAGCCAGGGTTGAACACCGGTTATATACACCTGCATACAGCTTAGCATAAATAAACAAATAAATAAATATAAAAATTCAATATTAGCATATAGGACCAGCTTGTAAATAATTGATTAATGTTTCTCTTACCTTGTAGGTACCCTATTACGAAATCTGTCATTAAACAATTTCTATATACTTTTAACTGGATTAGCATGAAGTAGATAGAAAAATAAACTTTTGTAAGAATAATTTCTAAATACCGGTAAAATAAATGACAACAGGTATAAAAAGTAACGCAAATGAAATACAGATGCCAGAAAAATGTCAAAATAAACAAATAACCCGCCGTTGTTTGTGCCTGAAACTGCTTTCATGTATTTTATAATTCCGTTATGCTGCACATTTGGTGTCTGCTGTTTTCCTCGCCATTTCTGAACGTAAGGTGAGAGGGTTGAATTTTCAAGAATATTTGCCCACAATTGTTGTTACTTCCAAACCTGAGATCAATATCTTCTCCTTGTCTCTATCGTACCAATAAAAATATGACACGAAGCTTCGTTTAGCAGCTAAGGGCGATGAACATCTGTGGTAAAGTTTGACACCCCTGACTTTCCGTTAACCACTTCAGGTTTATTTATTTGTTTTCAGTGCACACTTGCTCCATCGTGTTTCTTTACTATCGGAAACAAAGAACAACTTGAGAGTAGCGTCGTTTCCGTTGTGTTTCTTGTAGAGTTACTGACAGTGCAAAGGTCAAATGTCATGTTTCGTCTTATACCTACTCCGTCCATTGCACCCTTAGCTGATATTCCTAGGCATGTTGTATTATCTTTGATCATACTTTGAAAACTGGCGTAAATTAAGAAACGTAAGAAGTGTTCAAACTATTATATTTAAAAGTCTATAAATTATAATCAGACGTAGCATATTGCACTGAAAAACATTTCATTTCGGCACTACTGATATCTGATATATTATTTAGATTTTAGAGCACTTTGCCCAAACCCTTTATGCCTTTTCCTGATTATTGTCAGTGTATTTATATTTGTTTTCTTCCCTCGTTATGATTAAGGCACGGAATTTGGAACCCGATGTGTGTCGCGGTCTATTGGGCTACAGTTATAACACGAAAATCTAATGCCATACATTAACATGACTTTTCCTACCTATTCATATAAAATATTATTCTTCCATCTACTTCATGCTAATCCACATAAACATTAGCATACTGGTCTTATTAATTAGCCCCTTATAAGCAGAAGGGAACGAAGGGAATACACTAGGTTAAAGCAGTAGTCAAATGCTTAGCGATTCTCATTGAAATTCCAATCTCTTTGCGTGGTCAGGAGTAAAACCAAAGAGACACGGATGACTTTTGTTTAAGAAACGTATAACTATTTTAAATTGAAACCAATAATAAGGAATATTTTGGAAATTGTTATCTCCACAACAAAAATTTATATGACATAATCTGTATGCTTTTACGAGATCTACACTTTTTGTGTAGTAAGTCCTTGTGTGTCTTTTACGGTTTCCCAATTATGGAAAAAGAGGGCTTCAGAAGTTATTTCCAGACAATTCAAGGAATAAATTTTATTTGTCATATAAATATCTTTAACATAAAATGTTTTAGAAAAAATAAGATTTCGAAAATCATCCATGTAAAGCGCAGTTTGGGTGCGGGATTTTCTTAAAATATTTGTATCGCATCTTTGGAAGGTATTAAATTTAAATACTAAGTTTGATATGTTGAGTTATGCTGCCCACAAACATATACACACTCACACACACACAAGAACCATACTTGTATTTTTTTCTAAAAATGCTTATTTTGGACTCAGGTGAAATCTCGACATTGAATTATTGGGTGGAATACAATACCTTCTATGTACTTACATAATACGTGTAGAGAAATTAAAACGTTAACACAACGTATACTAAGTGACATGAGTTCAATATTGTGTGATATTAAATACCGGTCATAAGGTACCCAAAGTTTCAATTTCCGAGCCTTGGTGATGACTAAGGCTCGGAAGTTGTGACCTTGTGTCCCTTGTGTCCCGATATTCAATATCAAACATCACCTCCTATCAACACAGAGGTACTGACACTACACACACGTTCTGTTAGCTTGGTTTACGTTATTACTGTAATCCCAGTTGACTGTTATACTCTATTTTGTTGGCTTCTGATTAATCGAATGCAGAACCGTAAAGAGAAATACTAACCGCATAATGCCTCTTGTAAAATGTCTACCGTAATTTAACTCTGAAATTTAAAGTTGTAAATTTAAATATTTCTGGTGGATTTCGTAATCAGTATAAGTAGGATATTACGCAGTTCTTTTATATAGACATTTTTAAAAACCCCGATTGTACTTCTTCTATTAAATCGGCATGTTTTTGGTCTTAGGATTCTAATAAATTATAGACACTTATTTAAGATGTTTTCTTACGAAGGAAAGCCGAGATAATGGGTGATAGTTAAGTGGATTTGACATGCCGGAATAGGGTCTTTATTGACCCCCTAAGAAACCGAAAGAACCAGATGTTACACAATTGTGAAATACCAAAAAGATGTGGACTGTGTATAGTTGTAATCATATTGGCTAATCAATTGCTGTTTACAACGAATAATTAGCAGGCGTCATGTCACGGATTTTCAGTTTATCTGTTAGGTAGTGATGAACCCATGTTGACCAATACTGCCAATATATGGTTATATTTTTCCGTCAGACCAACAGTCAATAATCCGTCAAAATTAGAAATGTCCATATTTTCTTTCGAAGATGGAAATTGAATTAAAGCTTCAAGTCAGCACTTAAGAAAAATGTCTTGGTTAGAGCTGAAAGATGATCAAGGCATCTAATTGCACAGCTATTATCTAACAACTACAATGTAAAACAGCTTCTGCAGCTGCACGTTCATACCTGAGCTTGATAGGCAGTTTTGACTGTGAGTTTGAAAATGTTTCCTACTTTTTCCATGAAGAAGTAAATTTAACAGGCGCATATTGACGCTGCATTGGCAATATTTGCACCGCGCACTACTAGATGCATCTCTAACAACCATTTCTTTAATTGTTCATTATTTAACTATTCTTTTCTAAAATATACATACCGCTTAGCCATCCGTTCAATAAGGCAATTAAAATGACGAAAAAGCACTATAAAGTAACAGTTAAAGATGCAACAAGGCACCACAATGAAACCCCGAATTACCACTGTGTTCACTATTCTGCATTCAGATTTCACACTGCTTCATAAAGTAAAGCACGCTCGTTTGCATGTGGTTTAATATGCACATGTATACCATAACACTGCCTTGCAGGTATACAAAGATTTACATCCGTTAGTTTTTCTAAAGAAAGCCAATAACATTAATAATTTCTAATACTATATCCGTCAATCGTCAAAACTAAATTTTGCCCGTCATGAAGATTGAAAATCCGTCATTTTGACGGAAAATCAGCAAGTTGGCAACGCTGATATTGACCCTTAACAGAAGCACGAACCCCACTTACTACATTTCGCACTTCGTGGCGATCTCAGAAGCTATTTCAACAAGCGACGTTATGTTCGAATCCCGTTATGGGCTTGGATGTTTAGAGCTGTGTGTTTCTGTATTTGTGTTATATGTAAGGCATTCGCTCTCCCCTGATGGCCAATTAGGTTCAGCCTGAAGGCTAAATATGTGTAAAAAAAAAAGAGATTGTATAGAAAGGTTATGTAAAGAAGTGCTTTAAGTATATTTAACTCTGAGTTCCAGTTTAATGGTATCATAGGCACAATTTCAAATTTTTCAGTTTTTATCTAAACACTCCTAAAATGTGGCACATGCTGTTGTAGCAAAATTATAACTGTGGTTTAAATGTTATGCGGATGTGTAAATAAATATTTAATTTTGCTATTATTATATAATACATCAGATGTCCCATACCATTCAGAAATCCTAATTTTGAAAAAATAAAAATACTACCACAATATTCAAAGTCTAGTGCACAAAATTAGTATATGACTTTTTCGCAATTATGATTTTTCATAAAACATTTAAATGGTTAAATATAATGTTGTAATAATTTTCCTCAGTGGGCGAACTAATTATAGCATATCTTCAGCAATCCAGAAATGCCGCGAAAAGCATGTTTCAATTTTTTCAGTACATTTCCCTGAGTTTCTGCTGAAAATTTGAACAATATTGGTTACACCCTACAATTCTACATCACATGGAACGAATACTCCCTGTTTCCACAATGTTAAATATGCAACGTTTTAGTACGTTCAGTTCCTAAGCTATTCAATCTATGGGTACGGAGTTTGGGCGTTATATTTTCTATACCTTTTACTATCTACCTATTAAATATAATTAAGTTACTCTCCTTAGGGTTATTTTTGCTGTTTTTTCCAAATGCCAACAAATTTCATGGCTATTATTCTGTAACGTCAAACTTTTCATTTAACCATTAATCGATACTATTTAGTGGAAAGAGTAATTTAACATTAATTTACGTTTAACAACTGAAGCTTCTATATTGAACCGTTTTCACACTGAGCGTACCCGAAGACCTAAAAATATCAAACAGAGGAAAATCACGTTGAAGTGAACTAACGAGGCAAGAAAAGGGTTGCAGGAGTTTAAATAATACTTTTATACGACAATACCTGTGGTAGTTCGTAACTGAAACCTCAGAATCCTTCTTTTAAAATACAATGCGCAAGAATCAACTAGAAAACAAATTTTGATAATTTTAACTCGCATCAAGGTTTAAGGAGACTGAGAATGAAAAAATGTAAACAAAAACTGTTTTTGCAAATTATTTATCTCGAACCATTAGCTTTAAAATTATATATACACTTGTGATAAATAATAATACATTTTGGTTAAATATAGGTACTTTTAAAGTATCTTCATTTAAGATTTTATATAGATAAAGACCGCATGTTGAGATTTGTAGTGAACAAAGTGGCGTGTATTCTCCGGGTTCTTCGGTTTCCCTCGCCATTGCAATCCACCGGTGTTCCATCTTCATCCTATGCAACACCATCGTCATCGGCGGGCCGCGCCCTAGACGGCCCGGGTTCGATCCCAAGCGACCACATGTGAGATTCGTGGTGGACAAAGCGGCGCTGGGCGGGTTTTCTCCGGGTTCTCCGGTTTCCCCCACCATCGCATTCCACCGGTGCTTCATCTTCATTCATGTATCATCAGTGTCACCGCCTGCGGTGCCATAAGTAGTTAAAGCGGGCGTTAAACACTACCAAAAAGAATCGTCATCGCCTGCGGTGCTACAGGTAATAAAAGCGGGCGTATATATTTATCATTGGGACTTTTTTGTTAGACTTTTTATGTTGGTAATCTGGAAAAGTGACAAGTAGAATAACGAAACTTGTAAAAGAAGATGTTTATATCATTTTATAACTTTAAGAATGAGAATATTTAAATAGGTTAACTAGAGGAGATTTTGTTGCCGAACTTTTGACTAAATTTGTGTTAAAATGTGACAAATAGCTCAGAAAGTGTTTCACAGTTGTAACTCAGCATAATATAATCTTCTTGTGTGTATTTCATTATTAAGGTTTCAGAAATATGAGACAAACGTTTCAACAACATGCTGAGAAAGTGGGCCATTATTTTAACATTGTTAAGATAGTCTCCTTTAGGCGCAAAAGTGTAAGCAAAACAAAGCCAAATACAGGCGTTGGCAGTAAATACTGCCCAAGAGTCGGATTTTCATGGGCATTTCAATGTTCGCGTCTTGAAGCTTTAAAATGCTCTGAAAGCAAAACAATTGTATATAATTGAAGCTAAGTTCCAAAACATTGTGGAGATAAAAAATAAGTTTTCATTTTTTCTAATGTTGGTACTTCAGCTGATACCTTTAATTATCAAATAAATTGTGATGTGAAATTGGTCCTTCAAGGCTGAAATTCTAACCACGGATCTTCACATAAAAAATAGTTTAAATCTATTCTGAAGAAGGTTCATTAACATTTGTTGTACGCTACGAAACTATACGCAGCGAAATATTGGCTTCGCTGAAATGTGGATGGGAACGTTTACTTTGCGAAGGGTATTAGGCACTAAAGCTCAGTCAGAATTAATAGTTCTTATAGGCCCGTTAACATTTTACACTTTGTGATTAGTAGTTAAATGTACTTCACTTTCTGTTTAATAATGCACTATCTGAGAGTACCTATATATCGATTTAATATTTTCCGGCCTTAATCCGCTTAGCAATAAAATGAGATACCCTTTATGAATCCGGAAGTATGTGCATCAAGCGCCCAGGACACACAGAGTTACAAATAGCAGGAAAAGTATATCGTAAGCCCTCTGGAGTGCTTTTGATGAACATTTCTTTTTTAGTCCATCCCATAATTGTAAAGATGAACTGACATAATGTTCTCGCCTTAATACTTAATAATATGCATTATATACACACAACATAGAGTAGTAATTAATTGTTTTTACTTGAATGTATGTAGAATGCACACTATAGGTAGGGAAGGTACTGTGTTCCACCCAAACGTTTGAACTGGAATTTAATCAGAAATAAATGTTTTGAGACCTCCTGAAAAAGAAACCGTTTTTAGACAAAGATCCGTGTGTGTCTGTGGAACTCAAAAATGAACGGTTAAATAACAAAATTTGTATTTAAGATTACCATCTTCAAAGGGTACGACATGAAGATTTAAAAAAAATCATCCACCCCAAACTACCATTTACATGGAACATTTTTAGAAATGTTCGGTTTTCTAGAAAATGCTGTAACGATTTTGACTAAAATGCCGTGTATAAAAGATGTTTACATGGAAAACAAAACATATATGCCGAATTTCTTGGGAACAGACTCTAAAATCCTCTTCATTCTGAATGACTTTTACGTAACTGGTAAACAATAAGAGAGAAAAAAAAACCCAAAACTGTAGGTCTCGTTATAACACACACTTAATGTCATATACATTATTTGTAGAGCTATTTCAGATATATTCCCTGTTATTTGTTTTAGCTTTAAAGTCAAAGTCAGTCATGTTTAAAACAAGTTGGCAATGAAACTGATTTTTTTTTTTGAATGTTTAATCAGCTAAACCACCGATATCCAAAAATGAATTCTATAAATGATAGTGGCCGATGTTAATTAAAATTCTACGTTCCTTAACACTTCAAATAGTAACCAGTCCGCCACAACCTTTTTTTTTCTTTGTGTTTTAAAGTGAGCCTTCTACTTCCTCTGCTAGGTATAGCAAGAAGGAGAAATACGGAATTGTAACCAAAGCTCAATGAGAGATGAGAATTTCGTGATATTTCGCTGGAAATATATTTTTTGAAGTCATTAGTAAAAGACAGGAATTTTTAGAAAAAAAAAGTCGGTTAAATACGACCAAACTTTGTATTTAAGCTCTCCATCTTCCAAGGATGCGACACAAATATTTTCAAGAAACCCTCCACCAAAAAGTACCTTTTGTATGGATTTTTATCGAACATTTTGGTTTCTTCCAAAAGTGCATCTAACGATTTTTATTAAAATACGATATGTTAGGGTATTTTCATCACAAATAAAATGCATATCTTCAACTTAATTTGGATCGTCTCTCAAGCTCTCTTCATTCCGGATGATTTGTTTAACTGGTAAACCGTAAGAGACAAACAAAATTTTGGTGTTGGATAAATTGTTTTTTCACAAGTCGTGTGTAGGATACGAGTTGGATAGGTTGAGTCAGACTTTCAATGCCATTGCCGGGATTTGAACCACGGATCTACCAATTTCTAGCCGGTTGCTCTGCCACTGAGCTACCACGGCAACATGCCGGCATAGCATTGAGTTTTAAAATTTTACTATACAAAAATGTAAATTACCTTAGAGCACACAATTTGTGTCTGTGGAGTGAAACATTTCCAAGATCTTCCTTGTTATTTGTTTACATTTTCCAATACTTAATACTTTTCCGAAATAGAAAGTTGTTATTCGCTTTTTATTCATCCTGGCTATACAAAGGGAACAGAATTTATTGTCATCATATAGGAACCAGCTCTTAAAACACGTGACTATCGCTTCACCCTCGTGTATTTCCCTATTCCCACTATAAATGTAATAAAACTATTTCTGAAATGTTTTTCTTAATTAGATGAGGGAGAGGAAAAAGAATAATAGTTATTTGAGGAATAGATAAAGTTCTGTGAATACATGTAACATATCCGATATTGTGCTTCCTTTACAAATCTGATTAAAATAAACACAATCCTACTGAAAATGCACCTAAAAGTCTAGTATCTCTGAGAAATTTCAAGTTTTAAAGTAAACCACGGACAATCCTTCCAAGGAAAATGTGAAGCAAGCATAAACAAAATTCACAACGTACTAAAAAGCGGCAGGTAAAACGAAAGAGAAAAGGGCCAAAGTTGAATACAATTTCGCGGAAATAGCTGCACACAGTAGCGGTGTAATTTAAAACATAATTAAATACCATTAAGTGACAAAAAGGACACTCTGGATAAGTGTTAACTTATTAACACTCTCAGAACTATTTTAATTCTTGTCCTGTGCTCGGCTGGCATTTTTTTGCTTTTCCATCCTCGGAGAAGAGTCGTGCAATCGGCTAGCTTTTAAACTGTTACAGTTCTTGGTGCAGATGCTTTAGATGACTCAGACCAAATTATACACCAATGATTTGACCTATATTAAACGTGACAAAGCCCACCACCGCCACATCAACTTTTCGCAATCCTATGAATGAATTCTAGGGTTAAACAGTTTGCCATGCGATTGGTGAGAGATTCCGTAATAAATTGTTATCCTATTTCAGTGTATGTATGTATGTATGTATGTATGTATGTATGTATGTATGTATGTATGTATGTATGTATGTATGTATGTATGTATGTATGTATGTATTTATGTATGTATGTATGTATGTATGTATGTATGTATGTATGTATGTATGTATGTATGTATGTATGTATGTATGTATGTATGTATGTATGTATGTATGTATGTATGTATGTATGTATGTATGTATGTATGTATGTATGTATGTATGTATGTATGTATGTATGTATGTATGTATGTATGTATGTATGTATGTATGTATGTATGTATGTATGTATGTATGTATGTATGTATGTATGTATGTATGTATGTATGTATGTATGTATGTATGTATGTATGTATGTATGTATGTATGTATGTATGTATGTATGTATGTATGTATGTATGTATGTATGTATGTATGTATGTATGTATGTATGTATGTATGTATGTATGTATGTATGTATGTATGTATGTATGTATGTATGTATGTATGTATGTATGTATGTATGTATGTATGTATGTATGTATGTATGTATGTATGTATGTATGTATGTATGTATGTATGTATGTATGTATGTATGTATGTATGTATGTATGTATGTATGTATGTATGTATGTATGTATGTATGTATGTATGTATGTATGTATGTATGTATGTATGTATGTATGTATGTATGTATGTATGTATGTATGTATGTATGTATGTATGTATGTATGCATGCATGCATGCATGTATGCGTGTATGCGTGTATGCGTGTATGCGTGTATGCGTGTGTGTGTGTGTGTGTATGTGTGTATGTGTGTATGTGTGTGTGTATGTATGTATGTATGTATGTATGTATGTATGTATGTATGTATGTATGTATGTATGTATGTATGTATGTATGTATGTATGTATGTATGTATGTATGTATGTATGTATGTATGTATGTATGTATGTATGTATGTATGTGTGTATGTGTGTTTGTGTGTAGTGTATGTGTGTATGTGTGTGTGTTTGTGTGTTTGTGTTTAGTGTAGGTGTGTATGTATGTATGTATGTATGTATGTATGTATGTATGTATGTATGTATGTATGTGTATCAGTATTTTAAAACGGAAACCAATAACAAGGAATATCTCTGAAATGGTTAGCTCTACATAGGAAAACTGAGTATGCCATAAACTGTGTGTTTTAATGGGATCTATATGTTTTGTGCGGCCTTTATCTTTTTTACTTTTTTCTATCTCTTACGGTTTACGAGTTATGCATAGTCATTCAGAATGAGGAGGACTTCAGCAGACTATTCTCAAGAAATGTAAGATATACATTTTATTTGTCATGTAAACATCTTTGATATATAGACTTTACTAAAAATTGTCTAACCAATTTCTGAGAAAATCGAAAATTTCGCAAAATGTTCCATGTATACGCTGGCTCGGTGTGGGGGGTTTTCATGAAAAGTCTTTGGTCGCATCCTTGGAAGATTCCAAACTTAAATACTTTAATTATTGTGGCCACTTACACACCCT
Organism: Hymenopus coronatus; assembly: GCA_030762935.1. Classification (NCBI taxonomy): domain Eukaryota; kingdom Metazoa; phylum Arthropoda; class Insecta; order Mantodea; family Hymenopodidae; genus Hymenopus; species Hymenopus coronatus. The sequence goes on along the minus strand of CM060900.1, from coordinate 436,586,605 downwards.
CACACACATACACACACACACAAACACACATGTACACACATGGACCATTTTTTTTTATTCAGGAGTCCTGAAAAATGTATTTCCTATAAAATCTCGGTATCGAATTTTTGGGTCCAATACAATACCTTCTCTAACTACTATGTACCTTGTACATACATGGAAGAGAATGTAACAAAAAATTACGTAGCTGTGGGGATGGCTTGAGCAATGTGACTAGGAGTTAGCCTATTGGGCCTCTGTGACCACCAGGAGGGTCAGAAGAGGCAGCCAGATTTAGCGGTAGAAGGTACTATGCGACTCGGGTCCCTAACGTTCCCAGGAAACTGATGTCTTGTCTCCCCGTGAGAAAATGTTCATCAAAGTTCAGCTCTGATGGTCTTGCAACTTTGGAAGATCAAGAAATGTAGGGAATGAAGGCTAAGAAAGTTTTCAGTGTGTTACAGTGTACCCAGAATTTCCCTTGTGACCGTAAATACATACAAGCTCCATTGGTGAGAATGGCCGGTCATGTGGGGTTAGACTCAGCGTCTTCCCCATTGCGAGCCTCAATTTATTGTAATATTTTGTGGATTTCATAGTGTTCTCGGGTATTTGGAGACGGATTCTTTTAGTATAAAATGTTACTTCCCTCTTACCTTCTAACTTTCTTTCTCTTTTTTTTTTTTTTTTTGTCTAAGAGTAAAAACCTTTCCGGTGTTAACGTCTCTTTACGAAGAGAAGCATTTATCACTGAAATGCCAGTGAATTATAACATTAAATTCAACGCGTATTTTTCCGTAGAGAACCAATTTTGACAAAATATTATATTGAATACGTCGTGTGTTATTGTTTTTCTCCATTTTTAACTCGCCGCCTCTCCTATATCAACCACAGATGGTGACGATATGACAGTGATTTATGAGCCGGAAATAGCCGGCCATTATCCTATTAAAACTCATTTGCTACCCCATTCCAAATGTCATTGTGACTGCATCACGCATACACACCTTACGCAAAACATTAACTTGCTTTTATGTTATGCAGTAATGTCAGATTTGAGTAATAATAATAATTGGGAAACAACTTCATCAATATTAGTTATTACAGGAACGCTACAGGGTCAGTAGAATATAGCTTAGCGAGGTGCCACCGCACTAAAGTTGTGACTCGCATTCGGAAAGCTTCAGTTTCGATCCCCGGTAACTTTTTGAGTGTTTCCTAGTCACAAGGTCAATGCTGGAATGCTCTATCATTTACCTCATTCTTCTCCCTCTGTTGCAGGGTTAGAAGTGTCGGTGAAGGTGCTTCGGTGCAGTGAGGCAGGGAAGAAGAATGTTTTCTTGAAGTGTCGCCGTCCTTCGGCACCTGGGGGCGTTGGACCCTGTACGGAACGGGATCCGCAGTTTACCTGTCAGATGTCATGGTATTGCATTTATGTATATAAATATAGGGACCCTATCGCTCCTGGTTCTGGACTCCTGATGTCTCTTCCTTCTGGGAGTGCCCTCTCGAGTGGTTTTATGTATGTACAGTAACCCCACCGTTCCAGTGATTCCCCTCCGTCATACATTTTGATTAAAATGCTGTACGTTAAAAATGTTTATATGATAAATAAAATGTACATCATCCATAGCCCCTGAAATCCTTTTCATTCCAAATGACTTTTGCATAACTGGTAAACCGTAAGAGCTAGAAAAAAGCATACTACACAAAAAAATGTATATTTCGTTAAAACACAATTTATATAATATGCATTTTTTAGAGATAAGCACTTCAGAGATATTCGTTATTATTGGTTTCAATTTTATACTTCTTCCTTTTATACACACGTTGGACTTTAGGTGTGACCTAATTGGCCGTCAAGGAATGACTAGATAGAACACAAACACAAATACACCACAAACACCCATACCCAAGGCGGGGCTGGAGCCCGAGATCCTCTAAGCCACGAAGCTTGAAAACTAGACACTTTAGTGCGCGCAATCATGGGGACTGGCCAATTTTATAATACTTAAACATTTCTCAGACGGAAAGACCTCATCCGTTTTATATCTCTTTTGTTTTACTCCCATGGAAAGAGAACTGGATTTCAATGATAATCGCATAGCTACAGCTTTTAAAATATTGGACTGTGAATTTAGCCGAGTATATTCCCTTAATCACCTTATACCTAAAACGACTATTTCTGCTAATAGTTGTCTTGATTAGCATTATGTAGATAAAAGAACGATCTTTTGTAAAAATAGATTCTTTGCAGAACAGATAGAGAAAGTTATGTGAATGGAACATGTTAGATTTTGCGTTTATAAGTCTATTATTAAGAATGAATCATATTGTGTACATGGTGTTGGTTGCAAATAATTGTACACAAATTTTTAAATATGCCTGTGAACAAGGCAAGAATTTCGAAGATATTTTTATCGCCTTCTATGTTTTCTTAAATTTATACGCCTTCAAATGTTTCCACCAATGCAATTTTTGTTCACTTTCCTTAAAATTTTGCAAAGAAGGACACCAAACTATAAGTATACGAATTATGGGAGTGATTTTTTTTATCACTTATCTTTGAAGAAATAGAAATTAGCAGATCTAATTAACACACTAAAATAAGTGAAATTTTAGTTTTTGCTCATCAGTTTATAGCTTTTCCTCAAAATTCAAAACAACCATAAATAACTGGCTCCAGGTTTTCCTAAACATTCCTTAGAGTGAAAACAGATATTTATATTGGTAAATTTCTAAATTATTCATCATGTGGATTATTTTTGTTTACCATTAAAATGAGGAATTAAACCGCTATAATTTGAAGACTATTAGGGAAATGACACAATGAAAATTTTATACATACTAGTGATTCCGTGGTTTATTTAAATGCAAATTTTAAGAATATGTGTATATTCAAAAATATAGATTTTATCATTTTCACCGATGTGCATCCTTAAGCAATAGTAAAATCGTATGCGGTGATCCTTAAGTTCCATTATTTTTCCATGGTCAAGAGAAATAACAACGAATAACAGCTTTCCCGTTGAAAAAGAGAATTCGAATCATAAAACGGAATACCTGTAAAATAATTAATTCGACAACAGAATTTGTCATATAAACTGTGTGCTTTAAGAAGATTTTTATGTAATAAGAATGCGTCTATCTCTTACGGTTCACCATTATATAAAGGCATTCAAAATGAACAGGACACAGATGCTTCTGCCCGAAAACTCAACTTATACATTTTGTGATAAGAGTAACTTAAACTTATGGTAATTTAATAAAAACCGTTAACGCCATTTTTGAGAGAATCAAAATATTGGAACATTTTTCTACTCAGTGATCCTCAAATCATATATTTCTGGTAAACCTCCGATAGAATTTTTAGTGGAATACAGTAGTTCCTTTACTCATTGTACGAAATAGAGAAAACAATAAAACAAAAATGAGTATCAGACAAATACAAGATTCCGTATTTAAACGTAATCTAAGCACGTATATAAGCCAAAGTTTTTCAAGAATATACTCGCAACGCAAATAACGCTTTTAATGAAAAAGGTGTTATTTTTATTACCATATACAAACATTTAATGTTATTGATAGATATACGTATTGTGGGTTTCAGATATTGGCCTAAGGAATGAAATGTATGTCTTAAACCTTCTTTAATCAAATCCTCTTTCATATAATCATTTCGAACATTTTATTTCCTACGAAGTGGTGCATATTTCACAGGACAAAAGAGCAAATTAGTACTGTTTTAAATTGACCTGTGTGCATTCTGCCGATAGTGATAAAGCACATATAGAAGTAAATAGAAATTTAAAATGCGTAAGCTTGCACAAAAGACCAAGAGAGCAATTGCTCTGACAATGCTCACGACTAAGTTTCCCCTTATCAAAAATTGAGTTGTGATATGCATCCCAGTACTTCATTTCGAGTACAACAAGTTTTATACCATCTATGAAACCACTTCTATGCAGATATGCATCATAATTGAATTAAATTTTATTAAAAAATACATTTTTCATACTTTATATGAAAGTATAATATATAAGAACCAATCAAGTTGACTCCACGCTAATGCGTGTGGCTCACATTTCTGAGGTCCCTGGTGGAATTACCGTCGACCACCATTCCGACCTTATTTTTTTGGGTTTTCTCCGATCGGTAATCGAATGCTGGGGTGATTTCTCATTTACCACGATTTCCTTTCCATTATTCCCCTTTCATTCCGTTTCCATATTATATTTCTAGTGTGCTTCTAGGCTAAGTGGCATATGGAGGTGATGGACAATGACGCTGATACTTGCTCAAAGGAAATAGCACCCTGTAGGCACTAGAGAAGTATTTGGTCGACGGGTCATGTATCGCCCTCTCTGGGTAGCTCCAGTAGTTGGACGGCTCCTCAGTCCTCGAAATGTTAGAGACTTCCCCGCGTCTTAGTGGCCTGTCCGATTACGGTCTCCATCTTCCTTGTGTTCCTTTATGTCATCCCTTTCTCCCAGGTTATGGTAGCCGCAACAGATACATAGGTACCAGGTGACGAGGTGCCTCCTCCGTTGAATAAACAATACCTCTAAGACACCATTAGAGAAGTTACCAACTGTGCTTGATACCAAATATATGTACAACCAAATGTCAAGTATAAAAGGATTAAACTGGAGCAAAGAGAACGCTTGTGTGGCAGTTTCCTTGGAGTGGAAACGCTGTTAAAGCTACATGCAATGTACACCGAGAATTACTTACTAAGTCGCTAATTTAATATAATTTCACCTCCTACCTAAGGCCTTAGAAAGTGTTCACTTCTCGTGTAGCCTTCAAGCGAATACGTCCCGAGTACTCAGAGATTTCCCGTTGAATTAAGGTGTTGTGAATAAAGCGATATGCCTCTTGTTTCTGTGCTCTATTCTTTCCAGAGTTTGTATTTACATTGCGTCTATGTTAACCATTGCATCTATGAAAATACCACATCTGGAGATGCTGTAAGTTCGCTATAGGCCTCTCTGTAAATTATCTAATTTCTTAGTTTATCTTTGGTGTGACATATTTTACGTCTTCATTCTTTTTAAAGCGTATAGAAAGTGTCTAGCTTAGGTGCTTTGTGGCGCAGAGGATCGCGGTTTCGAGTCCCGCTTTGGGCTTGGGTGTTGGTGCTCATAGGCAAACCAACAGAAAACGTAGGGGAAAAAACTTACAACAAAAATGTTACTTTGAACCACTCTATGTTTGCGATCTTGCTTAATTATGCAAATACGAATTCCACAGTAAATGAGACAGCACATATAAAAGAATAATAAACACACAGTTCTCATCAGTATAATATATATTGTTCTCCGGATATTATAGGCTCACAGCATAAAGGAAATTTGTGTAAAAACATATATTGCTTCTCAGAGTATCAGAGACAAAAACGTATAATAGCCTTTTACTCTGTCATTAGCCATTAAAAAGCTGTTTTTATCCACAAGAATGCATAAAGATAATAGTTTTTTACTTGTAAGATGGGTAGAGTAACCTATTAATCACTTGGTTTCGGTAGTAACTATATAATATCATACAGGGTTTTGAAATAACTAATCATTTTCCCAAGTAGTGATGGGCACTATCGAATGTTTTGGACAATTGAATACATTACGATAGTGAAAAATGACTATCGAAATAATCGCGTTTTCATTCGATTTAAACGCTGTTTATTTTTGCAAAAATACCATAAGTAGTAGCATAGACAAGTTGCTAAATTATTTAGTTTTCATTCTAATTTGAAAGCACAATGTAGTGGGTGTTCTAGCTCTTAGCTTAGGCGCACATCATTTTGCAATATTAAAATTAAAACACATAAATGCTTGCAGTCATCTTCTAGCAATTAAAGCGATTATTAGCTACATGAATATCGGATTTTGAAGGCATACTGTCCCTCAATCAACCTAGCACATATAACTCTGAAATGGAATTCTATGTGTTTTAAATAACGATGCATAAGGAAGTATAGTTTCATTTTCAGGTTATCTAGGTTATATATATGCGTTGTATTTATATAAAAGAATTCAATAAGAAGTAGTATATATTTTCTAGTAGTGACATAAACCATGTTCATCTGTCACGTCCATGACAAACGTACAATGTCGTTGATTTGCACTGTAAAGCATAATATTACATATAATTAAAAAGTTTGGGAAGTATAATACCACTAAAACAATGTTTCTAGAGGTACCACATTTACATGTTGAAAAAATGGATATGTACATTATTAATTTGAAAATGAAAATTCATTTTTACGAATATTATCTAGTTAAAATGATCATACGTTTACAGACTTTATAAACTTAGGTTGACATTCGGTCTTTAGAACTCCAAATATATAAGAATATTTTAGATTTGTCGGAAATATGATTAGTACCATCCAATTTTACTGTGCTAACGTTTTTGATTCTTATATAATCTTATTGTAATTGGTTATATGTATATATATATGGGTGTTGATAACTCCAGTTTTTTAATTTAAATGCATTACGAATACTTGAAACTTTTCAAGTCTATTGTGGTATAGTTTAGACCCAAATGATGTTGGATAAATTTCGACAAATCTTCTAACATTTTCAGTCACTTTATTAAATTTTGAAATCATGTTCCGATGCAAAGATTTCTTCAGTTGAACCTAAAGTTAAAAAAAAGAAAGGAAAATAATTTGCTCCATAACAACTAATTTCAAATGCCCTGTTTAATAATTAAGTTCAAAAATATTATATTTGCATACTTTTGAAGCTATCTGCTCATGAGCGTAGATGCGCAAATTTTCACCTACTTATCTACAGGACTCTCCTTGAAAATAAAAATAAATGCTTAAAGTGCGACTCAAGTGAAATTATTTTGTACTAGCTTACTCTCTTTATTTGAGTTTATGGCGTGCATCAGCCGGTATTTCCCTTTTAAAAGGACTTTCCATTTATATTCTTTCTTTTTCTGTTTACTCTCCCTGTATGTAGGATTTGCATCACCCAGCAGTTACGAGATAGCGCCTGGGGTTAGGTGTCTGTGGAGTAGCAGAGAATGTGAATCAGAAAGAAGCTAGAATGGTTGACGAACCAGATGCCCCGTATGAAAATGAGGAAGTGTGTGATATGATGAAATGACGGTGAAATGGATAACTGGAAAGATGATTATGGAGCATTTGGTGGAATGAATGGCGGGATAAACTGGAGTACCCGAAGAAATCGCTCCCAAACGCCGCTTCGTCCACCACAAAACCTACATGCGGTCCACTGAGATCAAATCCGGGCCGGGCCGCCTAGGTGAGAGGCGATTGGTCTAATCACTCAGCTACGGCGCTACCTACTTTTCATTTGTGATATTAAATGATCAGATAAATCAATGTAAATGAAAGTAATTAAATGCCTTTATCGTATTCTTTTCTAACTTCAGAACCATTTATGCCTAGGGTCATAATAATTCATGTATTTCACAAAGATATGTTGAGCAAAAATGGAGTTTTCTTGGAGGAATGTGGATTTTGATGGCAAAGATACAATAACTCTTGTCAATATTTCTTTAGCTGCCCTTTGGCCGACTTTTCTGCGATCTTATTCTTTCTTTTGGTTTGAAACTACTGAGCTCTTGAACCTGCAAGATTGATTTTACGAAGTTTTCTTGTTGACAGATAGCCTCACGATCTCCCACCCACTGTCGAAAAACAGAAGGTAGTATTTACAAGTGGAGAGGTCCAGTATTTTTGTACCCTAGGCTAAAATATTTAAGCCGTTGTTGACGAGTGGCAAAGGAAAATCAATTTTTACACATGTGCCTTAACCGTAGGATAAGGTGCAAAACTATGGGAAAGTTGTATAACTAAACCGTGATGATGCAGGAGTAAAAACAATTATGTATACAAACACAACATGTTTGTGCAAGCAAAAGTGTTAATAATATACGATAATACAAGTAAAACGTTCTTAGTAAAAATAGGGACTCGCATTAGCAGTTTACGAGGTACCTATGAATGTTAGTAATGAATCGCCACTTACTTGGTACGTCATCACACGGAGACATTTATGTGCTCCATGTTGTTATACTGCTGTGCAATTTAAGCTAAAGGTTATCACAATCGAAATTTCTCAGACAAGCACTATGCCTTTTCAAACTTCATACTGTATCCATCCTGTGCATAAGCTGTGGTTTATTAAACCTCGTCTCTTGACAGTGCAGGTTTTGTAAACATGATTTCTAGGTCTCATTCTGGCTCGTAATATATATATAAATGCTAAAGATGGAATATACTTGTTCTATTTTTGTACTAATTCGAAATTTTGGTTTACTTAAACATGGTTCTAACAATTTTGAATAAAATATCATATATTAAAATATGTGATTGACGAAGAAAATGTGTATCCGGAATTATGTGGAAATAGCCTGTGAAGTCCACTTCATTCGGAAGGAATTTTATATAATCTTGTGCAACTGGTATGCGTCAAGCAAAAGATGAAAGCGCGGTACTACACAAAGATTCAGATTGTTTTAAAACGCACAATTTATTGAAATTACTCTTCTTGTAACATAAACAATTTTAAAGATATCGTAATTAATGGTTCGAATTGATCAACACTGCCATTTATTATATTCCTGATCGATCTGTAGTTGTTTCTCGTGATTGTATTGAAAGAATATGGCATTTTAAGTGTAGAATAAAGAGTCCAGTTCTTAAGCATTTACTAACGGTAATTCCTACCTCTCTATAACGAAATGTCCAGTGTAGTTATTCCTGCAAAGGTTAATAGATATAAAAACTTTCGTAGGCAATATTTGTATACCCACCGATAAACGATAGAGGAAAAAGAAAGGCATGTGAAAATAAAACATAATATTTATATTCTCAACTATGCCTAAATCTGGCAATGTATTTATTTGTATTAAGCTAATACATATTTGAGCATGATGGGCGTTCAGCTCAAGCTCCTAGTTCGTCGTACCCACCCACATAAGTACATCTACAAACATTTTAGTTCCTTAAAACTATCAAAACCTTAATAATTAACAGAAAAGTATGTTAATTCTAATTCCCTTTGTACAGACCAATTCCATTTTTGCTTAACTTTGCTTAAAAATGTACCTAAGCTTCTACCATATTTTCGAAATACTTTTAAGGCTGTTCTCCTATGCATTTTGTCCCACTTCTACCCCAGGAATTTTTTCCTCCATAAATCCGTTCCTTGACATTCAACTACTATATGATCTAGATCAACGGTTCCCAACCGGTGTGCCTCGGCACCCTAGGGTGCCCTGTGATTGGCTAAGGGGTGCCGCGAGATATTGAGATAAACAAAAAAAATACCTTCTACTGAAGCCTTAAGTCTTGTAAGGTCTTGAAATAAAATAAGTCAAATCAATTACTCTCATGCACGGCAGATGGTGATAGTGGTCGATTCATTTCAATAATTCAGTTATACTAGCATCCCACAGTTGGCATTACAGCTATACCCTGCCGAACATTCCCGAGACTACTCGCTTCCTCACGAACATTCCCGAGACTTCGACAGATGAATATATAAAAGTGTACGCCGCTTGGCGCTTTCAGTTGTCTTCCTCGCGTTGATTCACAGTGTTTAGCTATGGATAAGTTCATTGTTAAACGTAAACGCCAGGACAGTGAAAGTGAACAGTCGGCTCCTACTGCTTGCTTTAAGAAGCCAAATCTTACAGTTTCTCCCGGACCGTCGAATTCACCACATAAAGAAGACAAACGAAAGAAAAGTACTTACCAGGACAGTTACTTAGCGTATGGATTTAAGTGGAATAACGAGGAAAACCCTATCCCTGTGTGTTTAGTTTGTGGCGAAACACTTAGCAACGAGGCCATGGTACCTAGCAAACTGAAGCGGCATCTTACAACAAAGCATCCTAGTGTGTCACAGAAAAGTGTAATGTATTTTTCACATATATTAGAAGGGGAGAAGAAAACAGCTGTGCGAATGGTAAAGAGAATGACCATAGGTGATACTGCTCTTGAAGCCTCATTTAAAGTAGTAGAACTGATAGCTAAAAAAAAGAAACCTCATACTCTTGGAGAGGAAATCATTGGCCCTGCATGTCAAGTTATAGTTTCAACAATACTTAGCGAAGGAGCAGCTAATCAAATTTCGAAAGTTCCTCTGTCCAACAACACAATCAGCCGCAGAATATCTGAAATGTCATGCAATATCAACGAACAAGTCACGGAGAAAATAAAAACTTATAGAACATTTGCTTTGCAAGTAGATGAGAGTATCGATATTGGTGACAAACCGCAACTCCTTGGTTTTATCAGATATATTGATGAAAAAGATATTAGTGAACAGTTTCTGTTCTGTAGACCGCTGGAGCCTACAACCACAGGCCATGATATTTTCGTTTCTATTAATTCCTATCTCAATGACCATGATCTTTCAATGAAAGACTGTTGCGGTATATGTACAGATGGTGCACCATCTATGTCTGGGAAAATTAAAGGTTTTACTGCCAGAGCTCTCAATGAAAATCCATCCATTATTATATCTCACTGTTTTCTGCATAGAGAGGCATTAGTCGTGAAAGCGTGTAATGAAGATTTTGCTGAAGTGTTTAACCAAGTTGTGAAAATGGTGAACTATATGAAGTCTCGACCTTTAAAGTGCAGAATTTTTGAACAGTTATGTCGCGCAACGGATGCAGCTCATATCTCTTTGTTACTTCACACAGAAGTAAGGTGGTTGTCGCAGGGTCGTGTATTGAACCGGTTTCTCGAACTTAAAGAATAGCTAAAAACTTTTTTTAAGGATGAAAATCAAGACACATTTCATGAGCTCTTACTAAGTGATTCTTGGTGTTTTGAACTGTCGTATCTGGCAGATATTTTTCATAAGCTGAATGAACTGAATGCTTCGATGCAGGGTCGACATGAAACAATAATCTCCTCAACTAATAAAATGAAAGGTTTTAAAAGAAAACTTAGTTCTTGGAAGTCTGCAGTTCAAAAAGGAGATTTGTCGAACTTTCCATCTCTTCTTAATGTGGCAGGAGATAAAGATCTGGGTAAACTGAAAGACTGCATTTTTGATCAGTTATCAAGATTGCAAGATGCAATAGATGCGTACTTTCCAGCTATTTCCACTACGAATCTTGACTGGGTTGTCTCACCATTTGATTTCGTAGATAGTGCAGAGGAAATAGATTTCACTGCTTGCGAATGAGATGAATTTATTAATCTTTACGCTGATTTCACACTCAAAGGTAAGTTCACCAAGAGAGAGGCGTCGGTGGCTAGTTTTTGGCTTCAACGGAGAGAGGAGTACCCTAACCTAATGAAGAAAGCAATTGACGCACTTTTGCCCTTTTCAACATCCTATCTATGCGAGCAAGCCTTCTCTGCTATGGTGACAATAAAATGCAAAGCAAGAAATAGACCGAATATCCTTGAGGATGATTTGCGTGTTTCACTGTCAACTGTAAGACCCGACATCACATATCTGTGCTCTAAGCCTCAATCACAAGTTTCACATTAATCATTAATCGAACAAAATTTATTGATGTATTTTTACTCAGTGATTGTAGTAAAGTTTACTGTATTATGTTATGGTGTACGTTATTATTATATAATATTTAAATAAATTAACATATTAAGCTTAATTTTCTCTTAATTCAAGGAAGGGTGCCCCTGGTGTTTAATGTTATTCCCAAGGGTGCCGTGAACTTCAAAAGGTTGAGAAACACTGATCTAGATCTTCCTTCCCTCCACAAATTGGACACTGACTCTGTAGGATGCATTTTGTTATCTTTCTTAATCTCCAAATTCCCGTTCGTAACCATGTTATTCCCTCCCTTTGTGCGCTATTTGACTTATCAACGTATGCCTCCCTTAAGTAGCAGTTATATGTCTTGTAGGTGGACTTTATTGGACCTCGTTAAAGTGCACCTCTTCATTAAAGTGCAGGTTTGCACCAATCAGAAGACCTACATGTAACAATCCACCATCAACTTCCAGTATTCCAGAAGGCACATTTCCGCAAATTCATTTCAACAACTATATAATAAACAACCTGTATATGAAATTATGCCACTTCTCTTTATATTTATTATTAGTGCTAATTATAAATAGTATTCTAATAAATTCAATTTGTCTTTTCGTTTTTCAAAGTGTACCATTTAAGGTTATGCCAACATACTGTACGAGTCAAGTATTGTGTCAAGATCAAGATAAGAGTGAAACCATACTTTTGCGTCTGCGCACATACCACAACCCTGTCAGCTGTTTCACTGTGTAAGGTGAATCCACCTATTGATTCATTATAAGCGCCGAATATTAAAATATTTTATAAATAGTTTTAACTTAGACACGTGGTCCAACAAAATAGTAAGAAACTTGACTGTAATGGCAGTTAAATGTCTGTATGAAAATTATGAGATTCGCTCTGCTCGTTTCATAAACATACTCGCGTCTAAATTAGTACCATTATACTCTCGTTGCACAATACAATATTCTAACTGGATGAAAAGAGTTGCACAGATTGTAACACAATTTTTAACAGTTGAGAAGGAGGTATCTCCTTATACCACCAGAAAGTAGCTAGGTATTTGAATACACTAACTACGATGGAAGGGAGAAAGGGGCAAATTGTGAACTTTTGTTTTTTCCTAGCTCCCCGTCTGCGTTTTAAGAAACAAAAGGTTTACACGCGTAGATTTCCACCTTGGAACACGAAAGGGGACGCTTTTCCGGATTTTCTCCGTAATAATTTCCCTGCAACACAATGGTTTCTATTAGGTCAGCACACAACGATGTGATATTGAAACCCGAAGTGCAGTGGACTAATGCGGGAAGCATGCCATATGCATTTACGAGAAAGCTCTCTGCAAAGAGCTACCATTTTCTCCCGCTGTAGAAGCTGACTTTCATCACACTCCAGCAGGGCTATTGAAACAAACCTGAACAAAGGGTAGCAAGCAAGAAACAGGGTGAGAATGTTTTGCAATTCCCCGTAAGCGCAAAGGCTGCCTGCTAATCCTAGGATAGATTATAGCGTCACTTTCCTGTTTAAGGGAAGGCTTAGCTATTAAATGCCTCTTCCAAACTACAAGCACTAAATAACTGTTATTTCCCTGCAAACTAATGTACGTTCACAAGGAGCTAAGTTTGCCTCGTTTATATGGCCTCTTTACTTAAAATGTTTATTGTCCTTATATGACTTGCCTCTTAATAAGCTTTTATAATTTCGTCCCATATATTAATAGCCTTATTCCCCTTAGCGTATATTTTAACTGTCGCAGGACGCTGAATTTATAAACAAATGTCTTTGCGCTCCCAAGATATTTACTTTAAGAATTGTTATTTGTTAAGGACGCTGTCAATTGCCAGGATCTTATCAGCGCTAGCGGCTCCTGGAATTTCGTCCCGAAAAAGTTCTTTTACACACCAGCAAATCTACTGACTTGGGGTTGTCAGATTTAAGCACACATAAAAACCATCGGTCTGGGCCGGGTTTCAATCCCACAATCTTCGAATGAGAAGGCCCCCAAAAGACTTTTTCTTGATTACGCTAAGCAAAATATTTGGGGAGCATGAAGCAAATGGTGGCTCCAGGAAAAGCCCTTTCACTAAATGGAGGCATCATTTTGTCTGCCGAAGCTCTCATCAATGTAGAAGTTGCAGTTTTCATGCTTTCCTCCCTTAAATAGCTTCTTAACATTATGTACAGTAGGTCTGAGTTATCTTGAACATGACCTACTTCTCACTACCTAACTCTGTTAGAGTAGATGCCGAAAGCTGTGCGTAGCAGTGACATTGTTAACTGCTACTGCCCAGTTTATCCGACAGCGAAACGGTTTGTGATTAGTTGTAGGTCTGTTTTTTTAGATACGTTGCTTTTAATTGACAGGGAAACATGAAAATGTTTATGATGTGCTTAATCAGTTTATTTTGTTGGCTTTCGTATTCTTCCAAGCTGGAGTTTGAGGATGAAAGGAACCTCTGCAATCTGATGTATGAACGAAAGGGTATATTTGGTACATAAGTGTTTTGCTAATGAGCTGGAATCTGGAAAAAGATTGCACAGGTCATGAAATGAACTGGCGCAGTCATCGGTCATTACACTTCCAACTCAAGAAACTTCTAAGGACGGCATATCTACGAGTATACTATCGCCATCCGCGTTGGAAAGGATTGCAGGTACAGCTACAAAGCGTTACGGTGAGTCGCTTAGTAAATTGCATGGAAGTGGTATTGCGAGGGATTAGACAGTCAAGTCTTACAACGATCCTGGCAGTGGTGCACTTGCTTTCTCTTTCTAATTCTCATATTTCAACATAAGCCAAATGGGTTATAGCTACCTCAGCTGACGGGAATTGGCATCGTCTATGTTGAAATCTTCACCACTGCAATGTTTTTATACTGAACATAACTCCAATATTTGTAATTTGGGTTAGAATTAACAGAGTGTTTGACTCGATATGGATACTTAGTGCTCAAAGTATTTAAACCGAAAATGGAGTAATCTACAAAAATAAGAGATCTGAAACTACAGTTAGAATAGGATAGACTAGGACAGTCCAACTTACGAGTATCCAGCCACTGGAGCTTAGCACCGCATGTAGACCACTCAGTAGGGTCATTGTGTCTTACTTGATCCCTGAGAGCAAGGGATGAAGGAGAAACGAAGGCCGGCCAGACTCAGACGACGATGAGCACTAAGAATGGGGTCCCTATCTATTTCAAAAAGACACCATTCCTGACATCGGCAAGACCTGCTTTAGTTACCCACAACCTGGGATCCCGGGAATAGTCGAAACACTCCCAAAAAGGAAGGGGTCCCAGCAATCCCATCAAACGGCACGAATTCTACGTTCCTGCTACAATGCTGAAACAGATGAGAAGAAATGATTGGCACAGGCAATTCGTGGTGGAAAAAAAAAAACAGCATAGACTACCGACCTGTGGAAAAGTCTCAAGTTCAAAGAGGCAAACCGGACTAGAATTGAACTCGCGACCTTTCAAGCATGAATCTCATACATTTTCAGAGTCATCTTGACCAATAATAGTGTTTTTAACTAAGCACTGTTGCTTAACTTCATCGCATTTCAAGATAATTGTAATACTGTGGGTAGAATAAGCAGTATTATATGAGTAATATAATCAACAAAGGAAAACGCGAATTAGACATAGGTATAGAAAGTCAATTGAGTGTTCACGCCATATTTTTACTTTTTCTAACACGTATGTACAATGTACAAGATAGAGAAGCTGTTGCATTCCACCAAAAAACGATACCGTGATTTCACTGGAAATATATGTTTTCAAGATCCCTGCAATTTTTTTTTTTCAGAAAAGGGCCAGTGTGTGTATCTGTGTGTGAGTGAGTGTATGTGTGACTGTGGACAGCATAACTCAAAAACGAAAAGTGTGTTAAATAACAAACGTAGTATTTAGGTTCAATGTATTCTAAGGATGCAAAGATTTTCAGAAAAATTCCCAAATATATGTTTAGAAGTTTTCGATTTTCTAAATAAGGGCTCCAACAATTTTGATGAAAATGCCAATTTATATGGCAAATACATGTATATACTGAATTTCTTGGGAATAGCCCCTGAAAAACTCTTCATTCTGAATGACCTTTGATAACTAGTAAACCGTAAAGATATGGATAAAAAAATACTGTAAAACAAAATATGGATATCGTTAAAATGCACAATTTATGTCCCATACATTTCAGAGATTATTCTGCTATTGAGGAAGATGATATCGAGTACGACACCAAAAGTTTGATTTAGGCTTTAATGGTGTACAACCAAGTGAGATGGCTCTTCAGTAACGTCAAAGTTCACGTTCAGGAGGTTCCAGGTTCGACTTCCGGTGGCCGCCCGCTCTAGACATGGGTTTTTCGTTATTTTCCTTCGTTGGTAAGGCTACTACTGAGATGGTGTATTCTACCAAGGATTTACTCCCTCCCCATTTCCTCTCATTGTAGTTCCCTTTTTTATGTCTCAAGTTGACTTCGGGGCTCAGTGACGGTCGGTGTTGGACAGATGACGCAGAGGCTTGAGCTCTGAAATTCCTCGAGCCCTGCAAGATGGCAGGCTTTAAATCCTGCACTGTTGGGATTTTGTTAACCCGGTACCGCTAGAGGGAAGCCTCTGTGCAGTCAGGGAGGGACGCCTCGAGCCACACTATCTTGTGGTCGGGTGATCAAGTCTGTAACTGTTAAGGAACTCTGCGAGTCTATGTCCGACAGCCTATACGTTTCCTACGGTTTCTTCAGCTCACCCGTTCTTATCGGGGTTGTATGCACAGAAGATCCATTGGGATCAAGGTTCTATGTGTCTCTTCCGTAACCTAGTCATAGTAAACAAACGCGCATTGAGTCTAACTTAGAAAATAGGTTACATAATCTATGATTTTCTCCAAGTCGCGTTCTCAAATGACATAAAATAAAAAAGCTTAAATAGTTGACACACCAACCTGGCAGCCCTCTAGTGTCCACGGGAGTATTCTTTCTAATGAGCACATCCACACCACCTGTTTGCACTGCCATACACCATGTATCTGGAGGCACATCTAAAAAAAAGAGAAGGAAACGGAATGATGGGAAAAGTATGAAAAGGAAACCGTGGTAGATAAAAAACCACCCAAGAATTCGCCTGGTGACTCGGGGAAGTCATAAAAACATGGATCAGAGTGAGCTGTCACCGGGATCGAACCCGGGACCTCCGGAATGCAAGTCGCACAAGTTACCGCAGCGCCATCTTATCGGTTGCCTATACTTAAGTTATTCTAAAACTCTTACTTTTCAAGCTTTTAAAAAGCATGAGGTAAAAAACTTTAAATCCACCTCTCTGGATTTTCAACTTTTCAGCGATTACTATTGACATATCAAAAATATAAGATTTCGGACAGTTGAATAGTTTTACATAGAGTGACCAAAGGATGCTCACCCAGTTATTTTTAGTGTACCCAGGGTATGCGTCACAAACTGTGAATACCCCTTTAAATGATCTGCTAAAAAGGATCCACCCTCATTCCAATTACTAATTAAGAACGTTTAATTAATTCTGCGTTGCGAAAGGAAAAATCTAATAAAGCGCAAACCAAATGCTGCGATCAGGAATTACATATTGCGTGGTATGGAAGTCTCGTTAGTTTTATAATAGAAGTTAGAACAATGTGTTGCTACAAATGTCACAGTAAACGTCTTTTACCCTGGACATATCGGACGATGATGGAACCAAATGGGTGAAATGATGCTCAGAAACGCCCAGGGTCCTTACTTACCTAGTAAGATTACCCTGCACGTATGTAAATTACAGCCCATAGGAACCGAGCCAGGAGGCTCAGGCGTGTCGTCTGTGACTGGTATTCGGGAGGTCGTGGTATCGACCCATAGGTTTTCTCGGGGGTTTCCCGGGTCACTAGATAAATACTGGGGAGATTTCTTCATTCCCCGAAATTCCTCTCCCTTCATTCCATCTCCATTTAACCCGACTGTTTTCTTTCAGCGTTGTGAGTGTCGGCGAGGTCTGCGGTGGTAGCGCCCTTCTGTGGTGTGGCTGCGCTATGGAAACACAGCTCTCGGATGACTTTGGAAGTCGTCTGTAGAGTTAGGGAATTTGGTCAAACCTGTGGCGCGGGCACCTAGCGCTCTCCGCGTCGAGATGAAGAACTGCATAGAATATGTTCGGGATCCTCAACGGTGGCTCTTTCCTTCCTACCGAAGTCGGCCGTCCTTTGAAATTATTCTCATCTGATCCTATCCTCCTTGGGTCTGACGTACGATAAGGCAGTGGCTGCAGTGTGGAATCCTCTCCGACATCACACACTCACACACACGGCCCGGGTTCGATCCCAAGCGATCACATGTGAGGTTTGTGGTGGACAAAGTGGCGCAGGGGCGTATTTTCTGCAGATTGTCCGGTTTTCTCCGCCACCGCATTCCACCGGTGCCCCATCTTCATTTCATGTATCACCAGTGTCATCGCCTACGGTGGCCTAAGTAGTAAAAGCGGGCGTTAAACACTACTAAAAAACACACACAAGCACACCTACCCTAGGACTTACATGCGATTGCTCAGAAGCAGAGGCCTAATAAGGAGTATATCAACACTAAATCACTGTGAGGAACGTGGAACGGGGGATCGGCCTGAAGAGATCGGCCTCTGAGAGAGACTAAAACGATATTAAGTGAAGGCGAAAGGGATGAAAGAAAGGTGATATTGAAGCAATTGATGGAATAAATGCCGGAGAATGCTGGATAACCCGAAGCAAATCTTCCCAGAGGTCACTGTGTCCACCAAAAATCCCACATACAGTTCCCTAGGATCTAACCTCGGCCACCTAGTTTTTTTTTATTTTTATTTTTTTATTTTTTCCCTACATCTAGCCAAGGTATGTGCTCAATACTCTTCCTTCTCGCATGTGGGGCATCTCAGTTTTTTTTTTTTTTTTTATTTTTTTTATTTTAGGAATAAATGGAATTTTGAAATTATTTTCACTGGCGGAGGAGAAGAATGTGCATTTTTTTTTTAAATTTCTTTTTGCATTTATTCTTTTTTATTTAGTTTGTAATGGCATGGCACCCCCTTTGGGAATTAGGAACTTTATTTATTTCAGGAGAAGCAGGAGCTCCACATCGCAACAGGCCAGCATAAAGAGGACCAATACATGATATTGCATCCAAGATCATTCCGGATCGATATAGAATCAATCAGGTGTTCATATCTTGTATATCCAGGGTTCAAAGGCGTTGATTCGGTTGTCTCGAATCATCCGCCACCTCTCTGCATACAAAAAAATTCGTAAACCTGGAACCACACAGTCAGATGGCGTGTCCAAGGTACTAAGCCAAGCATAGGTACCCATTACTGTCCAAATAGGAGCTCTCCACAATGCAGGACGCGTCCAGGGAAAATTCAGGTGCAAAATATCCGTTGCTGAAGGCTGCCAGGTGTCACCAGTCCAACCCCGACATCGGCTCAAGAGCCATGTCCATATCAGTCCTTTACCTGAGCATTCCAAGAATCGGTGTGCGAGCGAATCCGGAGCTTGGCACAATGGACAAGTGGGAAGAATTGCCAGATGATGTCTATGTAATTTATCTGCAGTTGGTAGGATTTCATTGACAATCTCATATGCCACCGAGAACCATTCCGTGTTGATTTCTGGTATAGCAAAGCCATGCCAAATTTGCCTCCAGGGCAATTGTGGATACTTAACTTGTATATGTGGAGTAGTAGGTTCCCTGCGTTGAAAAAAGGTATAGACTTCCTTAGCCGTCCGAAAACGGCCATTAGCCACTTCTGCTGAAGGTAGTGTGCTCAAGTCACGTAGGAGATCACGTAACATTTTAGGAATCTTATGGGGTTCTCTCCGCTCCCAAAACAACTGATAATGCCGTTGTACTAGCACCTCTACTCTATCACCCTGTCCATCCAGTACTTGCAGAATCATTTTTAAGGAAAATGCTTTACATTGCATCGCAACATCCAACAACCCCCAGCTACCCTGGCCTTTTGGAAGACGTTACTGAGTACGGGAAATGCGATATAATTTTCCTGTCCATATGAAGTATCCGATTATTTGCTCAATTCTTTGGCTGTGCCGTTTTGTTGGAGGCAGCACGTGTGCTAAGTACCATATACGACTCAACGCAAAGGTATTACAAAACCACACACGTTGTATCAAGTTCAGCATCCTCGACTTTTGACCGTATAGTACACCACGTAAAGTATTAATGCATGACGTCCAATTATAGTCCCGCAGGTCTTCATCGTCTCCACTGAAGTATATCCCAAGAATTTTTGTGCGTTGCACAGTGGGTATTCCTAACACTGTGGTATCCGGAGGATGCGGCCCAATGGGAAGACTTTCAGATTTCCTCAAATTAAACGTCATCCCCGCACATTGGGCGTATTTCTGCAAACAGCTTCGTAGATACGTGACATCCTGCTCGTCGGTAACCATCACCGTAAGATCATCGGCATATGCCCTAACGGCTAGTTTCTTTCCATAGACCTCCAGACCCGTTATCGTAGATTGCAGCTGTCGGAGCAAAGGGTCGATGTACACAGCAAATAACAACATTGATAGGGGACAACCTTGGCGGACGGATCTGTTGACCGGTATGGCGGCAGTCAGAAACCCATTGCATTGAATCCTTGATAACGCAGTGTCATATAGTGCCCGAAGGAGGTGATACAACTTGTCCGGCACTTGCAATGACTCCAAACGTGCCCAAAGACCCTCGTGAACCACATTATCAAATGCTTTCTCAAGGTCCAGGTTTACCAGCGCAGCAGAGCGGGTTTCTTGGCGACAATGAAGAATACAGTCTCGCAAATCTGCCACGGTATGGTGAATAGCCGCACCTCCGCGTACCACAGCCTGCTGCTCACTAAGCAAGGGCAGTAGCCATACTTGCAGCCTACGGGCGATTATTTTTGCAAACAACTTATAGTCACAATTGAGTAAGGTGATGGGCCGATACTCTGCGGGCCGGTTGGGCGTGGCGGTCTTTGGGAGTTGTAGAACCACCCCATCTCCAAACATAGGCGGCGGGTTTTCATCCCTCCAGATTTCTTGAAACACTAGAAGAAGTTCTTTCTTAATAAACCGCCAACAATGTTTATAGAACTCATACGGCAGCCCATCTGGTCCGGGTGCTGTATGAGGTTTGGCTGTCTGAATCGCAGTGAGCAACTCCGTTTCCTTCAGCATGGGAGTAGGCGACCGTTGTAAACCTCCCTGCACAACTGGCACGTATTTGGACATATACAACTGGATTGAATCCACCATATCCATCGGTCTGGCAAAGCGCTGGGTGTAATAAGAATGCAACACACGAAGAATCCCTGTCGTGGTCATAACCTCTTGACCATCATCTATCAATTTGGTAACAAACGCTCTGCGACCTTGCCTACGATCCTTCGCCAGGAAGAAGAAACTCATTTTTTCACCATAAACCATTTCTGCTGTACGTATTCTGGCTAAGGTTTCCTGGAGCTCTTGCGTTTTACGGTGCTGGATATGAGCCTTGACTTCCCGGAGCTGACAGTGTACGTCCTCCCCATGTTGTTGGCGCAGGTGTAAATCTTGTAGCACTGCAAGATAAAAATCCAAAGTTTCTTTCCGAGCTAACGCTCTACGACACGCTGCTGCTTTAAAAAAGGAGCGTACCGCTGGCTTCGCCTTATAGACCCACCATATTGCCTTATTGGGAGAGCGCTGAAAAGACTTCTGCAATTTGGACCAACATTCTTGGAATTCTATCAGGACCTCGGCATCTGTAAGGAGCAATTAAGCTTCCACAACCCTAGACCACTACGACGTATCTCCGCACGACCTACAACGGCATGTAGCAGTGCATTGTGATCACTAAAACCGGCTGGCACTATCTCTGTGCGATGTATCCGGGATGCCATCTCCGGTAGAACATACATCCGGTCCAGTCGAGAGGCCGACTGTCCCCGTACGAAGGTGTACATCACATCATTACCGTGCTTGAATTCCCAGCTATCCACCAATTGAAACTGGTCCACTAACTGCTGCAATGCTATACAACCATTAAAGGCCCTTCTTTGGTCCTTGGCTGCTAGCGTACAGTTAAAATCCCCAACCAATAAGAATGGGGAACTCCGAGGAATATGAGTTAAAAGCTCCTGTCGAAAAAAATCCTCTCGTTGTTTCCTCTTGTTGCTTCCCGCCGGGGCATAGATATTCACGAAGGTAACACCATCATACTCCGCGGAGAGGATTCTTCCTGAAGGATGATAGCCAAAGCCGTGTAGGGGCAATCCCTGGCGGTATACAATAGCCGTCCCAGTACCACCCGGGCCTAAATTAGTCTCATAGTCATATCCATATAAAAAGTCCATATTATAAACATTCACCTCTTGAAGAAAGCAAACATCAACATCATTACTACTCAAAAAATCCCGAAGCAGCTGTTGCTTAACTGGTTGACGCAACCCATTCACATTAAGTGACGCCCAAATTTGAAGTCCAACTGGCATGCAGGGCAAAGAAAGGTACTCACAATCTCAGGACCAATATCGTGATACCAAACAGGAATTAGGGCACGTGTCAGTTCAATCCGGGGAGTACAACCATTAATTGTCCGCACCTTCGTGAGGATCGTCCTTAGTATGCTTGTAGCAACGCCGTAGATCCTCATCGGCGTCATTGGCATCTTCAGCCGGACTCTTACCGGAATCACTGGCCTTCACTACGCGACCGTCAGGAAGATCGTGAAGAAATCGTTGCACACCCGCGCCACCAGCTGCTGAAGACGATAACAGACAGGCATCAATATGGAGGTCTAGCGGTTGGAACTGGAGGCGAGGGTCTCGAACAGATACAGAAACTCTGGACGGCGCACCCAAGTTGCGGGTCGCGTCTTCAGACGCTTCAGGTACGTCGCTATCATTTGCCCTGCGGTCAGTATCCTCTATAGGTAACTCCTCTCCCTCATCCAACTGTCGTTGTACAGTCATTACCTCCACTTGGGTCTCCATTGATGACCCGGGCGTGTGCATAACACCCTGCTGTTCATCCGCCAGTAAGGTAGCGGGAGCACCCACTGCCTCGCTGAAGGTTGCCGGACGATTTCTAGGTTGCAGAGACAACCGAGTAGCTCTAAAGGGACAATCCGTTTTTAAATGCGTCGTCTCACGGCACAAATGACAGGCTTGCTGCTGTCCGATATAGGCAATAGATATCACATAAGTATCAATAACCAAGGTAGCCGGTATATTGCACTTAATACCCATTTTCACGGTACACACGCCATTGTTAGCCGGAAGCAGATAATGAGAGTGCCATTTCTCACGTCGTATATCAAATACCTTACCGTATTTAGACAATTCTTGTGACAAAACTGCGCTGGGCACCTCCGGTGGAAGGTTAAAAACCCGCACATTAACAATTTGCTGGTCACCCGGCGTGATTTTCGCTTTGGAGATTTCCCCAGATTCATATATAAAGTTTTGTTCTTCGGTGTAACGTGATATAAGTTTATCATATAATAACGTGGAGACTAACTTGACATAAATAGCACGTTCACGACTATTGAGCTGAAGCGTGTCCACTTGATCCGGTTTTAAAGCCAGAAAATTTACCAACCATTGATATATTTCTAGTGTAGACGGTCTCGTTGCTGCGTTGTCAAACTGAATTTTAATAGTATTTACCCGTTTATACACGGCCATTTTAATGCGTTACCACCTTCTCGGAAGAAGAATGAAGGTGCCCCATTAAGTTGAACGCCTGCCCGCTTTCACAACCGGCAGAGACGCCGTAACAAACAAACAACTCACCGCAGTGAAGACTGGTTCCGCTGGCTCTACACAAACAACCTCACGGTACGCCGTCCAGCGAGCGACTGACCTTGGTATGAGAGGTGCTGCCAGACTGACGGCCAAAGAGCGTAAAATTATCCCACATTCTTCTCAGGATAGGTGAAAACACCGGAAAAAAAATCTTATTCTTTAATCAATCTAATCCAGATACGAAAATAGGACCTCTAGTGTGTAAGGAGGTAGGCACGCTACCTCACATCGCGGAAGCAGGCCATAGTAAACTTATACGTAACGCACGAATTTTCGACCCATTAATTATTCACAGGTATCCTTATATACTACATGTTTGATATATAAATGATCCTGTCATCCACTTGTGTTCAATATCGATAAATATTTTATTATAGTATCGTTACGTAGTAGTCAATGCGACCTTGGTTTTACGCAAACGCATACATAGTATTCAACTGTTGGTAAGCGGAAAGTTTTTTGTAATAGGCGCATACAAAAAAACAAGAATACCAGACATTTGCTACCTAAAAGTATAAGAAGCATACAACGACGAATATTTCGTAAATGGCTAATCCTAAACATTTCATATTATAAAAGCTCTACTTTAAAATTGGCACCTATTATGAGTAAATAAAGAAATGACTGTGTAAAGGGTCAAAGCTCCGACTCAAATAGTGTGTCACATAATGCAATTAAGTACTTTTAACTAGTGAAAGAGTGCCACTTTTCCAAAATTTTCTTGCGGATTCACATTTGTTGTTAGTGTACGATTGTGACATTTTCTGATACCTTAGTACAGTGAAAGTAAATGCAAAACATTGATTTAAGGTGATTTTATTAGTTGCAGAGAAATACATTTTTGTTTTCATGATGTTGCTAAAAATAACTTTTTTGGTACAATTACCCATACAATTGTCTTACAAATCACAGCAAAACTGACATATAAGAAACAAATTTCAAGAAAAATAAAACTGAGAAAGAAAGCGCATTCAGAAAGAATAAATAAGTTTAAAAGGTGGCGCCTGTTGCTGAGCCTATAAAAAGGACAGGTCGATAGAAATGCTAAGCCAAAGTGATACGCAGGGCTATAGAATCCGTAGTGATATAATTAAAACATTGCAACTTTTGCCACTTCCACCTAAAAATTTGTCGTTATTGATTGCTATATTCTTCCTATTGTACGTTATATTCGTTATGGCTTTACACTCATACACAATTCGATAACCTGAAGCGAGTTTCAGGCGCCATTTTAAAATAGAGAATAAATTGTATTTCTCACGACCATATCTTAAAAGCACTACATTTTAATAAACACCGTTAGTGCAATCATGGGGATAAAAAATCAAAGAGATTATCCATGTTACTATATCTGGTTTAATATCGATGCGCAGGGGATCGCGGAATCGAGCCCCGCCTTGGGCATGGGTTTTGTGTCCTTGTAAATGTGTGTATGTATATTTGTAAAATGGCAACAGAAAACAAACAGAAACGTATAGAGAACAGAAATTAAAAATAAATAAATAGAAAAGTTAAAAACTGGAAGGCAGATTGTTCAGTGGTATTCAGAAAATTAATAAAAAAAAAATATGACGTAATTCTCGCTTCTTCGCTCTGTAATCTGATGCAACGGAAATAGCATGTTCGATACATAAGTTCTTCGCTGAATGGAAGCGTTGAAATCTGAAAAACCAACGATATTCGTTACACAGATCAGTGAAAAAGCTGCCTCAGATCCCACTTCGAACTCCAAGAAACCCCTAATGGACGGCACAGCTGTGCTACCGCCATCTACCAACAGTGAGTAAAACTCTGCGTTTGAAAGAATCGAAGGAATAATTTTGCATGTTAGTTTATTTAATATGGAATGATTATTTTTTACGGTTCTATATGAATTATGTCTTTAATTGTTACTGTAAAAATACAAACAAAAAGCAAGTTTTGATAAAAAAATCAGGAAGTGAAAGCTTCTGATTAAAAACAGGTATAATGTCGTCTCGGGGAATTATTCTGAAAGTTGCATATAAATGGTGCTGCTTGGGGTGAGGCAGTCAAGGGTTACTTCAACGGAGAGAATACCCTCCTTAATTCCCATGTTTTAACAAAGTAAGATCGGACTGCAAAGTAGGGATGGCGTAAATTCCACCCTTCCCCGAGCCATGAAACACCCAAGCAGCGCATCACCTCTCAGTAATATGTGTAAAACAAATAAGGTAGTTAGAGGCGGACGCAGCGCTGCGAGTCAGACTATCTCGCAAGTCCTACTTTTGCCATATCGATGTAAAGAATTATTAAGGGTGGCAGTGAGGAATATAAAATCTACAGTCTACATCCTTAGAACATATCCTACTTAACATTTCTTTCGCTGCTGTCGACGCAAAGTGACTCCAGAAAGCGTTATAGGTTATTTTTAAAACAGTTTTCATTTATTAGTTTTACAATTCTTCAAATAGTTTTTTCCCCTCACTTTTTTCAGTGTGGCATTTGCAAAATGTCTTTTGCGGTATTAGAGCTGGTTTTCTATATAATATCTAATAATGTTACCGACATACGGTTAAAATTGACGGATAAACAAAATTTTGAAGTTGCAAAAACTCAGTTCAGCAAAAAAAATTTATGCTTCGCGAGTTTTATATTTTTACTCCGATGGAACAAAATTTATTTTCATCGCAATTTAAGCTAAAATAAAAAAAAAAGCAAGATATTTCTCTGAACAATTCATGCAAATCCTTTCCTCTGAAGACCTTTGTCGATAGCTTTGGCACCAGATTCTGACCTTTATTTTGTATAGGTTGCGATTTTGTGCTTTCTTATTTAAACAATACAATTCTGTGTTTATACACATTTTATACAGCAATTATATGTCTAGTTTAATTTTATCAATATGTCTGCAACCTCTTTCTGAACGCTAACATGTCCTTTACAAACTTTCTCTGACTACAGAGAGCAACAAGCAGCAGCAGCTAGAAACTTCAATATCGAACTGTTGAGTGGAATACAAGAAACCCCCCACAAATTATCCTATACAAGAAAATTATTTCAAACATTTATTTTTTTGAAGCATGGTTCTGATGTTCTTGTTAAAACATCTCTTTCTTGATATTTTAACATTAAAATTAATATTGTGACGAAAAGGCTAAGAACAAACTTCGGGTGGCCGAAGCCAGGCAGTCGGTAAGAGATAAACAAAGCGAAGTAGCGTTCTCACCCAGTGTAAACCCCGGGTTATCGAGAGATAACCGAATCGTCTGGAAGTCCTCCCCCCCCCCACCAGAATGCTAACGATCTAGAAGATTATGTCATCTTCCGTGGTCTCAGGGTAACATACTAGCCTCTGGTTCGCAAGCTCGCGTGTTCAAACCCGGCGGAGGACGGTGGATTTTTTTCGGGCGTGAAAATCCTTATTAAAGCTTCCTTCGGAAGGGAGGTAAAGCCGTTGGCCGCTTGTCGTAAATTTACGGCAGGTAAAAGTACCTCAAGCCTAATAAAGAGTCCTCTGAGCAAAATTAATCTTTCAAGTCCGATAATAAATTGCGCGCTATTTATTATTAGCAGTTATTCAGCGTCCATAAAAAAAAAACCACAATTTAATTTCACTTAATTTTTCTGGAAAGTTCTATTGAGATAGCGGCTGCTATATAAGCAAGCGACGATGCAACGCAATGGAAGAAAGTAAAATGATGGTTGCAACTAAGTGAATTGACTGTAAAAAGTTTAACAAGATCACAGTAACCAAAGACGGTGAGAACTAATGAGGTGATACTAAAAAGTAGACAAAGTCAGAATATACAGGGAGTTTCTAAACGACACCGAACGAATGTAACAGTCTAATTGTGTATACTTGTACTAGTCTGAAGCTTGATGATTCAACTTTGAAACTCTTTTACGTTTGTCTTATGTAACATTGAAAATTACATCACTTTGAGATTAGGCAGTGCAAGAAACACTAGTGAATGAAGCCCACATACCACACCCGGAGGGTGTTGGTAAGTGAGTAACAAACGGGTTTCTTCTTTTTATTTCTCACCAAATCTGCCCTAACCTTCAGGTAAAGGGGCAAAGGGTAGTTACATACTCGGCAGACTATTTATGACTCCGAAAGTTTCAAGGTTGCTCTTGAATGCGAAACAAACGTATTTTACCCTAAGCCCGAGTGTCTTGTAGCCATTATCCTAATCATTTTGTAATTATCCTAGTAATAAACGCTCAACAGGTTACTGCATATGCCAACAAGAATTTACTGTTAAATATATACACTTAGTATTACGAGTTAAAGACAGTAAAATAATCTTCTCTCACTGCAAAAAGGATTTATCTACAATCCAATCGTAATATTCTGATAGTATTATTGCCTCTTTTGTCTTTATCAATTCATTGCGTCCATTCTCAAGATCACTTACGCTAAATTGCCTCTAAAAGGGCATTAGCGGTGCATGTATCCCAGCTTATTTTCCCACTCATTTCCTTTCATTCATTGTAATGATGAAACTGTATGTTGGAAGAATAAAACAAATAACTAAGGTAGCGGGGCTTTATAAGACAAGGAATCCCTTAACGTTAGCTAACCACAGAGCAATATGTCAGTTGCTTACGAAAGCATGGGACCCGGGCTTCCCAACCTACAGCGTGGGCCAGAGCGCGGCTTTGTTCCGGGTAACTGTCTATTCTGCGCTGACCATGACGCACTCTGTTGATGGACCTTTATTGGCGTTGAAAACTATATTTTGGTGTCACATAGGATCTGAGTAATAACGTCTACATCTTGTCTTGGTGTATTTTTGAAACATCCTGTATATGAGGAATTTGAGGAAGTGTGCCTGTTGTAACTGTGTTTTATACAATTGTATATAACCGAGAAAAAGCAAGAGATATAGAAAAACATGATGAGAAAGAATGTAAAAATGTTTTAACTGAGTAAAATTACTCATTTTATATTTCAGTATTCCATTCATTTATAATCAGTTGAGCCTACATTTTGCTTTATATCAGCTCAGGACTGCTAATATAAGCAGCTGACTCCTTTCGGTATCTCTTATGTAACTAAGAAGAAATAAGTTTATTTAAGTCTGTATGCATTTAAATAGTTTTAGGCAAACATTTTGTCATAATTATAGTAAAACCAATGAAAGGGTTACTATTATATGAGCATTTTAACGCCGGGTGCAGAGAAACAAAGTACACAAAATTGTATGGTAGAAAGTTACAAAAATAAGCAAACTGAGAATAATTGGGAAAGTTCGCAAGTCTCCGATTATGAAACCTGTTTGTGGTGTGTCACATGTAAACAAAATACACTCTAGTGCAGTACCGGTCACTGTCGCTAGATGTGTGCAATACTCAATCCCACATTTATGTTTTGAAGCCTATTCTCGTATTAGGTACTGTAATACCGAACGCTCGTCTTGCTCATTACTAATATACAGTATAAAATGCGCATGTAATGGCTATTTTCTCACTGTGTTCCGGTACCCATTATTTGGGACATATGTGCACACTTCTCGTGTTAAATACATTTCATTTTGACTAGCAAATGAAGGTATGTCATGAAATCAGATTTCAGTAAATGTTGTACAGCGTTACTCTTATAATATGCCTGCAACCTCTGGTTCCTAATTTCAAAATGTTTTCCACTTTATAGTTAAACTGTTAATTGCAGAAAGGCAATGAAATAGCTTTTTAGAAAAATTAGTTTTATACTGGAGTGGAACGTTTAAGGGCAAATGAAGCAATCTACACCACACCTGGGGAAATCAAACGTTGTCACCCTTTCTTACCCACTCCTATAATTGCTTGGCTGCGTACATGACGAACAACAACAGACAGCGGACAGTCAGTGATGCATCATTGACACAAACTATCAGTATAGAAAAAGATATGCAACTATTTTGCAACCTATGTTCATTCAATGTAATAGATGTTTCATTGCAGTTACAATTAGAACTAATAATTGCATTACAGAGCAGTACTTTACATAAACAA
The DNA here is from genome assembly GCA_030762935.1 of Hymenopus coronatus. Lineage (NCBI taxonomy): Eukaryota > Metazoa > Arthropoda > Insecta > Mantodea > Hymenopodidae > Hymenopus > Hymenopus coronatus. Next base: position 436,557,370 of record CM060900.1, on the reverse strand, counting down.
CAGGGAACACTTGCCAGTCCTTACATACCCCAAATTAAGAGATTTAACAGGCCGTATTTTTACATTATTGGTTGCACATATACATGTGAGCAATTCCTTTCTAAGCTGAACTATACTAAGAGTGTTACATGCTACATGTTTGAACGATGGTGCCGTTCTATCAATACTCCATCTGTGTCCACCATTAAACCTGACACTGATAAATTTGTTTCGGGAAAAAGGAGTCAGCGATCTATAATAGGCCTGAAAAATAGTTGTAAACCCTTGTATGAGAAAGAAAGACTGCAAGATATATTTTAGTAATCGGCCCTTGACTGAGTTGGTTCTGCCACTTCTGTACTTTTCATGGTGAGCAAGTCTTGATAACAGTCCCAGATGGACGTCACATTTCTCCTCCGTTTACCAGCTCCCCAACGCTGGTCTACACCGAAATGGCATGATACGCCATTACATACGCTGTTAAAAATGAATCTATAAATTCATTGTTGAACTAAGTAATTAGCATTTTTCTCTTTTGCATAATCTAAAAGGAGACTTACACCGCCTACTAAACCTGCATATCCATTGGGTAAACTTCCTATCAATACGAGGAAAATGAAGGACGTAGTTAAGGAAAAAGTGCGCTATTCCAGAATAAGCAGAGTTTAGAGATTTTACAACAGCCAACCGACACCGCTTATGGTGAATATGATGGACAACATTAGATTTCGTGTCATTTTACAGGATTTATCTCCTGCCAGCTTTCATGAAAGTATGTCCAAATGATTATAAACAATGTAGTTAATGTTTCTAAAATGTTCAGTAACAAAATTATAATGTAAAACTCATTTCTAGAATATTTTAGAGTTTGTAAACGTAAAGTGTAGGTCTTAGAGTGATTAACTACTAATTTTATAACAAATTAATAAATAAATGTCTTATGGCATCTTAATGTGATTACTTGTAATAATAGTGCATTCATTGCAAAAATGGCATAATTCTAGGTAACGAAAACGACGTTTTGGAAAATTCAAATTATTAAAAATAAAAGTTGTTGTTAGTTTTCAAATTCCGATGTAGTCTTACTAACAACGAACGACATTGAATAAAGCAAAAACAGTTGTTTTCATTCTAAGCATTTCTACATCTCTACTGTAAAATTTCAATGTAGTGCCTCGTTACCTTTCTGCAACGACCGATACAATTTTCTGTACATTGCTTTTCTGCACCCTGTAGCATAAGTGATCACTGTAAAATGTTAGGATTAATCATTTTTGCAGTTTTTGGAGGAAGTCTATTAAATTGAATAATTGTTTAACTCCTACAGAAAGCCTTGACAGTATACTGCCGGGATTTTATTTTCTCATGCTAGACAGATTATAGGGACAATAAAGGAGCAGATATCAGTTTAAAACGTTATTTTACCCCTCGATAAGGTATTTGTACTTGTAACTGCTGTCACTCTCATTTTCTCGAGCTTCCTGTGCATATTGTCCAAACTATTGTGGTCTATGCGTTTTGCTCCATAACGATGCAGTCGGAGTTCTAACCAACGGACACCAATTAACTGTCACGGGATGTCCGAGCTTCCACCACAACTTCCCGTGTGACCGTATCGGTGTAACATGCTTACACGTGCAATTAACAGTATATGAACCAATTTCCAAACAAAACAATAAGAAGACTGGATAATGGAGTGCCTGTATAGTGCCTTTATATTCAATGACATTCACCGCAAAGAGAATTCTAACTAATGTGTGTACATACGCACTTCCGTTTTGTATTCAACAACGTGTTTCATCATACTTACAGTAGTTTTAATTTTAAACATTGATTTAATCTATAACATTCTCTTTTCTTATTAAAGTGTTTAAAGATGGACTTTGGAAATTAACATAAAAGTTTGTAAACTGAATTATTCTAGGTGTACAGGTATTTTGTCTTACAGCTAACAATAATTGTGAAGAGTACTCGTTTCTCAACAAGGACCAAAAAAGAAACAAGAAGCCAGTATTTCAAAAACCTCATTGTCTGTTTTTGGCTATTGCGGATAACTGCTAACAAGTCACTCCAGATAAGGAAAGCAGTGAGCAAGGAAATGCTTTGTGGTAAAACTGTCACAGTCATATTGTGGTTACGGGGACGAGGCAAAGCTACAGAAAAGGTTTCTACTTGTGCAGCCCGGGAGCTGGTAAGAGGAGGGGAAGTGTGACGTCTACCCATCCCACCTGAAGTTGGCTTTAAAACTGTTGTTCGGCATGTGACGTACAATAGTGGCAGAGCTAGCTAATTTTTAAAGCCAAGTGGCCAGGAACTAAAGTATTCTTGCAGTCTTTCTTCCTTAAAAGAGGCTTTACAAACGTTTTTTTCGGAGGAATCTATAGTAAAACGCGGACATGTTTTCTTGGCACAAATTTATCAATGTCAGGTCTTATGGTATACACAGAGAGATGGAGTAGTAATGGAAGGTATCTTCATTTAAACTGGAGCGTTATCATCTTTAGTATAGTTTAACTTTTCATGATCATACCGGTAATGTTGGCTTTTCTATGCTGATTAGCATGTGAAGAATTAAAATGTCGTCTGATGTTAAATTTTTCATATAATAAACTATGTAGAACAAATAAACATTAACTCTTTTCACCATTCAAAACGCAGAAATAAAAATCTCTACGCAAAATTCGTATCTAGCATTCTCGTGTGCTATCCTCAATGAAATGTCACTGTCTGTTGTTATTGGTCATGTACACAGCTAAGCAGACACGGTGGAGTAAGTAGGAAAGAGTGGCAATGTTTGAGCATAAATGAGCAAGCTCCCCAAGCCTAGTAAAACGAGGAATAATATTCTGCAGCCTGAAACGGAACATAATGCACTTTATTATTAATCGTGTACAAAACAAAATTAAAATACATGCAGTTTTAGTAAGTAAACAGGATACACTTCAAAACCACCGCAAGTATGGTGACGCAGTTATGAGCCTCAGTTATCGAATAGAAGGCCTCGTCCGTCCGACCGAACAATTGGCTAAGCGTTTTCAAGAGACAACGGATAATTTCGAGGCTGCTTTCTCTACGTCTCCCGAAAATTCTAGAGCTATCCCCAAAATCTCAGCGGTTATATACGCCAGGTTGCTCGTGAGTGAGTGAGTGAGTGAGTGAGTTGGTAAGTACGTTTCTGATGCGATATGACGTGTGGTGCAACGAGTGCATGTGTGATGACAGTTCTGACGTACATTGAGTGCTGCTACTGCGAGAGATTAGAGACATCTTTTGTTCGAATCCCTGTGAGTGAACTGTCTGAGAAGAGCCTGCTTCATTACACTGCTACTTCGCAAAGAAAATTCAGGTGACAAGAAAAATTGAACTACATAACATTAGTGAACTTATAGTGAGCACTAAGTAAAGTGACAGTGAAAATTTAATTAAATTTTAGAGTGAGAACTAGAGGAAGTGAGAGTAAAAATTGGAAATTTGCAATACCATATAGTTAGTGATATCATTTATATAAAGCGAGGTAGAGTACATAAACATATTCGACATTAGATTGATAATTATTTCATATCTGTATATGAATATAACTATAGGTTTCGAATGAGCCCTTTAGCTAAGGAATTACTAGCTTCGTTTTGCCATGAACAAAATAAAACTGGATGTAATTGATAAACATGTTGAATGTGATATTTGATTTTCATGGTTTATATATCAACGTGATTGGTATATTATGATGTTAGTTGCAGCTTAGAATCTTCTTTACAGAAGTGTAGCATGGTTACATGAAATACCATAATTTTTAAATCGCTTTAGTTTAACAGGTAGTAACGTAACTGTTATATTATTATTAATATTATTACTATTATTATTATTATTATTATTAGCAGTAGCAGCAGCAGCAGTAGTAGTAGTAGTAGTAGTAGTAGTGGTAGTAGTAGTAGTAGTAGTAGTAGTAGTAGTAGTAGTAGTAGTAGTAGTAGTAGTAGTAGTAGTAGTAGTAGTAGTAGTAGTAGTAGTAGTAGTAGTAGTAGTAGTAGTAGTAGTAGTAGTAGTGGTGGTGGTGGTGGTGGTAGAATAATTATTATCATATTCATCATTATTACTATTGTTATTGCTATTGTTGTTATTATTATGATTACTATTACTATTACATGAGTATATCAAAGGAATGCTATTCGGCCAAGAAGTAAACCATTTAATATTTTTCTAATAAAATAATTTGAATTTTATATATTAAGAAAAGTATATTTTTTTTCACTTAGCGCATTTAAACTATCAAATAGTTGAAGTTATAAATGGATAGGTGCATGTTTAGTAATAGACACGTCCTAATTTAAATGTAATTTTCTCGCAAATATTTTTCAATGTTTTGCTATATTCTAAAAGCTTCACACGGTGAATTATCTCCCAGTTAGTTTCAATTTTACTGCCTTTCAAAATTGTATTAAAGAAAATAAAGATATATTTTTTTTAAAGCAACGCTCCGACATAGAAAAATAAATAACAAATTTTAAATGACAATACCTTTGGAAAGAGAAAGAAAATAGGGGTTAATATAAAAAATCTGACATAATCGATCTTTTTGTAAACTCATTTGCTGTAATGCTATAAATTATAATGTGAAAAACTTTACACAACTTATATTATGAAGCATTTAAAGAGAACAATACATATACAGAGTAAAACAAATGTTTATATAACAACTCAAGCTAGAATGTACAAGCAGGGCAAAAACATTACTATAATGGAGTGTAAAACAACTCTCAACTAGATACATGCTATACTGTGGATTTTACGAATAGTAATACGTTAATGGTTACCACACTTTTATAGGATAAATCCTCTAACTTTTGCTTCCAGAAATATCATCACGTTATTTTCAGCAACTGTTGTAGGCATCATATTATGCTAGTAGTACAAGAGGTGAAAACCTAGCTTACTCTTGAATTTTTGGGTGTATTATTTATCTTCAAAACTTTGAATACTCTAAATATCAAAGTACGCCAGCATATAAGCAATTCATTGTAATGTATTTTGGAAGATCGGTCGCTGCCGTTCGGCCTCTGAAACTATCTCCATAACAGCCCAGAAAACCAAACAATTGCTATTATGTAACACCTAAGAAACCTGTTCTACTTAATAAAGAAATATCTCGTATTTCTGCTTCTCAATTTTATATTGCGCATAAAGAAAATTCCAGTACGTTATTTATTTCACAACAGTTGAGCACTTTTTCAACTAAACTTCTACCTGATCACCACTTTATTAAATCACTTAAGTTACAATTGAGTACATTAACAATAGATACAGAAGAGGCAATAAGTATTTTTAGCCACAGCCGGAGAGAATTGAAAGATTAATCTAACACCAAAGTACCATACAAAAAGTAGAGGCTCCAGGATGGTATGCCGCATTAAACGGCCGGGACTCGGGGCTCTAACCGCGTCATACTCTCCTGTACTACACTCCATCCACGATGCCTGTAATGGGCAGAGATAGGGGACGCAGTGGTCTGCCTTTGGGCTGTTGTGCCACGGAGAAGTTTCAAGATACCATATGTGTACATGCATTTTTTTTAAACAGTACCGGAGTCTGATCAGGACTCCGGCGCTGTATCCCCATTTACGTCCCACCCCCTAAGTTTACTGTATGATTACTGGTTTTACTGTTCCTTTACACAAACATACACACATTGCACAAACATATAACACGCATGCCCAAGGCGGGACTCGAACCCACGATCCCCTGCCCACGAAGCACCAAAGCGAGACGCCTTATCGAGCGTGGCCATGGGGACCGGCTGCGTTTGATTTTTCTTTAAACAAAGCATAAGCTTACTAGAGGTATAGTTCTGCATTACTGGGTTGTGGGTTGCCACTTACATATCGAAGGTGACAATCCAATGATGCTAGTGTTGAGGAAAGCATTTGTTTGAGTCTTAGAGGATACTTGAGGTGGCTCAATGGCTATGAAGTTCTAAACCCCATGTTGTCTTGGTGTGCTGTCATTTAATCCTGAGCAATACATGCATATGCAATAGGCCAATAAGCTATGTAGTTTATGTTTTCAAGGGAAGCGTTGCTTCCGCATCTTCCATGAACAGTATGATTCTGGTTCTGTAATGTTACAGAATATAGATCACTCTGATTTTTACAGGAAAGAAACTTACCTTTTTTTTTTTTTCTTTTTTTAATGTATGCTTCCACCTCCTTCAATTCCATTGTTACTACAATGCGGACCATTTCAAACCTATTGGCGTTCTGGCGGGCGTTTATAGGGGAGAAACAACTGCTCTCTTACGAAAAGAAAATCAATTTGCACTCGCGCCGCACCGGACGGTTGACCGTTTAGTGTCATTCTAACGTTTTTAAAAACAGGCGACTTACAATGAGTCCGTTGTTTACAATGGTGCGATACTCTGCCGAGCAAAAAATAATGGGATTTTTATCTGTGGGGTAGGGATTTAAAACAAAGTGTATGTAAATAATCCGTACACTCTTTAAAAACTTTAGAACGACATCAGGCAAGTGGTTAGTGAAATTACAGATAGAGAATTGCAGAAGGCGTTTCAACATTTTCTGTTCATTTTCAACATATGCTTTGATATAATGTAAGTGTTACGTTTTCTTATTACCTTCTCATGTCGCATTTTTCATATGGGAGGAAGACCCAATTTCTAGCATTCGTCACACACAAGTTTTCGTTTCGAGCGGGAGCAACGCTCGTTAGAAGGTGTGCAAGTGGTTCTCAGAATATTGGTGTGCTCTTTTCCTGCACTTTCCAGAAAGCATCCAACCGGTGGAATATGTTTACACACATACTTCGAAAATACACAAAAAAAGAGTGAAGATATACTTATACTCGGTTTTGAGTGTCTGTATGTGTGTGTGCAAAAACTGGTTATCTTTGATTTGTCACCAATTCCACATATTCTTAAAAAGCAGTATTTAAATTACAGTTCAGCTTATATGTGCGTCTTGTACAGTCATCTATTTCTCCTTATTTACAATGAATGCTGAACTGATTTATTTACTCCATGTCTCTCAGTTTCTATTTAAATTCTAGTCATACTCACGCATGTGTCATTTATAGTAATTTAAAGCTTTTTATGCCCACGCTGGGCGGCGCCATGGCCGAGTGTCCACACCGTTCGCCTCTTACGAAGAGTTCGAACTCAGCATATGGGATTTGTGGTGGACAAAGCGGGGACTGGGTAAGTTTTCTCCGAATTCCCCGGCATTCATTTCACCACTTCCTTCATGATCACCTTTCTTCCATTCCATCGTCATTTCATGCCATACAGCTCCTCGCTCTCATTCCGGGAATCTTGCTGATACCCCTCCTGGCGCTTGAATCTGATTCAGAATCTCTCTGTTCCTGAAAGACATCCACTCCAGGCGCTGGTTTGTAAGTTCGGGAAGCGGGTGTAAGTCCTCAATACCAGGAGGATAAATAGCGAAAGAAGCAGAAGTAAATTATTAAGGACAAATAAGACGTCATTATACAACCAAATTTAGGCCTTCCTTAATCACACAATTTATGTCAATCAGTTCTGTTGCGTTAGTTATTTCCAACCTTTAGGTTACTGCTGGTTTGATACGTTATACCTTTCTAAGTGCCTGCCCAACATTCTTCTGTTTCTCCCGATGTCAAGGTATAAAATTACATCTAGCGAACCACTTTTTAAATATTAGACTGTGACAAAAGCCTCCTTTATTCCAATAACGAAATGTATGATGGAATCATTTATGCAAACTTCTATCTCGATTAACATGAAGTAGACAAATGCGCGTTTTGAACAATAATGTGTAACATTTAATAGACTTGGTTTCCATTAAATGTTACATGAGATGCTCTTCCTCCAATATACTATATAGGGGTACAAATTTGAATGATTCTGTAGGTAAGAAGACGAAGCAATAACTAGCCTAACTGATAAACATCATTGCAGTGGCCCAAGCGTAAGGTAGCCTAAAACAATCCACTTTTGTGATATTTTTACTTTCTCTAAACGCACTATGCACACAGTAGATAGAGAAGGTATTGTACTCCACCAAAAATTTCGATGACGAGATTTCACCGGAAATAGATTTTTTCTGAATCCAAAAAAGCATTTTTAGAAAAAGCGCGGGGTGTGAGTAAGTGTCTGTGAACAACATGGCTAAAAAATTAAGAGATCATCAAATACCAAATTTTATATATAAGTTTTATATCTTCCAAGGATATGACACGAACATTATCAAGAAATTCACCACATCCCCAAACTACCGTTCACATGCAACATACTTTAAATTTTTGTTCTTCGCAAAAATTGCGTAACGATTTTGGTTAAAATATCGTATATGATAGCTATTTACTTGACAAATAAAATATATGTATTGAATGTTCTGGGAATAGCCTCTGAAGACTTCATTATGGATACATTTTACATAACTGACAAACCGTAAGAGATATACAGAAACTTTCTACACCAAAAATATGGATCTCGTCAAAACAGACAATTTATGCCATATACATTGCTGTAGAGTTGAACGTTTCTGAGATATTCTTTGTTATTGATTTCAATTAGCAACTACTTAAACTATTCTGAAATTGGAAGTCATCTTTCGTTTCATCTCTCTTTTGTTTTACTCCTGGCCATGCAAAGAGAACCGAACTCAAGTTGTTCATATATTGACCAGCTTTTTAAAATATTTGACAGTCGCTTTAGCCTAATGTATTCGCTTATTTCCCTTCTGTTTAGAAGAAAGCAAGCAATAAGGGATTAGCACGATGTGGTTAAAAGAATCTCCGGTAAGAATAGTTTGTTTGCATGATAGGCAGAGAAAGGCATATATAAGAAATACGTCAGATTTTTAATAAATAAAATATAATAATTAAATAATAGTTAAGTATAATAATTACAATTTTAATAATAATTAAAATTAAAAATAATTATTAATACAAACCTGGTGTGACTTTCTTCCCCTCGCAAGTGACAGAGGAAGATTTAAGCACTGCCTATTGTGCTATATGCAACCTCTGGGTGGAAAGATGAGTTGAAAGATCCGAAGATCTGTTGCCCGGACCAAGTAGCGACAGGTGCGAATAATGCGGGTATCCTAAATTCCAGATAGAGACACTCCTGCAGGCAGCCTAAGCACTCCTCCTGATGACTAGGTCCGAGCTCCCTTGGTTCCGTATCAAAGGAGGAAGAAACAGTTACATAGCATATATCCATCTCGTACAACCGAACTACCTCGTCAAACATCGTACCCCGAATGAAATAAAATCATGAGAAATGAGTGCCGGTAAAATCCATGCTATTAGAAAAACCCACCCCAGCATTCGCCAAGCAAAAAAGAGAACCACAAGAAAACCCAAGCCAGAGTCGGCATGAGTACTCTGACTGAGACTATTGAGTCGGAACATCCTGCCCTATGACATCTCGAGGTATAACTCAATAGCGGCACCGCTTTAAAAGTTATAAGGGAACTGAAACAGTCAAACGAATAATAACTGGTATCTTGGAAATAGCTGTTACAAAAAAATGATTTGAAGTAAATTGCTACTTTTAAACAGTTATAGAGTTTCTATGTTGTTTGTTTTTGTCCTAAGGATAACCAATTAAACAAATTAGGCAAAGTTCCTTCCTAAAGAGTCACTCCCAGGAAAATCTAGAGGTACAATGTCATGTAAATATCTTAAAAATACGGTACCTTATCACAATCATTATATCCTTTTTGAGAAAACATAATTTTTTTAAAAAGTTTTCCACATAAAGTGTATATGGGGTGTGGGGAATTTCTTAAAAATCTTCATGTTGCATCCTTAGAAGATACTGAATTTATATACGAAGTATGGTATCTATCCGACATTTCGTATTTCAGATATACTCTTCATAGACACACAGTCATATACACCCTCGCACACATACACACTCACACAAACACACAATAGTTTTGTCAAAAAGTGCTTCTTTTTAGATGTTGGGGTTCCAAAACATGTGTTCGTGTGAGTTTTTGATATCATTTTTGGGTGGCATACAAATATTCCTCTAAGTATGTAGTAGAGGAAGTAAATAACTGTTTTAACAAATTCTTGTGGAACAATTTATTTCAGCCCAAAAACAACACACTCAATAGTTTATGTATATTAGGTGATGAGACCTCGAAAGCATCGATGTCTGGATACTCTCGATACTCGGTGCTGTCGAACTACATCTAATAATTTAAGATAAACCTTAGATACCTTTTCGACACTTTTACATTTTTAAGCTTTGCATTACTTAACCTGTTACCTTTAACTTTGTGACAGATAAGGTATGAAAGGAGTGAAGGCTTCGCCTCACAATGAGCAGAGAGTTGCTGGACTGTAGTTCTTGATATACCTTTCCTGTGGGTAAATCACTGTACCATTCCATAGACTCTTGTGTCTAGATGAACATATACAAAACAATAGGAGAGGAAATACAGGTACTCATGTAACAAGTAGTCTTAACTGAGTTGTGAGTGAAAAGGTATCCGGAGCACTAAATCACGTTCTTGCAATAGACTAGCTTGCTGGCTCATTATCAGTCATTAAATTTACCTACTCTGGTGACTAAAATCTATTAATTCAGCAGGAAAACAAACATAAATTAGGCGTAAGATAATACAGCGAATGGAAATACTTGATCTTTCCTTACGTTTCTTAGTTTGTGTTTTACAAAGTCAAACTCGGACCAGGAGAGTAGCTTACAGGTACACCGACGACTGATTACCATGAACATTTTGTTCTACCAATGCAACACACAGCGGTAGTGAGTAAAACTTAAGTGAGGTGTGGAACTATTTTGAAGTCGACAGTGCTAATGACAACAAAGCATTGTAAAATATGCAGAAAAACATTTTCGTTCTGTGGTACAACAAATTTAAATAAGATGTTACATTCATACGCCGAGTGAAGTACCGTCACTGTCAGAACATGATGCCACGTCTTCTGAAAATGATAAGCAAGGCGTCAATCTAGCTATATGCAGTTACTTAGCTTCAACATCAGCCACATCAAATAAAATATTGCAAGGTACAAACCAGAATTGGTTAGAAAACTATAAATAGGAATATAATTAAGTGAACAAGCTATACTTTACAGTTATTATAAAGTGAGTATCGAGTATTGCTGCCCAAAAATCACTATCGCTATGAAGTATCAACTATTAAGAAATTCACAAATTGTCACAAAATTCACCAATTTGTATTATCAGATATCTCTCCTAACTTTGCTTCTGTCACTTCCATTCTCTTTAAACCTTAGGACAGTATTTTCCTTTTCATTTATATGCAACCTATAACATCTAGATCATATAGACGGTTTTTCGTTTGACAGCACGGGTTATTTTCCCTTAACATTGTAACGTATAGGTTTAATACATTATCTAGTTTATTTGTGTTTTTAGTCAAATAGCCCTGTATCTCTATTGAGAGACAGTAGATAACTTTTCATCAGGAATATCATCTTCTGAGTTAATAAAGTCCTGTAATTCATACCTTTTCTTACACAGAGCTTCGCATTTAAAGATTATATGAAAGGATGTTTCTTCCTCTACATTGAACGAACTACAAACTGGGTTTTCTTTGAAGATTCCCATTGTATGCAGAGGTTTCCTTAATTTACGTCCCGTCAGGTTATTTGGAATCTGCTGAGTTTAAGTACATCTCTAGTTATTAAGGGAGATGTTCTACTCATTACTTTCTTACTGTGCTTGCATCCTTCTGTTTGAATCCACTTTTGTTGGTGGCAATAGTTAATCCACTTAGCAATGGTTTTTCGAAAGCAGAGTTTATAGGAATGCCAAAAACTGATTCAGGACCAGTAAATGAATGTGCAAGGCCTTTTCTTGCCAAAGTATCTGCAATTGTGTCTAAAATTCCCTTGTGTCGTGACACCTAACAGTAAATTTGTGTTTTGCGAGTTGTACAAGGTTTATTAGACAGTTCCAGAGTAACTGGATTATATGATAACTTGCTGTTGTGTTTAAGACTACCTGACTATCAGAGGAAATCCAGATTTTGCCACCTCTGTAGCTCCTTAAATTCTCCCTGACTTCAGCTTGGAATACAGTGTTATGGCGATCAAGGGCAACATGTAGTCACAATTCACTCGTTTGTTATTGGTGTTGGTATTGTTCTTTGGTGAATTAGCTTAATCATTACACGCACAATGCACACTCTCGTTCATACCTCCAGACCATGGGGAGGATGGGAAAGAGAAATCGAATCCGGGATCCTCGCACAGCATGGAAATTGTCTAAACCAAGCGAGGTAGCACAGTGGTAACTCGTGCGCTCGCATTCGGGAGGCCCGGGTTCAATCTTCTGTGACAGCTCACTCTGACCCATGGGCTTTTTGGGCTTTTACTGGCTGTAGGGTAAATACTGCAGTGTTTTTTTTTTCATTCCCCGAATTTTCTGTCCGCCCAAGTATATCTATTATCATATCATTCATCTTTCACTCCGTTGGTCCGCTTCGAAGTTGGAAGTGTCGGCGATGGTGCTCCGGTGCAGCGTGGTGGAGACAAATGTTACTCTCTGGAACTCTCACCGTCCCTCGCCCTTCTGCCTTTTTACCTGGGTTGGACCATGTGCGGGCGGGGTCTTAAATCTGCCTGTCCGACAGTTGCGTCTTAAGCTGTTATGGTAGGGACACTGTATTGCCGTACCGTCAGTTTTGGTTCTGGCCGCCCGGTGTCTCCTCTCATATCATCCCTCTCTCCCTCCCGGGGGTACAGTTACAGTAACCCTACCGGTTCAGTGAACAGTTACTTTCGTCCTACCTACCTGTCTGGGTAAATAAACTAGAAATTAGTGAGCTTAAATGTGTTTTTGTGACTAGATTGTTTTCCATTACGATTTACATGTTGAAGACAAAAGGAGACGAAAAGCAAGAGGAAAGGCTAGGGGAGCTAAAAAAGAATGGCCTTGTATACACGAAAATATGCTTAGCAATACTTTTAGAAATGCGGACTCATTAGTCCTGAATGGTTTTTGAGTACTCTATTTAGAAGAGTGTTAGAGCTGGTAATGAAGATTAGAGCACTTGAGTGGCCAACCTTAAGCGAGAAAAGTCCGAAAGGAGTTTTCGCCTGTGGACAGGCTAATTCCATCACTAAGTAGCGTCCCTGTGGAGCTTTCTTCCAGTGTGATGGCTCTGAAAGAAGCTAGCCCCCTTTCCACCTCTTAGCCTCTACATCCCCACACTTTGCGAGATGATGGCTGTGGATGTATGGAGGTGCGAGGGAAACGACCTCACAATTGAAGGCAATTGTACGACTCCTCCACGACTCTGGTTGGGTATTGGTTGCTGTGCGAAGCTCAATCACTTCAACAATGTCCACCAATTGCTCTTGAGCAATAAAGAGAACTGAAGACCAGTAATCAAACATAAAACGAGGAGTTTGTGGGAGGTGCGAGTGACTGCAAAGTTACGCTTACCTACAGTGATGAAAACATGTTCCCTTTTATGTGAGATTACTGAAGTTGAATCTAAGGCGATCTATACCCATGTGATAAAGAGAGAACATGTGTGGTTGTATAGGTAAATCTCACACTTGAAATACTCTGTTCTTATGAACGTATATAGGCTTTAAAATGTTTCCAAAAATATTAAGATTGGGAGGTTTAAAAGTGTTTGTACAGTACTGGCATTTATTCTGCACACTATTTTAGTTGAATTATTTTCAAATTTGAAAATTGCATTCAACTCTTTCAGCATTATTCTTATTTGGTAAATTATAGTCTGTAAATATTAGCATAATTTAGTACTAAACCCTGTATCATAAACTGTTACTACTTTGGACCTTAGTGTGTTACTTTGGTCCAACTTTGGAAAATATTTTACTTTATAAATAGATATGTACATATATTTTTATTTTATATTTACCCAATGTGAAAACACGAATTATTGCTCTCATATTACATAGTGTAGACCTTTGGAGAATCTGATAATTTTAGGATTTTGTCATTTTAGTACCATGAACCCCATAATCTAAAAAAACAAACAAAAACAGATTTCCTCAATTTTGAGTCCCCCTATAGAATGAGAATAATAATTAATTATATTTGATATTGGGTGCAGAATAAAACAACAACTATGTTTGGAAATTAGGTATACCATTTTTAGTAAGGTAACATCTTCATTACTAAATATGCAAAAAAAAAAAAAAAAATCTTATTCCTGAAGAATTTGCGGTCTTTTCGTCTATAAAACTGTATTGGTTTTTTCAAGTTCAGCTCATCATAAGCTGTGTTTTAATTAAAACATAATATATAAACCTAATATTGAAAAATCTAAATTTGAAGTATTTGCGAAGTATTTAATGTAGCTATGTAGTTGACTAAGAAATTAAAATTACAGCACCATTAAAATTTGCCAAAACAATTTGATAGCTTTTAGTTCGTATGGAACTTTTTATTCAGAAGAATATTTTCCCGCCGCAAAGCGTTTCGAAAACAGATATTTTTGGCCGACACGGGCAGACAAGATCGATAAGGCACTGCATTGTAAACCCTTGGTACTAAGACTTAACTAGGAATTCTTTATTTATAACTTTGAAGGATAACGTTATTAGAAATACGTCAGGCCAAATATCTGAGCCCCTCCCGTATGGAAGCTGTTCGAATTGGGTTGGAATCGGCGGGAAGTGGTTCCTGAAACCCGTGGAGATTGGGTATGCCTGGCCAATGTATAAAATAGGCACCGACATAATGGAAAACCCCAAGGAAGTTTCCCAGGGACGCCCGTCAGTACCTGAATTGTCAGGTCACGCTGTGTAGCTTACGGTTCTAATACCGCAAAGACCATCCTCCCTGACTGAGGCTTCTTCCAGGCTTTCCTCAGTCCTCATAACTGTTGAATGTCAAGAAGGTACCCTAAAGTTAGGGCTGGAATGTTTCCTTCCCAAATGTATGTATTTCCCAATTATAATTTCATGTTCAATGTGCTATACTAATGACCAACACATGGCGCATCAAAACCGGGTGAGAAGAAGGTATGCAGTGTCGCCAAAAGCAAACTTGTCACGTTTTCTCCAAGTAAGCATTCGCACTCCACGTGTTCGAAATTTACTCTTAGCACATACTTTTTAGAAAAAGAATGAAAGAGAAAACAGGACAGATATTGCAAAGCTCTGTGTTTCACTGCGCGTGGAGCTAATAACTGTATGTCATTTATAATTTATTTGAGTTCATTGGCTGAAGCGACCTGTTCATTGGTTCAATGTGAAAATAATATCACCGGCTTCCGAGAACAAAAAATACATGCGGAGTGTGTTCTACCTGAGAAACTTCTGATAATGAAAGGTAAAGCGCATGTTAACAATTTGAGTAGCACAGTAATATCACTAGTATCACCGCCTCTGCTCCCATACATATTAAGGGCGAGTAATAAACATTACTGAAAAATCTGATTTGTTGCATTCATACGAATTTCTTGGCACCCTCTTCTACAAGTAATACTTGCAAAAGCATATCCTTCTATCTTGTTAATACAAGAAACATACAGTTGGCTAAAGAGAGCCAATTTTTTTTAAAGTCTATCGTTATGAGATGACTATGAAGTTCTGTTCTTTTACATAAAAAATATTTTGTTTGTTAACGATCTGTCAGTTGTCATGATCACATCAGTCGGTTTTGAACCCGCGACCTTAGGAACAGAAACTTCAAAAATGGATAATCATCTGAACCGTACATTGCGAAGCTAAATTCCTGGTTGCTTTTCGAAAACTTGGCATATGACTTTCTTGGCCATATCAGACGCCTTTCTACTTACTATTCTTGTCAGCATGTACACCCCTAATGGTTTTTCTGAAAACTTCAATATAAGGTAATGTGAGATCGCTAAGGAATTTGATAATCGGTTGACTAGCTGTTACATGCTTGGAGACAATGTGCTTTATATGGTCCTTGCGCGAAATCTGCCACGTTTTGCCTCAATATTCAAAGATACATAAATATCATCTTTGCACTGCTTTTACCCATATTGTACACATAAAATGACACGGTATCTGCCTTTTTACTATTTAAGGGACACTGGGAAGCATGTTTTTATGTAAAATGACACTTCAAATAATTAATTATATGTTATAAATACCTATACACACCTGTGAACCATTTTGGCCAAATATTTTCATGTTCACTATTTTAAAAGCCCAGAAACATGTTTAACTCGCCCAAGCGCTATCTTTTAACAACTTCTTCTTTCTGTATTAGGTTCTTTTCTCAGTTTGATTTGATTTTATTTCTTTGGCATATTAAATCTTTTGTTTGCATTTCAGCTTCGTTTTGATTTGTATGCAAATTTGTATACATAATCTCAGGTGTTCTTCTATCCAGAGATTTAAGGATGCATTTTATGATTTATTTATTCATAGGTTCAAAAATTTGTACTGAAAAAGAAGAAAAAATGTAATGCAAATAACTTAAAAAAAAAGTTTATTTCTGCACAACTACTTACAGCAACTTATTACTTTTTCGATAGTGTTTAACGCCCAGTTTTATACATATGGTGCCGCAGGCATGACACTGACGCTGCATGGGATGAAGATGGAGCACCGTAGGAATGCGAATAGGGGGGCAGGAGAACCTGGAGAAAACCCGCCCCTGAGCCGCTTTATCCACCATAAATTCCACATGCTGCCGCTTTGGTAAGAGGCGAATGGTCTTACCACCCACCACGGGGCGGCCCGACAGCAACTTAAAGTTCTTAACATTTATTTTGACTGTACCACTGTATCACAAAATGCGAGTATAGTGCTTATCTGAAAAATGCATATGCTCACACACTTTTAGAAAATTTGTATTTGTTTTGCTGATTACAACACCTAATAGAAACCATATGAAGTAGAGCTTTTGGTTTTTTCATTGACACATCTTTATTTTCTGGTATTAGTCGTGTCAGTTATCAAGTAAATATATTCGGAATTACAAAATATAGGAATTTAGCTACCAGTGTGCCTTAAATTGTACCAATGACGCACAATTTACTAACAGCATAAGTCACGTAACCGCAATACTATAGGTAAATCATACGAATATGTTTAATAATTCACTCATATTATCAAAACACGGTAGGACGAAAGAAGCTTAAGAATGCCTTGAATATACATGCACCATAGCTTAATTGCACATTCCTTTCTAAAATTGTGATATTCATCTTATATCTCCCCTATGTTTACACATCCTTAGGTATTGAATATTATTCGTCGTTTGTTTCCAATTACGGTAGATTCAAAACAAAATAAGGGTTTTTTATTTTGTCAAAACCTTAGGTTAATAAAAATCTATGATTGTTTTTTTCATAATAGCATTAAGGCAGCTATGAAAAAGGGCCAAGATTTTGCAAAATTTATAAATAAGAGTTTTAATCTTATCAAACACAAAAACCATTCTACTTTTAGCTGTATATCTTTTCAAAGCATGCTATATAGCGATACAATTTTCTGTCTGGAAGTAGAAAAACTTCAAGTGAAAAACGATGTCATCTCAAGATAATTTTGAAATCTGCCTGTAGTTTAGCAGAAAGTGCGAGTCAGTTGGAGAATTTAATATCACGTAGTCATGTTGCCAATTAATAAGAACAACCAGACGGAAACTTCAAGATCCTGGTTCAAAATTCGGTTATGGCATTCAATTTTCCAATCTGGTTCTACCTTTCTAACTCTTGTCCTAAACACGGATTCTATGAAGAAAGCAATAAACTACCATTCACTAAACTAATAGTTGGTTAAATAATACATTTATTTTGTCATTAAATACACTGTGCAATAGGCTACACCAAAATGTACATTCTGTCAAGAAAGTACCGGGAATTGATCGTTTAAAAATCCTGTTTCAAGGGGGATTCAAAATTATTGTTATCGCTAAGTTGGTACAACTTTCGTCTATATCCAAGCGGAGTTTGATCGTCATCTGTCATCTAGTTTGCTTACAGTACGCCATTTTGTTAGTTCATCTCAAAGGTGATTTGCGATTTTACGATGGATACAAATATTGAACTAAGAATCTGTCTCAAATTTTGCATTCCAAATGGTATTTCGTGTGCCGTATTGCTGAACATCTTACAGAGGGCTTACGGTGAATCAACTATATCAAAAACACGTGTATATGAGTGGTAAAGTGCTTTCAAAAGTGGTCGAGATGTGGTGGAACATTTGCCTCGCTCTGGTCGGCCATCAACGGTTTCAACTGAACTGAACATCGCTTAAGTGAAAAAAATGGTGTCTGAAAATCGTCATTTAGGTCTGAGAGAGATTGCCGCTGGACTTTCTGTGTCTCATGAATCGATTCGTACCATTTTAAACGGTTGTTTGGGCATGACACGCGTTGCAGCTCGGTTAGTTCCGAAAGACTTGAATTTTCTACA
The DNA here is from genome assembly GCA_030762935.1 of Hymenopus coronatus. Classification (NCBI taxonomy): domain Eukaryota; kingdom Metazoa; phylum Arthropoda; class Insecta; order Mantodea; family Hymenopodidae; genus Hymenopus; species Hymenopus coronatus. The sequence goes on along the minus strand of CM060900.1, from coordinate 436,539,023 downwards.
GAAACTCAACCGCGTAAGGATTGCTGAAGACATGCTAGAACGAGCCAGTTTTTGACCCCACATTCATAAAACGCATTGTAAGTGGTGATGAGACGTGGATTTAAGAGTTTGACACTCAAACCGGTCAACAAGCTTCCGAATGGCCCTTCCAACTGAATCGAAAACTAAAAGGGCACGTCAAACTCGATCAAAACTGAAGGTCATGTTGACAGTTTTTTTCGATTATCGCGGTGTTGTGCACTCAGAGTTCTTGCCAGAAGGTCAGATGGTAAACAAAGACTATTATCTGAGCGTTATGCGGCGAAAAAGGCCAGATTTGTGGAACGACAACTCATGGATTCTGCACCACGATGACGCACCAGCTCATACGGCTATTATTGTGAACGAATTTCTGGCCAAAAACTCAACAAATTTCATCGAACAACCACCGTATTCACCTGATCTGACTCCTGCGGATTTCTTTCTCTTTCCAAAACTCAAGTTACCACTTCGAGACACCCGTTTTCAGTCGATAGACGACATGAAGGAAAATTCGCGGTGACAATTGACATCGATTCCTAAAAGTGCCTACAAAAATGTTTTGATGATTGGATTATTCGTAGGCATAAATGTATAATTTCAGAAGGGGCCTACTTTGTAGGCGATAAAATAAAACTGGATGAATAATTCATTTTTTCTGTTCTATTGGCAAATTCTCCGAACTTTCTTGATACAGTAGTATATAGTGAATGCCTTATATAGTAACTCTCTATCCAGAAAGCTCAGTCAAATTATAAAAAGTGTTGTAATTTAAAAATATAATCATGTAATTATTTATTCAGAGTTGGTAACTTATTATAAAAGCTGGCAATAGGGTAAGATGAAAGGATTGTATCTTTCTTAATGTTACATCTCGTAATGTTGATGTACTCATTAATTGAAACTAATTCATTAATATTTTTCTTTACACACAATAAGAGTTCAAGAAAGTAGTGTTAGAATATCCTGAATTTTAAAAATTTGTTTACAAGGCGTTCTGGAGGTTATATTGTATAGATCTTTTGTTTTAAAGTAAAACTTCAGTAATTTTATTGCTATTACCATATAATAACATTTCACATATAAAATACTTTCAACAATGCATAATGTCTAGTCAGCTCCACATCTATATGCATACCTGATCATTTTAAATCTGAAGTTATTTTCTTACCGGAATATGTTTAATTGTAAAAATTATGCTTTGAGCTTTGTCTGTGTTTACTAAGAATCCATTGTTTGATAACCAATTATTAATATGATTGACATCAAGACGTATTCAATTAACAGTATTACTCTTGCCATGGGTCAAAATAAATGCCGAGCTATCCGCATGTAAAATTGACTTGTATTTACATTAAGGGGTTGATCATTAACCATAATAGAGCATTAAAAGGTCCCAATACATACCCTTTAGGGACTCCATATTTAATAATTGCTTCCTTATTGCTTGCTCCAATTGCATGTACAATATGTCCAGGAGAATATAATACTCTGATAACAGAGAAATATTCATTAGATTTTATACTACAACAATCCAATTTGTTTAACAGTAAAGCATATGGTAAACAAACAAACACCTTATTTAAATCAAACAGCATAGCTAGAAGAGATTCATTATTCTTAAAAGACCTATGGACTACCTCTAATAAGTCATCAGTTGCATTCTTGATCACCTCTCGCTGGTATAAAACCAAACTGGGTTGTAAGAATGTTGTTTCTCACAAATATCTCTAATTACATGAGTGCACTGGTTTCTTTTTGTTCTATTTCAGTTTATTGGAAAAGAACACCAGCTCTTAAGGATAAGTTGATACATCTTGTGAGTGAAACAGAGATTATCTAATTGTATTTTAACTATATTATTAAATCATATACACATCAACCAGACTGCCCGTTTTGCTTACAATACTGAACCTCATCTACCAATACCATATAAAACCTGGAATTTAAAGTACCTACTTATTGTGCGTTGCCATTGGGGCATGTCGTACCAAAATAATTTGAGAGTTCCTTGTTGTACCGAAGAAATGCGAATCAGTTGGGGAATTTAATGTAGTGTCCGCATGCTACCATGGTAACTCAGTGAGTAAGAACAACCGGACGGACACCCGGATTTCCGCGGTGCAATTTCCAACTATGACAATGTATTTTTCAGTCTGATATTATGATAGTTGAAGTCTTAAAGTCGTTGTTCAAAACTAATAGCAATGTTAGGACGTATACCTATGTGTGAACAGACATATTCTGTCACGAAGCTTTAAACAACTCGACGTAGATAAAGATTAACTTATAAAAATCTTAAGAATAGTTTTCGCACTTGCATTTCTAACAACTTCATACCAGAATTTCCTGCATTAATATAATCAAGTGTAAGCAAAATATTAAAGATCTGAGAGGTAATTTGTTTTCCAATACAACATTGTGTGGATTATGTTAATATATTATAATAAATTCTATTTGTTTATACTATTTCTTTCCCCCTTTAATATTTTAATACTTTTAAGCTGTGTTTTCATGTTTACTTCAGATTAATTTCACATGAAAGTATGATATATCTGGCTCACAATTAACAGAATTTGTGTTAACGTTGCTTTCATTTATAATGAATTAAAATACAAATGATGACATGATAAATATCCGACAGAAGTACGCGTATAGAATACTAAATTCGCACAGAGAAATAAAAATGCGTTCGTCGTGAGCCTGAACACAGAACTACCAACATGCGCCTAACCCTATCTACTGTCCCGCAAAACGTCTACACAGGTTACCAGCATTCTCTGATATAATGCATAATACGCTTCTTAAAATATCATTTATTCACATTAAATGCTGTGCTCTAGAAGTGAGATCCAGTACCACTTCTTTATCACAGCACTTCTGTGGTAATTTAAGAGCTTCTAAATCTGTGAACTGATCCGCACTATTTTCAAAATTATTTTCAAAGTATGGGAAGCCTTAAATAAGTAATTTATTTTTACTAGATCTTTACATGTGATTCTTTTCAAAGTAATGTAAAAAACACCAGAAAAATAGCAATATGTACTGCTTGTTAAATATGAGTTTAACATGCAATGGAATGTTGGTTCCGATTAGTTATCACATTTTACTGTTCTTTTTAATTACAGTTAATCACATATAAAATAAGAGTTTATAATTTGTTTAATACGCTTCGTCTATTTCCTTCTAAAAGTTAATATGTTTTAATAATGGAGAGTGGCCTGTACAAAACATAAAGTATGCCTAGGCTTTGGAAATTACATTCATAATATAAAGTTTCATGCTACGTTTGCTTCAGACGTGTAGATCCTGCGTCACAGTTTTTTAATATTTATAAAATTGTTATATGGATATGACGTCGCCGCAAACGATATATTTGTAACCACATTATAAAATATCAGCATCGCAGGGGAAGACCTTTAGTTTGCAAGATACAATATCTGATCTGTAAAGTAACTAGCAATGGTCCATTCTCACAATTTCTAGCGAATTACAAGTTTCAAATAACAGAAATAAAACATCTCTTTCTATAAGTTTTAAGTTTGCACTTTAAGTTTTTCTGTAGTTTACTGATTTCACTTTATGAAATATAATTTGGGGCGATTTATGCTCAGAGTTTGTGATTTGCCACTAGTCATTTAATTTAAGATGAAGACTCTAGAGTTTGACCAGCTACAGCGCAAAGAGAACATATGTTATCTCCTTGCTTCTGATTTATGTTCTATATTGTATCAGCAGCAAAGAGGAATATTGAATAATTATTGGCCCATGACATTTAGGGTTGATTTTGCAGTGTAAATGTAACTGTAAATAGTTCAATATTCACATCTTATGACAACTATTAAAATAACATGCATTGTGTCCAATCAGATAGGAAATTAAACTGATTTTCTCCCCTTCCAGCAATGTGTTTTTCCCGTCCGCATTTGCTGATAATATGATGGAAAGTAGGTTCTTGGAAATGAGAAATCATTTCAGTTTGTACGTAACAATGTTTTCCGTAACTATATAGATTTTTTTTTCGTTTTAAATTTAATAAATGTCTGCGTTGGTAAATGAAACTTCACGGGGATAGGGCAATTTCTGGAGCTCTCGCGCAGAGCATGGCATATTTTTATACAATTGATTTTTCTTTACTTGTTAACGAGCAGGTAGCATTAAATGGAAAACTACTGCTAAGAAAATGTATGTATCCGGGGAAATGGTCCTTTTTGGAGCTTGAGCTTATAAATTCTCATAGAAGGTAACCGTACATGAAAGGACATCAAAGGGCATAAAACATGAACAACTGGAAAGCTAACCAGTCTTAGGGAGAACATCAAATCTATGCTGCACATGGGACTAGAAGCAGGGTCTATATGAAGGCATTGGTTAGCAGTTGACCTCAGCAAGGTAAAACTCCCTCATGAACCTATCTTCTGACTTGCAACTCTTCCAGAAGCATAACTTCATTGAGAATATAAAAAATAACAATTCTGCATACAGAACCGCGGCGCCTCTAGCACTATTAGAACAACTTTGAGAAATCGCGAAAGCAAAATTTGAAAGCTCTCTATGAACTATATATACCTGCATATAACAAAACTTATTTTTCTGGTGATTTTCAATGGTGTATATACAAAACCGAATAATCTGCGTGTGTGAGTTTTAGTGATGAGACGATACAGGTATTACTTGATACTCAATAATGGTACTTGTTTTTGAGCAGCGATACTCGACACTTGATACTCACTTATCAAAAACTACAGGATATCGTGTTCACTATATTACATTATTAGTAGTAATCTATATATAAACATATGTCGCCAAATATTGAAAGTACATTGCACTATTGTGTTGCTTTTCTGCATATTTTACACATTGCTCTTTTGTTATCAGTGCTGTTTACTTCAAAATAGTTCAAAAGCTACGCTCGTCACCCGAGTTTGACTTGCGTAAACACAAACTATCTGATGGAAGGAAGGAAATGTTTCCATGTGTTGTATCATCTCACGTCTTAAGTGTTGTTTTTCTCTGTTGGATTCGCAGATTTTGGTTATAGAAGCAGGTAAAGGCTGAGAGAGTCACTAACCCGGCTGTTACAGAAATGTGATTTAGCCCGACAACTCAGTTAAGGCTGCATGCTACATGAGTACCTATACTCCTGCCCCCTTGTTTTGCATATTTTCATGTAGACACAAAAGTTTATTGAATGTTGCATTTATTCACCCACAGGAAACGCAATCAAGGTTTATCAAGAAATATAGTCCGGCAAATCTTTGGGGACACGTTCGAGGCAATAATGAAGTCTCGACCGCTCTCATTCTTTACCTAGCATAAAGTTAACCACAACAGATTTTAATAATGCAACTCTTACAAATTTAAAGTATCCAAAAGGCATCTAAAGCTTATCTCAAAGTATTAGACATACTTCAATACCAGCTAGTATTGAGTGTAACGAGGTTTCGACGGTATCAAGGTCCCATTCCTAGTATGTTTCATGTAAGTTACCTTTGTACACATCATGGTAAAGGATTGCAGTGCCACTCGGCATATAATATACTTAATACTTAGAGAAGTATCATTTAATTAATTGATCCAAAGGGGATTTGCAAAGATGCACGAAGCAACAATAATGTATCCAAAAAATGAATAACCTTGATGATTATAGTATGATGGACAAGTGTCGCACTAAGATTATTCACGAGTTGGATACATTTAATTCAATTTTAGCATACTAAATTGTAGGGGGAAAAGTCATGAAATAATTTACCGTCCATAGCTGTCATTGGTGAAAGCATTCCTCATACGTTCGTAAATGAGACATTAGCTGCACTCCCTGTATTTCATTTGTTAGTATCTGGCGTGTTGAACCGATAAGTAGGCGCTAGATAACATTCCCTTTCTGTAAGAGAAGTGAGCAGGTGCTATAGATTCCCATGAAGCATATTATTATTAATGTAGTTAATTTGAATTCAGATACTAATATTTTATATAATAGTCTACAAAAGTTTCTGCATTTTCCTTGCTCAGAGTAAAGAGTATTTTAACATAGGTAAATATTCCCTCTATATGTCACAGTAACGTTTCATACGGTAGTAGATCATTCCTACAAGAAACACGTCACGACTATTATTTTGTGTGTGACATATTGGGCAAATTATATGGTATATTAAGTATAGAAAAAATCTGTTTAAAATATTAAGATTATTTAAAATTGTTTCAAATTATTATCCCTCGGCGACTATTGAAAAAATGTACATTGCAAACGTCTATGGCATTTTATTCCTTAAAGGTTTATTATATTCTGAAATTACACAAGAACTGGCACTGCTATTGCTATTTTATATTTTAATATTTCTTCTCTGTATTTCGTAGATGTGAGTAGGTTCTTTTAATGGTGTTGCCCATTTATCCTTTCTTTTTCCTTACCTTAGTTAGGAGGTATTGCATTCCAATCAATTTCATCAGAAAAACATAATGTTGTATATGTTGTATTTTTTTAAAAACAACCAGTAAATTCCTCCTCATATTCAATTGTGCATACTTACACATGACTAAAAGCCATAAGAGGACTTAAATAAAAAAATATATAAAGCTCATTAAAAACGCTATTTATATTAAATAAATTAGTATTTTCACTAACCGTTTTAGTTTTCCTTACTGTGAATTTACATTTTCACAGGTATGCTCATCTGAAGGAACATGGAGAGCTTTTAGTTCTTCATTTCTTTCTTCTTTTCCTTGGCAAGAGCACATTACTGTGAGTTCCCAATTTGTTCCACCATACATTTGGTGTTAACATTTGAATGCTATTTTTACAGAGGTTGCAAGAGCTATTTTATTTCTTTGTTTGATAAGGAAGAATATGGTTTTATGTTTTTCTTCGAAGTAACTATTTACTTTATTCTGAGGACCTAAATTTCAAATCTTGCTGACACTAAAATTAAAGCTTTTCGGGATGAATTAAATGATTTATCTTGTAATGGCATCTCCTTATTTTTAGCAATACACTACTTTAGGGTATAAGATAAGTGGTTATGTATTATTACATATATAAAATAATAAAGAATGGAGTTCCCTTATGGATTGCAAATTTAGATTATGGAACGTTTCATAAAACGTATTTAAAAAGGAGTTCTCAACATAAGGTTATTATATTTTATTTATATTTATTTATTACACATTATATACCACAATATGTGTTTCTTTATGTACCGTCTTATGTAGCATTAGTACAAACAACATTCTTGTAGCTTCAACAACTTCATAAATATTTCAAACTCCGTTCAGCTCAAATAACTTTTATTGAAATATAACATAATTCCACTAATAGTCACTTCCATACTCTCATTCATTACCACCAACACCAATAACTGACATCTATTTAAGGGTTTCCTAGAAGTTATGTCAACTTCAGGAATGCACCTCATTATTTGCTTAGTGTTATACGGTTTTGTATATGAGTATCATTACACATGCCGTAGTCTGGAAATAAAGCGTGCGCAGGGGCAGGTTTTCTCTGGGTTCTCCGGTTTCTCCCGCCATCGCACTCCACCGGTGCTCCATCTTCATTTCATGTATCGACAGTGTCATCGCTTGCGGTGCCACATGTAGTAAAAGCGGGCGTAAAACACTACCCCCCCCCCCAAAAAAAAGAAGGCTGTAAAAATATGTCTACTATTTGGTTCCCCCAATTACAAAGGAGATGAAAGTTATTCCCAACATAATTGAAGTCGGCTGGACTTCAAGTTTATGTTCTCTACTATACTTCATTGTTAAGTATTTTGCAATATTTACTTTCTCATTTTCCTTACAATGATGTAGTTTCATTTTCTGATACATCATCACACATTTGTCTTATAGAATGCTAACCCTAGTCAGCTCCAAATCCCAATTTCTGCTTGGACATAGAATGGTTTCGAATTCAGATAAATGTTTGTGGAAATTTTGCGTTGTATGAATAGGAGTTAGCTCCAAATCCCAATTTCTGCTTGGACATAGAATGGTTTCGAATTCAGATAAATGTTTGTGGAAATTTTGCGTTGTATGAATAGGAGTTAGATTGTATTTATGGTAGAATATAATGTTTTATACTTTTCTGGCCGCAGTTGTGCGTAACTCAACATAAAGTTTTGTTGGGTTTAACATGTTGTAAAATTTAGGTTCCCAATTACAATCATATGCATGTGTTTAATCCACGTTAAGTTGATTCATCTACAAAAATAGTCTGTACAAAGCTGCGTTCTTTATTATTTATTAAATTTAAGTTGCTCTGCTAATTTTTTGCTTGATTTCAAATTTTATTGTCCACTTTTTTAAATACTCTGCCCATTTTTCTGTCTATTTTGTTTTACGCTGTCCAAAATACTTTATTGAAGATACGCACCTATGTAAAATGCAGTCATTTAAGGCTCAAATAAGTGCAATGCTTTTTTCTGTGCAACTTCACAGAAAGAATACCAAACATAACAACTACAAACCATCGAATGTGTTATCTTCACATGACTTTCTCTACCTGTTCTTCTATAAGCCATTCTTATTCTCATTATTTTATGTTTATCTTAATCAGGAAAAACGTTTACATGTATACATTACCACAAATTTAGCTGCACCTACATGCAAAACTAATATAGGTGGCTAACAGGAGAATTAGATGCTTAAAGGCGGGTAAATATACTGACCAATCTGTTACCATGATAACGAGAAACAAACGACTGGAAATTAAAAATTTAAGTTTAGACCAATAACGGCGATAATCTTGGGAATGGTTGGTTAATGACACAAAAAGTGTAAAAAAAAACGATGTAGTAAATTGTTGTCTATTTATAGGAAATGAAACAAAAGCATTCAGAATGAAGAGAACTTCACGGCTATTCACAGAGCATTCAAAATGCACACTTTATTTCCAATGGAAAATATATTAAACATTTAGTAGTTTAATGAAAATCGTTAGGGCCGGTTTACAGAAATTCAAAACTAAGGGGAAAATGCTCATGCAAAAAGTAGTTTTGGCTAAGATTATGTTCAAAATCTTCCTATTACATGCTTGGAGAATGTTGAACTTAAATATCCAGTTACGGTATATATCGGATATGTGGTTTTATATTAAGTTAGTGCATTCATTTTTAATATATGAATAATCATTAAAATGTATTGAATTAAAATGACGCTGAAGATTGAGTTGTTTCAGAACTTGCAATGTTTGTGATAAATTAAACAATTGGCATCACAGCTACATTCCATGAAGAAGTACGCAGCTTCCTTCACCACTGAAATAATTGTTGACATGGGCACCTTTCGCTCAAACCAGTGCCCTTCCGTTACAAAACGGTGCTGATGCACTGACCACCACTAGTACTGAGGACAAACCGACCGCTCTCACTGCGCAGTATGCACTGAGTTAGCACAGTGTCGTATTCAAGCACATAAACCGCGGTAAGCGGTTGGTGTAGCTGCTCGGAGGAAATTCCGTCACCACACGCCTCGCAACACTGTTCACTCTCCTGATCCTCTAACCCTAAAACGTGACAAGAAATTGAAATTACAGCAGAAGTGGGACGGAAAAGCTCTCGGCTTAATAGAAACAAACCCAGCATTCGCCTACCGACCTGGCAAAGCTGCGAAATAACCCAAAATCAGATGGCAACTGAAATCGAACCGGGACTTCTCAAATGCGAGCCTCACACGTTACCACGAAGCCATATCGCTCGGTAAAATGGGTCTAGGTAAATACGCAGGTAGGCTAAACGTTCTATGAAACTTTATTCAGAAATTCCGGAAATGTGTACGAATTTATAACCTAGTCAGCGAAACAAAACCAAAATGGGAAGGCCCTGTAGCTCAGTAGATAAAGCACCTGTCTGCTTACGGGGGGTCCTGGTTTTGATTCCCAGCTTATATGGGAATTTTTCTCTAGCCAAGGTATTGCTTGTCCTTCCCAGAGTCTGAAAGTATGAATGAGGGAGTTAGTCTGTATTCTTTTTGTAGTGTTTAACGCCCACCTTTACCACTTATGGCACCACAGGCGATGACACTGATGATACATGAAATGAAGATGGAACACCGGTGAAATGCAATGGCGGAGGAAACCGGGGAACCCGAAGAAAACCCACCCTGCACAGCTTTGTCCACCACAAATCCCACATGGGGTCGCTTGGACTCGAACCCGGGCCGCCGGGTGAAAGGTGAGTGGTCTAACTTGGCCACGGCGTGGCCTTAGAGTGTATGTATCGATGTGTAAGAGAGAGTGTGTGTGTGCGTGTCTGTGTGAGATAGAATGACTTAAACCAAAAGAAAAACCAGAAATTCAATGACAATTGTAAACACGTCAACACCATTGTAAAGGCAAAAGTCCACCGATATGACCTTTGCTGTTAAAGGCGGTATACAAACAGAACAATAAAGAAACAAATAAATAAAAACGTAGAGTGGCGTAATGTGTCGCACCCGTATTTCATTAGCAAACAAAAAATATTTGCTTTCATATCCGTTCCAACCTACGTACGCGAATTTTCTCTGTCTGTTGACTTTGGGGTTTGAAGTGTCTATTGCATAGAGCCATTGTAATGACGAACGAACTTGTTGCGTACTGCTCAATCGTAGGCAGTCGCTGCTGGGCCAGCCGAGCTGAACAATACACAAAGAGAACGTTCACGATCCATAGCAATTCGAGGGAAGCAAGAGAAATTATTTCCCATGATCAATACGTACAATGGATTTGTAATAGTTTTATGGCTGGAGGAGAAAAGAAGGAGTGGAACGGAATGGAAGAGAGGAAGAGGGCGAGGAGGGTTCCCAGCTGCCTAATTTTATTTTTCTGCATGAAAACCAACGAAAATATATTTTAGCAAGAAAGAACTTTAAAGTGCCAAGCTACAGGAAGTCTTTCCTTCCGCCTGTTTCTTCTTGTTCATTTCTTTCCACGAATGGCGGTTTTTGCGCTAGGAATTCTGATTTACGACTGTTCCAACCTGGACCGTTAAGCTGAGAAAGCAGATGTTCACAAAGTATGTAGGCTTTGGACAAATATTACTGTAGCTTCAGGTCAGCAATCCAGCGCTAGTTTTCAAAAGAGAATATACGCATAACAGAACTTCGTGTAGTCAACTGGAAGGTGGAAATAAAAAATTGCCATGTTTTTTTGTGACATTAAAGGCATTTTAACAACTCAGAGATGGTGAATGATGTCGTTGGAATGAAACCTCATATAGCCCTGAAGTCTATTAATTAGAGGTTGGAAAACTGCTTCTTCTCAATAACATTTCTCTCCATTCTATTCCCAAATAACATTAGATTACAAATAAATGGTCCCAGAAGTCAGGAGCAGCTCATCCATAAGAGCAGCAACACTCCCACTTTAACACAAAATGTTTTAGATTATTGTTTTGATTTGGATATGTTTCGCTATTTTCTTAGAAAACTTTTATATCAGTTATGGGAAGTCTCCTCTTTCCGGGCGACTACGCAAACTGGATAAAAGCAACATTTGACCGTCTCTAGCATCTTGGCGTTGCAGCGGTAGGTAAATCCTTGTATGCACTTGTGAGAGGGTGAGGAGACGAAAGAGAGCTGAGAGGTTGATACATTTTCAAACAAGCCAATGCGGCTGCAGGCCATTGCAGATCGGATAGAAAACAGAAGCCCTTCCCACTTTATTCCTGGGCCCAAACCTTAGTGCTAAGGCATATAAATGTTTACTTTCTTGAAACTATAAAAAGAATTAATTTGTTCAGATTTCGGATATTGACAGCAATATACCTATACCAGGTGACCCAACTGTCGTATATTTTACGTGTGCAGATATCCATTGATGCGATACAAGGGTTGCAGAACTTAACGGCGCTATTTCAAGTTAAAGCCGGGCAGTGGAGTGCTGGAGAGACTGACTTCGTTTTACACCGCGCAATGAGCTCAGCCAGCTCACGTTCCCGCTGAAAAGCACTCTCGCCAGTTATCTATAACGCACCTGTAAAATATGGGGAAGTCGGGCCATATGGAAGAATACAACCGATTTACGGTTGTTAAATTCTGGCACAATATTATATTTCCAGCTAAAATATTATCTATTTACTGAAGATGGTCGACTAAGAGAGTCCGTAGCAAGGGTAAGGAAACTGTTGCCATATTTAGAAAGTTTCTCTCTGTAGCCGCGTTGTTCTTTGGTGCGAAAGCTTATAGTAACTCCGTGCTAGTTTGAATGAGCGTAATCAAACTCAAAATAAAATACTGGAAATGAATTTTCACGGGTACTGTTCATTTGTGTTAGTGCTGCATGAAGTAAAATTTAAGTAAAAAGCACTTATTTAAAATAAGAACTACATACGACTTTCGTACAAATATGGATTCTAGGTATATTTAATACATTTCTTGAAGGAATGACTAATTTTTCCCTTCCTTTTATTTTTATTACTCTGTAGCGAAAATGAAGGAAGAGGTAGCCACGCTCGTAGAAAAATGCTAATGACGCTCGCATAGATTGCTAAGTGAGGGAACTGCATATACATTGTTAAGTTTATTTTTCTCCACACATACTAATTGACATTTTAAAGCAAAGTTGATATAACCAATTCCACTGCAGCACCGCCAATACCTACATCCTCGAGCTGCCACTGGTCAAACGCATAACCAAGCCTAACCCAAGATACTCTAGATCCACTATTACGACCCTTGCCTAACTCGGATTCTTTCGGAGGATGTCTTTATTCTTCGTTTTGATGTAGAAAAACAATGCTCAACTCCCTTCTCTCGCTTCTTTGGATGCGTAAAGTTTCTATCTATTGTTAATAACAATATGTACTTATTATCTATTTAGTCAAATAAATTACATAACAAGGTCTATAGATTTTAACTCTGGACCCCAATAATATATAGCACTCGGAAGGTTCCAAGTTCCATTCCCGGTGACCGCACGCTCTGACATATAGGTTATTTCCCCGGGTCGTCAGACGAATTCAGGAGTGGTTTTCGTCCCCCCTTCGAATTTTCTACCCCTCCCCATATCGTTCCAATTTCTATTTCGTTCATACCTGGCATCGTCTGGTTTCTTTTAGTTTGATAATGTCGATAATGGTGCTCCGGTGCAGTGTGCCAGAGGAAAAGTATGCTGTCTGGAGAAATGTTTCCGTTACTCGGTCTTCGGCTGGTTGCTGGAGTATAAGCGCCTCCTTGAGGACATTGAACCTTCTTGGGTGAGAATTCCAGGTATGACTCAGCGTATACCGGGGCGCCTCAATTTGAAAACTAGAGACCTGTCATCGCTATGCCGTCCAGCCGCCCGCTGACTCCTCTCACCTCATCTCCCCTTCTTAGGTCGACTCTTCATGGGGCATAGGTAGAATATCCTCACAGGATTGATTCCGAGACCCCTCCGTAAGCGTCCTATCCCTATCCCCTACAGTTGCTGTATAACTCGTAAATAAATGTAGTTTTGCTTGACATAAAATTTAGCTACTAATATATTAACTTCTGACAAAGCGTTTTATTGCAACATAACCATACACTGCTTTCATTTCAACTGCACCGATTTCCACGGTAAGGTGTGAGGCTCTCACCTGGGAGCACCCGGGTTTGAATCAGGTCGGGCTCTACACTCTGATCATGCAGTTTTCCGTGGTCTCTTGAGTTAGTAGGTGAATATTGGGATAGTTCCCCTTCTACCACAAATTGCATGCCCAACATGTCATTTCATCTGTTTCGGGGTTATAGGAACAGGCGGTTGCGATTGGTGTGTTGTAGCATAACACAGTGTCTCCTTCCTTCCTATCTCGCTTACTTCCGACACTCCCAGATTGCGGGTGGCAAGGGCAGAACTAATCAACGTCAGGACTGGCGCAATATTGGAATAATTCAAGAACCCGTCCTTGCTGAGCGTACATCGTCGTCCACATTTGCTCGCCCTTCAGGTCTCTTCTTGATCCCTTCCTCCCAATAATCACGTTGGAAGCACACAGGATCCACCATGGAATGCATTCGGAGCTATGCTCCAGCTACTGGGGACCCCCTCCGTCTGACTACGCCTAAGTAAATTTCAATTTCACCTTCCACACAAAAGCTCGGCCAGTTTTCTTAGCTGATTGTCATCATCAAACATTGTACTAATCACTAGTCCCCCATTTATCTAAAAGGGCATTATCCTCCAAACTGCCAAACAAAAAAATATGTATTCCTTCTCTCGCGTGTCTGAAAAAATTTCAGTAGGGCATTCCTTTATCAAACCAGACTTTAAAATCTTATACAATATTAAAGATAACTTATTCATTGGTGACCATAGAACCTGTCTATTCATATCCTCAGTTCCGAACCGTACAGCCCTTCAGAAATCGTTTAATAAGAACTTTCTTAGCAGCCATAATACTTCCGGTGCATTCTTCTTGAATTGCTTAACAGTTCGTAGCGAATTATGTTACATACTCTAACTACTGCGCTTAATACTAGCGTTATAATATTTTACATCCACTTTTACCACCACCATTACCACCAACAACAACACCACCACAACAACCACCATCACAACTACCACCTCCACCACAACCAATATCACAACCACCACCACCGCTACCACGTATCCACCTACACCATAATCATGATTAATAGCCAAAATGTATCCGCTTCCAATAGCTATTATATGAGAGTTATCTGTTTCTTAGACTACTCCGCAAAAGCAACATGGAACCAAAAGTGGAAGATAAAGAGTTGGCCGTTTTGGTCTTCTAATCACAGCGAATTGAAGATTGAAACGGAAAGGTTGTCGATTACTATACATTGTGGCATGAAACATCGATTTTGCACATTCGCACATCAGCTTTTTTTTTTTTTTTTTTTTTTTTTTTTTTTTTTTTTTTTTTCCTTAAATGATCCTGATTATGTAGAGGAACTGAATGCAGGCTTCCCACATTTTAAAGTCAATAGATAAACATTTTTTTTCAAATGGCGGTATCGTTGCCAACTGTGATTCTTAAACCAAATGAAATTTTCGAAATAAATGGGGTGTTATTTATGGGCGCTCTTTAACTGCTGTGGTTCTCAGCGTCCCATTCTAAATTGGGCGTGAAAGACCGCTTAGTTTTGCTCAGAGGCCTCTCTATCAGGCTTGAGGTTCTTTTACGTTCCATAAATCTACGACACGGGACCAACGGCTTTACTTCCCTTCCGAAGGAAGCCATGCAAAGGATTTTTACACCCGAAAAAATCCATCTTCCTCTGCCGGGTTTGAGCTCGCGATCTTGGGTATAAGTTAGCATGGTAACCATTACACCATGAAGGGCGACTGAAATGTTCGATACCATAAACGAAAATGTACTACCAGGATTCATCGCGGTTTTGTTTTTCTAGGCTTTCTATAAAGCGGAGCTCTAGCGGCATTTTGGACCATGCTCCCCTTGACTACCATCTACAATGAAGATAAATATAGACCACAAGCATTCCGTATTCTACTACAGGATCTGGAACGGAAAACATGAAATGGAAGGTACAGATGCCTACCATTTGTATAGTGTTTAAAGCCCGCTTTTATTACCATGGCACCGCAGGCGATGACACTGGTGCCTCATGGAATGAAGATGGATCACCGGTGGAATGCGATGGCGGGGGAAACGAAGAACCCCGAGAAAACCCGCCCCAGCGCCGCTTTGTCCACCACAAATCTCACAAGCGGTCGCTTTGGATCGAAGATACCTACCATACCACAAGAATCGCGTGTTTTGTCTCTGTCATCTCTGCTGTAAATCCACAGCACAGAAATTAATTATTTGCAAAGCAATTAATCTTTAAGGTGTGAAACCTTGGAGTATTTGAGATCCCCTCGAAAATTTACCGCTATTTATCAATACTGTTCGAGGCTGTTATCCGACTGCACGCCTTTGTTCACAGTTGCTTTTGGTTCTGCTGAATAATGATGATATGACTCCTCTAGACGTTCTATGAATGCAGGGAGAGCAGGAGTGCCTGCAGCTCACCACATTGAGTAAGGAAAGTGGCTGTTCTTGTTCTATCGTTACCCCTATGAGGGATGAATGTGGGGAGACTCCAAGTGCGACCGAATTCGGACAACGGTAGGCGCTAGCAAGGAGGGGTGCCTAACGATTTCAGATGGACCATATCCTCGCGCCGGCTAACCCATTTAAGGCCCCAGTGCTCTGGAAGGGAGCCCCAACAGATCATCCAAATCCAGGGAGAAATCTTTCCGGAGCACACGATCCGCCGTCCTGCAACAACATACCAGACGCCGTCACCAGGTCATTTAACGCCTAAACATATGAAAAGTAATGATGTGGACAGGAAATTCATGGTAAAAGAGGAATCATGCAAACATTCGTTTATCGACCCTAGAAACCCGCAAGAAAGCCCAAGGGCAGAATGCCTAGCCTAACAGGAATCGAACCCTAATGTAAGTCTCACGCGTTGTGGTGGAGGCATCTCGATCTGTTAAAAATGACATATTAACCCTTTATGAATGGATAACGAGACAAAAATCCTTGTTTAATCAAACAAAATACAAAAAGGAAGAAACAAAGGTAATATACATATATTTGTTACTTTTGTTTCTTCCAGAAGATAATCACTATATCCCAGAGCAAACAAATCGCCACGATGGAGAAGAAATATTGTAGATGCCGACTACAAAAGAAGACAGCACTGCGACGGTTGTATCCATCACTGAAAGAGTTAAACTTGCACATGAGAGAATGGATGTGATTCATTGCCTCAGAGCGATCACGCCCCTTCAACACACCCTACTGAGTTGACAGCCTCAATGTCAGGAAATACACACGACACTTACCCTTCTGTATGCCAAGCCACCCTCAGGCGATGGTGCGGAACCAAGCCTTCATGTTTTGTCCACAAGTGCACACTAAACAGTCTAGGTTTCACCCCTCTTCTCCAAGGGTTGCGTTCACTGTCGATTTGGCCTAATTATTTCCTACCCATGCCCGTATTATGGAGTGGGGCTTTCCTCTTTGTTTGCCCCATCAATGCTAGAATTCGTTTTGTTTCTAGTCGACTTGGATAACATTGAAAGTATTGCTATGAAAAGAATTCAGTTTACCTTAACTAAATATCTCGGAAATGCATGATGTTTGTTTCTGTGCAATAAACATTTACGCCAGTCATTTTGCAATTGAATTGTCCGGGAGCAAAAAATGACAAGCCCCATTTTCTTTTTTAATTCTGAGGTAGTAATGCCATCATTTATATCATAGCATGTACTTTGAAAATATGTACTTTTTTTCTAGGTGAATACTTAGCCAGTTCCGAGATTTTGGTTGCAAAAGATTCGTACATAGGGGAGTAACATATCTTGTCTATACAAACAAGGGAGAAACTTTCATATTAAAATGTAATAATAATAATAATAATAATAATAATAATATTAACACGATGGTAATATTAATAATGATGATAATAATAATAATGATAATAATTATAATAATAACAATAGAAAATTACAAGTACTGAATGTTTGTATCATTTGTAATAATAAGTTAGTATTGATTTAGTGGTTATTTTCAATATTCTCAACCATAACAGCGGCATCAATATAAAAATTGACCACTTTAGTGTGGATTATTGAGGGACACTGTGGCTGAACTTTCCAATCTTTTAAATTTTAAAAATAGTAAACTATTTTTCTCAGCCTATAACATTTCTACAAAAATGATAAATAACAGTTATCAAAAATAGCAGATACATCATTAATAGAACAGACAGACTTAAGTAAAGGTAGAAGCTGTATAGATATTGTATTTTCTGTTAATCAAATAATAGAAACGCGTAGGGAGTTCAAACTACAAACACACATTCTTTTTACAGATTGTAAGAAAGTTTTTATAAGGTGTGTAGAGAAATATTATGTGAACTATTAGCAAATAAAGGAACACCAATATACTTAAACAATGTAATAGAAATGTATATATTAACTAAATTTAGAATAAACGAAATGTAAACCAGTGACATTTTCAAAAGCTGTTAGACAGGGTTACCCAGCATCAAACATTCTTTTTTAATTATTCTTTGATTACATTATCAGATAATGGAAGTAATAAACAAATAGAAGGAATTAATTTGGGGACAAGAATATTATAGATAATGGTTTCCGTAGATGACCAAATAATAAGAATAATAATAATAATAATAACAATAATAATAGTGAATGTGAACATTCTAATTGAGAAAATTCATTGCATTTAATAGTACTCACTCAATCCGCTCCAAAAGAATTATACCTATAGAACATAAAAATCCGGAACAAGTGTCAGTATTTAATACCCTAGGATGTGAAATAACATATAGGTCTGAGATAGACATTAACAAAAACTAAATATATGTAATAGATTCTGAGATAATGGGACATAAATTAGCAAATTCAATTTGCAGGATAGGTTTTTAAATTTCCCCTTGGATTAGAATTAACAGGAAAGTGTTGGCTGCAGGATATGATGGAGATAAAAGGCGTGATAGAAGATAAACCACCTCAACATTCGCTTTCTGACCTGGGGATACCACGAAAAACTCCGTGCTTAGCCGGGAATTGAACCCGGGACCTTCCGAATGCAAACCACAGATGTTGCCGCCTTAGCCATCCCGCTCGGTAATGTACCATTAGCATTTCAAATTATACTTGACAAAACTAAAATGAACTAGCCGAATTTCGCAATGGTTAATGCCACTTAAAGTTTTATTTGAGTAAATCTGTATTTTGTACATCTTAACGAATACCTTTTCTTCGCTTGCTCTAGGTTTTGCGTTGTCATAAAATTCAGCGAAATGCACAAAGCTTCAGACAAGTTTCAAGTATACATTGTTTCGTCCTAAGCATCTCACATATTTATTCAAATCGTAGTGTGTTTAAAAATGAAAAAATGACCAAATAAAGTACGGTTTGGTATGAATGAATTTCTTGAAAAATGTTCGCCTTTTGTTATCGTTAAAGTTTGCCTCACTACGAAGTGTGCTCTTCGTCTGATTGTTCGTTATATTCCGTTTACAGACAGATTGGGGCCGGGGAAGTGCGGAGTTTATAAAGACTTCTTTTTAAGCCAAGAGATATTAAATCCTATTTATTTTCAATAAAATCCTAAAACCGAAAAGAAAGGGTAACCGCTTATTTTGGGAAAGTTTATTCGAAAAATAGTAAATATTTATTATACAGTTAAAACGTTCACAGTTAAGGATGTCAATATTCGAAGGATCGCTATTGTAATTTATTGTTGTTATCTGCAACAAAATTTGGTTTCTTCTTTCCCCGTGAGGACACCTGTGTTCGGGAGATGTGCTCTCTCTCCACTGAATGTTCCGTGTTCAGGAATTTAAATCCTAGTTTTCCTTTTGGTTTAGAGAATTTTACAATTTAGGATTTGTCTTTGTATATACTAAAGTGACCATACTTACACCTATGTGTGTTTCTTAGATATAGCGTTTCTAATTTAAGTTTTCCGCCGATAAGTATGGTAGCCCTGCTGAATGTTCGTATCATTGTTACGGACTCTGTAATTGAGTAGGACCGATAGGACGTGCCTCGCACAACGCATCGGTCGATGTAGCGCCACGCATTCGTTGAGTACGCGAATTATGTTGTACTGGAAGTATAAATACCACAAAGCAAATTATTAATGGCTTAAAATGTTTGATTTAGCGAGATCTATAAACTATTTTCCTGTGCCCCCACTTGTCCATCCTTGTGTGTAACTTCATAAGAATCGAAAGCAAATAAAAGACACTTTGCAGAAATCTTAAGGTGTACACCTCATTTATTTTGCAATTATATCGATCATTCAACATTTCTTACTCAATGTGTTAAAACAGTTTTGGGAAAAATAAAAATTAACGAATATTTTCGGAGTTAAATGGTAGTAGGCTTGCCTGAAAAGACTTGATTCAAATATGAAATAACAAACTGGTTATATGCTGTTCAAGGAACGGACAGAGAAATGCGCTTTCAGATCCCTTTCTGATGGATTTGTCTTGATCTGGGATCTTCGAAACACATTTCTGAAGAGCCCCAATGTATTTTTACCTGTTAGGTAAAATAATTATACAACCATGTTAACGTCAAAATTGTGATGACGTACTTATTATTTCCTCAACATTTGATGAGCGTTAGATCTTCCTGTAAGCCTGAATGAACGGGCGCAAAGTAAATCAGAAGTTAGAGGCGTATGAAGGCTGGCCAATGCTCACACAGAGCACTGTTGCATAGCGTACAAGGCGTGTACCAACGGAAACTTTGCCTTGTACATCAGAACGCATTAAATATTCTACAACCATTAAAATCTTACCTTGATGGTGTTAACTCGTGACACGCTGCTTGGAACAGCAAGTAGTTTTCCCGGAGATTTGAACAAGGTATACTCCCCTTTGTACAAATAAAGCGGCTTCACTACAAACTCGTGGCTGTGTGTACACTACCTACCACTACATCGCAAGCTACCACAATTAATTCCTGGATGTTCTAAAATTTGAATTTCTCTATACTCTGTATCAAAGATTTTTTCTTCTTCTTTTTATAAGTTGAATACGTTGAATATAACTTTTCTGCCCTGAGCTTGACTCACTTTACGTTTGTTAATCGAAAAATTACTTGTCCCAGCTTCAATGAATATGTTCACACCCTCGTATAACAAACAGAGGGGAAAAAAGTAATAATTTCATTTATATATTATCAATATGTCAGCTCCTGTTTGAAATACAATTTAGCTCACTTTAATAATAAAATGGCACACCACTGCTGTGAAAACAAACTGAACATTAACGAGTCAGTCTTTCCAAAATATGTGGTGTGAATTTTCAAGGTATTCTGTTTAGATTTAAGACAAGCGCTGAGAGGAAGGAATGGTTTGTATTTTTATTGTCTACTGTTTACTGTTGAATGGTTATAACCATATGAAAATAAAGGACGCTTAGCTCGCGTTGGAAGTATCGTAGAGACAGAATGTTTGTACAGCCATGATTAGAAAATAATCATGGCAAGTAATTTTTTTTCTCTAATTAAGAGGACGAACCAGCGAAAATTGACCAAAATTCTTGAAAATGTTGGTTTTGGATTTTAACATATTAATACAGCGTGGTTCTTATAGATTCATATACCGAAGCTATTTTCAGCCACTTACAATCTAAACACTTGCCGTGTGACATTTTAATTGGAAGTTTTAATGCTAACAAATGACACTTCAAATATTAAAAGTCATGTTTCTCTAAATGCATTTTCCAACGTACGTAAATGTTCAAAACGAGCCTTTTGGTGCACATTTCGACCAATCAGTTTGATTTTTCTACTACAGAGCCTTAATACGATAATAAATAACATGTATCCAATTAATTTTCTAAGTAAGTAAAATGAATTATGTATTTGTATCAACAAAATTAATTAATCCACAAAATAATTAATAAAGTATGAACGAAGAGCTTATCATACCTTTTCCTGCAGTAATATCTAATGAATTTGAAATTAATTTGATAATTTCTTTAAAGTGATATTCCTGGAATTAAATATGAAGTTTTCTTACAAATTTTGAAAACAGAAGCGCAAGGAGCATTTTGGTAGAGTAGTTAAAAAAATATATTTGTTTCTCAAAAACTACTTGCTGTATTTGTCTCAACATTTCAGAGTGAGTTACACGTAACAGTAGAGGTATATGGTGAAAAATGAACGTAATTGCTTAAGAAACATTGAAGCTGAAATTTTCACAGGTTGGTCCCTTAAAGTATTCATCGGCGCCTCTCTTTTTAAAATATTTATCCAAGCGCAATTAATGAAGATCATGTTCTCAGTTCATGCGCATTTGGCAACGCTGGTAGGAGGGGCAAGCATATGATTCACTGCAATCTTCAGCACGGCCAGCCTTTAGTACTTCTGCAGCTACTCTAATGAAACTGACC
Organism: Hymenopus coronatus; assembly: GCA_030762935.1. NCBI lineage: Eukaryota > Metazoa > Arthropoda > Insecta > Mantodea > Hymenopodidae > Hymenopus > Hymenopus coronatus. Next base: position 436,517,150 of record CM060900.1, on the reverse strand, counting down.
TACCGACCGGGACTTTAGATACAGAACACCCAAGGTAGCAGATGAAATAGATAATTTAATCTTAATATTTGACAACTCTTATTTAACTAAGAAACATTTCCAAGGTATGGCCACGAAGTAAACTTGTCTATTAGAGTTCGGCTTCTGTGTTGTTGCTTTTGAGTCTGTTTGTCAGTTTTACTCTCTGTTTCTATCTCTCTCTCTCTCTCTCTCTCTCTCTCTCTCTCTCTCTCTCTTTCTCTCTCTCTCACACTCTTATAACTGAGGCCACTCTCATGGTGTGTCTCTCTGTTTCTATCTCTCTTTCCCTCCCTCTCACCCTCACACTCTCTGAGTCCGCTCTTATAGCTGAGGCCACTCTCATGGTGTGTCTCTCTTTTTCTATCTCTCTCTCCCTCCCTCTCACCCTCACTTTCTCTGTGTCTGCTCTTATAGCTGAGGCCACTCTCATGGTGTGTCTCTCTTTTTCTATCTCTCTTTCCCTCCCTCTCACCCTCACACTCTCTGTGTCTGCTCTTATAGCTGAGGCCACTCTCATGTTGTGTCTCTCTTTTTCTGTCTCTCTTTCCCTCCCTCTCACCCTCACAATCTCTGTGTCTGCTCTTATAGCTGAGGCCACTCTCATGGTGTGTCTCTCTGTTTCTATCTCTCTTTCCCTCCCTCTCACCCTCACATTCTCTGTGTCTGCTCTTATAGCTGAGGCCACTCTCATGGTGTGTCTCTCTTTTTCTGTCTCTCTTTCCCTCCCTCTCACCCTCACAATCTCTGTGTCTGCTCTTACAGCTGAGGCCACTCTCATGGTGTGTCTCTCTGTTTCTATCTCTCTCTCCCTCCCTCTCATCCTCACACTCTCTGTGTCTGCTCTTATAGCTGAGGCCACTCTCATTGTGTAGGTTTTACAATCATGAATTCTCTGAACTATTTCTAGATTGGATTAGATTGATTCCGGATGGAGTTCCCAGAGATTGGAGCAGAGCATCACACGTAGACTCTGGAGTTCCTTTGTGACTTACGTGATCTAAGGGAGGGATGAAATGAGAGATCCAAAGGGCTACAGATCCGGGTAACGACGGTCGTACGCATGGTCGAGCTTCCTAACGCTTCTGATGCTGCGCGCGTCCAACCCACAATTGCCGATCATCTGGGGGTCCCCCAAGAGGTCTTAACCCGTAAACACCCGAAGGGCCTGGATAAAGTGGTCTCGCAATACACCATAATTGAACCTCTGCATTGCGCCCCGACATAGCATGCCGAACACTGTCGCTTGGTCCTTCAACTCTGAAATAGATGACAAGGAAGGGATGGGAACAGGAAATTCGGGGAATGTAATTAACCTTTCCAGTATTTGCCTGACGATCCGTGGAAATCCCCAAGAAAAACGTGGATCAGGAAATTCGGACACAGGAATCAAACCCAGTACCTCCCGAATGCAAATCGCACATGCTATCCGGTTCCACCTCACTCGCTTTTTTTTCTAGTAGTCTCTGATCTGACGTATTGCAACTGCATAGTCAAAGCCGTGTATTAATGGAAGTGAAAAGGGAAGGAAAATGTGTTGAATGTAACTAAGAAAACCCTCTTAGTTGTGTTGGTGTCTGCCATGTTGGCATTAGCACGGACACATGAGCAGCTCCGGGAATCTCGTAAAATCAGATCTAGCAACATAAGTTTTGTTTCAGGTTCATAAAACCGTTTAACTTTTCAGTCAACTTTTTCCTTATATAAATTATTAGTATAAAATCATTAGGGACTTCTGAATAAAGCCGAGATTCGAAGCCCTTGTGTAAGATATGCTTTTACAGTTTTTTGGAAACTGAATCCTTGGAAACTCTAGTAGCTACAGCCTAGACTACTGCTAACTTGGCTCATTATTACACACTTGTATCTTTTTACACGAAGCGATGAGACAAACTTTACTGTTACTTTGCACTGCAGAAAAAAATTGCATATAAGTCCCTTTTGCAGATTATCCTTGAAAAGACCGCTGGGAAATATATTCAAAAAACGTTTTTCTTTCTAGATAGAAGCAGAAACTCTTTTTGTCCTCCTTTAGAGTTTCATATCAAGAAACCCCAGTATTCGTAGCAGTCCTATCTAAATTATCGGGCATCTACGTTCTTCGCTGGCTTCATTCGTCATTTTCATTATGTAAACACGTGAACAAAGAAAGAATGTTACGCGTGGCAGCTGAGGTGTAACTGATATTTGGTAGAACTTAAAAGAGCGCAGCCAAGAATAAGCTAAGTTAGCCTTACTTAACCGAGCGACTTGGGACATGGAATAGTGCGTGTGATTTCACGTTCGCAATCGTGGTTCGATTCCCGCAGTCGATCTTTTTAGCCCATGGGTTTCCGTGGATTCCCCGAGTCTGAGTGATTCATCTTCTACAACGACTTTTCTGTCCATTATTGCTTGTCATATTTTTCAGATTTGAAGGACCACAAGCGATGCCAGCGGGTTGCGGCTAGGCGGTGGCTTGTGCTGTGTAAAGGTTTCTTCCTGGGCGTCGTTGCGGGTACTTTCGGGTGGAAGCCCTTTCAAGGATCCACCGCAGGTTTGGGGATTGTAGGCTGGGCTCGGGCGTCGTGAATGCGTTCGGTATGGAAGCTTTAGAGACCTCGTTCATGCTTGCGCCCGTCGATATTCGAATCTGGTCGCCCTTCAGGTCTCTTTCCTTATTCCTTTTACCACACGTCACGTAAGTTCCAAAGGACCACAATGGCCTATGGGCGGTATTCTGTGGCAGTGGGATCCCCATCCGCGATAATCTTCATCTTAATCCTGACCCATGGTTTTTTTCGGGTTTTTTTCCGGGTCTTCAGGCGAATGCCGGGTAGGTTCATTACATCCCCCCAATTACCTGTATCTCTATGTCCTCTCACTTCTCATTTCACTTCACTTTTCATCTGATTGGTTTGTTTCGAGGCTGTAAGTGACCGCGGGAGTTTCGGTGTTGAATGGCGGAGAAAATAGATGTTCTCTGGTCTGCTTCGTCCTCCAGAAGAACTATCTCCGGTCTTCGAACCCCCAGAGGGATATGTAAGCAGAGGGAGGAAGCGGATGTACTAGCCGCCGCCACCGGGGAGTTTCAATCTGGAAGTGGCACGGGAGGCCCGGGTTTCGTCACCGGCTACCTCACACTCTGGTCCATGAATTCGTTGTGGTTTACTCGGGTATGCAGGCGAATACTGCGGTGGTTGCTGTTCTACCACAACTTTCCTGTTCATCATTCCCTGTACCCATCACTTTCTCGCCATCTGTTTCAGGATTGAAGGACCAGGAGGCGGAGTTCGGTGGGTTGCGGTGGGACTTGCGGTCTGTAAAGCTTTCTTTCTGGAGTCGTTGCGGGGCCTGCCTCTCAGGACCCGTTTTCGAATACTTTCGAGCGAGGGCATGAACTCCGGAGACTTGGGGTTGGATGCGCTCCATCTGCAAACATTAGACATCCTGTCCATGCTTGTGTGCGCCATTATCCGGATGTGATTATCCTTCGGGTCTCTCCTCTCATCTATCCCTCGCAGGGGTCACGAAATTCGCAAAGGGCCACAAGAAATTCGCAGAGCTCTGACCCAATAACTGAGCCCCAATCCACGATAATCCTTGTCCTGGAAATGGTAGGGACCCTCCTCCGCTCTATCGTGACTCCCTGGGTTGGCCGCCCTCTATCCCTCTACCTCGAGGTGTCCAATCTCATCCACAACTTAATATTATTATATGCAATTCTGATGACTTTTCTGTTAATATACATATTATGTTATGTTTTTACTATCTCTCGCAAACGCACACAGCAGATAGAGAAGCTATTACATTCGACCCAAAATTCAATATTGGGATTTTACCTGAAATATAAGTTTTAAGAGTCTGTCAATCCGAAAAAGGTAGGTATTTTTAGATAAAGTCCTGTGTATGTGTGTATGAGAGAGTTAGAGAAAAAGAGAGAGTATGTGAGTCGTGAATTAGTATGACTCAAAAAATGAAATGTTGGATAAATACCAAAATTGGCATTTAAGTTTAGTTGCCTCCAAGGACGCGGTACAAATATCTTAAACAAAATCCCCTTCCCAAACCTTATATTTGGAATACTTTTACGGAATATTTTTAGATTGTTTTTTATTTTCTAAGAAAATGCCTGACGGTTTCAATTAATAACAGAAATCAAAGAACTTATCTTGGTAGAGCACCTTTCAGCTGTGCGAGGAGTCCCGGGTATAATTTCCGGCTGGGAGATGGGGATTTTTTTCTAGCCAGGATCATTCCTTATCCTCCCCAGAGTATGGAAGTAGGAATGAGAGTGCGAATGTGTGTGATTTAATAAATAAAATTAAATAAAACAGAAGCCCAATGAAAACAGTATACTAGTTAATGCCATTGTGGTTAGACAATATGTTCCAAAGGGGGATGTGACAGATGTGACCGTAGAGTTAAAGTCAGGGTATAATTTAAAAAAGAATGTTGCAAACTGTATATCTTGAATTTTCTGGGAACAGCCTGTGAAGTCGCCTTCATTAGAGAAAAATGTGTATGGATTTGTATTTGTGTAAACGTTATGCGATAGACAAAACGAACTACACAAAAAATGTAGATCTCTTTAAAATACACTATTTATTTAAAATAACTTTTGTCGTCGTATAAGCCATTTCCAATGTATCCCTTATTGATATTTCGATTAGTGCAATGTGTACGGTGTTTACTCATTTAAAGTCCCGTCGATTTTCAATTGCATGAAAAGAGCATGGAATGTTAACGCGCGCATGTAGAGCACAGTTTTTAAAATTTTGACATTCGCCATTCTCTTTCTTTCCTATGTAGCGATGTAGCTGCTTCTGCAAATTAACTTCTCGAATTAGTTAAAAAAAAGCTTTCTTAAGAATAATTTGTAAAGCCACTAATAATTGATAAATATCAGAGAAAGGAATGTGACCGTAGTACATCAAGTTTTATTATTCACGTCCCTAACCTTTATATAGATCTAGTATCTTTATATCTGTACTAAATTTTGTCTGTGGATAACTCTGAATTAGGACAGCTGAAAACAAAGTAACTATTTTACCTTCTCTAGCACGTATATACATCGTACATTGTAAATAGAGAAGGTATTAAATTACACCCAAAAATTCGATACTGAGATTTCACCGGAAATATATGTTTTGGGGTCCCCTAAACAAAAAAAGAATCATTCTTAATAAAAAAAGAAAGTCCCTGTGTGTATGTGAGTGTGTGGATAGCAATAGCTCTCAAGAATAACTAACGATTATGATTAAAATGCCGTATATTAAAGGTATTTACATGACAAATAGAATGTACATCTTGAATTTCCTGGGAATAGTCTCTGAAGACCTCTTCATTCTGAAGTGGTAAACCGTAAAAGATGAACAAAAACTTAGAACACCAGAATTTTGAGCACCTTAAAACACAATTTATCTCATATACGTTATTATTATTGTTTTATGTTTTATTTTTTCTTATATTTATTTATATGTGTGTGTACATATATACTGAATAAAAGAATGTTTTGTATAATAGCTTCTTTGCAAAAGAGGTAGTGAAAGTCATATGAATGGAACATATCAGATGGCACTCACTGTGAGGAAATATAACGGCTTGTAATTGATAACTACCAAAATGCTAGGACTCGGTACTCCGGGAATGAATGTGTGAACAATATCTAGGTGCAATTAAAGAAGGGTAAAGATTTTAAAAGTATTTTGTGTGGGCACCATCCATCTTCTCAAATAAAAAGAAATGCTTATACAAAGACGATGCAGATCAGAATGCTATTAAAATATTTAGTTTTCGTATGAATTAATCCCTTTTTTCAACTTCATAGTCTCTTCCATATTGTGAAGGATCTGGCGAGGGCTATAAAACAGCTATTTCATTTTGACACATTAAACCCTGGGCTCTGATGTGATTGAGATTCAAGCAAAGTAGTATTAGGATGTATTAAAGGATATTTTAACGGAGAGAAACACTTCGTTCACTACGACACAATAATGGATTGATTATGGCTACAACCTCCGGGAGCCAAGGTTGAGGTATAGGAGCCGGAGGACATTCCAGAGTCGCAGGAGACTGGCTCACAGAGACGCGCAGAAGCCCCAACATTTGCAGTTTTTCTTAATAGAAAACACAGTTCCGGAGGCTTGTCAGGACTCCGGCGCTATATTCCTTTTTTCTCCGTTTTTTCCAGTTTCGTACATTTCCTTACTTGTCTTTATTATTCTTAACGTTTTCCTTTTACATATACATATACACATTTACTAACACAGAAACACCCATGCCCAAGGCGGGACTCGAACCCACGATCCTGTGCACCACGAAGCGCTAAAGCGAGACACTTTAGCGAGTGCGGCCACCGGGATCGGCTTCAGTTGAAACACCCGCTCGCCGTAGGAGAGCCATCTCAAAAGCTTGACCCAGCGATCGTAGCATACGAGAGAGCTGCCGCTCACATTCTCGGGTAGAAATAGAACAAGTGACTGCACCATCTTCCCGGCTTCACCGACTCTGCAGGACATAAAAGTACCTGAAACATGAAAGGGAAATGAAAAGAGCGGAAATGAAGGCGATAGAATCCTCGTAGAATGCATCTTGGCAACCAGAGGACAACCACATAAAACCCCATTATCAGAATGGACGGTCGCCGGAATAGAATCCGGGTCCTCCTACTCAGACGTTATCACAGAGCCGTTGGCTTTCAAGTCAAGCGCTTGTACACAAACACAAAATCTACTTTAGGGTAAGAATTAAGATTGCACATGGACGGAGTGCCAGGTTACTGGGAGCAGAGCACAACTTGTAGACCCTTGGACCCATTTGCGACTTATATGACCCCAGGAAGAGAGGGATGAGGGAAGAGACCTGAATGACATCCAGATCCGAATGACGTTTGACGCAAACATGTATGGGGTCTCTAACGTTTCCAATTGAACGCCTCTGAGGTGCCCGAACCCAACCAAGTGCCGCGATCCTCTCGAAGTTCCCCTAAGGAGTGTTGTTCGAAAGCATCCGAAAGTGTGTCCCGATCGAGTGGTACCATGAGGACGCCGGGAATAAACCTCTGCAACGCACAAGCCACCATCCACCGGCAAACCCGCAGCGCACCGTCACCTGGTCCTTTACCCCTGAAACAGAAGGGAGCGATGGGAAAAGAATATGATTGACAGGAAATTTGGGGGATGTAATGAACCTTCCTAGCATTCGTCCAACGACCAGGGGAAACCCACAAAGCCATGGGTCACGAAGGCCGCCTACAGAAATCAAACCCATGACTTCCTGATTGCGGGTCACACACGTTTGCCACCTCGCTCAGTGATACATATCTAGTGTTAACCAAATATTCTTCTAAAATATGTATATAATCGTTCATTCTTAAGGTTTGCGGGGGATTTGCAGCTGACAACGCAACTTTAAATCTGTTTTTCACATTCAAGTTTGCCCTTCCAACCTAATAAACCTATTGCGCATTATTTGAGGCGGAGAAACATACAATGTTTGCTGCAATCACATATTCATGCCTTACGTCTTTCCCTGCCGTGCGAGTAGACGCCAAGAAAGTGCCAAGACCAGGCATGAAGATGTTAGGGGGAATAAAACTTGAACGTTATTGTTTGCAGGTGTGCTCCACACGCTGAACTCATGCGGTAGGGTGCAAAAACATTTTCGCAAACCAAATGAGTCACTTACGAGGAAAGCATGGGCGATTTAGACGTTTTCGCTGATATTGTGGTGCTCCATCACCGGTTAAAAGGTTTCCACTTGTACTGTTTACACACTGCACGTAGATGGAGGATTGCAAAGACTGTAGGCAGTTAATAGACCTCCTACAGTTGAGCAGTTTCGCCTAAAAATACTAAAAACGTGCTTGTGGAGAAGTGAGTGTAGCAAGGCTCGACCTATATTGATTGTAATTTCACTTTCTTGGCAGCAGCAGAAGCCACAGGAAGCTGGATTGCAGACGTCAATGTCGCTATTTTGCGCAAATGGAGTGTCTTGCGGCTGGAGTGGAGTAAACTGTAACTCTAACATAAGTACTGCTGATGTGGGTGACATTTTGCCCATAAGCATGGACCTATCAGACACTTACCCAACGGTCACTTGTTTGGAATATATGTTGTTAAACCTGTCGTGGTATTTGCAACAATTCTGCCGATTTATGCCGTTGGTTATAGTAATAGCAGTGAAGAGAGTAGCGACTATTTATGCTGTATACTATTGATAGTAGCAGCATACGGTAGTGGTGATGGTAGTAATCACTTTCATTTTGCTCGTGGTAGTAATGGAGGTAGCGGCAGCTATTTACAGTGATGGTTGGTTCGGGAGTTATGGTCGTATTAAGTGAATAATTATTTCATAAAGAAATAATGGGGAAATAGAGAAATAATTACGATATATAGTTTCACATATTAAACTCAAAAAATAATGTAAAGGAAATCAGCTCGAAGTCAGCAGTATGTAATATGGAGACGTTAGATGCCCCTCCTGTGGATATCCTCACCATCTATGTCCTTCACTTCTCCCTTTCCTTTGGGATACTTCCAGAAACACAGTAGGCTTTAATGTTCGCTTTTGCCGAAATCCTCCTCCGTCTGCTGCCAACCATAAACATCTTCGTTTTGGGGCAAGAGTTCCCATCGAGAGAGAGAGAGAGAGAGAGAGAGAGAGAATACTCTCTGCAAGCTGTTCCGACTCGACTCCGCTGAAGGAGAGCACTCACGCGTACTCAGCCAAAGATCTGGAGGGGAATTGTGATAGCCAACATCTCAATGCTTGTGCTTCCTGTCACTTAATTTCAACATTTAATTCATCCGTGATGATAGTTTGCTCTAAACATTGATCTATATTGCATATTGCAGGCAGACCCTTATGAGTAACTTGCTGTTCTTTTGGCGCGTACCCAAGCTACAACAACCTGCTGTATTGTGTCAACTTTATGTTAGGCTTGATCTTAGTTTACATTACACTAGAATGTGTGTCTTTCTGGTAATATGTACCTGGATGCTCTCCTTCAAGACTTTTAGGTTGTTGGTTTTTTTTTTTTTTTTTTTTTTTTAGTAGCTTAACGTCCTTCCTGGTTGTTCATATCAAACGATATGGTGAGATGATGCTCAAATGATCTCGGGGCCCATGGAGCTTAAAGTTACTTGACATGTTACATATATTTGCTTAGTCAGTTTACTCTTTTTGTATGCATAATTCTCTCCCCCAAGATTTACACGTGATTGCCTAGGTCAAGGAGCAGACGACCAATTGAACCAGAGTGAAGAATCCGGAACGAGGGATGGGCTTGTTCCCAGATATGAGTGGAGAAGAAAACGATATGAAGAAGCGAGAAGAATGAAAGGTAAGGTGATTATGGAGAAATTAGTGGCATGAATGGTAGGAGAAATCAGAGAAAATCCACCCAGACACCGCTTTGTTCCCACAAATCTCACATGCAGTCCCCTGGGATCATTCCCCTACCGCCTTGGTGAGGTCTAACTATTCGGCCACGTCTCATGCATAATGAATCAAAATGTAATCAGAGCTCATTGTTGATTTTTAATTTTCTAAATAGGATATATATACTGACTGTTTATATAGTTGGACTAGAGCATGGAACTTTGTATTTGGGTTCTGTACATCAGATCACATGCACATCCACATTCTCATTCATACATCCAGACTCTGGGAAAGATGGGAGATAATCTCGGCTGGAGAAAAACTCCTACCCCCAACCGGGAATCGAACCCGGGCCCCTCGTACGGCAGGCATGTAATCTGTCCACTGATCTATGGGATCAGCCTTATCAGTCTATTGCTACTTTCAAATGGTCCTCTCATATGAACACACATCATGAAGGAGGTTTTCGAGTGTCAAGTTTCCATTTTATCTTTAAACCTATGCTTCCGAATATTACCACCAATACATTCAAATAGGATACTTCATTTCGCATACATTTTGCCGCAGTAGAGACATTCATTAGTGGCGTTTAATCGAAAACAGTAAAATTATGCCTTAAAGCAACTGTGCTTGGTTATAATTTGTGGCAGATAGTAATTAAGTCTCCCTATTTTCTCCTAATCCGAGGTCTTATATTGGTTTCCAGACTTGGTATAGGACACTATTTCCTCACTGCTGTTATATATTGACTGCCGTTTAGAAAGGGTTTTTTATTAATATTGGTAATGACGCTGGTAGTAACTTTTGTAGCAGTACTAATGACGTTTGCATAGGCAGAAGTTGTGTTGATGACGATGGTGGTAGCTGGACGTTAAGCCGGTGTGAATTAGAGAAGAGTTAATAGATGTGGTAAAAATAGCAATTCCGGTCCTTTGAGTTCCAGAAAAATATTAGATTCCAAAGAACTGTTCCAAAATAGCAGCCTAGTATGTCCTCGATCATTTAACTATAACCGAAACAGCAAGATATCCTTGACTGGCTCGGGATCTTTCGCATTCATTTGTGATTCTTTGTCTATTACAGATATTGCTAACTGGGAAACTGATGCTCCCCTATTTTCCTACCCTCTTCTATCAGCATGCACTGGTGAATTCGCAGCGTGCTAACAACCGAACGTATTCCTCGTGACCTCTAAACATAAGTAACCAATACTACTCACTAAATGTGACTTAAAGGAAATGAGTCGTCCTCCATGGTGTAACGGTTGCCATGCTAACTTCATATACCTGGAGGAGGACGACGGATTTTTTTTCGGGTGTAAAAATTCTTAGCATGGCTTCCTTCGGAAAGGAAGTAAAGCCGTTGGTCCCGTGTCGTAGATTTACGGCACGTAAAAGAACCTCAACCCTGAAAAAGAGGCCTCTGAGAAAAATTAAGCGGTCTTTTATGCACAGTATAGCGTTAGACGCTGATAACCACAGCAGTTAAAGAGCATCCATAAATAAAACTGCATTTTCATTTTAAAGGAAATGATACACATCCTCACTACTATTATCATCAGATCAGTTTCCGTGACGCTAATGGTCATAATAATATCATCCCGAAAATCGAAAGTTTCATAAGCTGAGATTTATAGTCTTGAAGGCCAGGTTTAGACAATGTGTGTGCTAAATACACAATATGCCATTTGTTTAGCAATGATGTCATTTATAAATGGAAGAAGAAAAAACTTTTAATGGGATAGGGTTGTCTGAAGTAGGTAAACGTTGTTACTTCCTCGAGGCTGAAATGTGTAATTAATTGTTCTTGAAACTCTGAAACAATCAGTTGAAATACTTATGAGGCATTATAAATATTTCCAGAAGTATACAGTCCTTGCTTTTGTTCTTATATAACGTGGTTTATTTTAAGTATTACCATACATAGAAAAGTATTAAAATTTGTTATAAGCATTGATGCCTTTATGAACATTTTCATATGAAAATGCTCTACAGTACAGAAACATATACCTTTATATTACTAGCTAGTGCTATTATCTCTTGTCTTCCACCACTTTCATGTTCCTTATAAAACTTCAGGATGAGAAAAAACTTTTTGTTGTTTTTAAGGCAAGGCAAATAAAAACTCGTTTAATCTTGGGCTTTCATTTACTCTTATCATCCATAATTTTCAATGTTCAGTAATGAAAATTCTTATTATTTTCATGAATATGGTTACACAAGTGAAAAGAATTGCTTTTCCAGAACTCATGAAAAATTTTACGAACATTTACCTGAATATACAAAAAAAAAATCAAGAATTTTAGAACCAATCACTCAACTTTGAAACATAAGGATACAAGAATGAATAATTCTGAAGATATTTGGAATATATCACTAAATCCACAAAAAATGCTTACATAGCATCATAAAACTAAAACACGTAATGGCCTGCAGTTCAGCTACGAGACCTCCCTGTAAAGGGTTATATGGTCTTAATTATTTCAGGCAGTGAGAAAAACTACATCTACTTTGTGCAGCACTAAAACATTGATGATTAACATGCTAGAATAGCTTTCATTCTCAAATTTAGATTTTTTAACTCAATAATGTCTTAATATAAATGCTAAGTACACTATAAATAAATCTTAACCGAAATTATTTCCAATGATTTTCGTTTTGGAGGAATAATTTAATAACAAAGAACCAGAAGTAGTATTTCTAAATTGTTGTTTGTATACATCTATGTGTTACCTCTACACATTTTTTTTTTTTTTAAATACAGTTCCGGAGTCTGATCGGGACTCCGACACTGTATACCCTACTTTTTATTTACCTAATTTGATTACTGTGATTACTGTATGGTTACTGAATTTCTGTTTTACTTTTTACACACACATACACAAACATATAACACCCATGCCCAAGGCGGGACTCGAACCCACGATCCCCTGCGCTGCGAAACACCAAAGCGAGACGCTTTAGCGAGCGCGGCCATGGGGACCGGCACACGTAAGAATAACCAGACTTCCTCCGTGATCGAGTGGTTAGCGAGCTGACTTCTCACCCGGGTTCGATTTCCGACTGGGGCGGGCAATTTTTCTTTAGCCAGAATTATTCACTACCTCCACTGAGTCTGGAAGTATGAATGTGAGAGGGAATGTGTGTTTGTGTGTGTGTTTAGTGTAATAAAAAATTACCTAATGCCAATAACCTACCGTTAATAGAGAGTTGTTTCACAAGTTAAAAGCTCCCGATATGACTATAGCAGTTAAAGAGAACTATACAAATGAAAGAACTAAAAAAAGTAAATAAATAAATAACAAAACCGATTTATTGCAATATATCTTATAGCCCACTTAGAACATAGTCCATATGACATTTTAATTAATTTACCCAAACAGGCGCTATAATATGTTACAATTTAAAATGCCCTTGCTGCTGATCCTATTTTTTTCTACATTACCAAAGTTCATAAACTCGGTAATTTTTACAAGTTTTGTTATTATATTGTTATTGGATAGAATGAATTTAAGTATTCACGCCAATTTACCAAGTACGTTGGCGCCGCGGTGCAGTGTGCGATTCGCATTGGAAAGGGGTTCAATTTCCGGGAACTGCACGAACTGATCCAAGGGTTTTTCTTCCAGAGGTTTCCCCAGGCGAATGCTGGAGTGGTTTCTCTCATCTCCCGATTATCTTGCCCTTCTATATCGTTCCATTAATCATTTAATTCCTTCTTCACTCCATTCGAGGTGTTTTAGCTTAAAAATGTCTCCAATGGTGCTTCGGAGCAGCGTGACAGGGAAAACCGATGCTCTCTGTGGAACTTTCTCCGTCCCTTGGTCTAGGCTGGTTACCGGGAAGAGGAAGCGTCGGATCCTCTATGTGGGGTAGGGGTTCCCGGTTTGTCTGTCCAACTGCCGGGTCATCTCAATCTGGAAAGTGTAGGGACCCTATGATTGTTGTGCCATCTCCTCTCACGTCATCCCTCCCTTCTGGGGGCTCTCCTTCGGGGAATGTAGATACAATATTGTCGTTGGATTGGTGCCACATCCTATCGTATTTATTTCATTTTTATATTACTAGTATTCACATATATAATCATCTTACCACAAGAAACAGTAAACTGCCTATTGGATTGCAAGAATTAGGAAGAGGCAGAAATTGTTGGGTAGTTAAGCTGGTAACTTACCTTTTATGTTTTAACTTTAATGAGAATTCTACAAAAAAATGATTACAGGTTTTCATAACTCATATGTCATATGCACAGAGAGAGAGAGAGTTTGAAAATTGCGAGGGAGAGAGAGGAAGGAAATGAAATACAAAGAATGTAACGCAATATGACGATAGAGCTGCGGATTTTGCTGCAGATGACATGTAAGGCCAATTAATCGGCACATACCAAAGTGTTCTCACATTTGGCATAATCAGAATAATATGAGCTCTACTGAAGCGGCTTTTGGATTTTAAAAGGGCGTGTTCTTCGTCTTGAACACAGATAGAGCCACTGAAGTTTGAAGTAGAAACAGACGGTTTACAAATGCCTTGAAATCATCCAAGAGAACTTCGCTCACTGCAGCAGAGAAATGCCCTCGTGCAAATTGCATCCACCTCTTTCTTTTCCCGAAACTAAATACGCAATTTTTATGCGTTACGTAAGTCTTATGAAATGTGCAATAAAACTAGATCCCTTTGCTGAATTACTTATAAACCCGATTAATATGCAATAAGCATGTTCCATAAACAATTGTGCAAATTATGCAGTTGCAGCTGTTTTGTCAGGATACATCGTAACCATTGATTTTACAAGCATTTAACACTGTCGTTTGTGAAATCTATATGGCATGAATATTTGACCTTTAATTCTAGTGCAAAGTGTGGGTTTTTTGCATCCCGCTAATTATTAATTGAAAACACAGGGCATTCGTGCCAAAGGTTCTACGCCAAATTTCTCTTGATGGCACCACTTGAGTACCTTGGCCCCAAAAATAGCGTTTTAGAAAAATAAAAACTGCTCGCACCTTTTTATGTGTCTGCGGACATCGTAATTTGGAAACAATAAATCAAATTAAATCTCGCATTCAGAAGTTGCCGAGTTAGATGGCGCCATGGTAACGCATGCCACTCGCATTCAAAAAGTACTGGGTTCTATCCCCTGACCCCAAATTAACGTTTTAGAAAAGTAAAAACTGCTCGCACTCTTATATATCAGCGAACACCAAAGATCGAAAACGATAAACCAAATTAAATCTCGTATTCAAGTAGGTACCGAGCGAGATGGCGCCGCGGTAACGCATGCGACTCACATTCAAGAAGTTCCGGGTTCTATCCCCGGCGACCGCCCACTCTGACTCATGGATTTTTTGTGGCTTCTCCGGGTTGGTAGGCAAATGCGGTGGAGGTTCATCTTCCAACATGACTTCCATGTGCATACTTTCCTGTACTCATAACTTCCTTGTAATCTGTTTCAGGGTTGAAGTTTCAGGCGACGTGTTCGGCGTGTTGCGACTGGGCCGTGGAAGTGCGCTCTGTAGAGGTTTCTTCCCTGGTGACGTTCCGGATATCTCTCAGCTAGGTCCTGCTCCCGGGATCCTTCGGAGGGCGTCCCTTCGGGTAACACCGGATGAATGGACTTGTGAGTGAGCGCCGGGCGTCGGCGGATACGTTCTATCTGGAAGCGTTAGATACCCATTCATGTTTGCTACCATTGTCATCCGGACCTGGTAGCCCTTCGGATCACTTCTCTCTTTTATGCTTTCCAGGAGTCAAGGAGAAAACACAGTGGGGTGGGAGCCTACGAATGGTGGTTTGGCTTTCATTGTGTGCACATATACCTTTATCAGGCAAGTATTCCTGGAATCCAAGTCAAAGGCTATAAGATCATTTGCCGAACCTCAAATACCTCCGTTATGGTAATATTTTTATGATTTGAATTTTCGTTAGTGCTCTGAATTATTGCATCTTTGAAATCGTAAAAACCACAATATTTAATTTCTTTTGCTGAAATTTATACCAATTTATTACATATAATAACAGTAATGATTTTACCATGTTTCAAAATTCTAGTTTGCATGGTTATTTGATTAATTTATTATTTTGTAAAAGCACTGTTTAATTAACACATTTTTAAAGGAGCTAGTAATAAATAACATCCGGTATAGGATTTTATTATGCAAAAGTGTTGATAAACGGTTTGCGGATTCAATTGGCGTACCTATTAATAAGCATAGACATAGTGTTTTGTTTGGAATTATTATTTTACATGAAATCCTTATTTTGTTTAGGTTTTCAAACTTTTAATACCATTTCCGGTTGGATTGAGATAAGTGGGTTACCTAAATTTACCAGTTTTAAGCTAGATTTAACAGCGTGATTTCCCTTGTAAGCATTTGCGAGGATTCCGTTTATATCGCTGAACAACTTCATGTCTGTCTCTTATGATGTGGAAATGATGTACCTTTACCGTTATTTCATTCACCTAATTTTAAATATTTCAGTTGCTTCAGATTTAAGGATTTATATATATATATATATATATATATATATATATATATATATATATATATATATATATATTCATTTTTGTACAAAAAATTACAAATTACAAAACAGTTGTATTTTTATAAGTTTCATAATATACAAATACGGAAATGATGATGAATGGGGCTTAAGGGCGCTCAACTGCATGGTTATTAGCGTCCTACAAAACAAAACAAATTGAATTGTTGAATAAATAGTTATTTCTAATTCTTAGTTTCATGATCTTACGCCTTTAAAGTTAACTAAGTTCCGTTTTAGTATTGAATAATTCTTATCACTTTAAGAAAATGTAAGTAAAATCATGCTTGTGACTTAATATTTATTGGAGCGGTAACATTATTTATAATGTAAAATACAAAACAATTATGTTCTAAAGTTAAGAACCCCCAGGAGGCATGAGGCTATTGTTGACTAGCAGGCACCAGGATGTGCCTCATCTGGAATCGTTAGGGACCACACCATCGTCCGGATCTGGACGGCCTTCGCGTCTCCCCTGCATTCCCTCAAGGTAATTTGCGGTGCTGTGCTCCAGTTTCTATAGTCCTTCAGCCTGCGTACTCCTACTCCTATCTCTAAACTTGGTATGAACTTATCTAAGAACTGATATACAGCAGTGTATATGTTAAGTGTGGTGGAAGACCTTTAGATAGTTGTTATCGCATTTTTAAAACATAGTCAAACAAATTAAAGCCAGAAACAAAAAGCAAGTGAATACTCACTAACCTTTTCCCATTTTTGGAGTATACTCACCTAAACGAATATGTTTTCAAAATGATTTGACCAGAAATAGAATCTACATTTTAATTTTTTATGTGTGAAGCCCTATAGCATTTTCAGACTTAGCCCAAGATTACTTACGGGGGGAGTACTTTTTTCTTTTGGTAGTGTAAAACGTCCGCTTTTACTACTTGAGGCATCGCAGGTGATGACACTGATGATACATGGAATGAATATGGAGCACCGATAGAATGCAATGACGAAGGAAACCGGAGAACCCGGAGAAAATCGCCACTGCGCCGTTTTATCCACGACAAACCCCACGTCCGGTCGCTTGGGATCGAATCCAGTGGTCTAGGTGAGAGACGAGTAGTCTGACCACTCGGCCAAGGCGCGGCCTAGGGGTGGGGCAACAGCATCCCAGTCGTATAAAGATTTAGTTGAATGAATGAAGGAATGAATAAGTGTATTTATTGACATAACAATATCATATGTACATAGAGTTTCAACATTCGCACGGGTTCACAGACCGTACGTGTTTTTGTAATACACGCTAAAACAATATTAAAACAGCAACAACAACAACAAATAATTAAGAGTAAACGCGAAAATAAAAAGACAAACGTAATCCACAATCAAAAGAAATATTAAAATAACAATAAACAATTAAGAGTAAGCCCGAAAATAAAAATACAAAGATATTCAATTATAGCAATTTAAGTGTACAGCAAAGAGTACACTTTCATAAATGTACCCTCTTATAATCGATAATTACACTTAAAAGAAATATATACACATAATATATATACAATATATAAAACCATAACGCAACAGTGATGTAAGTATGTATGTATGTATGTATGTATGTATGCATGTATGTATGTATGTATGTATGTATGTATGTATGTATGTATGTATGTATGTATGTATGTATGTATGTATGTATGTATGTATGTATGTATGTATGTATGTATGTATGCAGAATATTGTAGTCACTTTTGTCTAGTTGAACTTATTTGGACTTATTCCTCCCCCCCCCCTTCCTTCTCTATTGGCAGCCTCCTCAGATCTCAGCTGTCTTACCTCAAGTATAAATTTACCTAGCCCGTCCATGTGTTCCGTGCCTGCCAGTAGCGTCCAACATGCTTCTAGCCCAGCATTCGCGGTGGTAAAGTATTGCGGTAAATATTTTTCCCGCCATTCCTCCGTACCCCTACATCTTGCCAAGATGTGAGTTCACGACTCTTCCTCCTCGAAAATGGGACAGATTCTCGTACCATTCTCGTCAGAAATGTTCGTGCTCCTCCATGCTCCTAGTCTAATCCACGCGAGCCCCTCTCTAATGAGTTTTGTACCTGTTTTGATGTATTGCTGCGTGACTTTCTCTACATCTCTGGACGAAAAACTATTGTTAGAAAACTTATTCTTTTATCTACTTCATGCTAATTGAGAAGCATTAAAACATTACAGAAATTCTCTTATTTCTTACTTTCTTGTAAGTAGAAGGGAAATAGGGAAATACTAACACTCCGATTTTAGCCCAGTCTGTACTTCTAAGGAAACCTTTTCTGTGCATTGCGCAATTATTTGCTTATAAAGATTTAGTTGTCAATTAGGGTATATTGATACAGTTGTCTCATGCTTCCGTGTATTTTCAGAAATTAGGTACACATTGTTGTAGGCATCGTGTTTGTCGATTCACGCTTCACTATAATTATTACTCAATATAATCACGAATATGGGATTCCGAAGTAACCCCATCTGCATTATTGTTAGTAGCCTTTACTTGCTCTAGCATGTATGTACACTGTACATAGTAGATAGAGAAGGTAGTGTATTGCACCCAAAAATTGCACACTGAGACTTCATTTTTTGCGGACCCTTGCATCCAAATAAGTATTGTTAGAAAATGGTCCGTATGTGACTGGGCGCGTGCGTGCGTGTGTGTGTGTGTGTGTGTGTGTGTGTGTGTGTGTGTGTGTGTGTGTGTGTGTGTGTGTGTGTGTGTGTGTGTGTCCTTGGACAGCATAACTCAAAAATGAGAAATCACTTAGTTACCAAATGTAGTTTTTAAGCTCAGCATCTCCCAGGGATGTGACACGAAGATTTTCAGAAAAAATCCCTCTACCCCAAACTATCCTTTACATGCAACATTTCTGGTAATTTTCTCTCTAAAGATTTGGATTAAAATGCCGTATATTAACGGGGCAAATAAAGTGTATCCTGAATTTCTTGGGAATAGTCCAGAAGTCCTCCTAATCATAAATGACTTTGTCATAATTAGTAAACCGCAAGATATAGACAAAAGCTTGCTACACTAAACATGTAGTTCTCGTTAAAATACACAATTTACATTACATACAATTTTTGTAGAGCTAACAATTTCCTGTTATTTGTTTCAATTTTAAAATACTTAAAATTATCTCAAAGGAGATCCCTCATCCGTTTCAGCTCACTTTTGTTTTACACCTGGCCATGGAAAGAGAACTGCATTTCCATTGTTTCACAGTGACCAGCTTTTAAAAGATTTGACTATCGCTTATCTTCCTTCTATTGCAAGGAAGCAAATAATACAATTACAATGTTTTTTCCAATATTTACCTGGACTAGCATGATGTAGATAAAAAAATAATCTCCTCTAAGTATAGTTTGTTTGCAGAACTGGTACAGAAAATCACATCAGTTTTTTTTTTTCTTTTTTACAAACAAGGAATATTTCATGTATTTTTCTTTGTTATGCGTACTACAGGTTACCTGTTAGTCCTCTTTGTGATGACTTCACAGGCTATTCCCAGAAAGATAATATAGATCCCCTGATTAATTAATAAAAATAAAAGAATTTCAAAAAGTTGTTTTCTAGAAAAAGATCTTTGTGTATCTATGAACAACATGCAAACTAAAAAAAATTAGGATAAGTGCGAAGCTTCGTATTTGGTTTCAGCACCTTTTAAGGATGTTCACAAAAAGCTTTTCAAGAAAATTTCCGTCAAGCAATACTAGGCTTTGCATGGAACATTTTTCGAAGTTACAAATAATGAATGACTAATTTATCTTTACACAAATACTAATACGAATATTTTTACTACAAATTGTATTTATCGCCTATATGGTTGATATTTAATATGGCAGTGCATGAGAGGGTACAATGAAACGTCAGAGGCTGGTGTGGGATGAACATAAAGGAGACACTTATGTGAAATTCTTGTGAATTCTTACATCAAAATCCACGGATTCTAATACTGTAGCAGACGTTTACCAAATAAAAGGTCAAATTAAAATTGTTATAGTAAATGAAATAAGGTTCCAAAATGCCCAATGTATGCAGTAATGTCTGTTAAATTCATGTATGCAATCTAGGGTTAAGGGACTTCATGTGACTGAGAAACCATTAAATTAGGCAAAAGTTTGCTACAGGAATAAAGTCCGTCTCTTCAAAGTAAAAATAATATATCAAATGATTTTCCACATAATTAACTGTTTCCATAACGCTCCCTAGGGTGCTTTATATTTTTCCAGGTTGAGGTTTTACTTTGAAAAGTTGAATAATATTCTTTTGTTTCTCTAACTCCTGCTGGAATAAACGTTTTGAAACTTTAACGGAGACAAACATCTGTTGGTGATAGAACCAGAAACGTCACAAAACAGAAGGGATGTGTGCAGAAACTCCAGTTATTACATAATATTTAGTTAATGTAACATGTAGTTTCCTAAAACATTGAAATTTCGCACAGGATATACTTTTCCTTGTTATGTAGGAAGTAATTAATTAGTACGATATATATATTGAGAAAGTTACATCTCCAGATGAATTTACAGCCTGTATTTAGACCTTTATTCTATACTAAGGCTCTAAGTACCTCAGCTTGTTACATACCTGGCTTGTAGTGAGATCGCTTCTAATTTATAAGTTATAAAAACTCGCGAACACTACTCGTGTCGGGGTGGGCTGATTCTGTGATCTCAGTTCGGTCAAATCAATCTGTGAGACATCAGCGTTCGTTAATCTAGGTTTGCCATGTATTCCAATGAAGCTATGGAGCCTTCAAAAGACCTCCTAAATTTAGGTTTAGAGGTGTGTATGTTTCACGACTTTGTCTGAAATTTCGCTTTCTTTCTTTTTTTGTTTGTTTGTTTGTTGTCCCTTAGTGGTACGATAAAAGTCTTTGTGTGTTGTGTGTTTCCGTAAAGGTCACTAATTAAAAATATATACTATATATCTGGTATACTGGTTTGATCTTGAATGAAGTAAGTGACGGCAGTCGGGACTGACTCGTAGAAGCTATCCGGTTGAGAGACCCCCTCCCTCTCTCTCTTTCTCTCTGCGGTCAACTAGCTCACGCTCCTACGGAGAGTATTATGTTTGCATTTCAGGTAATACTTGTTCGACATTGTATATAGTGAGAATAACTTCTGTTGATTGTATAGTTACTACGTTTAAACAGTGTTTATTCAAAGCTTTTACCCGAACCGAGTCACATATGCATTGCATGTTTGAATTTATACAGGAATTCTCTTTTGACACTATTCCTAAAATAAAAAAATATTTTTAAAATTGTTAGCACCTTGGTCTGTGTTAGACAATACGAAATAGACACAGCAACCGGTATTAACCTAGAAAAAATAGGCGAGATGGAAAGATGTCTAAGAAAATATTTTGCCTCTCATTGACTAACCATTTTTGCTCTTCAGATCTACATTCAAAGGATTATTGCCTCGGGAAATGCTGACAAATAAAGTTTATATACGATTTCTCCTAGTCCTCCAAGTATAATGAAGTATTCGACGTGCATTTCCCATCTATGTCGAGAGTTCAATACGTGTACAACAAGTGCCAGGCTTGTATAGAGGCAGAGGGGCATCATTTCAAACACCTTTTATTACGAAAAGTAAGCTTATCATATTGATACTATTTCGCAGCCTTGGCATTATCTACGGAAGAAACGGTGGACCGGTCCGCCGCCTGTACAGTAATGGTTTCGTATAGCCGAACGGGCTGCCAGTCGCATCATTCAAGGGAAACCCGCTATTAAATGCATCTTTTTCAACAGCTGACTCATCATAGCCTTAGGTATGCGTGTGTGAACCTGTAGTAATGTTTTTTTTTTTTTGTTTTTTTTTTTTTATTTTTAGTGTTTAATGCCCGTTTTTACTACTTGTGGCACCTCAGGCACTGACACCGATGATACATGGAATGAAGATGGAACACCGGTGGAATGCGATGGCGGAGGAAACCGGAGAACCCGGAGAAAACCCGCCCTTGCGCCACTTTGTCCCCCACAAATCTCGCATGCGGTCAATTGGGATCGAGCCCGGGCCATCTAGGAGAGAGGCGAGTGGTATTACTCGGCCACGGCGCAGCCAATATGTTTTAGAAATGATACTCGCCTAACATTTTTAATGATAAGTATAATACAGGGAAATCATTTTATATGAAGAATTTATAGAATGGTTTTGAAAATAAACCAAGTGAAAGTTCTGATATTGTCACAAACAGAGGTTTCTCAATTAAGACCACATTCCATATCCGATTAATGGGGGGTGTTAATTAAAATTGTAAACTTTCTATTTTGATATTCCCCTTTCACTTTATTCTCTGATGTTGAAATAACATATCCGCAAAGTTCAACAATAAAATTCCCGAAATTTAATAAAATTGGAAGTCTGTAAAGTGTTATTAATTGTCATATGCACCTCATTCACAAACTGTGATAAATTTTTTAAAACTTTGCACATTTATATAACTATCCATAAGCTTCAGTTTCTTGCTTCACTTTAATAGGTGTTATATTTCATAAATACTAGCAAAGCACACAATTGGAACGAAATATCAATTTTGTAATGTTATTTTAAAAGATCATATAAAATAAACAATGGCTCAGAGAAAGAATCCTTACAAGTAATATTACCGTAGTTAAATAAACGCGAAATTTAAATTAATTTTCTCTGAAGGTTATTTTAAATGATCCTTAAAGGGTGAGTTTAATTTTGAAAAGCTACTTATCTCTTTTGTAAAACATATTTCTATAATTTTATTCAAATTTTCTTATAGGATGCCATATGCATCCTATAAGAATGAAAAAATACAGAAATTGCAGGAACCTGTAACCAAAAGGAAGGGAGTTATTTTTATTCTACATTTAAATTGATATCACTCCTTAATGGAAATGTTCTGAGTTGCACATTATAGTGTTTAGTGCTTTACATGATGCAGAGAATTATACAAATAACCTGTCGTTTCCGTTCCTGTAGAGTGTTTTTTTTTTTTACATTTAAGACCCCTCCTATGCATATAGTAACCTAATTAAGCAGAAAAGTGCCCTTATGATATTTTCCCCATTTTTTCTCGTTTTTGGCTAGGCAGTGTACAGTCCCTATACAACTGTCACATACAAATACGTTATTTCCCCAGCGCTTTTTTTTTTCCTCATAGAAGTTGCAAAAAACCTGCTATACGTCTATAATCACTTTCCAAATTGTCCAAAACAATTACACAAGCGGTTTAAATCACTCACTTCCCCTGCTAGACCAGATTCCACTGTCATTAAAGTCTAACAACTTTTGCATTTTTATGCTGGTGATGGGACTGCGCAGCAAAATGGTTTCTCTGAAAGGGAAAGACAGTGAAGTACATTTTAACATGGAATCAAGCACACGCACTTTCCTTCTGATTATCTTTCGTATGTAAATGTGTCAAATACTGATTCTTATAATTCGCAGTGTAATCAACAAAGAGTTTTTGCGACAGGATTTATATTAACTTTGAAGGATTAGGATTGTCGGCGCATGGGGCCCCCAATCACTGAGGTACAGCCTGCACGGAAGCCTTTGAGGCACTTTGGGACTTATATACATGATCCCTGAAAGGCAGGTTGAGGGATGAGAAACGAAGAGTGGCCAATTACGGAAGAGAGCAAGCACGGTTGGCGCCTGTAACGTTTCCAGATAAAATGTATTCTATGTCGCCCGGAAAGAATCCCACAGGCCTCTGAACCCCCGGTGATACTGCAAAGGAGCGCATCATACGAAGGATTCCAGAGGCAACTAATGATC
Organism: Hymenopus coronatus; assembly: GCA_030762935.1. NCBI lineage: Eukaryota > Metazoa > Arthropoda > Insecta > Mantodea > Hymenopodidae > Hymenopus > Hymenopus coronatus. The sequence continues at coordinate 436,493,481 of CM060900.1, read as the reverse complement.
GGAAGCCCCCCCCCCCCAATAACGCTAGAAGAAAATCTTTAAAGAACGCAAACCGCCGACCTACCGCAATCCGCCGTACAGCGTCGCTGGTATTATAATCCTGAAACAGATGGTAAGAAAATAGTGGGAGAAATTGACAGGAAAGTTTTGATAAAATGAACACCCCAACATTCGCCTGCCGACCCGGAGAAACCATGAAAAATCCATATGTATGAAGAATCGAACACGAGACCTCCAGAATATGGGCCACAGACGTTGACACCTGAGCCATCCCCAATATCTTTGATGCGTTGCATGGTGCACGTCTAACTTGTTCCACCCTACATTCACAGAGCACCAATATTAATAGTGTCGAGGTTCAGCACAGTTACCATACTCACCAAGAAACTTAAATTAGTTGAGAAAACGCAGAAGACGACTACAAAAAATGAGGGCTACGTCGATTGTTTACGTTGTCTGCAACGAAAGTGTTACGTCACGAAGTGTCCTGACATAACCTTTAACACGGAATCTACACAAGAAGGTATCCGAATAGCAATGAAACTTCTTCTTCAAGTCTACTAACCAGAAAGAACATTTGCTCGTGGCAACTTCTTTACATACACTAGGGCTGAATTCTCTATATTTTGAATTATTCATCTATTTATATGAAAAGTACCGTTTAATATGAACCAATAAAGAAACGATTGTGCAAAAACTCAGAGCTCTAGGTTAAATAGTTTGTTCATATTTCAAATAGTACAACTAAATATGATTAGGGAAAAAAATCAAAATTTCTAAAGCATCCTTCCGCATTCGCATTTTCACTATAAATATTTTACGATACTTTAGAACAGTGAAAATAAATGTAAGCTTTTATTGAAGTTGATGTTGCTTCTTATAAAGAAATGAATGTTTGCTTTTATAAAGTTTTCGATGTTAAAACTGTGCTGATTTTTAGCATAAATTTGTTTTTGTTTTTAGCCAAATAATAAAGCAATCATAAAATGCATGCATGAACCTTTAGATGGCACATTTGAGATTATATTTTAAAGAACCTATCAAAATTCAGTCGAATTAAAATGGGGTGAACCAAATGCTATTTAAATATTACACAAAGTTCTGAGTGTTTTTATTTCTATTACTTCCATTTGTAAGGATGTGACTTATTTATGAATCTCATACTCTGAAATACAAAATGAACTCATGAATAAATCTATGTCATTTCCTCCATATTCGAAAAAGGGAGAGTTTGTAACGAAGATTAGGTTTCACATCGAATTTTATACTATCGGCATATCATTCAAAATGTGTTAAAGAGCCATTAATGTGTAATATGTTTTCTGCTGCCATCTAGGTTCTCCAGTGGTAGCTTGTGAGTTCTTTTTATCAGGGTATGCGTGGGTAGGGTGAGAATCGACAACAGAAGCTAAATTTGCTGAGATCATTTAACGGAGGTTAATAACTAATCTGTTCTGGGAAGAGGTTTCAATTGTTTTAAGATGAATCTTCAAGTCTTCCTTAATGTAATCACGAGGAATTGTAGCTGCGTAGTAGTGATTCAGATTATTAAGAACGTTACACTGAGGTAACAATTGTTTCCTTAATAAAGTATGAGTTTAAGTGGTGTCGTTAAAGCGCTATACGGTGAACCCCTTACCGATGACCGCTAAATAGCTGATGAGCCTAGGGCTGCCTTATGATCGCAGTACCACTTGCGTAACATATAAAAGCTGTGGCAATAGTAATTTGAATCGCAAGAGGGTGTGTAACTTGAAGCGCAAGAGGCACCAGAGTAACTAAGGTTTAGCGGTGTATGTGCTTTTATTAATAAGTCCCACCTAATACTGGTACGCCGCCATATTTCTTATGTTCTGCGTTGCAAAATTGTACACTTCATATTAGCATTTGAGACACACTTTCCATTCCCTTAGACAGCTCAATCTAAGTATCCTTTCCCTCTGCAAATGTTCATGAATAGTCAATGCTTTTTTTCCACATATGTCCCTTAGAACTTAGAATGTATTAATTTCCCAGAAATTAAGCCTAGAACTTATTAGAGTTCTTTCTTGCTGCATTTTCCGGATCCTTTTTACCTTCATTACTCTGACTTCGAGCTAATTGCTTTCTCTTAATTTCTCTTTACTAATGATTCATTTAGAAACGAATTCTAATCCGTGTTGTTTTAAATTATACCTCACTTATGAATTACTTGTAACCAAATTATAACTTACTCATTTTACATCATTCGTTGATACTTATATTGGAAATTATACATTATATTTATTGCTCTACTTCCCGTTATTCATTTATACAACAATCATTAACAACCATAAATCCGCTAACAACTTGGCCCGCTGGTCTATGGTTGGCTGCCCATGTTTTATCACATTCAAGTTTAATAAAATGATTATTACCAATGTAGTAATTCTTTATCACCTGGTAACATGCTATAAACTAGCGATAAAATTAAAGTTTTTATTATAAAAGCTTCTAATGTACAAATGAGGCATATGTTGAAGAACTGTATAATTAACACATATGTTTAAAGAAAGAACATCACAACATTGAACATAAGTAAAGCAATTCATTCTTGAGTCTGACTTGAAGTTTAAGTGACATCGATTCCCGTGAGATTTACCAAAAATTATAATATATTTTATAAATATGTTATAGTTTGTCATACTAATACATAATTATGTTACAAAAGAATATCAGGATAATGAAAATGGAGGGAAACTATTTTCTTCAAAAAGGTTATAAAATAAACATTGTTGGTATTTCAACTCAACGCTGGTAAAGCTACATTAGTAAAACTAAAGTATATTAGTGAACTAAAAGCAGGATAAGAGTTTAAACTAAATTCGCAGTGGAATATTCAAGGAGGTTTCTTCAGATAAAATATATGTTTATTTACGATTTCCCGATTTTATGATTGTTTAATTTGAATGAGGCTTGTTTCAAGAAACAAATTCGAGTTCTTATTATAATACAGCCTAAAGAATTTTGGAATATTTCTAGTAAGCAGCTATAATTTTAAGTGTAAATTCTTTATTTAGAACCACAGAGTTTGATTACATACCTGTTGTTGGCAGAATTCGATCTGCATAATCCTAATGTTTTGAGGATAAAATAAACAAATAACTAAATATAAAAAATTAACTGTTAATTAATGAAGAAAATTATAGCTCAGAAACGTGTTTCTAATTTAATTTTAACTTTGACTCAAACTCCCACACACACTTTATTCCTGACGGGGGATTAGAAGCAGAGACTCACAGCTAAAGCGTTTAATTCAACATCATTTTACTCAAAATGTTTCTGTCATATTAGTTTCGAAATTAACATCTTACGTCCCATAATATTTGTAAAGCTTGTTTCCAGTTTATCAGTTATGCAAAGTTCACCTATAATGAACGTGTCTTCAGAGACTATTTCCAGAAAACTCAAGGCATATATTTTAATTGTCATGTAAATATATTTAATATACCGTATTTTAATAAAAATCGTCAAGCCATTTTTGAGAAAATGAAAATCTTCATGTCACATTCTTGGAGGATAATAAACTTGAATACCAAGTTTGGTATTTTACGGAATTTTCCTTTTGGAGTTACACAGTCCACACACACACACACACACACACACACACACACACACACACATGGACCTTTTTATTAAAAGGTTTCTTTTATTCCGAGGTCCCAAAACATGTATTTCCGACGAAATCGTGATATAAAAATTTTGGGTGGAATACAATACCTTCTCTACCTACAATGTACACACATAATACCTGGCAGAGAAAATAAAGAAGAGACTAAACACCGTTTTACAGCTTTATGGCATAAATAATTGGCATTTTGAGGATGTAGACCCTACGATGAGCACAGCTATTTTGGCTGATTTGACAGATTTTTCAGGTATAGTTAAAAAGCAGAATGGATTTAGATTCACGTCACCTGAAAATTTCTTGAGGAAAAAAAGGTTATAATAGAAAAGTATATCTCATATTCCTTTTATAACCTATGCAAAATGTATGCTCCCTATTTCACAAAAAGCTGCTACAAAAACATTTTAAGTAGTAATTATTTTAACTATGCTTGAAACATATACTGTTTGAGAGTATTTTAGTTTGAAGTGTGTTTCAAATAATTTTATTTGATGAATATATTTTACCTTATATTTGTTATCGGGTTAACTAAGCATATTTCATTGTATACTTACTTCCCTGTTCATCTTTTTTTATTATTGTTTACACATATTGGTCTTCTGGCTTAACCTAATTGGCCATCAGGGGAGAGAGAATGACTTACATAGATCACAAACACAGAAACCCACAAAATTAAACATTCATGCCCGTAGCGGGATTCGAACGCGCGGCCCTTTCGCGGCAGACCACCAACGTCTACGGATACTGGTGCTAGCTTTTCAAGTTTGTATGTGTGTATGTTCCATGATGCCATGTTGCCGTATTTGGAAAAAAAAAACAACTATATTTCTAGATCAGGTGAAATTTATAATTCGCGATTTCGGGACTACGAGCAGATTAGCAAATTAATTGTTGAGAAAAACCATTACATGCTCTTTCAAAGCTGGTTTACAAGACTGTGCATAAAATCCTGTTTTAGATCATAGTTGGATAGCTTAGGGAAATCACGGTATCTAATATAATTCTTTCTCCTTATTAAGCCTTTAATAATAGTGCTCTTTTTCCGTCGCATTAATTCGTATTTTAAAGCTCATGTTTGCTGTTTATTTGCTTTCCGTTAAGCATACTCTACAGCATTACTATTATTACTTTTCTCGTATCTTTCCAGTATTCCATGTTGCCTTTCCACCTCTTAGCTTTAATTTCATTCCGAATATTTGCCTCCATTGTACAAACATACCCCATATCAAGACCAACAGCAAATTGCATACCTAGCCATTTTAACAACTCAGAGATCGGAATGGGTCTGTTTTTTTATTCTTACACCAAACATTATTTTCTCATTTTCAAACCAGTCGTTAAAGATATAACAGCTTTATTATATTAATTTTATATTTATATTTCGTTGATTCATACTCCCGGTAAAAGTTGTCCGAAAAATTGAATGGACCCTATTTCATTCAGTCGTTGAGTTATTTTCAGCTTTCTGGGTCACAAAGAAAGAAATTTTCTGTCCCAAAGGGGAGAGTCGACCTATGAAAGATAATGTTTCTTCAGGCGGTTTCATCTGAGTGGAGAAAAATATCTTAAGGATTGCTCTCTTTGTGAAACAAAAACAGCGCATTATTACGTTGCAAAATCTTCTGAATGTTTCAGTTAACATATAAATGTCAAATTATCAATTAATTTTATTATATTTTAATTAAGGTCTTCTAAAATAAAAAAGTATATCTTCTATATTACTTCAGTATAAAATCAAATTTTGCAACTTCGTGATACTTAGATTATTATAGGCAATTATGATGTATTTGTTTCTTCGGTTACAAAATAATGTTCCCAAAGAAGTTCACATTCTACTGTAAAGTTTTACATAATGTATTATAAAAATACATAATTATAAGGTCTTACAAAAGAGTAATTTATTTTCAAATGTTCCTGATTTTTTAAAAAGTGTTAACTACTATAGTAAGGCATTTATTATCAAACTAATTTCCTGTGATTAAAGTTACTATTATAGACAAGGTAAAACACGCTTTAATTTACAAAATATTTATAGTTAACATGCAACTTTGACATGTTTTGTTAAATTAATACTAATACAATTATTAATTATATTATGTTATGGACCTTTATGGTCACCTCAGTATGGTTATCACGATATCATTATGTGTGTCATGAGAAGTTTGAAGCTCTTCAAAAAAACCAAAAAAACAGAAAAATTCCGTTTCTTTATAAACCCCTAAATAAGGTTTTTAATATCTTAAAATACGACGGTATAAAAGCAACGTTTACTTAAATAGCCTAAAATATATCCAAGCTTTCCTAGTTATATTAATTTCCCTCATCTAAAATGTATCCAATTACATTTAGTACATTTTGAAAATAATTTTGTCACCGCATTTTAGGTGGGACATCAATAATGGTCCACGATAATGCTTGCTCAATCTCTTGTAAGCCTCAAACCCCAAAGGATAACAAAAGGAAACTACGCCGATTGTAATCATTGAAGTGAGCTGAAATAAATTGATACTCTGTCGCGTTTCACATAATTATCTTGTAATGATGAAACAACATTTTAGACACATTAATTGTTCTTTGATAGTTGTAGAAACATCCAAAGGTGACAGTAGCGCACAAAGCGACGGATAACATAGAGTAATGATAGAGCGCGCAATTGGGTATTTTGATGCATATTAGAAACATTATCTTCATATCTTTTCATGAATGTTTAATGAACGCATGTATGTGCTGTGGTAATTAGCAATACACAATTGAGATAAGGTATTAGGCAAGCTGCCTATACTCCAGCTTATACAAATGCATGTTCGAAGCAGGTGTATATTTGCGTAACAGGAAATCTGTAGGCTTTCTGACTTCTATGTAATGAATGCGTTTTATTAGACATCTGTGAAATTAAGATAAACAATTTTAAAAGTAGCATATGTTTGTTTTCATTCGTTTTTTCTCTATACATGTACTCGGTTTTCAAATTCTATGCCTATTTTTGTGACTAGGGTTTTAAACTTTTCAACATATTCAAAATATATGTTGTACTAGATATAAAAGAGTAATCCCAATCACAAGATTTAATATATACATTTAAAATTGTTAATACAGCTAATGAATGGTATTGTCGGAGTAAATCTGCCAAAAACCTAACATTTTAAAGCGTAATTTCGCGATTAATCAAGAACTAGGTGTTTGCATGTTTCTTAGAAGAAAAATAGCTTCAGTCAAAGTGTTTTTCTTTTTTCACCTAATTAAATAAAATGTGAGGAAGCTACTTAAATTTACTAGGTGCGGATATTTTTAAAACCGGAAAACTGCATTGCACAAGGATAAAAATACTTTTCGCAAATGTTAGGATTTAGGATTCTTAAAATTATTGTTTGCACTCCCACGAATGGTAAAAAGTTCAATTAATTTCCGTAAAATATTTAAATTATCCAACACATGCATTTTCAAAAATGTTTCCCCTTAAGTGAGGCCAAGGGTGAAGTCAGTGTTCTACAAATTTTCTTGGCCTGGAGATTTAATTTTGTTGTGTAGTGTAAGCACCTATTATTGATGTTAACACCCTCAAGTTTCAATTATATTGGTTTACTGGTTTTCTAATTATTGAAGGTTTTTTAAAAAACTTTAATTTCTTTCAAAGTTTATTCAATTTCATAAAACAGATTTGTAGATCTAATAGAAAATTTTACAATACGTTTTTAATGTTTTTAATTTAATAACACAGTCATTTTAACAATACATACGCAAAAATTCTTCAACAAAACCATAAACCCCTGAATTTGAAAATACTATTTTTTAGCGTGTACACGACGTGCTTTATTTTCTAAATATCAAGATATTTATTGTATCTAAAACAGTATTTTGTAGTTTTTTAACTATTGCCTCTAGAAATGTTAGTAAAAGTTTCAGGGGAAAATATTCATCATACTACAACATTTGAATGCCAGTATTGCAGTAAAAATTAAAGTGTACCTTTATTATTAATTAACGCTCGTTGGCATTTAAATGTGATGTAAATAAGGGAACCTCCAAGTATCATAGGGCTCTAATATTTAGTTATACATTATATACATATAATGGACATGTATATAAGTTGCCAATAATGTTATATAAATCGAAAATACTTTTCTTTATCTAAGGAAAAAAGATTACCAAAGTTTCACATTTTATCAGCACTAAGGGGGAGAATTTCATCATTGTTTTGCGCTAAATATTATAATAAGGCAACTAATATCGTTCATGGTATTAATTCCTTTTTTAAAATCTCACGAAAAGAAACTAAAATTCAATTATAAAAATCTCCGAGTAATTATTTCGCGTAATTTCAGTTTATACTGTTTAAATAATTTTCACACTTTCTTCACGGTTTGAAATCCGTTGACTTCTTTTTTATATATGGATTTAGAATTGCCTAAGAATGTAATTATTTATATGAAGAAAATAATGTAAAAATTACAAATATAAGCTTTTACACTTATATTATTATTTATTCTTGATTTTCGGAGAATTTCTATTTTGGAAGAGTAAATTTAAAGGTACTGATGCTAATAATTCATACCGAAAACTAAACTTAGCTTTGGGTTTTCTACAGGAATTTTGATACAAACTTTAACTTCTTTTTGTAGCGCACGAAATTAAAAAGTTTCTTAGCTGCCCGCATCTTCAGATAATGCTGCATAAAACCCAAATACCCAATCAAGTAAGTTATTAAAACACCAACGGATAGTTAATCATCGATATTTATATAGAAAATAAGTGCGCGACAAAATTAAATTGATCTAAAATTTGAAATAAGTAAGTCAATTTGCTCAGCCAACTCCCGTTAAATCAAAATAGTGAACGTTTTTTAAATCGTACCTTAATGTATCAGTATTGGAATAAAAAGCGATTAGTAGTTTTCGTTTAAAAACCCCTTAAAATGCTTTTTCACATTTACTGGATAGATGCTTTAAGAACGAAAACGTCTTCGTTACTAATTCTTTTGTAGTATTTTTAACTTTTTATCAAATTTCGTGAAAGCACGGAAGTTATTGTTTAAGGTTACAGCTTTTACACTCGTTGTGCTGTGAGATGTACTACTAACATATAGAAATATTGCTCCTAAATTTTACGTTCTGGAAATGTATTTATAGAGGATTTTACACTGAAGTTATGATATCTCGGTAAAAAACAATCCCTATCAATTCGTGCTGGAGTATTTGAACATGTTTTAGGGATTTTCTATAGTGAAGTAGAAATTAAATCATAAAATAAGTTTTTGATATACCTTGATGCGAATAAAACTAAAACTTACGCGAATATAGTTTGCGTCTTATCAACGACTCAGAAATATATTTACTTTTAGTTGAAATAAAATATCGAAACAAGAGTTCTAACATGTTCTGGAGCTATACATTTGTGAGTTCCTGGAAGGAAATTGTATTTGTTTTTAAGGAGATAAGATTGTAGTTTGTAATTATCACTAGAACAGCTCCTCGGTTAGTTTGGAAAACTCCCGCTAGGTCTAAGATAGCGAAGGAACACCATTGTTTATTTTAATTATGTCAACTACTTCACGCTGACTAAACAACGGGGGTAAGTTGCACCCCTAAAGACGAGGGCTAATTACTGCTATTCACTGAAACTCACCGCATGATACAGAAGGATATATGAAAACAAGCACAACTAATTCTACGCTGACATTTCTTAAAGGCAAAACAGCGAAGTATCTAAAAAATGTATATAAAACCGACGCAGGAAACAAAACTAGCCTGTGGTCCAGACATCGAGTCCCGGCTAGCACATATTTAGAATCTGATCGAGAAAAACAGACTCAGAAGTGTATTTCCGTGATTCTCGTAATCAGAAACTATCTGCCGGGATCTTGGACCATCATTCACATTAATTAAATAAACCACTTATTTTAGCACAGATACAGAAAACCTCGTTAAAAAATAAAAAAATATAGTGCTACGCATTTCAGTCGCTCACTTTACGCTGATACAATAAAAATCAATTTTCGCGCCAATTATACGACGTCGACATGTGAATGTGGTGATAGTTGTTCAATAATTACTTTAAAATATATCAAATAAAACGTTGAGGTTGCCAAAACGGTGTTCAGAAATATTTTAAAGTTTTTATTTTAATTCGTGAGAAAGACACAACATATACGCACTGATTATAACAATAGTGATGGTGCCATTGCGTTGAAATATTCGAATTTTAAGATGTAATGATAATATCGTTGCAATTGGACTTACAATGATCTAAATGTCTAAGAATGAGAAAGGAATCGACATACCTAGACGAAGAAGCATGACGAGCGAGGTGCCCAAAAGTTGCCAGGTTGATCGGGAAATCATGCCGAATCGGCTGGCGGGCCAAGCCGGCCGCTAACGTTGTTCTTCTTTCCTTGTCTCTCTACCGAGCGAGTTACTGGAACGACTTGCTTGACACACGCACGTACACTGCGAGAAGAGCGGGCAGGTCGGAGCGGGACCGACGTACCGACTGGCGCGGACCGACCAACAAACTGGAGATGCTGCTCTCTCTCGCCAACCTTCATCGATTGCTCTCTACGCTATAGCATCTCAGCACGACTTGAGCACGCTTTGCATTGTTCGGTTTGTCTTGCTCTCTCCGCGGCCGGCGCACGCATGCTGCCGCTACTGCTGCGAAATTTTGCACCCCGCCATGAAGATGGCCATAAATGAATACTGATGAGGGATATTTACATTGGATGTGATTTTAAGGAAGACTCGCTTCAGGTGGAGCATCATGCTGGTGAAGACCTCTCCAGAATTAATTTCCAAAACATCCCCGACTCAGCGTTAAAGACTGGAGTGTTTTCTTTACCCGGGGTTTTACTACTCTCCTATCATGCGAAGCGGGCCAGTGTTAGGTCTAAATAACTTAATGACTCGCTGCTTCGGTTTTACGTCATGGAAAATGATTTTAAGACATACATAGACACGTTTACAAGATTACCTTTTTCAAAAACGTTTGTTTTATTTTATACGAGTGCAGTTAGGAAATGAAGGCAGTAGTAGTGATAATAATAATAATAATAATAATAATAATAATAATAATAATAATAATAATAATAACAACAACAACAATAATAATAACAATAATAATAAAAATAAGTGCGTAAATGAATGTTAATTTTCTTTAATTTATTCAATACGTTTCTTCTGAATAAGTCAGTTCTCTAGCGTTTCATGTATCCATTTTTAGATGTTCTAAAATTACAGATCGAGTTCCCTTTTTCCTTGCTAAAAGTGAGTTGAAATTTGAGTAACGTTGTTTTATTTGTGGATCGTGTAAAGGCATTTTATAAACCAACGCAGATGAAATAATGAAAACAAAATGGTACACAAATCACACGAATAAAGTCGTTCAAGGTCTGTACCTTGGAATGAGCTGACTATTAATAAAGCAGTCGTTGATGTTAATAATACGCCAGGCTCCTTCAGTTTTACTTCATGAAAAATTATTTTAAGCTATAATCAGGCTTGTTTCCAGCATTTTCTTTATAAGATTCTTTTGTTCCCTGACACTATACAACTCCAGCATTGTGTAGTAGAAGTGGAAGTGTCAATGAAGATAATAACAATAACAATATCATAATAACAATAATAGCAATAATAATAATAATAATAATAATATTAATAATAATAATAATAAAGAATATCGGTTGTCTTTAATAACTCTGGAGCTCTTCTTCTTCTAATCTGAGCTCTCAGATCGTTGAGTTGAAACTACTAATAATTATTTTATTTGTGGATTATGAGGAGACGTTAGCAGATTGATTTATGTTCATTTATTTATTTGTTTATATATAAATTGTAAACATAACAGGTTTATGCACAATTAAAATGTTAATTATAATATGTATTCACATGGAATAATTCATACCATACTTATACAAAACAAATGAACAAAAATGAAATCTCTGAACGAAAAGAAAAGAATAAGGAATACAAAAAACTAAGAAAGGGAAACGAAGGCTACCTGGCTTTTAATTATGCAATTATTTCTGAGTTCAATTCTATCTTAATCTACTAATATGTAATAACCAACTATGGTACTTTTAAACTGAATTTCAAACATGTTAGAAATATGTACATCAAAATAATTAACTCTCATTATGGGAACTTAATTAAAAAGATGTATACATACCTTATAGATATGGTTCGATCACTGTATTTTGTAATGTTAGTACATCTGGGCTATCTTGAAACAGGACCCACTTCTCAATACTTTGCTCTGCTCTGAAAGGGAGAAGGGTGGTAAAGATCGTGTGGAATATATACTACTGCCTAGTCTGTCAGACAGCAAAACAGGTTATGACCAGATCTAGGTCTGCTGCTTTGGATACAGTGTTATTATTATTATTATTATTGTTATTGTTATCATTATTGTTGTTATTAGTAGTAGTAGTATTAATAATATCGTTATTACTATTATTATTATTATTATTATTATTATTATTATTTTCAGTGAAATATGGGTATGGATGTGTTTAGCCTGTTCACTTTATTGGCTTTCACATTGTTCCAAGCAAGTGTTGGAAAACGAGGGCAACTTCTGCAGCCTGATGCAAGGGAAATGGTATATTTGAAGCTCTTCGCTCATGAATAGAAGCACTCAAATCTGGAAAATCAACGATATCCACTACGCAGGTCAAGGAAAGAACTGTCGCAGTCACCATATATCTCGCACTTCAAACTCCAATGGACAGCAGATCCATATTACCGTTATCAACAGTTATAAAGCACTGCGTTTGAAATGATTCCAGGAATAATTTTTATTTAAGTATAGACTGAATTATTATTTTAAGCTATTTATGTATTATGGAATGATACGTTTTCATAGTCTTTATGATTTATGACTTTAATTTTTACTGTAAACATAAAAACAAATACAAAATTAACCATTTGATAATAAAATCAAGTAACGAATAGGTTCTAAAAGAAAAAGCTACAGCATAGTCACGGGGAATCTCACAGAAGGTTGCATTGGAGAGGTAGAGCTTGGGATTAGACAGTCAAGGATTACCAATTCTTTGATCAAAGTCTCTTGAGAAAGTGTAAAGGGCAAAGGTACAAAATCAGGATACTCAAACTTAAGTCGGCTGTGTGTGTCCCTCCCTTCCATTAAATCAAAAAGTACAACGGAACGAACAATAGTGCGCTCTCTCTTTCGAAGTTTCAAGTTTCAACATAAACCAATTGTAGTAAGTGACAAAGGTAATTCTGATAATATCCCAAAAAATATAAATCAAGGAGTAAAACGAGTCAACTCAATGTCTGCTTCACTGTTTCAGATATCTGAAGAATGTGCCAAAATTCAAAGGACAAAATTAGAGAAATTTTAAGGGACTGATATATGCATTTTTAAATCTAAAACTTAAAGTTTACAAGGCGTAATTACCGAGCTGTGACGATTTTTAGGCCTATGATCCAACTTTTACAGATAAGTTATCTCCAAATAATATGTAATGTGATTTATCTTCCTAAGCGTCATTTCTCTGAAACTGTCTTGCGGGAAAATTGAATTTCAAAACGCAATTAGGATTATTTTCAAAATCATGGGTTTTTTTATTTTAGTAAAATTAGCTTTGCTGGGAGAGTACGCAAGCCACTGGCCACACTTCTACAACAAGGCCGACTGGTTTCTCGCGAGCGTGGTTATTATTGAAGAAATGAAGCTTCCAATGAAGAGTAAATAAAATTCAAAGAGCTAATATTAATTTCCGAATCATTGTAAATTCACTGTTATTAAATATTAGAATTTAATTGCTGCAGTCATATTAATAAGATTAGTGTTGATTTAAGCTTTATGATGCTCAGCGGGACGGCTCAGGTGGTTTCGGGAGGCGCGGGTTTGATCACCGTAGACTGCCCACTCTGACTTAGGATTCTTCTCTTTTTACTAGGAGAATGCTGGGGTGATTATCCCTCATTCCCCTCATTTCATTTCATACCCTCTTTTGAGATACGGAGCCTGACTGGGTAGTTTGATGGTGTGTGTTACACGATGGACATGTGCTGTGTATGTGAGTTTCCTCCTCTTCTGGAAAGAGATCAAGGCACTTGGATTTCTTTGTAGTGTTAAACTCCCCCTTTTACTGCCATGGCACCGCAGGCGATGACACTGGTGATACATGGAATGAAGATGGAGCTCCGGTGGAATGCGAAGGCGGGGGAAAACAGAGAACCTGGAGAGAACCCGCCACTGCGCCGCTTTGTCCACCACAAATCTCCCATGCGGTCGAACCCGGGCCGTCTAGGTGAGAGGCGAGTGGTCTAACCCCTCGGCCACGGCGCGGCCCACTTGGATATGTTCGTCAGGAGGAGCGCTGGAAGATAACTGCAGAAGTGTCTCTAATTGTGAACTGTATGGGTCCCGTAATATCCGTATCTGCCGCCACATGGTCCTGAGAACAACCCTTCGGATTATTCATCTCACCCCTTCCTGCCGAAGATTGCAAACGTTAAAATAGTTTTTGGCCGAGGTACTTAAATCCTCCTGTGCCCCTTGCGAGAAGAAAGGTTTCATAATTAAATTACTAACAACGAATTAGATTATTAAACTATATTTTACAGACTTTTTGCATTACTGTTTACATCGGCAGGCTGAGCGACTGACTGTTTGAAGAGGCCGCGCCGTGGCCAAATGTATAGACCACCCGCCTCTCACCAAGGTGACCCGGGCTCGATCCCAGGCGACAGCATATGGGATTTATGGTGGACAAAGCGGCGCAGGGGCGGGTTTTCTCCGAGTTCTCCGGTTTCCTCCGCCCTCGCATTCCAATGGTGCTCCAACTTCATTCCATTTATCATTAGTGTCATCGCCTGCTGTGCCGTCTGCAGTAAACGGGCGTTAACACTGTAAAAAATAACTGCGTGAAGCTGATTGTACACATAATCGATAGAGTTCAGTTTCTTCATTTATGACACATATGTTCAGTGAAACTCAATTAGATATAGCTAACGTTAAAAATACGTATATCGGTGCAGAACTAATTTCTTCATAGACGCATTCTCTGCGGGATGGCGACTATGGTGGCCACATAGAACCATTTTATAGGACGAATGGAAACAGATAGCTCCGCAATAACCTGTGAAGCTTGCATTCGGGTAGTCTCGGGTTCAATTTCCTCGACAGACTTCTCTGATCCTAGGTCTTTAGTGGTTTTCGTTGACCGGTAGGCGAATACTGAGGTGGAAATCCGCTTCACCGATTTCATTTTCACCATTTCCCTTTCATTCCGTTTCCTTCCAATACTTTCAGTATGTTCCTAGATTTCGTTATATGGGACGGTGCCAAGCAGATGTCGTGGATACTTTCTCCAAGAAAAAAGTGTATCAATGGCACTAAAGAACTGTTTGGTTGGACAAATCTTCGTCGACCTTTCCGGTCAACTCCGGCAGTTGGACGGAACTTCGAGTCCGGAGCTCTTGGGGGCTTCAGCGCGTCTCTATGTCCTGCAGCCCCCTGTGGCTCCTTCACTGCATGTCTTCCTCCTGGGGGTGGTAGCCGCAACACATCTATTTCGCGGGGCGCTACCTCCGTTGTACCCTCACCCAGGCTGTTGCAGTTCGCAGGGATCTGCCTGCAGTATGCCACATAGCTTGGCACTGGGGGTAAGCTGAATGAAGTGTTGGGATGTAGTGGCAGGTAGAGCAAGAATCAGTACTATGACCCTCCCCAATCACGTATTGGTTAACATGCCCGCTCTAGGCGGGCTGTGAGGTCTGTGGTTGATTACTCGCGAATACTTTAACTCAGCCCGGTATAGAAAACTCAACACAGTATAATGCAACAGCCTGTCCTAACCCTATGGCGACCCACAGTACTCTGTTCCAACTAAGGTGAATAATGAGTGGAATTGTGGCGTATTACAATGAGTTAATTTTAATTTTTAAAATCCGCTCTTTCTGCTGTTTTTCAGTCTATTGTTTGTTAGGCGAAACAAATAAAAGTCAGCATCTCTGTAACTGTAGTGCTCAATTACAGCTCGGTGGAGTAGAACGTAGCGAGGAGACCATAGACATTTTCATCTGATTTCATCACACCTTATGGACATTCAGTCTGTGGCGTGCTGACCTATAGCAGATTTTAGCTGACCGAGGTGGTACCGCGGGAATGAGTGCTACTCATTCGGAAGTTCTCGGGATCGATCCCTGGCACCAACGACTACGATCAATGGAACATTCGAAGCTGTTCCGGTTCTGTATTGGTTCATCTTCTACTGTGATCGTTCCTTCTTTATTCCCTGTACCTACTCATTACTCCCCTGTCATCTATTTCAAAGTTGTAGCACAAGGGGATGATTTTCTGCATGTTGCGGTGGGCGTGGAAGTGCACTCCGTAGAGGTTTCTCCCTGGCGATGTGCGGGAACAGTTTTTGGTGCTCTAGGGCGGGCCCCCCTTCGGGGGAGCTCTGGAGGCTCAGAGCTTATGAATGTGTCCCGGGTGGCGTTGGATATTTTCGATCTGGAAACGTTAGGTAACCCATCCATGCATGTCTGTCGCTATCCGGATATGTGATGGCTTTTCAGGTCTCTCCTCTCGTCCATCACTCCTAGAGATCAAGGTAGAAGCACAAGGGTCCGGGCCGCTTCCGTTCGTCCAAACCTTTACCTTTTCTTTACCAAGATTTTAGGCACATGGTAATTTTTGATAGCTGCAAGGACATTGCTTTTCGAATTCAAAATTCTTGCCGTAAATTACTGTCTTATACATTGTCATATAGTTTTTCTCTACGGCCCTCTCCTTTGGTCTACTCTACGGTCTCTCTGTCCCTCCCAACCTCTCTCTCTCCCTCTCTGCCGTTTCGTTTTAACGGAACACATTTTTTTTTATTCTAACTAATGACAGAGCGTATTTTAAATATATATATTAGTTTCTTTAGCACGTATGTTCAATATATGTACATAGTAGGGAAAGAAGACCGTCTCCTTAGCGCGGTGGTAGCGCGGCTGCTTGCAAAGCGTGAGATCTGGATTCGATTCCCGGTACCGGCGTAGGGATTTTCCCCAGCTGGGAGACTTGATCCGGGGTGCACTCAGCGCCGTGAGATCCCTGGGGGGCCAATTGATGGAGAAGTAGTGGCTCCAGGTTGAGAGGACCGCATTAATCGGCCGGGAGGGATTGAGGCGCTGACCACGATTCATCTTCAAATACTGCCCCCCCCCCATCCATGACGCCTGTCCTGGGCCGATATGGGGGACGCGCGGCCGGGCGGTAAGCCTTGGACCCTTGTGGGCTGTCGCGCAGGAGTTTAATTTTAATTTTAGTAGCTAGAGAAGGTGTCATGTACACAGTAGGTGCAGAAGGTATTATATTCCGTCTAAAAATTCGATACAAAGATTTCACGGGAAATATATGTTTTCAGACCCTCTGAATCCAAAAAAGGCATTTTTGGAAAGAAAAAAAAACTCTGTATGCGTGAGGGTGTGTGTAAAATAACAAGCTTGGTATTTAAATTCAGGATGTGATACGAAGATTTTCAAGAAAGTCCGAACTACGCTTTACGTGGAACAACTTTTGAAAGCTTTGATCTTTCTCAAAAATGCCTCCAACGATTTTGATTAAAATATCGTATACTGAAGATATTTACAGGACAAATAAAATGTATATCTTCAAATTCCTGAGAATAGCCTCTAAAGCCCTCTTCATTCTGAATGACATATGCGTAAGTGGTAAACCATAAGAGATAAACAAAAGCTTACAAAAATGTAGATCTCGTCAAAACTCACAATTTATGTCCTTTAATTTTTTTTTTTTTAGTTAACCGCTTACAAGGTAGTCATTGTATTTGCTTTCAATTTTTGCTTTTAAACTTTTCTCAAACAGGAAGTCGTCAATTTTTCCTTTGCTTCATTCTTGGTCATATAGAAAACCAAATTTCAATGAAAATGGCATAGCGATAACAATTAAAACTTTGAATATCGCTTTAGCACAGTGTATTCTCTTAGATCCCTTCTGTTTGTAAGGAAGTAAGTAATAAGATCATTTCGTTAATGTTTATATCGATTAGCATGGAGTAGAAATTAGAATAATCCTTTGTAAAGATGTTTGTAGAACAGGTAGAGAAACTCATAAGGAACACATAAGGAACATTTTTTTTGTTTAAATTTTGGTCTAACGGGAGCGGATATCTTAAAAACTGTCAAAAATTCATTTCTGAGTTTTGAAAGTTTACAGGACACAATGCAAGGTATTAATGAGTTGTTATTATTATTATTATTATTATTATTATTATTATTAATATTATTATTATTATCATCATTATTATTATTATCATTATTATTATTATTATTATTATTATCATTATTATCAACATTATCACATCATCTACGGTGTCGTGGCCGAGTGGCTAGCCCACTCGCCTCCCACTTAGGCGGCCAGGGTGTGGTGGATGAAGCGGTGTCTGGGCGGGTTTTCTCCGGGCTCTCCGGTTTCTCCCGCCACTCATTCCACCAAATGCTGTCATCCATTTCGCTGGCATTTTATATCATCCACTTCCACTTCGTAAACTACAGGGAGGGTAAGCCGAATGCGAAGAAAAATTATCATCAGTATTACGTGATACCTACAGAAGTGTAATCCTTTATCAGGAACGCTATTCAATGGTAAAAATTGATTTTGGATGTTTCAAAATCACTTTGCCACTACTGAATAATTTTACGTAAAATGCTCCAAACAAGCAAACATGTTATTTAATGTTTCCTTAACATTTTCGCAGTTTTTCTTTGGATTTAAAATCTAACTTTTGGAGATTGCGTATTCCACTGAAACTTAAATGTTTACAGTTAACTAGAGGCGTCAACATGTTGAAAGAGACTGAGAACAGCATATCTCGAAAGTGAAAAATGGGGGATAAATACCAGATTCCATACCCGTCTCGGACCGTAGTATTTCAGTAAAGTTTATACAACCCAAGCTTACTCAATACAAACATCCTCAGCATAATTTTTGCACTATCAAAAACTGCCTTAATGATTTTGCTTTAAACATGTTTGGATTATGGATATATGGATTAATAGAGTATATATCTTGCATTTTCTTTAGACCTCTTCATTCTAAACAAATCTGAAGTAACTAAAAAACCACAATCAGATAGATATGTACTTAGTATCAAAATGTAGAAATATTGAGATATAATTTATATCAAAGAACTTTTGTAGTATTAGCCACGTTTAAAATACTAGTTGTATATCTTTAAGTGTTCGCAGGTTGAACTCTCCTGTGGCATTTATAAATCATTTCTGAAAATATTAGTGCAAGTTTCGTCGTTTGTGACTGATAATTGACAACCGTTGTTTTTGTTTTCTGTTTCCTGCATGTAGCAAGTCCATATTGGAGAATTATATATTATTGCTGGCCAAAAATACATTTTTATGTAACACGTATAGGATAGTTACGTTTGATAATATATACTATTAAGGACTATGTGGATTTATGTTGAGAGAGAAAAGTCGACTGAGTGGTTACGTAAGATGTTTTATACTTTCTCTGGTATGTACAGTAAGTAAGGGAAATATTGCACTCCACCAAAAAATTGTATACGGATATTTCACCAGAAATACACAGACTTATTCAAAAAATAAGGCACTCTAAGAAAAAGAGGCGTGTTAGTTTTTCTGAGAACAGCACAATTAAAAAAACGAAAATTCGGTTATATACCAAACCTGGTATTTAAATTCATCTTCTAAATATGTGACACGTTTTCAACAGAATCCCGCGCAAAAATTACTGTTTATACTGCTACTTTTCGATAATTTTTATTTTCTCAAAAATCTCGTGTTCGTTGATGAGCAAGACGAATAAAACGCAGGTGAGTCATGTTTATGCCCCAGATCCCCAGTTTTACATAGGTGTGTGTGTCAATGAGTGAGTGCGCGCATGCGTGCGTATGCGGCGTGGGTGCGAGAGAGAGAGAGAGAGAGAGAGAGAGAGAGAGAGAGAGAGAGACAGAGACAGGGAGGGGGAGTAAAATTCGAAGCTGACAATAAAGTAGTCATCACAGTTTAGGTGGAAGCTAACTAAGTTTCTTTAAGTACAAAGTTGTTTAAAATCCAACTTAGGAACGGAGTAGGAAATATTATCATTTATCATGGCTGCCAGCCATTTACGATAACGCATCTCTAAAATTTGGGTATTCCATTGTATGTGAGATATCTTGTTGAAATTTTTATCAGTTATTACGTAATTAAAGGTGTTTTTCTGCAATGTTTCTAAATTCTAGTTTGGATGGTTATTTCAATAATACTGTTTTACTGTCCAAACTCATTGTTGTAATAAAAGTGTTCAACACGATGTATTTTTTAAACTATTTACAACAAAATTAAAGTTTTACAGTAAATAACGTTATAAACAGATATATTATACAGGGTGTTAATGAACTACACCGAAATAATTTAAGAGATTATAGAAGTGTCTGTTATGAGTAATTTCAGATACAAAACAAAACACAGTTATAAGGTGTTAAACAAATTAGTTTCAAATGCAGATAAGTTGATATTAAATCAAAGTCAGAGGAAAACCTGGCTTGGAATCTGTTTAAAACTGACACTGCGCGTTTTCTAGATTTACCGCCATAAAGTTCTCTCAAATATCGAACAGATCACCGTGCGCAAATCTTGCGTTATGTAGCCCACTCTAGAGGCGTTTATTTAATTGCTCCTGTGACTTAATGTGTAGTGCCAAAAGCCGATGGCCCGAAGTTCAGAGGTTCGTTTCCAGTCATGGATTTAACCTTTTGTTTTTCTTCTTTTTAGGTCCATACGAAGAAGTGCTGCTTGGTGTGGAGAGATTCGAACTCTAAAAGAAATACTGCCTATTGTGCGAAGTTAATGGCATAACCACTACACTAGAAAGGTACGCTTTCCAACTGCCCTTCGTTTTTGTTGTTGTGTTCTCGAATGGTATCATCATCCAGTGGCGGATTAGTACTTCAGAAACTAATATCCGAAACTTCGAAATTTGAAGACACACCCACGGTTTTCTATCTCAAATTACTTGTTTAAGACATCTCTTTATTCTCTGAAAATATTTCGGTGTAGTTCATTAACATCCTATATACGACGTTTATATTAACCCTAATTACTATTGGATAAACATCTGATGTGTTCCATTCACATGACTTTCACTACCTACTCTGCGAAAAACTTCTCACAAAAGATTATTCTTATTTCTACTTCATACTAATCGCGATTAGCATTAACAAAATAGTTTATTTCTTAGTTCCTTATAAGAAGAAAGTATCTAGAAAAGGGAATACACTAGACTAAACCGATTGTCAAATGTTTTAAAGGCTGTCGCTATGCGATTGTCATTGAAATTTGCTTTTTTACATGGTCAAGAGCAAAACAGCAGAAACACGGGCGATATCGTGTTCGAGAAAATTATTTTAAAATTGAAACCAATAACAAGGAATATCTTCTACAACAAATATGTAAAACCATAAATTGTGTGTTTTGACCAGACCTACACTTTTTGTTCAGTAAGTTTTAGTCTAGCACTTAGCGTTTACAGTTATAGAAAAATCATCCAAAATAAGAGGTCTTCAGAGGCTATTCCCAGGAAATTCAAGATGTGCGTTTTATTTATCATGAAAATATATTTAACATACGGCATTTTAGTCTAAAACGTTATAGCCATTTTTGAGAAAATCAAAACTTTAGAAAATGTTTCCATGTAAAGTGTAGTCTGGGATAAGGGGATTTTCGCATCCTTGGGAGAAACTAAACTTAAATAACAATTTTGGTATTTAAGGACTTTTATTTTTTGAGTTATGCTGCGCGCACACACACATACACTCACAAACACACACACACACACACACACACACACAGACGGAAATAGAGACAAATGGCTTGTTATGGATTCAAAGGTCCTCAAATTATGAATATTTATGGCGAAATCTCGACATCAAATTTTTGACTGGAATGCAATATCTTCTCTATCTATTATGTACATTGTTCATACGTGCTACAGAAAGTAATTATCAATTTTTGTTCTCTCCGAAACTCTTGGAATTTTTCAAAAGTTAATTTATTTTTCAAAATTGGACCATTAGTTCGAAAAATAAGTATTTCCTTTAATGTACTTTTGAGAGGCAGCAAAATTGTGTTTTAAAGAATTTGGTGAAATCTTGCATTCTATGGAGAATTTTGAGTATTGAAAAATGATGAAAAAAGCTAATGAGAAAACAAGCTTTAAAGTTGGGTGTGCCTCACTAACTATGCCCCTGTCCATTTATTGTATCAGTTAACTGGTAGTTTAGATACGCTGACTGGAACATCCATATAGTTTCTTAGTTTGGATTTTATATTATCCTATTTTTCTCCACTTGCTTACCCTTCTCATTCGGAGGATTTAACCCCTGGTATGAACGTGATAAAGTAGATTATATGAAGTGTAGGCGAAATGGAGATAGAAAAGGTAATGATGAAGCAATTGGTAGAATGAATGGTGAGGGAAACTGGAGAACCCATAGAGAATCTGCCCAGACGCCAATTCGTCTACCAATAGTCCGACCTGTGGCCTCCTGGGATTGTATCTGGCCCGCATAGGTGGGAGGTGATCTCTCTAACCACTCTATCATATTATTTTATTATGAAACAAAGTAAAATTTGTCACAACTTTTGATGATATTTCTCACATGAACAACCTTTTTTTCGCGAAACTGTCTGCCAATTAAATTATACATTTTAATTTGTAACGCCAGTGGAAGGCACTTTTTAACTGTGGCACTTTTTCACATGAAATTAAAGGTTGTTATCGTTTTAATAGCTTTCATTCCATAACCCACTTTCTATGCAATGGAAATAGCTTCTGAAATATGAAATAGCTTCAGCTCTGTTAAATAATGATGAATTTGATTTTGAGTTAAGGTTACCTAAATTTTCTTTTAATTCCAATGAAATGCTCAGGAGCTAAGACACTTACTATTGTTATCATTTCATATTTACTTATTTCATGAAATAAAAGCAATTTTCAGCTTATCTAAAGCATAAAATATAATGGGTTAATCTTCGATGCTAATGACAGCCCGCCACTTCCACAGCGTTGCTATAGCGCTGCCACAACCAGCTCGCTTACCTTGGTGCATATACTTTAATACGGCACTGTGCTGCGCAGTGGGAGTGGTCGGTTTGTCCTCAATAGCGGTGATGGTCAGAACAGCGCCGTTTTGTAATGGAAGAGTGCTCGCTAAGGTAACAGCGCCCACGCAAATTCTTTCAATCCTGAATGTGCAGCTGCGTACTTCAAGGAATGTAGCGGGGGTATCATTTGTTTCATTTTTCGTAAACAATTATCAGTGCAGAAACGTTTTAATCTTCAGCGTCATTTTAATGCACTGCATGTTAACGATTATTCAGCTCTAGAAACTGATAACTACACAGTTTATAATTGTTTAATTGGTAGACCTCTTTGTAATATTACCGCCGTAGAGCAGTTTTAGTTTGTTTTATATTAGTGCAAGTTCCCAGAGACAAAATTCTGCTTAGTGTCCACTAACATATTAGTATCGCTCCTATAGTAAAAGATGTTGCATATATACACACACACATATATATAGGACTAAAGGCTATAATTGATTTCTGTTGGGTTGTTCTGTCTAACAATTGTAATTTAATACCAGGTACAAGAGCAATCTTAAGCCATGTACATATAACAGTTTGTGGCGTATTCCTTCTCTACTATTTTATCCTTAATATTTTATGGTAGTGTAACTACACATAACTGGATGTGAAGTAGTGTCTGACTTATAGGCGTACCTTGCCGGCACAGACCAGCGACCTTCAGCACCGCGCGCACAGTGCAGATACGGCATGCTTGGGAGTTGGTTGGCCGTGCTATAGAGCAAATCCGCTCTTGCAGTAGCGTCGACGGCCCGATGATTCTCTTTAGACAGTACTAACGAACGAACCCATATGAATGTTTATAACGCCCCTCTGTGTCTACGTAAGCCGTGAAACTGCTGAACATATTATTGAACCCTCGATGAATTTCTGCAGCCGAAATATTGGAAAACCCATGACGGGTACTATCTTCTAATTCTTTGAGCTTATGGGGATTTGTAACATAAATTTATGCATAAGCATTCTACACAGATAATAATCACATGGATTTAGATTTCGAGAGCGAGCAGGCCAGTCAATTATTCTGTCATCAGAAACACGTTGCAATGCGAGGCAGGGATGTCATGAATTTCTTACCGCGGTAGTCCCTATATTGTCTAATGTTTCGTTGGTTAAAACAAATACGGTCAGTCTATGTTCTTTTTACACGCCACACTACGTTAAGCAATTAGGGGAACTATTGTATTTCCTACCAAGAATTCACCGGAAATACACGTGTTGAGACTACGTTCAAATAAAGGGATCCGTATGTGTGCGTGAGTGTGTGTGTGTGTGTGTCTCTGAACAGCATAATTCAAAGTACAAAGTTGATATTTATGTTCAGCATCTATCAAGGATGGGAAACGAAGATTTATATGAAAATCCCTCACACCAAGGTACCCTTTACATGTTCATTTTTCGAACAATTTTATTTCATCGAAAATACCTCTAAGGATTTAAATTAAAATGTCATATGTTTAAGATATATCCATGAAAAATGAGATTTATATCTTGAATTTTCTGACAATATCCCTTGAAGTCTTCTGCATTCTGGATATCTTTTCTAAAACGTAAGAGATAGACGAAATCTCGCTGCATAAAAATTTAGACCTCGTTAAACCACAAATTTAGGGCAGCTATATTTTTTGTGGAGCAATTATTTGTTATTGGTTTAAATTGTCCAATATTTAATACTTTATTCTTTTTTTTTTTATCTTCGTCATGCAAGGAGAACCAAATTTCATTGACAAAACACAGCGTTCCGCTCTTAAAAGATTTTACTATCGCTTTGACTTGTGTATCTCCTTATTGGCCTTGTACCTACAAAAATTGTGATATAAAATAATCTGTGCTAATGTTTATCTTGATTAGCATTAAGTACCTAGGCGAATAAGCTTTTTTTTTAAGAATTGTTTGCTGCAAAATATGTAGATGGAGTTATGTAAATCTAACATACTATTCTCTTCTTTTTGTCAAACATAGACCCAGGAAGTAAATTGTCTAAGAACCCTCAAGCTCGAGATTATTTAGAAATAGTAACACCATGAAATTCTTGTATAAGTGCAAGCTGACAGTTCACATATGATTCTATTCAAGCAAACGTTAACAGAACAAACATTGCTCTCCAGTATGTACTATAATATCTACATACGGTAAAATATAAAATAGACAGCTTAAAATTAACACCATTTCCACCATACAACATGCCAAGCAACCTTACATTGAACTAAAATGCTGTTTCTCTCAGTATGTGTTTGAGCTAGGCTACCGTTAAATAAGATCATTCAACCCAATATCTACTAGAGCAGATCTGGTGGCTGCTGGTTGATGATATATAACAAACTTAAAATATTCTTTTTAAGCTACTCTTATTTAATTGTTTTATTATAATTTATTCAGAAATTGATTCATGACCAGTTTCATTTCTCTGAGGATATGAAAGTGTGGTTATGACACTGCTTACAAATTTCTAATTATTTTTTATTTCGGGAGCCCAACACTGCTTCAGTTTGCTGTGGCTTTGAGGTAGTCTATATGCTTAAAAATTCTGTATTCTAACATAACTGGCATTCATAATTTGTAATCATAAACTGAGAAGTAATCCAATTGTTAAATATTTTAGCTAGAGGAACAGCCCTAAAGGAACTTATTAAGCAATAATAATCATTTTGATCAAATAGTTTTTTTGAGTTAAGCCATAAATAAGCAACCCTGGTAGTGAATTAAAGGATACAGATATTAATGAGAAAAACTATACCAGATATCAGGTTGGACTGTTTTCAGGATGTAGCTATATATTGTGACGCAGCTACGTGCCGAGTTATGCAGAGATGCAGAGAGACAAGCAGCTCACTCACCCAGCGTAAACGCCAGAAACGCTATCAAGAGATAACGAGCATATTCTGGAATTGGGCTCTCTCACGCCTCTCGAACATTCTAAAACTGTCTAGAAATTGTCAGCTGCAATATAGGCGAGCGTTCTCGCAGGTGTGTTGGTGAGTGCATTTCTGATGCGATTTCAAGTGTAGTTCTATATGTGCACTTGTAAAGACGGTTGTGAAATACGTTTCTACTGCAGCGAAAGATTAGAGACGTATAATGTTCGACTACGAGTGAGAAAACAATCTGAAGAAGAGGCTGTTTGGCGCATATTTCACTATGCAGCTACGCTCAATGCCTTCTAAATTCAGCAATCTACTTTTATTCAATGAACTTATTTACCAGATTTTTTTCAATTATGGCACCGTTTGATTAAGTCTATTATCACTATGTTTATAAATAAACATAACTACTATTAACACCAAAGTATATAAAACAACATTCCTATTATCTTGTTAATCAGCTAAAAATTGAATACAGTTTTCAGCATTGCTTTATGAAAATGGCACAAAATGCCATTCATATGAATAGTTATTCGAAACACTTGAAGAAAATAAACCCCACATATTTGTAAAGAACGAAACTACATAAACACAGAACACAGAAGGTGCTATATTTAATAGCAGTGCTAATTTTCGCAGCAAAATTTCACATAAAACAGGATACAACTTATCTCTCAGCTCCAAAGGATGTAGGAGCTATGATTTTTTTGTAAAGAAGGCAGTGAAGAATTCACACAAAATGGTAAATGTAGTAATATTTACAAAATATATATTTTAAAAAATGTGATGTATTCTACTCACTTAACTTTCTCTATCTCTCCTTCAACAAACGCTTATTATTCTGTGTACTTCGAACTAATCGAACTGCACATTAGCGAAAAATGGTTTTGTTGCATATTTTCTTATATTTTCAAGAGGAATAAAACGGTAAAATATTTAAACAGCAGGTGGCTATGTGATGACCTTGTAATTCTGTTCTGTTTAACCAGAAATGAAAAAAATGACCATACCGACCTCTCTATAATGTGAAGTATAAGTATTTTTGATTTAAAAAACAAGGAATATATTGGAAACGGTTGCTCCACAAAAAGATAGTTTACATAATGTCTATGTTTTAACGAACTCTACTTTTTTATACCGTAAGATTTTGTTTAGCTCTTACGGTTATGCAGAAGTCATCCAGAATGAAGAAAGCTTCAAAGGCTATTCCCAGAAATTCAGAGTATGCTTTTTATTTCTCATGTGAATATCTTTAATAAGTGGCATTTTAAAAACAATGTTAGAATCAAACTTTATAAAATCCTAAATTCCAATAAATCTTCCGAGTTTAGGATAGGGTATTTAATTCATTGCCTTTTTACCTTCTCTAGCCCCGTATGTACAATGTACATAGTGAATAGAGAAGGTACTGTATTTCACCCAAAAATTCGATACCGAGATTTCACCGGAAATACATGCTTTACGACCCCCTGAACCCAAAAAAATATTTTCAGAAAAAGATCCGTGTGTGTGAGTGTGTGTGAGTGTCCATGGACAGCATAGCCCAAAAACGAAAAGACGGTTAATTAACAAACTTGGTATTTACGTTTGGTATCTTCCAAGGATACGACACGAAGATTTTCCTGAAAATTTCCCTATCCCAAACTACCCTTTACATGGATAAATTTTCGAAAATTATATTTTTCTTAAAAATGGTTCTAACGATTTTGATTAAATACCACATATTAAAGCCATTTCCATCACAAATAAAAATGTATATCTTGAATATTCTGGGAATAACTTTTGGATGAATTTTGCTGAATTTTGCATAATTAGTAAACCATAAGAGAAAAACAAAAACTTGCTACACAAAAAATGTAGATTTCGTTAAAATAAACAATGTAGGACATGTTCATTTTTTTTTTCGAGTTTACCACTTTCGAGATAGTCGTTGTTATTGGTTTCAATTGTAAAGTACTTATACTTTTCTCAGATAGGAAGTGTTCTTTTTTTTTTGTGTGTGTGTGTGTGTGCTCCTGGCCAAGCAAAGAAGCGATTTGCAATGAAAATCGCATAACGACAGCTTTTAAAACATTTGACTATCACTTTAGCATAGCGCATTCCTTTAGTTCCCTTCTACTTATAAGGAACTAAGTAATAAAAACATTGTGCTAATGTTTATCTCGATTAGCATCGTGTAGAAAGAAGAGTATCTTTTATAAGAAGTTTGATTGTAGAGCAGCTAGAGAAAGTCATGTGAGTGTAACACAACAGGTTTTTTGACGGTGTATCACCTCTCCAATGGCTGACTGATGAATAAATATTGAGACTTTATGTGTCGTAGAGCTATTTCGTTTCGGTTCTCATCGGAACATTTTCCCTGTACATTCCTGGTTTGTATCGAAACTGTTGTGTTTTACTCGTTGCATGAAGGCTGATTTTACCCGAACCTCACGGAGAGGTTTCAATAGCTATTTGCAATCTCGATAAAACGCAGCACGTTTAATTTGCTACCTGTTACTATTAGCTGTTTGTGCTAATTTTGCTGCGCGAATGAATATTACTGGTGATGCAACACTACGACTTTTTTAAAAAACAAAGAAAGAGAAACAAAAATAAAAAACAACATGAATACATATACAACAATGTTGCTTTCCATGCAGTAGTTTGTATGCGATAAAAATTAATAAAAGACTGTGTTGTAGAAATCTGATATTATGAATCAAATGAGGCAAGCATTTCCAAAAAGTAACATATATACTGTTATAGTACTTTGAAATGTTATATTCACATGACTTTCTTTCCCATTAAGTTTGCATTATATCGCTTCCAGAGGCATATTAAGCCTTATCTGTTCCACGTCAATAAAGGTACACGTTTGTAGAAATGGATCAAATACACATTTCTTGTAGCCACACAGGTGTGATTAAAAGTGGCCCATTTCCATAGATCGCAGTAGAGTTCTTTCCTTCCGTAAAATTTGCAGTCTCTGGTATCAATTCTTAATATCACTGGCCTGAAAAAAACAACTCAGGGAGGAAACTAAAAATGAATACTAATGTGAATAGATGTGAAATGTAGCGGTGATTTAGATACCACCTCTATGAAAGAGCTTCACTACGAATGACACATGCGGAAAGCAAATCCAATTCAGTATAATTTGGCCTTGTAGAGAAGGGGCTGAACAATTGTATCCATGTGTCCTTAAACTGGACACTGCAACGAAGAGTCTGAGAGCTTTCTTCAGCGAAATTATTCGTACCTCGTTATTGTGTAATCAGCACCAAAACTCATATAAGCACGGTCATAATGGTATTCTGCAAATAGTTGTAACCTTACCCTTCAGTAATTCAGTCATACTTGGGGGATAACATACCCTCCCACTCCAATGTTTAGTATTATACGTAAGGAGCAAACGTGGTCAAGCTGGTGTCTTTACCAACTTAAACGGCCGCGTTCCATTATGGACCATATTTTGTACTTCAGCTTACAAGAGGATTCTGGAGTTTGAAGTTATAATCAAATTTTAAAAAGTACGTCTCTACTACATTTTGACTTTGAAAATCCATACTCTTTTCATGGCATCGCGAAAAAGAACTGAATGTTCACAAGATTTAAAAAAATAATGAAATTTTGAAAAATCCAAGTGCATAACAATGGATATTTTAGAAGTGGATTTCCAAAACGTATTTTAAATAAATTTCCTGTTTTTAAAACATACAAAATATGTCAAATACATTTCTAGGAAAATCGTATTATTTTGTTTGGTGGAACATAATATTTCCTCTACTTACGAAGCAGTGAAAGTAAACTTGAATAATATCTTTTATAGTTTACAATTTGTAAAAATTAATTCGTGATGAAGATGGCATCACAGGCTTTTCCTAGAAAATCAAAGATATACATAGATTTGATTTGTCATTTAAACATTATAGGCATATTTCCGATTCGTAAGAGGCATTTTTGAGAAAATAATAAATAACGAAAATGTTCTAGGTAAAGGGACGTTTGAGATGCCAAAAATTTTCAAGAAAATCTCCCCACCCCAAAGCATCCTTTACATTGAAAATATCCCATTATTCTTTTATTTTCTCAAAAATACTTCTTACGATTTTTATTCAAATGCCATATGTTTAAGATACTTGCAGTCCTAATTATTAAATTTACATCTGGAATTTTCTGGGATGATCCTGTGAAGTCCTCATCATTTTGAATGATGCTGTATGATTTTTATAGCCAGGAAGCCAAGGAATAGACAAAGCTTGCTACACAAAACCATAGATCTCGTTAAACAAACAAATTACATTTTTTGTGGTTTTAACTATTCCTCAAATATTCATTGCTATTCGTTTTAATGTTCAAATAATTTTATATCTTTCTTGAAATTTTAATTGGCCATTCGTTTGTTTCACTTGGTCGTGCAAAGGATGAAATATCAGACGCAGCGTGTAGCGACCCGCTCTTTAAAATTTGGTTATGGCTTCAGCTTACTGTATATAAAACAAAATGTGTAATGAAACATGTATCCCACATTTACCTCCTTAAACATGAAGCAGATAGAAAAGTAAGCCCTTATAAGAATAATTTGTAAAAGACGTATACAAATAAATAATATTAGGTAGAGAAGCCATATGAGAATAACACATCAAATACCGAGCGGGATGCCTCAGGTGGTTTTGTCTGTGGTCCGCATTCGGGAGGTTGCAGTTCGACTCCCGTGGTCGGCCTACCTGACGCATGATTTTTGGGGGGTTTCCCTAGGTCGCCAAGCGAATGCTAGGTATGTTTCCTTCATCCGCCGAAATCCTTGTCCCTCCATGTCGTTTCCGTTTAACTTCATGCATATTTCAACCCGTTGGTTTCTTTCAGGGCTTCAACTGTCGGCGATGGTGCTCAATGCAGTGTGGTAGGGAAAAATGATGCTCACTGTGAATCTCTGTCCCCCGACTTCAACTAGATGAAGACCGCCCCCTGTGTGGAGTGCCCGGTCAGTCTGTCCGGTAATCTGTCTGGTAACCATAGGAACCCTCTCATTCCTGTGGTGTCACTCCTGGTTCTGACCGCCTAGTGTAGCCTTTCAGCTCATCCCTCCCTCCATGGGGCGTTCCCTCGTGGACATAGGCACAATAGCTAGACCCCTCCATCCGGAATATATTCCTATTCCTAACACAACAGATAAGAGAGTGAGATAGCTGAGGCCGTAATGTCTGAGACCCGCATTCAGAACATCCCGGTTTCGATTTCCTACGACCGCTCACTCTGACCCATGGGTTTTTCGGGGTTTCTTCTGGTCCACAGGCGAATATAGGGCGGTTCGTCTTCTACAACGACTTTCTTGTTCATCATTTCCTGTACCCATCACTTCCATCCATCTCTATCAGGGTTGAAGGAGATGACGAAGGGGTGCGGCGGGTTGCGGCTGCTCAGTGGCTGCGCTCTGAAAAGGCTTCTCCCTTGTGTTGTTGCGGGGTCTTCCCGGTCAGGACCTGCTTTTGTGATCCCACGAGTGCGACGCTCCTCGTAGTGCCTCTTGTGGAAGTGCGCCAAGTAACGACGGATACTTTCTGTCAGGAAACGTTAGAGACCCCGCCCATGTTTGCGCCAGTCATCAACTAGATTTGGTTGCCCTTCGGTTCTCTCCTCCTCCTATCCATCCCTCCCTTCCATGGGTCATGCAAGTCGGATGAGGGCCGCCATGTCCTATGTGTGGTGCTTCGCTCCAGAGACTGGGAGCCCCATGCGGCTACTATTCCTAATCCTATATCAGATATACAGGATTACTACAAAATATATAGACAACTTCAACTGCCTGTAAAAAAAAACTATTAGAGATAGCAACCTAATTATTTTGGAGGTATGTTGAGAAACTCTCAGTTTTGTTTGTTACTATTGGTAACGCTGTAGTGTTTTGTTTGTTGTTGCAGAAGCTGAAATGGCAGAAAATCCTGTGGAAAAGGCATATTGCGTGTTGGAATTTGCTAGAACGCAATCAGCAACTACCGCCTGCGGTGCCATTGGTAGTTAAAGCGGGCGTTAAACACTACCAAAAAAAAAAAAAAAATCAGCAACTGTTGTCCAACGACATTTTAGAACACGTTACCACAAAACGCCACCGACTAGACAGTCAATCTACGACTGGTATAGAAAATTCGAGACAACGGGATGTTTGTGCAAAGGGAAGAGCTCGGGAAGGCCAAGAGTTTCGGAAGAAAACGTTGAACGTGTTCGTTCTGCCTACATAAGAAGCCCACAGAAATCGACATCTAGGGCAAGCATGCAATTACAAATTCCACAGCAAACTGTATGGAAAATTTTGCGGAAGCGACTGCACATGATGCCTTACAGATTACAGATGTTGCAGTTTCTGAGTGAAGAAGATAAGGTCATACGGCGTGACTTTTGCATCGACATGTTGCGACATGATGAAGACGATGCTGGTTTTTGTGAGCGCATCATTTCATTTTTGTGGTAACGTGTTCTAAAATGTCGTTGGACAACAGTTGCTGATTGCGTTCTAGCAAATTCCAACACGCAATATGCCTTTTCCACAGGATTTTCCACCATTTCAGCTTCTGCAACAACAAACAAAACACTACAGCGTTACCATAGTAACAAACGAAACTTTGAGAGTTTCTCAACATTTCCCCAAAATAATTAGGTTGCTATCTCTAATAGTTTTTGTTTTACAGGCAGTTGAAGTTGTCTATTTCTTTTGTAGTAACCCTGTAGTTTATCAGAACTCTTGTTTTCAGTTTTGTATCAGAGCTCGCCTTATTTAACCTTTAAAGTGAAATCTTGAAACGGTGAAGAAATACATTTCGCATACTTCTACGCATAGAATAAAGTTAATGCTCGAATTTATGGTTAATGCACATGAGTTGTTGTTTACTCAGAAATACTGACTGTGATAGGGAAAAGACGAGTTTCGGTAATGTGCCGAATAAACCTTATCAAACACATAGTCAATGAGTAGATATCTAGAGCTTAATGTGCTCGGACCCTAATGTTCTAACAAGGTTTATATATTGAAATCCTTCAAAACAATGAGCAAAATAGTTAATGCATGCACTCTAATACAGACTGATGGTGATTGTAATTATAGTTCTCCTTGCATTATTACACACAGCTTACAGTAATCCCTCCTGCAGCATGACTTAGCTTGCTGTTTCCCTAATGATCCTATGTTGTGCTCCGAACGGGCTCCTCAACTACACCCAACAATAAGGTTATAAGTCTGCTTTCTAATGTCACAACTTTAAGAGCTGTTATATAAAGATCACTAATCTTTGTTCAGTTTAGTCACTTTTATTTAGCAAGTACGAATAACTGCTCACTAACAGTTATTTATGCTATATAAAATTAGATCAAGACTATCAAATTACGAATTTACCAGGTGACCTATTTCACGTTTGCAAATAACGATTCGCGCGTTTTAAAAATTGCAGAACTCCACGGAATTAGACCCCTTGTAGAGTTAAATCAAAATATTAGGCACCGTAAAACACCCGATGCATACGACGACGTAGTGTTTTACTCTGTTGTTATTATTATTATTATTATTATTATTATTATTATTATTATTATTATTATTATTATTATTATTATTATTATTATTATTATTATTATTATTATTATTATTATTTTTACGCATTATACCCTAGCGTGAAATCAAAATATCTAAGTATTCTAACAAAAAACATGCAAACGCTAAGGTACGTAAAATTTCACTGTACTATGGTTCTCAAGATTGCATGTTCTTCGTTATGAGTGTTCCATGTTTTATTTTTATTCTGCCAAGTACATTAATAATGTTGAAGATGATGATAATAATAATAATAATAATAATAATAATAATAATAATAATAATAATGATAATGTTAATAATGCTAGTAGTAATAATAATGATAATAATAAAAAAATAAAAATACTGATGATGATAATAATAATAATAATAATAACAAAAGTAATAATAATAATAATAATAATAATAATAATAATAATAATAATAATAATTAAAACACTACGTGGTCTCAGGTGTTTTTTTTTCTTATTGCAGCGGTTTAATGTTTCGATTTAACCCTGTAGTGGGTCTAATATTTAATGTTAAACAAAAACAGCCTATTACACAATTACAAAATTAGTTATTGGCGTATACTGATAGGTGAAATATACTTTATAATTACTTGTAAATCTAAAATGTGACTTTATTCTCTAAAAAATAACGGTTCTGTAATCTAAGAGGAAATCATTATGGACTCTAGCACAACCACCTCTTAATGAGCGCAGGATTCCTTCACCTTTCACATTAATATGCAAGAGGAGAAGAACAAAGGTCGCTCTCTCAATCTCTCTTTCTCTTACAACGCCACTGACCGGCGTATGCTTGGATTTACCCTGAGGAGTTCTGTAATTCTTTTTGTCTGTTGTACCTAGATTTTCTACAACAAATTATGGTAATCAAAAACCATTTTAAGTCGTTTGCCACTTAGTGGTAAAAACGGATTATTTCTCTAGTAAAATTTTTGAGATCCGAAACCTGATAATAAATGTGCTTTTGTTAAGCAAGTTAAATTTAACGCATGTAGCTTATTGTGTGTTTATATAGCGGTCATAAAAATATATATGTCCGTTTTAGCACGATAAACTGCAACGGCAACTAAATCCGCTACCTGTTATTACTTTGTATTACTGAAAATAAGAATTAAAATATTATAGATGCAGTTTCTGACTATAATTAAAATTTAACTAACATTTTATAAGAAATATTATTTTAGTTGTTTTCCTTCTCAATATTTGCTCAACTTTTGCTAAATTCTAGTTAGCATAATTTAACTTACAAAAACTGCCGAGTTAGGTTTTACTTATCAGTGGAGACGGTGAGCGGGTCGAGCTCATTGCGATGGGTTAAACGTAGGTCTGTCTCACCAATTCTCCACTCGCCAGCTTTAACTTGAAATAGCCCCGTTTCGTTCTGAAACTATTTAAACGCACCAAGTGATATCTGCACGCGTCAAATGCGGGGTATGAATGTAT
This sequence comes from Hymenopus coronatus, assembly GCA_030762935.1. Classification (NCBI taxonomy): domain Eukaryota; kingdom Metazoa; phylum Arthropoda; class Insecta; order Mantodea; family Hymenopodidae; genus Hymenopus; species Hymenopus coronatus. The sequence goes on along the minus strand of CM060900.1, from coordinate 436,458,823 downwards.
GCAAAGCAGCAACATTCTAAAATAAGTTGCAAGCCCGGGACTTAAGTACTTATTGAGTTTGTAAGTCGCCATTGAGGTATGACATCTGAAAATAGTTTGAGATGCCCTTATGGTCTACCGGGAAAAACGAGACAGTTCGAGAATTTACTACCGTGCCGGCATATGATCAGAGCAACTGAATGGAACCAGGAGGTCCGTTGTTCAAATCCCAGCTATGGCGGTGATTTTTGAGTCTGACTCTACCTCTACAAGTAGCAAGAGTATTTGCATACTACAAGAAGTAGTTTTCTTCTATTCGCATTTTTAGGAAGTAATATGAAATAATATGCTGTTATATAAAACAATAAAGTATCATATTATGTTAAAAATAATTAAAGACAAGATTTCGGACAAAAGATACATTAGTCCGAGCGAAGTGACGTCAGGGTTACGTGTGCGACTCGTATTCGGGAATTACCGGCTTCGATCTCCGACGACCGCCCATTCTGACCCATGGGTTTTCCGTGGTATTCTCGTGTAGGCAGTGATTGCTAGAATGGTTTCTCCTCTGCCACAACTTTACTGTGCAAAATTTCCTTGCCATCAGGTTCAGAGCTGAAGGACTAGGCGACGGTGTTCTGCCAGTTACGGCTGGGCGGTGATTTTACTCTGTAGCTCTAATTAGCCTCTGAGTCCATAGATTAGGTTTCTCTTAGATACAGTATTTTTCAGAACATACTCTCGGCGTAACTTTGTAGTTTGGGTTTAGGTGGTTTGCGGTTGGAAAACAGCCCTCGTAGTTGCCAAGTCTTCCGCTTTTTGGTCCCTTAACTGAGGCGCGAATCTCGACTTGCAAGCAGGGTCTTCGAGTCTCCAGGAAACAGAGATTTTACTACGTTGCCACTCTCCTCTAGTACAGGCTCGTCTTTTGTTTGCTAATGGTTATTGTCCAGTGGCAAGGGGGAGCGATCCCATATGAAGGTCATCATGTTTTGGAGAAAACTATACAATCTCCTTTGGATCAATAGTTCCAATACCTCACACTGAAATATTAATTACGAGACCGTGTCCTCCTCTACATCAGCGGTCAGCAAGTACTGAACCTGTGACGTCAAAGCATACGAACGGCAACAGAGTCTTATGTGAAGAGTAGTCAAGAGCAGTGCACTCAAGCAGTGGTAAGGACGTGGAGGCTCATGTTGTAAAACTAGGACTTTTATTTATGGACGCTCCTTAACTGATGTGGCTATCTGTGTCCCATTCTACATTGGGCGCGAAAGACCGCTTAATTTTGCTCAGAGGCTTCTTTATCAGGCTTGAGCTTATTTTACGTACCGTAAATCTACGACATAGGACCAACGGCTTTACTTCCCTTCCGAAGGAGCCGGTCCCCATGGCCGCGCTCGCCAAGGCGTCCCGCTTTGGTGCTTCGTAGCGCTGGGGATCGTGGGTTCGAGTCCCGCCTTGGGCATGGGTGTTATATGTTTGTGTTTATGCGTGTGTTGTAAAAGTAAGAAAACAGCAATCCAGTAATAATACAGAAAAACAAGGTAAAAAAAAAAGTATATAAAAGTAGGGTATACAGTGCCGGAGTCCCGATCACACTCCGGTACCGTATTTTAAAAAAATAAAAAAAAAAAGGAAACCATGCTAAGGATGTTACATCCCAAAAAATCTATGCCCTCCACCACGTTTGAGCCCGTGACCTTGGGAACTAGAGGCTAGCATATTACCCCTAGATCACGGAGGTCGACCGCTCTCTGTTGTAGTTCATTGCGTCACGCGTATCGGCTGAAAGCTTCATTTATAATATACACTGCATGTGGTGACCTGTGCTTATGTAAAAGCTATTTGTTATGTTGTATTCACAGTGCTTCATTTGTTGTTTACTACTGAAGGGAATAGTAAATTGTGGTTGCATTGTTTTGTTATATTTACTATATATTACAGTGAATTAAGCTTAATTATGAAATGTAGTTATTTTATTTGTTACTAAAAGTAATCTAGTTGTAAATGATTCGGATTCCAATATTGAATATTAGTTTTGATGAACTGAAATTTGTTTACGTTTGTTAATAATACACGCAGACAAATAAATGAGAGTTGATTTAGGGCCGCAGTGAGGAGTATTGGGGTTAAACCACCCAGGAGTACTAGCAGGAACATCTAGATTACGTTTAATATGAGCTTATAATAAGCTTGTGTTGCCTTATTATATATTACTGAAACTTTGGCATGCCATTCGCGTTTCGGAAAGCAGAACCGAAGACCTCATTGGCTTATACAAATAAATTAAACACTTTTAAATTCCCCAACAAAGATAACAAACCTTGGCTGCTCCACTGGTTCATCAACTAAACGCAATCATGAACAAGTGAAAAGGCTGCCAACCTTCAGTGGAAGGTTTGTGTCCACCACAGTCTCGGTCAAGGGGACTAGAATGACAGAGGAAAAGCTGTAATATGTGACGTCACAAATTAGTAGTTCATGTAACCCTCCTGTCAAGATCGGGGTCATTCGTAAACGTTCGATTATGTCCAAGCTGTTTCAATGAATGTTCAGGTTCTTTATACTTATTTATTGTTTATTTTTCACATTCACAACTTCTGTGTGTTCTCTCTTCCTACGAAAATGTACATGAATAGATATCGTGAATGAGCACGTTATATTTGGAAATAAAATCGCTTTTATGTAATTAAAACCTTTAAAATTGTACTTTAATAAAATTAGCTGCAACTATTATAAAAAAACACCTTTTTGTATGTGTGTACCTATGAAACAATTCATCAATCGCTTTAAGTACAAAGTAAATGTTTAATATAGAATTTGAAGAAAATTTGCCGATACATTTAATATGTGTTTGAAATCGGTACGATACGTAGTTTGGATGAGAGCCTCCTGGATACTTGTAGGAAGTTGAAATCTTACACACGAGTTTGGCATACATGCTCAGAAAATTTTAAATCGGTACCGAATAAGAGTAGTTTAGATGGACAACCTCCTATAAAAATGAGATTTTGAGAAAAATATTGCAATTGCATCCGAATTTTAGCGGTACGGGTGTATTTGCAGTCTTACATTTTGTTAGTTACATAATTGGTGGTTCGAGTCCAGGGTAACCAATAATGATTTTCCTTTATAACTAGCGGAAACAGTGAAAACATAGATGTTAAATTACTATTGAATGTGCCATTTCAACTCGATACAACTTTCAGAAGGAACATTCGGCTTTAGTAACTTTCATTGGATAAGAGGGCAAACAATCAAAATACGATACTCCAACGTATAGCGCGGTTACAGGAGTTACTGGAACTACAATCCCGTATAACATAGAATGAATAGGGAATGAACCCCGCTGTCGTTCTGGTCCTCTGGTATCGGTGCTCTCAGAAGTAATCCCTGAGAAAAGAGAAATGCCGTCCGGCGGAATGACGCCATAGAGCAGGTCACCTTCCGATCGCTGTTCACATCCTGCATATAGTGTCTTCTGAAAGTTCATTGTCAGGAGGTCATGTCCAGGCACTGGACCCACAATGAGCCTCATCCGCGTCCTACAGTTTAGGGGCTACAGTACATTTTTAACATATGTTATTGCATCATTAGCTTTCAATATCTTCGTTTTTGGATTGGTTCCAGTACTCTAGATAGATTTGTCCTTACAATTAACTTGCTAATATACCCAAGGCAGGTTCTAATCCTAAAAAGTATGTCGTCAGCACTCTCAGCTTAGCCAGTCTATCTGCAATTACATTTCCAATCACTCCAATGTGGCCATGAGACTATCTTCTGTGCAAAATATTCTGTTTAGAATTTATCAACCGGGCTTCGAATGACTCCATTTCACAAAATGCATTTTTGCAGCGAAAGATTTTCAGTGCCTAAAATAAAAAAATAATTTAGGATAATTTTATAAGAATTGTAGAAATAGGGACTTAAAGTGAGGGCAGAAAAGGAACAACAAGCTTTTTGTCACTTATGTAGTAATATTTATTTCAAGACGGATCGTTTAAAAGTCTGTTTGTTGCTGAAATTAATTTAAAGAAGGGACCTCACATTCATAAAGTTCTGGGTTCAAATCTCAGTTAGGCTGAGTAAATTGGATAAAATACTCCCTTGTCCTCAGAAAACGAATGTAAAGTATTGCAATCGCTATGGACCCCGGAATCTTTGGAGCGTCGTTTCACTCTTTTATTCATTAAAAATGTCTAATTTGATCCATCCCGTTAAGAATGATAAAAGAAAATAAGAATGAAGATTAAAAAATTCGAATTCTTTGATAAATAGCATGGTTTATACAATATTGCAATAGTAATAATCTATAATACTCGCACTACCCCGTCTCTTTAGTTCCAGTATTATGATTTAATAAATATGTTGAAATTAACTTATGGCTTATTATTCCTAAAATGGCCTTAATTAAAAACCAAGATAACCTATTTCTAATTCAACTCCTTATAGTGTAATTTCTGCGGTATTTGCAAAAATAGCAAGAACAACTTTAATAATAATAATAATAATAATAATAATAATAATAATAATAATAATAATAATAATAATAATAATAATAATAATAATAATAATAATAATAATAATAATAATAATAATGAAGAAGGATCAGGGAAGGAACTGTTTGATTCCATGACAGCTAATATATATGTATATATCTATATATATTATTAACTATATTCCCATGAATTTGAATTGGACTCGAAGAAGAGTTACCTGGTTATTTGAAGGTGACGTGCTATACATTTAAAAATACCAAAGGTGATTTTAACTGGTTTTAAAACGGATAATATATGGATTATAATATAAAGTACTAACCCTTTTATATGTTTACGTCGATGTTTTTTTTTTTTTTTTTTTTTTTTTTTTAATTAACTTGAATGGGATTTACATAAATTTGGCGCTAAATAAATACAGACGAACATTTTTATTCCTTTTAGTCAGGATGATGTAGGTATCAAATAAAATAAGCGCAGTGTTGTTGTTTCTTTATTACTTCACTCTCCATTGTAAGTACCAAATAATCTAAATACTTAATTCATTCAGTAAACTTATTTCCCAAATAAATACCTTCTTTCCTTTGCAGTGACACTCTTTTGTATTAACTATTTTTATTGCATTCATACCTCGTCTTCAGCTGTAATAGTCATATCGACGGCCTTTTACCTCTGAATAATAGGATCTTTTCCTAGTTTTTATCTGACTGATAGTTATTGCTGACCTTTCAGTGGTCAATGCAGTGGTTCTTGCATTTTTTTTTCATTTGTTCTGAGATTTTTCTACCATTTTACCGTTAGAATATGTTGCCTATTCCTCGTTTTTAACTGACATAGTTATTGCCAATATGGTGGTTCTACCATTTTTTCAACATTGTATCACTATCACAAAAGTTATTGGTCTATGTAATGAAACAACAAAATTCTTAATTAAAGTTTTTTTCACTCCTTATAGCTCGAATGCATGATAGTTTATGCAACAGATCATTAAAAAGGTTCTAAGGATTTTTAAAATTTTCTGGATAAAGCAAATGAAGTACAGTGGAACCTGATTAAACGGCCACCTTCACTTAAAGGTCGCATCAATAACCGTCCATATTTCTGTGGAACCAATTAATCTTCCAACAACCCCTATGTTAAAAGCCTCTCTCTCCCTTAAACGACCACCTCATACCATGGTTAGCGCTACACAAATTTCAGAAAATGACTTGTATGAAATGGTCAGTCTTAACCACTGTGAAATATTTTTCACCCTGAAACCGCGCACGGGCAGAGTGCTTTTGCTTTGTGAAGAAACTGCACTCGTGCTTACCGCTTCCTTCAGTCATATTCAGCCAGAAGTATAAGCGTTGTTTTCTCCAAAACCTGATAGCCCTCAAATAGAACCGCTCCCCTGCCACTGGGCAATAACCATTAGCAAACAAAACGCGACTCCCTACTAGGGGCGATAGGCAACGTAGTAAAATCTCTTATTTATTGTAAGCTCTTGGCAATTCAGTTTCGTCTTTCGTGTTAGTACGTGCCCAAACCAATGCGTTACTGCACATGTTAAGGGAAAGTAAGTGAAAGAATTGGCAATTACGAGGGTTAGTTTCCAGCCACACACCTCGTTATCCCAAACTTTATAAAGTCACGCCTTTGGCAGAGGAGTGGGGCAGAGTTATCATGTTCTGAAAGAATTTGTAAGGAAGATCTAACGTTAGAAGAAATGGAAAATGTGATTTGTGAAAGTAAGAAACGACTTTCTCCAAGAAAATTTTCCAATGTTTTGAAATGCGACAGGACGCAAATGGCTAACATTCTGAAAAATTGAAGAAATTATTTTAAAAGAATGGGAAGAAAAATAAAACGGAATGAAAAGAAAATAATGATGTGTTCCATTCATAAGATTTTCTCTATCTGTTCAGCAAATAATCTATTCTTATAAAAGATTATTCTTTTACCTGCATCATGCTATTTGAGATGAACATTAGCAAAAATGTTGTCATTACTTGCTTCCTTGTAAGTAGAAGAGAAATAAGTGTGTAAAATAGGACAAAAGAACAGTCAAACCGTTAAAACTCTGTTCATTATGTGAAATGATTGAAATTCGGTGCTCTTTGCATAGACAGGAGTAAAAAAAATATGAAACGAAAGATGATTTCCCGTTTTAGAAAAGTTTAAGCAGTTTAAAATTGAAACGAATACCAAGAAATATCTTGGAAACGATTTTAAAGTATAGATTTAATTTAATTTATGACATAATTTCTGTTCTTTTACGGGATCTGCATTTTTTGTGTAGTAACTTTTTGCAGCTATACTTAAGTCATCCACAATGAAGAAGTCTTCAGAGATATTCCCAGATAGTTCAAAATATACATTTAAGTTGTCATAAAAATAGTATTTCAATAAAAAATGTTAGCGTCTTTTTTTGATAAAATAATGATTGTTAAAAACGCCCCATGTAAGGGTAGTTGGTGATGGAGGGGAGAGGTTTCCTGATAATCTCCATGTCGCATCGTTGGAAAATGCTGAACTTAAATACTAAGTTTGTTGTTTAACTGGCTTTTCGTTTTGGAGTTGTACTGTCCACATAAGCACTTAAATACACGGACTTTTTTCTAAAATGGTATATTCAGAAGTCCTCAAAACATATACTTACCTACGTTGAAATCTCGATGTCGAATTTTGTGTGTAATACAATACCTTCTCTATCTACTGTGTACATTGTACATAACGTGCTAGAGAAAGTAAAAAAAAAGAGTTAAATTTCGAGAAATGAGCGATTTCGTTTACGAATGACTTATGTGCGCAAATGCAATAAACTGCCGAGCGATAGAAGTCAAACCTGCCTGGGTAGTGTGGTGGTAGCGTGTCTCCCTCGCGTTCAGAAGGTCCTGAGTTCGAATATCGTTTAGGGTATCATAAGGTTTTTTTCGGGGTTTCCCTTATCCTGAGAAGACGAATGTCGAGTAACTTTAAGCCCTATGGGCTCCGAGATCATTTCAGCATAATTTCACTAATTTCATTCATCGTCCGATATGACCAGCTAGGTTAAAGGACGCTTAAAAAAAATAGTCAAATGAAAAAGGAGAAAGTGCGACAGAAGTGAAGGAATTTAACGTACAAACATAGAATATGTCAAGTAAAAGCCGTGTGTCTTTGTTTCCTTTATTTTGCAGTAAATAAAATCAAATAAAGTTTTAACCACTCGGAGCATATGTAAGTTTATTATGTGTAATATACTGTAGGTTCTGCTGTCTATAATCAGGTGATGAACCAGTCCTCTGCCCTGATTTCGAAAATTTCATAACCTTAATTTAGTGGCCAGCAATAATAATGCAATTTCCCGGAAGAACGATTGGTAACCGCTTTAGACAGGTTTCACTATAATTGAAACAGCATGATTTGACAAACAAGTTAATATTGTTTAATGGGTGATATTACTATCGATTTTATGTGAAAATAAAGTAATAAGTCAAGGGGAACTTGTTAACTTACATTTTAGTTTTGTAATCGGCTCACTGTTGATAAACCCACTCGCGCTGGTAGAGATTTAACAAATGGTACTTGTATTGATATTTTGGCAGTCTCTATAGACAATGAAAAATTTCCAACTTTTGTTATTCCTACATTAGTGTCGGATCACCATGCTATTTAGCTCACAGTTTACATTGATGTATATGATACAACTGTCTTTAGACAGTCTCATTACTGATTATAATGTATTTTGTTTACGCCTCTATTTCGATATTGTAATCGCTTGGACAAACGCAGCATCAAAATTCATATTATATGGCTTTATCTTCTATATCTGTCACTTTAAGCGTAATCAAACTTTACTTCAAAACTTGAACTTAAATTATAAGAGGTCAAGAAATGAATGGCATACATTGGGACTTCGTTTTCTTAAAATAACATCAAACACTGTTTTGAAATGTATAATGATTATGCGTCGTTGGAATTTAAAATAAATGCAAGTAAACGGTGGTTTTGGAAAGACTTTGAAAGTTAGGAAATATAACTACTACTCCAAATTATGTAGTTAATGGCTCCGAAATAGCGTGGTCCATTGATGTAATTAACAAAGTCTCAAAACAAGATTGTAACTGATTTTAAAGCTAATGATTTTAATTCTTTCCTCATCACTTAGTTTAACCATATTTTTAAAATGTTACCACAGAGCAGTGATGCTTCAAAATCAATACATTCGATGTCAAAATCTAATAACAATTTTTATTTTAAACATGGGTATATGTAACCTACAAATTTACTGCTTTAGTGAACTTTAATAATAGTTCCAGGTTTGATATTTTTTGGAATTAATGGTCAACTTTTAAAATGACACTATTTCTATTTATGAGTCTCTTACACACATTTTTAATGTTGCATTTATGCTTGTTTTTTTCAAAATGTTATTTAAATATGTGAATATCGTCCCAATATTCAAGAGTAGCAAATTTATTTATTCCAGCTATTAACTTATAAATATAATACCAATGGTACCCAATATCTTTGAGGTTTTGTTAAATAAGCAAGTAAATGGTTATTCTAAAATGAATTCTCTGCTTTATAAAAATCAGTTTACTTTGAGGTCTTCACATTGCGTTACCATTACTGTTGGGTCATTTTTATATCGGTGTTTTGATAGTCTTGAAACCGTTAATTTTATAAGCAGTTACTTGTTTGGCCTCTAAAGGACTTTCGACACCATTTCTCATTCTATACTTGTGGATAAATTAAGGTATTATCGCTTTAGTGGCAACAGTACAAACCTTTTTTTTTCTTTTCATTGATCTAGTATTCCAATACGTATACTTACATTCTGCAAATATGTTTGGTATAAGTTGCTAGGGCATGGTATATATAAGCTGAAAATGTTAAATGTTGTTAGTCGAAGTCTGACCACTGATAGTCCTATGAGATACCTAATATCTTGAATTTATACTAGGTTGGTAAGCTTGTATTAAACTTGTATCTTCAGTATAAAGTTCTTATAAACTATTGTATCGATCCGGCAAGTTTTGTAATGTAAGTAACTAATAATATTGTGCCCATCAGTAGTGTCATGAAGTGCTTATCGACTTTCCCTTTTCGCCACGATTTATTACTTTCGTAGCATTAGAGAATGTTTGCATTTATAGGAGTTTCGTTCATTTCAGTTTAGATATTGTTTGTGGTCAAAATGGTTTATCATTTGCAATAATAATTCATGCCAAAAACGATAAATTCGTTCTCCTAGACTGTTTCGTGCCTGCATTTTGTAGTTTAACGTAACCCTTTGTATTCAGTGTCACTAGGGGTTCTTAAATTGCTCTAATGTTTATAATATATTAAATGTTTATAATTTTATGGATGTTAGTGATATGTTATAATATTCATAGCTTAGCGTGAAGTGATAGATTTTTCAGAGTTTATTCTTAATCGTTTTAATTGCTCAGGTCCTTTCTTTGAATAGTTCTGTTTTTCATAGTGTATTGCTGATTGTTGCTATATTCAAATTCTATCGAGTTTCAATCCTTCAAATGGAGATACATTGTAGTATGTCTAAAGGAGCCGTTAAAACTTTTGTTATGTATTAGCGGAATTGTTGTGTGTATGGTAAGGTATTGCTTAACAAACTGAGTTCTTAGGTTCAAGATTTTGGTGGTGAGCCAGCTTTATCAGAGATGAATGATTTGTTGGCCTTGCCCTTATATAAAACGCTGATCTGGATGTTTTGCAAAAACTTATTCCTCTTGGAATAAATATATTAAGTTATTGAGATGCCGATATTAGACAGACGTTTTATGGATTACATCTGCATCTGTGTGTGCATATATACATACGTACAGCCATACATACCCTCACATACATACATATGTATATACATACTTACATACATACATATAGATATATTTATATATCTATTATATATAAAATATATTTTATGTCAGTTTACGCCTTGTGACTCATTCATAAAGACACTAAAAGAAAATGCAGTCATAATCTGTATACAATATATGTAAACACTTCAAAATAATGGACAACTTTTTGTATCATCTCCATTAATTTCCCTAATTATCTATTTTCTCAGGTAAAAAAGTGGCACATATTTAATACAGGGTTAGAACTGCATTGCTGTCTGCAGTAATATAGGTATAGTTTCGAAGATGTTATGATTTTATGTTGTCACTGGGTTCGTAATAACATACATATATGCAATTGGCAACATAAACGAATGTAATTGATCGGTAATGGTCCTGTTGATTTTTAATTTGTTCCTTTAGATTCTAACAACAGATCACACACATTCACACTCTCATTGATACTTCCAGACTCTGAGGAGGATAGCGAATAAAATTGTCTAGAGAATATTTCCCAGCTCCAGCCTAGAGAAGAACCTACAAACCCTGGCATAGCAGGCAGTACTCTACCAACTGAGCTACATGAGCGGCTAATCAACTACTATTTACTTCTCGCGTTTTTAAATCATGCAAACAACATTTTAAAAAAAAGAAGAAAAAAAGATCTGATGTGTTCCAATCTTATAACTTTCTCTATCAGTTCTGAAAGCAAACTATCCTTACAAAAAAGTATTATTTTATCTATATCATGCAATCAAGATAAACATTACCAGAAATGTTCTGATTATTTATTTCCTTATAAGTGGAAGGAAAATAAGGAAATACACTACACTAATGCGGCAATCAAAAATTCTAAAAGCTGTCGCTATAGTCTGTCATTGAAATTCGGTTCTCTTTCCAAGGCCAGGAGTGACACAAAGAGATATTAAATGAAAGATAGCTTCCCGTCTGAGAAAAGTTGAAGTAGTTAAAAGTTGAATCCAATAACAAAGAATATATCAGAAATGGTTAGCTCTGCAAAAATAAAAATGTATATGGTATAAATTGTGTGCTTTACCGAGATCTACATTCTTTGTGTAGTACATTCTTGTCTATCTCTTACCAGTTATATAAAACTCGTCCAGAATGAAGAGGTCTTCACAGGCTCTTCTCAGAAGATATACATCATACATACACATTTCATCTGTAGTAAAAATATCTTAAACATATGGTATTTTAATCAAAATCGTTAGAGGAATTTTTATAAAAACAAGTTTTAAAGAAATCTTCTATGTAAAGGCTACTCTTTATATATATATATATATATATATATATATATATATATATATATATATATATATATAAATAGGGGTGGGGTATTTTCCAGAAGATCTTCCTGTCGCACCCTTAAAAGATGCGGAGCTTAAATACCAAGGTTTGTATTCAACCGACTTTTGCTTTTTAAGTTATGCTGTCCACAGACACACATACTTATACACACAGACAGACGCACACACGCACCTTTTTCTTAATGTTTATTTTTAATTCAGGGGTCCTAAAAATATGTCATCTTGACATCGAACTCATGGGCGGAATACAATACTTTGTCTATCAACTATGCACATTATACATACGTGATAGAGAAAATTAAAAAATAATCAATATACTGGATATTGTAAATAGATAGTCAAATAAATCAGCTTCTGGTGACTATGTTGAAGTGAAGATGATTTCGTTTTTTGCTGCGACTTGGATAACATGTATGTTTTACTACACTAGAAGTATTACATTCTGTTCCTCTCTGGCTTCGGTGCTTTTTAATGCCTTTTCTCCACAGAAAGAGTAATAAATGTTGAAAAGATGCCTCAGACAAAGATGAAAGATGAAGAAGCCGAAGGATTTTTGTGACATACAGATGGAGATTTGATTTGGGATAATTTGGATTCGATGTTCTCTTTCGTTCGTGACAACAATGATTCCTCTACTATTTTCCAATCAGCATTTTAAAAATTGGAATCTTGAAATTCACATGACTTTCTCTATCCCTTCTTAATGGATATAAAAATTTGTCTTTTTAAAGCTTATCTTCCTATTTAATCGAGATAAACTTCTTCGGAAACAGCTGCATTATGCTTTTCTCTATAGATAAAAAAGGGATGGTGACAGTTAAATGTTTCAGAAGTGATATGTGCTGCCCTTAAAATTACATAGTCGTTCCATTATATCGCGAGAAACATTTGAAAATCGACAAGACATTTAAAGATTGTTAAGTATTTATTGAAGAATTAGAGTCGTTAAAACAGATATTCTAAAATGATAATTTAACAATTTATTTCAAATAAATTGTACGATTTATATAGATCTGCATTTTTCGTTATCGTTTAGCGTTTAACGCTTGCCAGTTAAGCAAGATTATACATAATTCCTTCTTAGGGAAGGGTACTTCACAAGCTGTTTCGAAAATAATTCAAATGTTTATTTTTTTACCTGTAAATAGTTGTATTATATGGTATATTTGTCAGAATTTTTAAAGTCAGTTTTCAGAAAATGAAACACTTTGAATCGTGTTCCGAGTAAAGGGTACTTTGGTGTGGGGGATTTTCTTGAAACGCTTCGTATCGCATATTTGGAGGGTATTGAACTTAAATACCAACCTTAGTTTTTATCCGAATTTCGTTTTCGAATTGTGCTGTTCAGAGACACACACATAGACATATATACCTCATTTACTAGGGTTCAGAGGTCCTCAAAGCATACATTTCCCGTGTAATGTCAGAAAACATTTTTGGGTGGAATACAATACTTTACTATACAGAGTAGAGAAGGTAATAAAAATAATTTGGTTCAATCTGTTCATACTCATTAACGTTAATTATTGCTACGCAACATTTTTTCGTTCAGAAAGGTTTACAATATTAATGTCTTTTTTAAGGTCCTGACAAATGCAAAACACGAAGGGATTGCGTTTAATGTGAGACAAAAGTGAAAGAGTTAATCAACAATAGTTGGTGAAATAAAAATGAAAGGACACTGAAATTTAAGAAAGTTAAAGATACTGTCACTATCATTTTAGCAGAGTACTTGCTTCTCAAAGCAATTATTTTTTTAGGCTTTCCTTCTTTTCTGCCAAGCACCAGTTCCAAGTCTTACACTTGCACTAGTTTTGCTCTAATGTATACATAAGTATTTTTTATACACTTGACGACTCACCCTTCAACCCATTTCAGCTTAAGAAGAAATCGCTAAAAGAAGCAATTGGTTATTTTGAATTGCTAGTTATAAATGCTCAAATAGAATGAAATTAATCCACGTTAATGTGTTAGGTTCACATTCGAAAGGTCCCGAGTTCGACCCCCTGTGGCCACCAATCCTGATATGAGTTTTTTGGGCTTTCCCTGGTTGATAAGGATGGAGTGGTGTATCCCAGCGGGCGGCAAGCGCAGGACTTGTGGCGTCAGAACAGGCGAACGCCAATAGGACACCGTGTGGAGTAGTCACGTGTAGGGCTGTGGCGGCTCGTGTTGTAGTTGAACCCGTCAACATCTTTGCCTGTTGGCTATAAGCTTTATTTATGGTATATTCTGCATGTGATGAACTGTACTTAAGTAAACCCTGTTTGTTGCATTGCATTCACAGTACTTCAGTTGTCCTTTATTACCCAAGGGAAAAATTCTACGAAAATTTGTCGTTGGAACGTTTTATTATATTTACTACATATTACAGTAAATTAAAACTAATAATTGTCAAATTAAGTTATTTCATTTGATATTAAAAGTAATCTAATTCAACATTAGTTTTTTATAAATTAAAATATATACTACTTTTGTTAATAATGCATGCAAACGCATTAATTGAGGGTTAACCCAGTGGCGCAGCGGGGTCAGCGGAGCTTGTGGTTAATTCTCCCAAGAGTCCTAAAGAGGAGCTATTTAATTATGTTTATTGAGCGCTTTAATAAGCCTGTATTATGCTATTATATATTGTTGTAATATTGGTATGCTTTTCGTGTTTCGGATAGCAGAAGAGAAGACACCATTGGCATAAATAAATTAAGCAATTTTAAGTTTTCCTACAAAGGTAACAAACTCTGGCTGCTCTTTGGGTTTATCAGTTCAACACAATCATATATAAGTGGAAAGTCTGCTACCAGGTGTGTGTATGACGTCACTCTCGGTGCCCTTGGAAACAGGTCTGCTAAGAAAAGGGACGGTGGAATGATGTCACGGTACAAATAGGTATTCTAGCACTGATTTCTTCTCTCCACCATTTCCTCTCATTTCATTTCCCTCTTTTATGTTTCAGTTGACTCCGTTGCTGAGTGACGGTCGGTGCGGAACAGATGGTGCAGAAGCTTGTGCATTGCAACATTTCGACCGTAATAGATGGCAGTCTTTCCAGCCTCCACTGCTAGGTCGAGTGTCCCCAGTTCCGCTGGAGGAAGACCTATGAGCAGCCCTGCAGTGACTTAGAGGGACGCCTGTGCGCGACCCTCCCATAGTTGAATGGTTAAACCAGAATTTTTAGGGACCTCTGCGCATCTCTGTCGACTGTGCTGACCTATCCTTAGGTTTATAGGTATTTTGAGGTATTGCACAAATTATATTAGGGGTCGAGGTGCGTGTGTGCGAGATCTGATAGGCTCTTGGTGAGCCTAGATGTTGCTGTGTATCTACCCTGGTAAGGGTTTAACCACAGGAATGAGGTGAAAGTTGAGGTTTTGTATTTTTGAGGTTTCGAGTGATGATTTTAGGAGGTAGCGCTAGATAGGCTCCTCGAGCGGTGGTATCCCCTCCATAAACTGGTCATATCCATCCACCCATCCAACCATCCATCCATCCGTCCGTCCGTCCGTCCATCCGTCCGTCCGTCCATCCATCCATCCACCCATCCATCCATCCATCCATCCGTCCGTCCGTCCGTCCGTCCGTCCATCCATCCATCCATCCAATAGCGCTCATAAGTGTTTTGACAAAGCCAGATTGATCTGTATTGTTGGCAGTACTTACACAAACGACCCAAGTGTATTGTTCGAGGATGCAGGTGGGTGACAGCGCTAACTACAACACAGTAGAATCAACACGTCTAGGTAAGTGTCTTCTAAATGGGGCAACAACATGGTAGAGCTGGCTCAAAAGTCTGTTGACAAAAATTGTTTATATTTCTTTTTCTGAAATTTTACTTTGTGTTTCAGACGAATTGTGAATCATCCACTAAATATTATGTCACCACCACCTCAACGTAAAGAATATTGTGTACAGTTCTGGAAGGCTCTAATACGTTATTTGCAAGAAGGAAAATCGCAAGCAGAGGTTGCTCGTAATTTTCATATATCCAGACAAATTGTACCTGTTTGGAAAAAACTTTAGCAAGTCCGCGATCATGTACACAACAAATCACGACAGGGACGACCTAGAAAAACGACCGAAAAATAGATAGAATAATTAGAAGGCAATCATTAACAGATCCTCGAAAGTCAGCACGACAAATCAATGCTGATCTGAGACAGAATTAAGGAGCACACGTCCATGTATTTACTGTAAAATATAGATTAAAGGATGAGGATTTGACAGCTCACTTGCTCATGCAAGAAACCCTTCACAGATCCTCGCAAAAGACAGAAGAGGCTTGCTTTTGCAAAAGAACATCATCACTGGACACAGCAGGAATGGTCAAGAGTATTATGAAGCGAAAAGAGCAAATGTAATGTTATGTCTTCTGATGGTTCAATATGTTCATCGACCTAAAGGTGAAAGGTTCAATCCACGCTACCAGGTTCCTACTGAAGAACGTGAAGGGGGGAAGGTCATGGTATGGAGGTGCTTCTCCACTAAAGGTGTAGGTCCTTTAGTGCGTAAAGAAGGTGTATCGAAAAGTCCTGACTGCAGAGAGATATTGGATAAGCATATGCTACCATATGCTACAAAAATATGCCCCAAAATTGTGTTTTCAGCATGATAATGATACAAAACATTGTTCTCGTTGTGTAATAGATTATGTTCAACAGAAAAAAAAATGTTTTGTCATGGCCAAGTCAAAGTCTGGACTTGAACCCTATAGAACATATGCATAAGGTGTTGGACAGGTGTGTCAGAACAAGCTAGTTTTCAAATAAAGTGGATTTTTTCAACGTGTTGATATGAGAATGGCAAAAAAAAAAAAAAAAAAAAAAGGAAACAATTAAAGCCCTTATTGCTTCCATGCCAGCAAAATTTGAGGCTGTTATAAACGCAAAGGGTTATGCAACGAAATATTAGTTGCCTTGCTCCGAAAAAAACACTTAAAGCCGGTATACAGCGTCTAGCTCTTAAGGGGATGCATCTCTGAACTTTTTAAAAGCCACAGTATGTAAGATATCTTATTGACATTTATACCAGCTATATACCACAACAATAGTAATATTTTTGCCAAGTACCAAAAATGTAGCTTGCATGTTTATTTAAATAACAGATTTTGCTGTCCAAATTCATTGCTCTAATAACAATGAAACAAGTAATGTATTTTTAAAACTATGTTCCCCAAAAATTCAAGTTTTACAGTAAATGCGTTTACAAATATATCTATCAGCTCACATTTGTATATTAATCCTAATTATTGTAGAAAAGGTTTACTTTTCATAGTCACCAAAAAACTTGATTTTTCAAAAACTAATAACGTTATTTCTCAAAACTGGAGCATTGTCTCGAAAAACTATATGGGCGTTTTCTGTAATGTACTTTTGAGAAATAGTACACACATTTTGAAACAAATTGGTAAAAATTGCATCGTTGGAACTTTTTGGTTATGGAAATGTGTTGGAAAAAATTTGCGAGAAAATAAGGTTTAAAGCTAGGAGTGCCTATTAATAAACATGTGCTTACTTATTTATAGCTTCGTTTAATTGGTATATAAAGTGTCTTAAGTAGAAAACGCGACTTATTTTCCAAATTAGATAATTCATTTTATTTTATAATAGAAAAAAAAATATTTTTTTAAATATTTACAACTCTTGGTCAAATTTAACCTTAAGCGTTTTACAGTCGCCGTTCTCTTTGTATCTAGAACGAATATATAACGTAGCTATTCTTCAAGGGTTTATCTGAATTAAAATAAAGTAGATACATTCGTAAATAACCTTCCATAAAAACAGTTTGTATACTCACTTATGAACGATACAGGGAAGAGAAGTCCATATAAATATAAAATCAAGTTGTTTAAAATTTTTAATTTTAAAGAAAATCATGGTTTTAGCCCAATATATTGAAATATGGTTAAATATGGTAAAAATTAATTATTTTAAAGTTTTATTTTATTCCCTCCTGGTTCATATAGCGTTTGTGTCTTTATGTCGAATTACCAACATTTAAGTGGAGATGTCCATTCAATAGACCAATTCTTTTTTCTTTTTATGTTTCTTTAATTTTGTTTGCCAATGTTTAAATAATATGTCCCCAACACATTTATTTCGAAATTGCATCATAAGATGCCCGAAATTTAATAAAGAATCCGAGTTGCTTCGCCGCCTTAGCCACACGTATTTTACTATAGGTAGTAATTTCTTGTTACAGAAGCCATAGAAGGCACTATTGTTATGGCTATATAGTATATCAGTGTTGATCATCTTGTATTTACAGAAACTTTCTAAACAAACGCTATGTAAGTTGGTCCTAAGTATTCACATTTGTAGGAGCTTTCTAAAGTCAAGAGCAGCAATGTTACGCACGTAAACTGTTCTCTTTGTTATAAGCTTATACCACGCTCTCCATTTGGTTTAGTGTTCTGTGCCATTTGTCTTTCTTTCTCTTATTCGCCATAGGATAACGAACTATGTTGATCACATCGCTTCGACAACATGTAGTCGATAGTCAGCTGCTTAGCAACATCAACTGCCATCTATTGGCATTTTCTCAAGTACGACAAAACTCCGCTGAATTAGAAAACTGCTGTTTGGATATGCATCCTTCCTAACAGGGAGAAATTCAAGGACAGAAATCAAAACTAGTTGCAGCCGACGTCGCTTGCTCAACTATAACCAACTTGCCTGACTGAATACTTGGCTTAAAGAAGAAGATAATAAAAAATCCATAAGCTTTGCCTCACAATTGAATTAAACTCATAAAAATGTCACATTATACTGTGAATGAAAGACTATTATGCGCGCACCTCTCTTGGGCGCTCGGCTCCCTAGGCTTCACTCGGTATGTTTCCTGCAATTCGGAAGCATAGCAGAGTGAGGATATTGAGACATGTGCGCTCTTTATATACAGCGGCTTCAATGCTAAGGTTTCATTATGTCTGTAGACTCCAGAATTTACACACATGCACGTACGCTGTGTTTTGTTTAATAATTCAGCTACTTCGAACTATATTAGATAATCTATTCACCATTATGGCTGAGGGCCACAAAGAAAGAAACTTTCTTTAGTTGACAACTCTGCGGAATGTCAGGCCGGCAACCTCTCTCATCTTCCTCCCGGCCCTCGCTTTTCCGTAAAGCTAGTCCCAAGAAAAGGTATTGTGGTTTGCGAGTATTTCGCCAAATCATAAACACTAATGGATATGTATCATAACAATAATATATATAAGCAGGATCATGGGAACATTTAGGCCCGTTTTCAAGAACAAAATATTGTTCATGTCTTGTTCTTGAAAACAATAATTTGAAGCTTTGTCTCTATGTTCGCCAAATTATAGAGTTTTGCAAATGATAACGGATGCTACACTTTTTATGTTTAGAAACAATGTTATGTATGTTTTGAAACCAAACTTGTAAGAAACCACCAATCCTTTTTCTCGATAAATAAATAGTTATAAGCCTATAGTGTTAAAAATATGCAAAATATCAAATTCATTTATGATCTCCGTAAGTCCGGGGATGAGCTTTATTGTAGTATAGCTGATCTTATTTAGTCAAATCCCTGCTCACCTCCTGATTGAGCCTCCCTAAGATCTTTAAGACACAAAAGTTGGATTCCCATCCGAAAAACAACGGAAAATTACTGCATTTGTTTCTCTTCCTGAAAAAAAAAAATTGAAAATATTGTCAGAGTCTTTTGAGACGTTGGACGGACAGATAAGAACATCACATGGCTAGACAAAGCACCAGTACACGTAACCGATCTGGGCACGAGCAACTGTTTCCTACCTTTGCTCTTTGGGCTGTCTCAAAAGACTGACCAAATAATAGTAAATCTTTCCACAGTAAGAGATTTTTAGAGTTAAACTATTTCCTTACGGAAGCGTTACTAAGAATGAACCAATGTTAAGGAATATAACTCAAATATTAATGAATGCTGAAATCAACTGAAAAGCTGAATGCAGGTAAAAAGTAAGTAAACAGAAGGATAACGAAAGAAAATAAGAGTAAAATGAAGCTGCGGGTAATTTTGCAAATGTTCTTGAAGATAGAAGAGGGAAGAAAATAGAAAAAAGTATACCTACAGAGGAGGATGTATACCCTAGTACCATCCTAAACCACAGATAAAGCAGAAACACTAATTATCGAAAAAGAGTGAAGCACGAGAAATCTGAAAATATAGATTCTCTACCGATACTAAGGCATTAATGAACTGAAATCTTGTAAAGCAGAATATTTGTACTTCGCAAAGAAAAAATTAAATTTAATTATCCTAACGGAAGAAGAGAACAGCAACGAAATAAGCAACTATGTAGGAATATTGAAAAGACGAAAATAGATACACTGGAGCACTGAAAATTTGTTTGGACTAAAAAAGAACAGTCGCCGAAAAGCCTCTCTATGAAGCAACTAATCAAAGTCAAGATAAGCGAAGATATATAAGAGGAAAGCGGAATACGGATATGCATGCTACAGAGATGTCTCTTATTGTACATACTTTTAGCCATCTACTTGGATAATTTGGTGAAGAATTGCTTCTAGAACAAGGGAGGAAGTGTAAAATAAATACGGAAGATTTTCTGATGACACTCTGCTGCTAGAGAAAAGGATTTAAGGAGCACACCAAGGAATACAAATGGCAAGGATGAGAAAGACTGGAAGAAGTTAATGTAAACATATTAAAAATGTGTGGTAATTGGAAGAAAAGTAAATCAATATGAAACCTTTAGAATTTGAGATGATGTTTGATATAAAGTAGGCATCTTTGTGTAGAGTGGAAAGACGTCCATCTTTAAACTACTAAGAAGACCTATCGAAAAGAACTAAACTACTTAGTTAGTTGTGGTCTATCTTCAAGTACTTACCCAAAAATAAGTAACTTTAATACATTCTGACAACACTGCTACCAGGAGCTCCGTGCTAATGGGTAGGGCCACATTCGGAGCTTCTTCTTCAACTTGTAAGGATGGCCAAGAAGAGACAGCGCAGACTCGCCGCTGCTAAGGCAGCACCCGACGCCTCTTCCTCGGCAGCCGCCGAGGAGGCAGCACCTCCGACGCTACCGGTCCAGGCTTCGCCGCCGGCCGCCACCGCAGTCTCGCCGCAACTGCAGCCGCAGCTGCCGCCATCGCCGACATCGCCTCCGCCCAGCTCCACGCCGCCGCCGCCCCGGTTCAGTGCCGTGGTACGGGGGTCCCTCGGGACCTTTCCACCCGGCACCTCCTCCCCGCAGCGAAATCCAAGTGGCCTTCTTGTTTGAGGGCCACAAGGATAATTTGCAACCGGGGACCCACACCACGTGTGAGGCTGGAGTTCCAGGATCAGTCGGACCTCACG
The DNA here is from genome assembly GCA_030762935.1 of Hymenopus coronatus. Classification (NCBI taxonomy): domain Eukaryota; kingdom Metazoa; phylum Arthropoda; class Insecta; order Mantodea; family Hymenopodidae; genus Hymenopus; species Hymenopus coronatus. Next base: position 436,437,869 of record CM060900.1, on the reverse strand, counting down.
CTGCCTTAGCGTCAGGGTTGCAACTACTGGTCGTCGAGGCCAGCAAGATGGAACGTCACCGGCCCTTCCGTCGCTGTTGTGCCTTCGGGCATACTGCTGACTCCTGCTCTTCGTCACCGCGGTGCCACTACTTTGGCTCCGACAACGCCACCGCTGAGTGCACCTGCCGTGGCGCAGGACATTTCACCGGGCAAGCTCAGTGCCCTCTATACCCGAGGAGCTGGACCTCACTACCAGCAGCCTGGACTACAACACCGCCGACCAACTCCATCGACGCCACACCACCTGCACCCTCGATAGACGCAGCGACGCGGGACGCCATTCAGAACCTCCACGCGGAGATCCTGAACGTCGGCGCTCGCTTAGCTGCCCTTGAAGAGGTGTGCAGCTGGATATGAAGCTGAAAGAACTCCAGGCCACCACCACCGCCGCCATCACCATGCAACAAACCACCATAGCGGATCTATCATCCAGACTGGCCAGCATCACGACGCAGCTCAAGCAGGTCATCAGCCAGCAAGCAGCGTACTCCGCCGAGCTGTTCCGATCCCGGAGCCAACCACCCAACACTGCCGCTCCTGCAAGGCCCACTACCTCAGACGGGAAGTGGGTCCCTTGGAAAGACTGAAACACAAGTAAGCTTCCACGATCATTCCAACATCCTCACCTCTTATCTCCTTCAACTTCCTACACAATTTTACGTACATTTCCCTAGGCTGCAGTCAGGTTTCATGGCTGTAGCCTAGCAGCAATCTTTACCTCGCTCCCGCCACTGTGCGGCAGCATTCCTATCTTTCGTTTACTAACGCGGGTGCATCAGCGGGACCGCGCTAAGCCACGCTATTCACAACAAACTACTGTTATAACGTGGAGGGTTTTTTTAGTGGGTATGCCGCATGAGAAACATATCCTCCCAGCCATTGCACTTCGGTTGGGGGTTGAGTGCGTAATGCATTTTTCAAAAAAAGGGGGAAAAAAAAGAAGCAAACCTCTGGAGAAATAGCAGCAGTAACACTTGACAAACTAGCCAAGCAAATAAATCAGTGTCATATGCTCTAGCCCTACTGTTATACACAGTAGTATGGGATAACCTAAACCAGACATAAGCTACTTGCCTGATTCTGTACTAGAGCATGCAGGCTTGCTCCGTGCACTGCAGTAAGTAAACAGGAGATATTAAACACGAGCTTCTGACACCAATCGCGGGTCTCTCATTCCTTGCACTGTGTATTGTCTGTCTGTTTATATTGCCGGAGAAGAGAGCAATCCAACACGTAGGCCGTCGATCCCTCTCTGTGGAAGGAATCTTTCTTATTTAATGTAAAAATGCCGTACATTGATTCTGTTTCAGCTATTTTGTAAAGTAACAACTATGATAGACAACATTAACTTACCAAGTGCATATTCAATTCAGTCCTATAGACATGAAACTTTGTTTTCGAATTGTGTTAATTCTTAATTAATCATCAAGATGACTGTTCATATTCGCTGCTGTAAACGGGTAACCTTTTTTCGCATAAATTAATTATCAAGAGGACTGCTCACATTCACTGCTATAAAAGGAAACATTTTTATTAATTATATTAGATACCAATTAAAGATCAAGAAACGTGTTCATTTTCCCTGCTGTGAAAGCAAAAGTTCTTTTTTTTTCAATTGTGTTTAATATCAATAATTATCAAGAGGCCTGTTCATATTTATATTCTAAATGTGCAAGATTTTATCATGTTAGATACCAATTAATCAACACTTCTTTGAATGTCAAAGTTGTTTTTTAATTGCATTAATTATAAAGATGGTTGTTCATACGCATTGTAAACGCGAAAGTTTTTCGTTACAAATCAATTCCCATACTCTTAGTGTTATAATGCATCATAATGGCACTGACCGAGTTAGGGAGCATGTTGCTTTACTATGATAATACTGTAATAATTGTCGTTATTTTCAACATTTGTTTATGTTAATACCAAACCTATGAAAATATGTATAGTTGTGATCAGTAAGACCAATTAATAAGAGACAATAGTAGAAAATTATTCTACTTGTCTTGAACATATAATAGGCATACTAACCTATAAACTGTGGATTATGTGTTTCAAACGCAAAGTAATGCACACTGTCACTTCACTGAATGCATTTCCGTGCAGTTGAAGGTCACGCAGTGTACGGTAGGTGATACAGTGGAAAAACGAGCAAGGTTACTCTCTCTGTTTTACTCAAAGAGCAACCAGTTAGCGATGCCTGACTTAAGCAATTGTACTGGAAAGCATGCTTAGTTTTGGTAATGCTTACTAATGCTACACTTTCAAGAAGAGTAATTATAGTACATATTGTCGTGTTAGGCATATGTTTTTCCATTCACTAGATTGGCTTGCCCCATGGTGCGGCCATCTCCTGGGTGGGATAGAAGACTTGTATATAAGTGTTAAATTTTTAAATTAAATTGCTAAATATTGAAAGCTAACTGCAACGCCAAACATATGGGTAGGTTTCATATTCCTGTAGCAAACGTTAATTATTCAAAAGCACATAAAATGAAGGCATGAGGAAATTCTTGAATATGTACTCGTACTTGTGTTTGTACAATAGCAATTGAGCCTAACCACGCATATTTATTTCGTGATATGCCCCGAACTTTACATATAGCCCACATGGTGTAGCACTCATGGACAAAGTTACCTATGCAATTTAAGGTTCATTTCAATAGGATCACAGATAAAGAACGATAAGGAGTGTTTGTTCACAGCAAACTAATAAATATTTACTGCCCCTAAAGCATCTCAGTAATGCACTCAAGCGATTCTATCGTTTCCATTGGCTACTTAATTCATTCTCCTACTTCGGCACTTTACGATGTCTCTAGAGCCCTGTACAGACGGAGACACTTCTTGTACGGAGATGGCGCCAAATAGAAAATATCTGTGTGTACCTGTCTATATGTATGATGGTAGGTGGGCGGGCGGGTGTTTGGGTAGGGAGATAGGTGGATAGGTAGGTGGATGGTTAGATAGGTACGCTTTGTAACCTATATATGTACCTAGAAAGTATCAAAGTTGTCTTACCATAGACTATTCTCAACATGTCAAACAGAGGTATGCAATGGCGAGCAAACTTCTATAGGATTAGGGGGATTCGGCACTGATATAGGGAGGATATTTTACATACGCCCCAGGAGGGAAACAATCTCGATCGGCTGAGACCAGAGATGACACGGACCATACTGTTTTCAGATTGAGCCGCCACGACAGTCGGACCTCCCCTTATAAGTTTCAATGCTCCCTAAGGGGCTGTCCGGAGGCCAAGTGACAGACAAATATTCAGAGTTAGCACAATTTTCCTTGCAACGCTGCACCAAAACACCATTGCCGACATGTCCAACCCTGAGAGGAGTTGATGGATGAATTAAATAGTTAATGGAACCATATGGAGGGGCAGAAAATTCAGTGAATGAGAGAAACCATTACAAGAGCTCGAAAACATTCATGAGTCATGTTGGACGCTCGCCAGAAATCGAACCTGGTCCCACGCCATGCCGCGGCTCTAATTGATTGGCTACATTTTAATAGAAAGATATGCATTTATTTGCCACCGAAACAACAACAAAGAAATAGATTTGAAGTGCATTAGTGTTATACGAGATAATATTGAATTTGACTTTGCGCCGAATAGAGAAAAAATGCTAAAAGCATTTGAAATGTACGAGTATATGGTGAAGTACAAAATCAATGAAATTCACAGGCGAAGTAAACAAAGAAGCCACTTTAGAAAGAAGCTGCGGAATAACAATTATAAATCCGAATCGGAAAGGAAAACCAAATTCGCTGGACTAGAAGAAGAAAAATTACTTGCAAAGAAAAACAGTGAAAATAATGGTAAATGAAGAAAAAGTTCAGGGCCGAAGAGCATGCCAGATTAATAGAGAAAAATACATGCATTATTCACATGTGGAGATGAAGAGGGAGGCTAAAATAAAAATGGAGGTGGTTTGTTGGAGAGAAGATCTTTCGCTTGGAAGAAAGGAAGGGAGGAATGGATGATTTATATTGTGGTATAAAGATGTAGTGCCTAATCCTAAACGTAGCATTGCAAACAAAAAGCATTATTGTTTTATGTTCGAAGGTACCCGGCTCTAAGATGGATCGATAGCGCTGAAGTAATAAACCTGTCTTCTTTAGATATCGCAGCCAACCCGAGATACTAAAGGCACGAAGGTGGCTTCAAGCACAAAACATGGTGGAGCTTACAAGGATATGGTCTGCCAAAGGTGGAAAAATAGACTACAATCTAAAACTGGATCAACGGGCAGAAAAGCCGATTTGTATTTTGTATATTTCATAGTTAACAGAAAAATGCACAAGATAGGCTGACCGGGACAGGGACATTGGAACTCAATGTTATAACGTCTTTTAATTTTGAAGGTACTTACTTGAATACTGATACTTTACTACGGTGTAAAAAAAAAGGATTTGATATAAGTTGATGTTATTAGTTGTAGAGAAATGAAGTTTTGTTTTAAAGCTATTGGACTTTAAACTATCCTTGTTCTTTTTTAATAAATTAATTCTTTTAGCAAATGAATAAAGCAATCATAAAATGTGTCCTTAGATCCTTAGATAGCAAATTCAAAATTACGTAACCAAATATTCTTACAAGTTAGAGCAAAACTGAACTGCAAGGGATAAACTTCATGTGAAAAAAAATGTAAAACTGAAAAAGGATATAGGTACAGGAAGGAGAAGTAGGAACATAAAGGAAATGCATGGGTGAAACAAAGACATATTTTTGGGCTTTTACAAATGGTGGATCGTGAAAAATATTCCTCTAAAATAATTCACAAGTGTCTATGGACTATATATATGATGTAATTTAAAAATTGAAAATCTGTCATTTTCACCCACACTCAGCCCCAATATCCCTAAGGTCAAATAAACAAATCCACAAAGTATTACATTTATATTGACTTACATTATTTGTGAAAATGTAGTTCCAAAGTTGTAATAATTGCAATTATGTTTCTTCATATTTCTTGAAATAAAGTAAAAAAGTGTATTTTTTATGCTACGCAAGGATTTAGCATGCTTACCTTAAATATAATATTTAAACTGAAAATACGGTTTGAAGTTTCAACGCGATATGTTATGGTTATCGTTAACAGGAAGCGGAGCACGGTTTCGGTACTTAGGTGCATATGGAGACCTATTTTAATCAATAAAACCCCCAAGAGAAAGGGGTGAAGCAAAGCACACAGTGTTGAACAGATTCGGGGGGCGCAGGCTCAGACGGAAGAGGGACCCCTAACGCATCCAGATACTACATCCTGATGTCGGCGAGACCCCCACAGGCCTTCTTACTCCACGGAGTCAACTCTTTGAGGCCCTGTCTCATATCGAAATCTAGGGCAGACAATAAAGGGGAAAACTCCCGCACTGCAACCCCTACAGATATATTGTAGCTAACATCACCCAGGAGGAAGCGATGGAAACACACTAGGATACAGATTGCAGGCAGAGATACACGCGGAACTTGCCACCGATTGCAAGCCCGATAACCAGTGCCCAGCTGAAACCTACAGAGAGAGTGACTGAACGACCTGCCGATCCGACAGCCCTCTAGCGTTCACGGGGAATATCCGTTCCATTCAGTGCATCCGCGTCTTCTGCTCGCACTACCATACACTACGAACCTAGAAGCATAAATAAAATTAAAAACAAAATGATAGTCGTAATACTCCGTTTTGGTACTTGTTTTCTAAACCAGGACGTGTATTCCAAATTTATAATTTAATGAACAATTCATAAATGACCAACATAAAAATTCTAGACAGACATTTTATTATACACATTTTGTAGCGCTTTTGGGAAAATGTTCATAGCTCTAGCTGCATTAATTTTGGGAGAGAACATAGATTTTTAAATTATTGGAAACCAATGACAAATTTGAACCTGAGAAAAATGGTTTTAAAGTTTCACTTAGAGATTCGTTTAACCAGCGCAACAATTTAAAATGATTTCCAAGGAGGGTTAAACATTGCAAACGTGTACTTTAAAGAATGGTGCATTTTTTTACATCCAAAATCTAAAAATCGACATTTTTGACATATATAAAAATAAAAAAAAAATTAAAAAAAACACTTCTGTAATCCCTTTATTGACTTTATCACCATCTAGAAGTACACCTAAAAATGTGAAGGTAACAGAACGAAGAGAAAATATTTGAGAGAAGTTGTGGTAGATGAGAAACCATCCCAGAAAACACCTGCCGACTAACGGAAAACCACGAAGAAAACATGTATCAGAGTGGACGGTCGTCGGGAAGGGTATATTTATGTCATATTTCATTTATTTAAAATATATAAAGAACCACTTGAAAAAAAAATGTGATGTGTTCCAGTCACATGACTTTGTCTATCTGTTCTGCAAACAAACCATTTTTACAAAAGATTATTTTATCTACATCATGCACATTAAATTAAACATTACCAGAAATGACCATATTACATAGCTCCTTATAAGTAGAAGGGAAATAAGATAATACACTAGACTATAGTGAGAATCAAATATATTAAAAGCTGCCGCTATGTGATTGTCATTGAAATTGGGTTCCCTTTCCATGACCAGAAGTAAATCAAAAGAGATATGAAACGTATAACAGATTCCCGTTTGAGAAAGGTTAAAGCATTTTCAAATTAAAACCACTAATAGGGAAATTGTCTGAAATGATTAGCTCTACAAAAAGCCGTGCATGACATAAACTTTGTGTTTCAACGTGATCTACATTTTTGTGTAATAAGTATTTTTCTATCTCTTACGTTTTACTAGATATGCAAAAGTCCATCAGAATGAAGAGGGCTTAAGCGGCTATTCGAAATAAATTCAGGATATACATTTTATGTGCCATGTAAACTTCCTTAATATACGTCATTATAATCAAAATCGTTAGAGCCATGTTTTAGAAGACCGACATTTCGAAAAATGTTCCATGTAAAGGGTACTTTGGTGTCAGGAATTTTTTTTCTTAAAATCTTCCTGTCATATCCTTGGAAGTTAGTAAACTTAAATACCAAGTTTGGTATTCAGCCGATTTTTCGTTTATGAGTCATGCTCACCTCACACACACACACGCACTTCCCTTTTACTAAAATGCTTTTTTGGAATTCAGGGTTTCTAAAAACAAGCATTTCTGCTAAAATCTCGGTATTGAATGTTTGGGTGGAATGCAATACCGTCCCTACCTACTACGTGTGAGTAAATTGTACATACTTGCTAGAGAAAGTAAAAATTATACCTCCTGGTTTTCTATCTGAATCGAGGCTATAGACAGTGGACAGGCAAATAGGTGAAAGGAAGAACAATGTGTACTCAAGTCTCAGTTTATTCAAATGTTATGAAACCTGGTTGCATATTTCTGAAACGCCCCTTACTAATCTACGTTAGAAACAATCTCAGGCATGTTTGAAAATAACCATAGTGATCCTTGATGTAACAATGCTGCAAAAATGCAGATTTGAATGAGCCACAGAAAATTTCTCTCAGAATACATTAAAGATCACAAAAGAAAGAAACAGTCTCTGTACCAGATGTTAGGCGGAGAAACGGAAACATGTTTTGAGGTCCCTTTGTCCATAAGAATCATTTTTATTTTCTCTAGCATGTATATACATACAATGTACATAGAGGCTAGGAAAGGTATTGTATTCAACCCAAGAATGTTATGCTGCAATTTCACCAAAAATCTATGTTTTGAAGACCCCTGAATTCGAAAAGACCATAATTAGAAAAAGGTCCATGTGTGTATGTCTGGACAGCATAGCTCAAAACGAAAAGACCGTTAAAAACGAAACTTGGTATTTATGTTTAGCACCTCCCCACCATAAACTACGCTTTACATGGAAACATTTTTGAAAATGATATAATTCTCAAAAAGTATTAGTAACGATTTTGATTAAAATACTGTATTAAAGATATTTAGTACGCAATAAAATTTCGAATTTTCTGGGAAGAGCCTCTGGAGATCTCATTATCCTGGATGAATTTTGCATAACGTAACAGACAAAAATTTAATACAAAAAAAAAATTAGATCTCGTTAAAATACATGGTTTATGTCATACACGTTTTTCTTCTAGAGTGACCGTTTTAGAGATATTACTTGTTATTGGATTCAGTTTTAAACTACCTAACCTTTTTCACATAAGAGACCACGCAAAGTGAACCGAATCTCAATTGTTTCACATAGTGACCAGCTTTAAAAAGATTTGACTATCGTTTTAGTATTCATATATTTCCTTAGTTCCTCTCTGCTTGTAATGAAGTAAGTAATGCGACCAATTCATCTAATGTTTATCTCGATTAGCATGATGGAGACAAAAAAAATAATATTTTGTAAGAATAGGTTTTACCTGGGACAGCTGGAGAAAGTTATGTGAATGGAACACATCAGATTTTTAGAAAAAGGCCTCTGTGTGTATGATGTACGTGTGAGTCTGAGTACCTGTGGACAGCATTACTCGAAAACGAAGAGTCGGTTAGATGCCAAACTTGGAATTTAAGTTCATTATCTTTCAAGAATGGAAAACAAAGATTTTCAGGAAAATCCCCCCATCTCCAAATACCATTTATATGGATCTCTTTCGAAATTTTCGATTTTCTAAAAGATGGCTCTAACGGTTTTTATTAAACTGCCGTATATTAAACATAGTTACAAGGCAAATAAATTGTATATCCTTGGGAAAAGCCCTTGAAGCCATCTTCATTGTGAATGACTTATGCATAGCTGGTAATCAGATAAAAGCTAAAAAAAGCTAACATTTTAAAAGAGACAGATAAAAGCTTACTACACAAAAAATGTAGATATCGTCAACACAAATAATTTAAGTCATACGCACTTTTTTGTAGAAGTAACAATTCCCACGATATTCCCTGTTACTGATTTCAACTTTAAAATCCTTAAACTTTCTTCAAACGGGAAGACCTCGTCGTGTCATCTCTCTTTTGTTTTACTCCTGGCCTTGGAAAGAGAACCTAATTTCAATGACAGTCAAATAACGACAGGTCTTAAAACAAGTGGCTCTCACTTTAGCCTAGAATATTCCGATATTTTTAATCTACTTATAAGGAACTAAGTAACAAGTTCCTTCCTGGTAATATTTGCCTTGTTGATCAGATGTAAATTAAAGAATAATCTTTTGTACGAGAAGATTAATTAGTTTCCAAAACAGAGAAAGTAGTGCGAAAGACACACATCAGATTAGTTCTTCCCCTACTTAAGTTTTGAAGCTCTCCATGGTTAATACACATATATCCTGTTTGCTAATGCCTCATTTTCTTATACTTCATTCTTTCAGCACTTATATATTAATACACATCTATAATTAATTGCATATTTCATCCAGGGCAACTGAAATCTTATACACATGTACAAGAGTGCAGATAAAACGATTAAACCCACAGTATTGTTGTGTAACTGTAAATAAAACGGTATATTACAAACCGCTTTTTAAGGGCAGCACTAAAATAAGTTGCAGTTATTTTGCGTTAGCGGTTGCTTATAACGGTTAACATATTAATACTATAACAAATGTCTTTGTTTAAAATGTGCTTAAGTTGTTTGTTTGTTTAAAGCTGGTTTAAAATAAGCCACTCGACGTTTCGATGCATAGACAGTTGACAGCAGTATGCCACTGCGCTCTAATATTACAGTCATTCACGACCCACTAAAACTCACTACACTTCCGGCTTTCAATACTTTCTTCCTTTTATAGCTTGAAAATGGCGGCATAGAACTTTCTGGAATCTTGTGGAAGCCGAATCTTCTGGAATATTCTGGTTTCGCATTTCAAGACCTCCGGTTTCCTGCGCGTCACTTCCGTGTTTACCGCATTCCAACCCCACCGCCGCAAACCAAAGCGAAAGACTATTTTTAGTTAGGTGCCGGATGCAGAAACTCTTTACACCCTACAAGTATGTGATACTTTAAATATTATTTCAAATCTGATATCTTACTCTCACGTGTTTTTCTTTACCACTTTCCTTTATTAGTGGCTATAGAAACTATTCTTATATAAGCTTATTTTTCTGTGCACTACATTTTAATACAGATAAACCTTTGCAGAAATAGCTACATTGTGCATTTCGATTTAGATACAATTTAAAATAGCGATAGCGAGGTGTTTAAGTACTGGACGCTCTAAGCTGGCCTTAAAATTCCATATTCTTTCCATGCAATTGCGAGAAAGAACTGGCAGTAAATGAAAAAGAATGACAAAATATTGAGAAAAAAAATCGAATAATTAATAACGGGTATCTCGTAAGTGGTTTATATTTCGAAAGAGGTTGTTTGTAATAAATTTTGAGATTAAAGAAATCTAAGTTCTTAGTGTAGTACGTTTCGGTCCATCACTTAATGAATGCCAGCTATACCTGATTATAAAATATTCCTTGCGAATGAAGTGGAGCTGACAGGTTAGTTCCCATAAATTTCAAAATACACATTTTATTTTTCACGCAAATATGTTTAATGTAAGGTATTTTAATCAAAATCATTATAGTCATATTTGAAAAAATAAAAAAATGTCGAAAAATATTTCGAGTAAAGGGTAAGTGTTGTGGTTTTCTATTGCTTTTTTTTTTTTTTTTTGTGCTTTTTAATCTTCTTGTCGTATCTTCGGAATATATCAAGCATAAGGACTAAGTTCGGTATTTATACGATTTTTCGTTTATGAGTTATGTTATTCACACTTAGATAAATAGACACACACGGACCTTTTTTCTAGCGTACTTTTTTCAGCGATCCTCAAAATGTGTATTTCTGGTGAAATCTGTGTCGAATTTTGGGCTGAAATGCGATATCTTCTCTCTATACTATGCACGTGGTAGACAAAGTAAAAATAACCTACTCACTACATTTTGGTAATTATATATTTACACAGAATTATATGTACATGTTTTCTTCTCACATAAATAGAGTTTGATAGTTCAGAGTAAAAATTGATAATTTGAATTCTTCCGTTTTAGGAGGGTATTTTTAATGAGTTAGGTAACGCAATTAATGTTGTAATTTATGAGTGTAGCATCAAAAGTCTAACACATCCATTTTTACTTTCTCTAACACGTAAGTACAATGTACATAGTTGCTAGGGAACATATTACATTCCACTGAAAATTTTGAAACCAACGTTTCACTGGAAATATATGTTTTGAGGACACCTGAACCCAAGAAAAGCACTTTCAGAAAATGATCAATATGTGAATCTGTGATCAGCACAACTAGAAGCGAAAAGTCGATTAAGTACCAAACTTAGTATTTAACCTTAGTATCTTCCAAGGATATGGCACAAAGATTTTTTAAGAAAAACACCCCTCGCAAATTCTCGATTTTTCAAAAACGGCTATGACGATTGTGATTAAAATGCCAAACATTAAAGTGATTTATATGGCAAATGAAATGTATATCCTAATTTCCCTGGGTATAGACTCTGAATCCCTCTTCATTCCGAAGGACTTTGGCATAATCGGTAAACCATAAGAGATAGACAAATCTTAGTACACAAAACGTAGATCTAGATAAAACATACAATATATTGCATATAGATGTTTTGAGAAGTTAAACATGTCCCAAATATTCTTTTTTGTGGGTTTTAAAATTTCCAGTAAATAAAGCTTTTCTCAAATGGGAAGTCGTTATTTGCTGGTCATGTAAAGAGAAGGGAATTTCAAAGGCATCACATAGCGATCAGCTTTTAAAAGATTTGCCCATCGCTTTAGCCTAGTGCATTTCCTTAATTCCCTTTTATTTAGAATGGACTAAGTAATAAAACCATTTCTACTAATGTCTATCTTGATTAGCAGGAACTAGAGGGAAGAATACGTATTTATAAGGATAGTTTGTTGAAAATAGGGAGGGAAAGTCATGTGAAGGTAACACATCAGAACTTTTAAAATACTGAATTATGTTATAAGAGTGAATTTTATTCTTATGTCAGAGTGTTCTGGAACAGTGGAAGGGGAAAATGCATAACCGACTTAGGCATGAGAATAGTTTGTGCAAAAGCCACATTTATGTCTGAGAAAAAACCATAACCAGCATTTCAGAAGTAGCTATAGTCCTAAAGGGGGTAGGAGGTGGTATTAGGGACCACATTTGGTACTTTTCAATGGTATTCCTGTTGTAACCAATGGTAGCGTATGTGTCATGCAGAGAGCTAAACTTAAACGCCACGTTGATTTGAACTCAACTTGCCTTTAAGAAGTCGCTACTGTGTTGCTGAATGTATGAGATGGCATTGGTGACATCAATTAGTGTTTGTTGTAAAGCACTTCTCTTGTACCTGCAATGCTGGGGTTAACTTCACGTGGAATAGATGATAGTGACCACCAGTTTGCATTTTCCATAGCGTACGCGATAACATAACACCGCACGTTAACGCGGGTAGTGCACCAACAGTAATCTGTTTTTGTGCCTTTGCTGTTTGAACTGTCTCAAAAGACACAGACCAAAGAATACCACCTAACCATATGACCCTCTTGGCATTTTAAATTCAGCCTATATCCCAACTAAAATGCACTGTGAAAAGCTTGAGATTTTGTCATATCCATCGGAAAAGTGTGCTGCGTTTATTTAAAGATCTGTCACATTCACTGGTCAATTGCTTAGAGTAATTTAATTGTATATTTCACTTATACGTCGTGATGTGAGTCAGATTATTTCCAACGATCTTGTGTGCACTACAAACATGTTAATTGTTCCTCATACACTGGAAAAAGCAATGAAAAAACTAGTTCAGCGTTCAAAATTGACATCTACAGAGTTGAAAATGAAGATTTAAGAAAATGTTCTGATTTTATCATACATGGTAGACGACAAATTAAATAATGCTTTACAGTTTACTGGGCTCAATAATGTTATAACACTCTATTGAAAATTTAGGGTATTCTTTTACTACAGATATGCTTTGAAGTCACCTACATCCCAAATTACAATAAAAAAGTAAGCTAATGCGTAACAATGTAATGAAGTTTTTGAGGCAAAAGTTCACAGGCTTAGTGCTGCTCTTTTATATTCACAATACAAAAAGGGACAGGAATAATTTATTTTGAAACATTTTTCTTCAAATAATGCATTAGGTGCAAACAGTGAGTGAAATTATGAAGGTTTCCTTGTATTACAATATTAGAAAAGAAAATATGCTCATTCCTATCTTATGTGACAAATTTTTAGCACCTTTTGGTATTAATAGAGCACAAATTGAGGCAATAGCTACACATTATCATCGAACTGGAGAGGCAAGTTGTGCTTCCAACAATTTAAAATGTTCTGAAGTAGACTTCACAGTTAAGAACAACCAGAAAACAACTAGACCTGCAGGGCAAAGAACTGAACGTTTCGTTTTACTCTCTTTTTAGGTTCAACGGGAACAATCCCAGAAAACAGGATTTCTCATGGAAAGTAGAAGCAGTCCAAGACTTCATTACAGTCCTTGAAAACCATTAAGAGACATTATATTCGCGAATCTTCAAGAAGATAGTATCTATCGCATCTCTGAAGAAAGAAGTTGTGACGAATGTATTCCAGGCAAGCCACACTAAACACTGCTTTAAAAGGGAATACCTTCGCAAATGGTTAATAAGCATTGTAATATTGGATTTGGAAATAGAATCACTGATATTTGCTCGATATGTGCTGGATTAAAGTCAGGCTAAAATGAAACAAGAAGGAGCGAAGAAAGAATCATTAATTTCGCAGTTGAAACTCCATACAAAGCAAGCTAAAATATTTTACTAATTGTTGAAAACGGTGAACGATCCAGAAGTCACTTTTGTGTTTGACTGTCAGAAAAATATGGCCTTACCCAAAATGGAGGATCAGTCCGCTTACTACAGCAGGCAACTTTATCTATGCAAAATATGCAACCAAATAAGCAGCTTGTGCGGAACAACGTGAGGTGCTATGTCTGGACTGTAAATGAGACGTCAACAGGATCAAGTGAAATTGCATGAGCAGTTTATGACAGCTTTAGAAAAGTTGATTTATCCACCATAAAATCATTCTCTCATGGTTATGGCGGCCGAAAAAAAATATGACAATAGCAGCTTGGTTGGGCGATGTCTTCAGTAAACTGAATTTACTGAAATTGAACTCCACTTTCCCGTGAAGACAAACAATTTGGAAGCATGTAGCCGGACATACACAAAAAAAAAGGAAATTGTGAATTCAGGAGTGTATATGGAGTATATATATATATATATATATATATATATATATATATATATATATATATATACTCGTAGGTATGCGCCCTTGGAAAATATTGAGATGTATATAACTGGAAGGAAGCAGTAACACAGAGTGGACCGCTAGGATGTCCCTCATTACGGATAAATGGTTGAAGATAGAAACCTACAACAGCATTTATATGAAAGGAAATCTCTCCAGCCTCTACAGTCAGTGAACGATGTCAAGGCGATGAACAATTTCTTGTCTAGTTCGTTGCAACATATATTTTACAATGACATCAATAGTCTCTATGATGCGCTCCCGAAGATCACGAAGGATTTAGATTGGGATTGCGCTGAACTTTATTTTTGACGTAGCCCTAGGGTAAGAAATAGAGCGGGGCTAGATCGAGAGATCCTGGGGGGCCACGCAATCGATCCTGTCCTACCAATCCCACGGCCAGGGAAAATGTTATCCAAAGTCTTACGAACTTCATTGAGATATGTGGAGAAGTGCCATCTTATTGGTAAACAATGTTAGACTACAGATGTTCAATTTGTGGAAAGAAAAACTGCTCTAGCATGTCAAGATATGTGGTAACAAGAACAGATTTCTCTGCGAAGGAAAACGACCTAATGCCTTAATTTTGTGACCAACCGCACCAAACATTGACCTTGGGACTATCCCAAACGTGCTTTTGTGTAGCATGAAGATTCTGCGATCCCAGATCTGTACCTTATGCCAGTTTATCTTTCCCTACACATAGAATGCGGTTTCTCCCGAGAAAAAACTTTGACATCAGCACCAGATGCCTAGCATCTTATTAGCAAATTTCACTTGTTTGGGCTTGAAATTCGGCTTTTGATGTTGCAATAATTGCAATTTATATGCTTACAGTTTGAGACGTTTATGGAAGATTCGTTTGCAATGGTGATTTCGGTATGAGAAGTGCTCGCGAACTTTTCTTAATGATTTCCGTGGGTTTAGCTCAAATGCGGCTTGAACATTTAAAACCATTTCCTTGGGCCACATCCATGCTTCTTCAACACACTTCCAGTAGATAAAAATGTATGCTCCCGCTTCTTTTATGCTTTTAGGAGTTGGAGCATCATGCTTAAAAACCCGCCGAAACTCCCTTTGAACTCGGACAACTGGTTTGAACTTCGCTAATCACAGAATCGCTTTGATCTGCGGTGTCACCATTTAGATAAACCATAAAATTAAAGAATGAAAGCCGTGTCTTCGCACCACCTGTCGATAGGATTCAAAGCTTGTTGATTTTTCCTTTCATATAAACGCTATTGTAAGCTTCTATCTTCAATTGTTTACCTGTCATATACAATGGAAATTAGGAACATTCGAGTGATCTATCCTGTACAGTGAAGTACCTCAGAATCGGCATTTTCAAATGTCACCTACAAAGTGAAGTGAAATTAAGAGAGTTGTTATTAAGAGAAGAAAAAAACACACATGACCAACACTGCTGTTGCATGTACTTCTTGGAGGAAAACTCCCGTCACAAATTAGACCATAAGTGCTAAACATAGTTATTTTGCCTCTGTGATAAAGACATGGGATTTTGCCAATCTAATGGATAAACATTTTGGAAGTAATTGGCCAAAAAAGAGATCTCTTGAAATTCTACGTAGATGTCTTATATTCAGAAACAATTGAAGATGAACTACAAGAAGAATACTGGTAAGCTGGAAAAATTATTGACTCTCATGCGTAAGATATTTTGCAAAAGTGTGTAATGAATATGGATACTGAGACTGTAGCTTTCAGTTATTCAATTTAAATAAAGCTAGCGAGAATTGGCATGATAGTAATATACATTACTATCAAAACCTGCTACATTCAGCAGTAATGCAAAAAGTAATGGTATTGTTAAGTGCATTATTTTTATGTGCATCAGTGTTTCTTTATATTTTATTACATAAGTTATAGAGAAGAAGAAGAAGTAGAAGGCAAATAAGAAACTGGAAATACGTTTTATTGAAAGAGTGATACTTTCTTCTAATTTTTCTTTACAACCATCAAAGTGGATTGGTAGATTTTGATACTATACGCATATATGACAGAAGATTGGAGGCAAAATTATAACTTACACCATAAAAGATGTTTTGAAATTTCGTGTTAGTTACAGAATTGATTATCTGTAATGCAGCTATACTTCAAAATCTATGCTTTACAATTGTGGAGTTGGTTTAAAAAATGTGCATCTAAAAGCTATATAACTTACTTAGTAACAATTACAGATTGAGAATTCGGCTGTATATAAAAATTACTGATAATGATACTGTCGACTCTAATGAATAAAAAAGTATATATTAAAATTATAAAGAAGTAACATTGTTCGAAATAAGTCTTGTTATTTACAAATACTCTAAATCATGATTATTTAACAAATTATACCCACTTTTTCATTTCTATATTTTATGTGTAAACCAGTTACCATGATAAACAGCTTCTATCGTATAAAGAGAGAAAGAAGGAGGCAAAACTTTCCGTACCCTAATTGTTTTTCTTGTGGTTTAAATTATATTAAACCCCATAATGAGCTGTATTACCGATTTTCAAAGAAGCGCGTGGCAGATATTTGTAGTTGTTAATTGTGTTCCCTAAAGTAATTTACGCCTTGGAGAATCACATTTACTGCCTAAACCCCTGATATGTCATAAAGTTATCTACTTTAAATCTACTGTACTATTCTACCAATAATATATATATATATATATATATATATATTAGCGACCGGTAGCTTTCATCTTTAATGTCACAGATTGTCCCAGTTCGCAGCCTTAGCAGAGAAGTTTCCAACACATCAGGGGTTTAGACTACAAATCTATTTCTAGGAAACAGTTTATACTTTAGACAACAACATTACCAGGTTTACCTTGAATGACGCGAATGGCGGCCGCCGGGTCTGAATTACAGCTGACATCGGGTTGAATAACATCGCTCTGAGGGGGTCTCGTTCTCTCTCCTACGCGCCTTGCAGTTCGTTCTAACGTTGTTTGGTATAGTGTACAGCTGATTGTGTTTACTGTGATTAGTTATCATGCTGTGTACTACCAGATTAGTGCATTGGTTGTGTTTGGTTTTGCTTTAACGAAATCGAATGTGGATTGGAATTTATGCAGAAGTTGCCATGAGTAACCGTAACTAAGAAATTCACAATTTATTGGGTTTTAAACAAATATAAACCGAGTGGTTTCGTGTTATACAAACAAAATAAAGATATCCACCAGTTCTAACAGAAAAATTAAAGTTTTGAAGCTTTCTCGGTGTTGATGTTGATTATTACAGATGACTTCACGGGATAGCAACCGAGTTAGATTGGAATCAAAGAAATCCAAGTTTTCGACCATCCTGACGAAGACCACCGAGTCAAGATGATCAAAAGCTTGGATTTATTTGATTCCAATCTAACTTGGTTGTTATCCCGTGAAGTCATCACGAAAACCACCGAGTCAAAATGGTCAAAAGCTTAGATGTCTTTGATTTCAATCTAACTTGGTTGCTATCCCGTGTGAAGTCATGTGTAACGAAAAATTAGGCAAGATAATGGTTATCGTGGAAAGAATTCCTGCCTTACAATGTGTATCTAATCACACAGTAATTGGATAATCTCTCCAGATCTAAATCAATGTGAATATTATTTGTGAGCTATACTTAAAGATAAAATTCATATAATAAATTTCCAAGAGCAGGACCTCTCAAACGCATAAAATCTCGCGGTGTCGGTCGCCCCTGTGGTGTGAGGGTAGCGTGTTTGTTTCACATTCAAGAGGTCCCGAGTTCGAATCTTGGATAGAGTGAGTTACCCAGATAAGGGGTTTTCTTGGCTTTTTCCTTATCATGAGGAGACGAATGTCCAGTAACTTTAAGATTCATGACACCAGGGTCATTTCAGCATAATTTACCCATCTCATTCATCATCCGATACGACCTACCAGGACGGTAACTATAATAATACAATCTCACGCGCGCAAACCGAGTTGCAAGGGTTCTGTGCACCGTGCATCGGTACGGATCGGCTCACCTTGGCTCGGATATTTCGCAGCAAGGAAGAAACGGGGGAGAAGTTGAGGAAAGGAGAGAGAGAGAGGAGAGGAAGAGCGAGTGAGGCAAGTGAAGGAAAAAAGAGTGAGAGAGAGGGGGGAGAGCGTTATTGCTCAAAGTTTAGGAGTGGCATTTGCACCGTGGTCAACCTTAGTGATGCTGTGTTTGATACGTTTTGCATGCCCCCTGTGAGGCCCTGAACTAAACAATATCTACAATACAAGTTCCATTATTTAAGCTGCAAAATTCATTAAACATTGCATAGTGTTTTCAACAAGCACCATGCCTGTATAGGCACAGTGGGAGAGTGTTTAAAATTCACTCTATTACGAAATATAAGCGTAATATGTTAAGAATGTTTTGCACCGTAGGTGGAACAGCAGGCCGGCAAGCCGCTGTTCCACGATCAGATTCTACAGTAGTGCCGTAAGAACAGCGGACTTCCAGTAGCGTCATTCAAGAGAAACCTAGTAATTGAGTTGGATGTATCTGCAGCACATTGTACGTTGCATACAGCCAGACATCAGAAGAATAATGTAGAGAGTTTGAAAGAATGGAAGAGAAAGTGTTAAAGGAAAAGACTTAATAGAAGCTAAAGCTTCTAGCAGAGGAGTCATTCTCGTTCCCTCATCCCATTCAACCCCTCCGACCAAAGATGTGCATATGGACAGCTAAAATTTATAAAGGGAATATCTTCTATCAGCAAAACCACAATGAAAAAAATATTTATTCATTATCTACGATACTGCTGGAGTTCCCTCTAAGGTACCAATTCCTTAGCAATAATCACGCTGAACAAAAATATGAGTAGTAAACCTACTGGCATTAGCGAGTCGCAAAGATGTAAATTACACAACTCTGAAGATCCAAAGCCAGGTCTAGTACTTAAGATGAGTGCTTGCACTTGATTATCCTCAAGCCTCTGCTTCAAGTACACGTACGCTGATGAATGCGGTGCCACACTCCCATATGTTACCCTGAGCTCCCGTGTGCGCTAATAAACTTGGCAGCTCAATAGCAATTCATTGCAGAAAGCCTTTCTTTATATATATGAGGTTCTCTCAATAGACCTTACCATAAGGACCGCCTGCGGTACCATAAGTAGTTAAAGCGGGCGTTAAATACTACCAAAAAATATTAACATAAGTAAATATACTCTATCATATTTTTATAATCATCAAATACCTTTCATAGATCTAGGTGACTGAATGACCATGATGAAGTTACGTATGGTAAAATATTAAAGCTTCAATCGTTTGGTTGGCTTGTACATGGAATTTTATTTTCCATTTCTCTTTTTAAGTTAAAGAAAATATTACATTTGTCTAAAAATAAATATATTAGGATTTAAGGAGAAATATACATTTTGAAGCCACCAATCTTATTTACACAAAAATTAATTAATTGCGTGTCTGTAAGTGTGCGTGCCTATTTGCAATTTTATCTATCCCCTGAGGACAGAAAAGTCAAAAACCAGAATTTGGATATATAAAGTGATTCGTGATTAAGTTAGTATCCATTCAGGAGTGCAAAATGAAGATTCTCGACAATTTTTTTACTCCAAAAAAGTTATCACGCGTAGAATTTTGTAGCACTTTTACTTCCTCCAGCACGTACATAGTAAAAAGAGAAGCTATTGACTTCGCCTAAAAATTCGATACCGAAATTTAATCGGAAATGTAATGTTTTGAGGCCCCCGAATAACAAAAGTGATTAAGTTAGCATCCATTTAGGAGTGCAAAATGAAGATTCTCGACAATTTTTTTACTCCAAAAAAGTTATCACGCGTAGAATTTTGTAGCACTTTTACTTCCTCCAGCACGTGCATAATAAAAAGAGAAGCTATTGACTTCACCTAAAAATTCAATACCGAAATTTCATCGGAAATGTAATGTTTTGAGGCCCCCGAATAACAAAAGATGTTGTTACAAAAGTTCATGTGCGTGTTTGTGTCCGTGTGTTTTTGTGAACAGCACAATTCAAAACACAGTTTTGGATGATACCAAATATTTAATTTAAATATTTACTAAACATGTGGCACTAAGGTTTTCAAGAAAATACCCAATATCAAACTACGTTTTACACGAAGCGTCACCTCCAGCACTTTCTTATAACTCTGCAATAAATGATTTTCAGACCCATGTTCGTACCAAATGGTCCAACTGCCCCGTATGTGATATGTGCGGATATCTCTACATGCGTTAAAAGAGTTGCAAAACACAATGAGGCTATTTCAATTTAAAACTCGCCAGTGAGGAACTGCGTGAGCGATCTTCGTTTTACCCCTCTCATTGAACACGACCCACCCACCGTCTCAATAAGTAAGAGGGGCAAAATTAAGGAAGGTGGAGCACAAATCGCCACTGGCGGTTTTTTAACTTGAAATAGCTCTGTTGAGTTGTGCAGCTTTTTTAACACAGGAAGGGATATCCGCACACTCCCAAAAGGGGGCAGTTGAGCCACCTGGTATTTACTATTTTTACTGTTTTGATGTTGGGAGAGCATCCCAGAAATATTTGACGTAATAAATAAGCATTCTGTATATGCAATGGTAATGAAACAATCACAACACTGAAACTAAATATAGAAAACTAGTAACCCGAAGTCTGTTAAATGTTTTTAGCTTCCAGAATCGCCACTTTATACATCTCCACAGTCGAAATTAATTTTTCTCGTAAGGCAATTTCTACAGTAATTAATAAAATGCTAATTAAAGAAATAAGCGTGATACGAAGAGTACCTATACAAGCAAGTTCGATTTTGCTTTGTTTCGCTCTGTCCTCCTTTTCCTAAGCATTCGTTCAGGACTTAGCTGTTATTACGCGAATAGGAAGTTGACGGGGATTGAATCCGGTACGTGTCAATTGCGAGCCTCACACGTTACCGGGGAGTCAACTCGAAATGCCGTGAAATAAGACAGCACTTGTATCCCCCATTAGTAGTGAAAGGGATATAAATGCACAAAGTCCAGTCATCTATAACGGTAATGTCCGTAAGTAATGGCAGCGGTTCAGAAGCTAGGTGATAAAACGACAGATATAATTTCGCTAATGCGTTTTCTTATGACGCCACATGCGAGAAATCTCAAGAGGCAGAGGTAGCGCTCTTCCTTTAACTCTTATTGCCAATTATTTCTCTGAATGTTTGCTGGGGGGGGGGGGGTAGAAACTGAAAGAGAATCCAGCCTGAGTTCCTTACATTACATTCATAGAAATCTCCAGTGCTCACTTAAACGCTCTTTAACACTGAGGCACTTATGCAAAATATACAGGGAGTCGAAAAAATATGTACCTCCACTCAAAATAAAAAATAAGGCAATAAATAAATAAAATCCCGATTGCTTTTATTAAATCATACTAATCGAGATAAGCATAAGAAGAAATTGACTTATTACTCGCACCCTTGTAGTAGAAGGGAAAAAAACGTACAACACAAGCCAAAAGGGGTAGTCAAATCTTTTAGAAGGTAGTTTATATGTTGTAATTTAAATTCCGTTCTCTTTGCATGGCCAGTAATAAAACGAAATATATATATATATATATATATATATATATGAAACGAAAGGTGACTTCAGTTTGAGAAAAGTTTTAAGTGGTTTAAAATTGAAACCAATAGCAAGGAAATGTCTCGGAAACGGTTAAACCTAAAAAAATTGTATATGACACAAATTGTGTTTTAACGAGATCTACATTTCTTGTGGAGTAAGTCTTTTTCTATCTCTTACAGTTTACCAGTTATATAAAACTTATCCAGAATGAAGAGGTCTTCGGAGGCTGTTTCCAGAAAATCCCATATATACATTTCGTTAGTCTTAAAAATATCTTAAGCATATAGTACATTAATCAAAATCTTTAGAGGCATTTTTGAGAAAATCAGAATTTTCGAAAAATGTTCCGTGTAAAGGATAGTTGGGGTTGTGAAAATTTTCCTGAAAATCCTCGTGTTGCATCCTTATGTCGCAACTTTTCGTTTTCGAGTTATTGTGTTCACAGAAACACACAGGTGCTTTCTAAAAGTGTTTTTATTCGTGGGTCCTCAAAATATGTATTTCCGGTGAAATCTCGGAACTAGCTCTCACAGCACTTGGAGCAATTTTGGGTGGAATGCAATACCTATTCTACCTACTTTGTACATTGCAAAAATTGTGACAGAGAAAGTAAACATTCTCTCAGCCAAGATCCACATTACCACTATGAAGTTTAATGCCCCAAACACAAGGAGATGTAAGCGTAAGACTTTGCACACATTTTATTCAATGTAAGCATTCGCAGAGACACGCAACACGCTCACCAATGCAATGCAATACAAGAGTGTGGAAATTCCAAAATGTATCCTTGCGTTATTTACATAAAGAAACAATTTTACATTCCTTCCTTTATGCATTGCCTGTTGTTCAACAGCAGACGATCGCAAAGCGAGATTTTACAGTGCCTACTGTACATACATGGCCTTGACGCGCCATCTTTCATTTCTCTCAAGAGGTTATGACAGTCGCCTTGTGAATCCTCCTTTGGTTTAATGGATGTACCCGCCATCTATATCAGGATTTCTTTGCTCTCACAAATCGTAAGGCGCAAGGAAATAAAACACATTTCATTAAATGTGTAGCTTTATCACTCTCTTAAGTCCCCATGCTTGCATTATTTTCAATATATTGGTCAAACAAATATAGTGACGTCACTGCCGCAATTGTCAGTTGTATGTATTGTTTATACTCTGTTTATTTATTTATAAAGGATTTAGTGATTTTTTTATGTGACTTTGGTGGCTATTCTATGCAATTTCAAAATTACGGAGCACTTGGAATATATCTGCATTTAATTTAATGATCTAGAAACTCATGCAAACTTCTTGCGTTACGCTTACGACTGCATTGTGAATTGTCCTCCCTCGCGCTTGCGCTTATGCTGTGTTACGTCTGCGCTTGCATCTCATTTTTTTTCTTTTTTGTTTGTTTATTTATTTATTTTATTTTTTTTTGTAGCTTTACGACCTTTGACCTGGTTGGTCATATCGGACGATGAATGGAATTGGTGAAATAATGCTCACATTATCTGGGGGTCCTGGAGCTTAAAGTTACTCGACATTCGTCTTCTCAGGATAAGGGAAAACCCCGAGAAAATCTTATTCGTGTAACTCAACCTAAGCGAGATTCGAACTGGCGACCTGTTGAATGTGAGGCAGACACACTATCCCACACTACCCAGGTGGGCTGCATCTCATTGTGAATGTAGCTTAACACAAAACTTCCTGCGATGTAATGCTGTAATAAACAGCTTTCCTAGATTTTCAGATTTGATGTCGACCACCGCATGCTAGGTACTCCTCTAGATGAGCAATGGATAATTGTACCAACAAGTCTATTCCCGTGCAAAAAGTCGATGTTCACAAAAATTATCCCAAAGAAGATGAAGCTCAATTGGGTTAGGATACCCTATCAATTCTGCTAATGGAAATTAGCATCCACTATTCATGCATATCCTTGTAAAGTAATACGGAGCTCCATTTTATTGGAAAAACAAATTTTCTTATTTACTATTCTGCTCTAAGTGAGGCTGAAGGAGCATCTGTGCATCAAGATAGGAGGAGCCTGTCAGTGTGAGTTCAGTGAAGATCAACTCTACTGCCCATCTACAGGAATAGGTATATCCGGCATGGGGTTTCACAACCTCACCCGGATTCATTGCATCTGTGGAACATCATTTGGAACGTGGCTGAAAGACAACTGGTGGACTTGCTATATATAAGAATCCAAGACTAGATTAGAATCCAAGGTCGTTTTTTTTTTCTCCTCAAAGCAGCATCCAGCACATTGCTTACTGGCTCGCCCATGTTCAGTTCTCTTAAGTTGTCACAAAGTTTCAGCGTTCGTTTTCATTTGAAGATGCTCTCTTTAAACATAATTTACTGATGCTTTGGATACAATACATTTACTGGTTTATATTTTCGCAAGACCTAAACCTCTCTTCTTTAAATCACTTTTGTCTTGCAAAATAATATAACCTTCACTAAAACGTTTAGATAATCGAAAAAGCATACTATGACCTGCTAAATATAATTTTAGCTACGTATAAATAGATGGCGGATCAGGTTCACTCCCTCGGGACCGCATGTAAGATTTGTAGTGGACATAAAGGCGTCTGTGTGAGCTTTCTTCGGGTTCGCCGGCTTCCCTCGCCATTCATTACACCAATTGCTCCATCATCTTTCCTATCATCCATTTAGCCATCATTTCATACTTCCTCACTCTCATGGCTGGCTAGGAGCCGATCCCTCGTTCTATGATTAAGTATCATTGGCTACTCAACAGGATTCTGACCCTAGGCACCCATGTGTAACTCCTCCGCACGGAGAGGGTGAGGCGACTAAGTTAAGTTATAAATAGACAGTGGAGTATAATTAATACTCGGTATGTTCTGAAGAAATTTTTAATTTATGTCGTTAGATTACTCAGACACTCAAAGACAAAGCTGCTTGTGTAACTGAATATGATATCTCCAGTTATTTCCAAAGTAGAATTAAAAGAAGAAAAATATTACAAAGTAATTAAAGTTACTAAAAGAGGTGTTTGTCGTTAGCTAATCCATAACATAAAATCTGGATCATTTCCTCCTCAAAGTTGTATAAATTCTGTTCCATAACCCCTTATTTCCTTCGTTTTCTTTGCTCATTTCTTCTCCCTCAATTACTTCTAGTGACTTGCCAGCATGTGTTGTAATTGGCTCCTGTTTGTGACGTAGTAATTTCCAATTACAAGCCAATTAGGTGAGCTTTGCAGCTTTTTCCGTCTGATGCGGCTTCTCTCCTTCCTGCGGAACGACCCAAAGCTACTAAAACTTTTCACTGCTGCAGCTCACGGTTTGGAGTCCGTAACATTCCGAAAGATACTTCTTCTAGTTCACTGCTTGATTTGAATGCCTTCCACCAAAGAAATTACTAATTTCCATACAGATTACTTGGCCCATAGTTCGTCATTTTTGCTGACTCAGCTCTTATTCATACTGGATGAAACTTCCATCCCTAGGCATTCGTAACTCTGCATTTTCCTTATTAAAGTCTTACGTGAAAACGACTGAAGTATAACTTTAGAACCTGTCTTTTTGTTGTTATGTAGGCGTCTGTAAAGGATTGATGTTCTTAAAAAGAGGGTTTTGTCGAATTACTGGACTCTAGAAAAGAGAGTCTCTTCTTAAGTTTATTTTATTTCAGAAACGCTTGAACCTATCATGTTTAAATTGACTGATGAAATGATAACCATTCCAGAAACTACACAACCAATGAGCTTAACTTTAGCAATCCCTACTTTTAGGCGAGCCAGAAGCTTTCTTTCTGAATAAATATTTCGATAATATAACTCCTGAAGTTAAATCCACATGATGACGTACTATCAAATGTGGCTAATTAGATTGCAGTTCATCATTTAAAGCTTCATGTTTGCGCTTACAAAGCTCATTCTACACAATGACTTCACATTACGATGATTACTAAATTACTTCTTCATAAGATTCAAGGGGTTGCCTTTACATTAAGATAAACTGCCACACAAACATCCACTAAATATAATAGCTTACCGGTCCAAGAGGCAGCTAATTCCGTTCAACGGTAATACGTCTTCCATTACTTTTCTCTTTCGCTGACTTTACTTTCTGGCCTAAACTTAATTACTAAAACCAGAAAACTTATTGTATCGGTCTGCGTAGCTAGTTGGGTAGGCGCTGGCCTTCTAATCTCATGGTCGAGGGTTCAAACCTGGCCCAGGACAGTGGTCTTTTATGCTGCTTAAGAGCGAGCCCCATGTCAGTAGATTTACTAGCATGTAAAAGAACACCTACGAGACAACATTCCGGCACACCGGCTGCGCTGATATGATCCTGGCAATTGACAGTGTCGTTAACAAAGGCATAAAAAATATAAATGTTGCTCTCATTGTTCATAGGCGTAACTTTGTACATTTCTATAAATACTATGCCTTCTTTTCGTTGAAAAGAATATGTTTACTATCTCGTCAATTTTCTGTTCAGAACTTTGGCTAGCATATTATATAATTGTAATGCTTAAATATTACTCTTGCTATATTACGTATATAAAGTAACAATTTTATGAACCTCTAGCCTCACAATGCACCTTTTCTAATAACAACTTTTTTTTTTTCTACTGCTGCATGTTTTGTCACCTATTCATTCATTCCAGCACACCTCCTGCATCAATTATTAAACATAACTCAATACACAAAAGTAAACCTGTGAAAAGCTTTCAAAAGAGTAGTTTGATTTACAAGTTGAAACAGATCCCTCAAGAATAAAATTGTTCTCTTATATTACAAGTTGCTCAACATATTCGGAGGGTAATATTGTCCGGCTGGCAGTAAAATTAGTGCCTGCAGAAAATATTTATCCGAATAAACATAATTTCTACACACCTGATAAATGTATTACCATTCGAACATAATCTATTTGCAGCAAATAGCCATAAACAAAAATACAATAATTAATTGTATTGTTCAATAACTTCATACTAAAGAACTTTATTTACATTCTTTAAGATGTGATAGAAGAGATAAACATTTTTTTTTTTACCTTATGCAACAAAAACTTCTCAGGTTTGTCATTTTTACACTTCGTGTGAGTGTTGTTAATAATTGATTTCAGACTCCAGTTACTTTAATACATTATGAATGTTTAAACATCTTGTTCAATCTGATTTCCATTTAACTGAATACACAGTTTATGAGGTTATTTCTGGCTTTGAGACCCTTAAAAATGCTACCGCTATTGAAGCTGTATAGTTTATTCGGCAATTCCCTGGCCATCTGGTGGAAAATGGTACTTCTACCAAAGTTTTGCAACATACAAAATACGGATATGTATTTACCTCCTATATCATAACTGAATCCAAGCGCCCACATGTGGGATTTGTGGTGGACGAAACGGCGGCTGGGCGGGTTTTCTCGGGTCCTCCTGTCTTTCCGGCTACTCATTCCACCAATTGCTCCATCATCACCTTTCCTATCATTCATTTCGCTTTCATTTCGTATCGTCCACTTCCTCACGCTCCTGCCTGGCTACAGGCCGACCAGTCGTTCCAGTTTCTTCATTCTGTTGTTGCGTGTCATAGGCTCCCCGACAAGCTTCTGACCCCTAAGCACTCGCTTGTAAGTCCTAGAGGGCTGTCAGTCCTACATATGGGGAGGATAAGCCGACTATGTATCATAACTGAAACATTGTCAAACAACGTTTGACACGGATATACACTTAATAGAAATAAGCTGGTGGCAAATGCGACATGGTGCTGACTTTTAATCTCCTACGACGATTTATATCTGAACATCTTAAGAAATAATTATAAAGAGTAACATACGCAGACGTTACATACTTATCATAATGTCCATGGTTAGATGATTCGCTAGTTCCCTCACCATTTAGTGAAGTTATCAGTTCGTAAAAGGACACAAACACCCCTTGCAGCGTGAACGTTTATCATTAGAAGCTATGTGTACAACAGAGGCGAACAAACCATAGGTGCAAAACAAAATACTCATATGCCAGCCCCATAGCGTGGTCGTTGGTGCGTTTGGCGTTAACGTTCTGCTGCGAAAGGGTCGGAAATTCGAATCCCGCTATAGGCATGGATGTTAGTGTTGTGTGTTTCTGTGGTTTTGTACTATCTCAGGTCATTCTCTTCTCCTGATGGCCAAGTAGCTTACGCCTGAAAGTCAATGACTGTATAGAGAAGAGAACACTCACATGACCTTCTCTAATGATTGTATCGCAAAGGAGTCTAGTCAACTGAATTAGCTGTGGTCAACAGCTACCTAATATAGTCTTTGTTTTACCCAAGGGTGCTCTGCAAGTATTAAAGCATGCAGGGTACAGTCCTCTGAGTTTTATAACTAGACACTATTTGGTATGCACCAAAAGTATTTGAATTATGCATTTATGCTGTCAACCTCTTTCAACTATGCTGTATAATTTCGAAAATATACACAAATCATGGACTAAAATTGTTAATCTTAAACTTACATTTGTGGCCGTTACAATGCACAAACCGAACGAGGTGCTGCAGCTGACAAGTATGTTTTATTCGGGAGGTCGTGGTTTCTCTGCTCACCTTTGTACTCGGCAGGGCTGTTTCTGGTGTTCAAATTGGAGTACAATTTTCGAATTGTGTTAAATATCACAAAATATCTTAGCGTCACAACGGCATTGAAAAAGTTAAGGAATTTGCTTTGCTATAATACTATAATAGTTTTCATGCGTTTGCATTGTTTTATGTTATGACTACTAAACCTATGAAAACATTAGGGAGCCTTCCAAGCCACAGGCCGCTACATTGTACAACAGGCAAGAAGGGATCAACATCAAATAGCGGGTGCAATTGTAACCACACTCCACACAATGGCACGTACGTTGTGTTCCATTGACACCCGCTCGACGGCACCGTTTGCGATGGTTCCAAGATCATCAAAATTGCAGTGTACATTATACGCAGACCGCGCTGTGGCCGAGGGGTGGCCCAGGTTCGATTCCAGGTGACCGTATGTGGGATTTATAGTGGAAATTGCGGCACAGGGGAAGGATACTTCCGGTTCTTCGGTTTCCCCCGCCATCGTATCCTATGGTGCTCCATCTTCATTCCATGTATCATCAGTAACATTGCCTACGGTGCCATAGTAGTAAAAGCGGGCGCTAAACACTATCAAATCAAAACATAAGCAGGTGTGACAATTCAGATCTTTGATGTTGACCGCTCGCTCCTGCCGTGTTAAGTTCTACGCGCACCTGCGACATTGAGGGGGAACTATGGAAAGAAAGCCGTTCACGTATGAGCAACAATTCAGGGTGGCAAGGCATAGGCGCGTGTATTTGGCGCTTAGCCACAATATATGAAGCGTGGAAATAGCCATGTTGATGTGGGAAGCATACCTGTTCCCTCTGGCCACAATGGCACCTTGGTGAGAGGAGAGTGGTTTTTAAAAGCTTAGTGTCACATCCTTGGTGGAGGTATATAAAAGATACGTGTTAAACGTAAACAAAAGAATGAAAAGAGAAACAAGAAACAAATAAATAAATAAGCAAACCAAAACTAGAGATGCGTCTCTGATTAGCTACACAAATTTGAAATGGCTTCGTGTATTTTAACCTGGAAATTACGCGTGTTTGCCTGCTCTTCTGGTCCACCAGTAGATCTCAACATGCCAGTTTCCTTCTACCTAGACTTAGAACATTTCTGTGAATTTGATTTTTCACTAATTCTCTTATTATTCACATTCCGTCAAAATATGTACCTACAGATTCTTCATTCCCACATAAAATGGATCAATGATTAAAGTATTGTAGGATGAAATTCTCAGATAATAAGTGCAAAAGCTTCAACACATCATTCTGTCCAAACCCCGTTGTGTAAAATGACAAAACAACTCAATAGTTTTGAAACTCAATATGAGAAGCCTGGAGCAATGAGCAAACGTTTGAATCTGCAGAGATTCGGTAATGCAGCTGTGCGCCAGGAGTAAATCAACCCCGATGCGGACACTTGAAACTTAAAATAAACAAATACCAAAAGAAAAAAATAGAAAATTGTTAGGTAACGTTAATTGTGTTCTGCGAATTGAAACAGGAGGGTTTGACACATGTGAAAGAGAGAGAGAAAGAGGTGGGAAGTAAATAAAACATCGTCCTACTCAATAACTCAACCACCATTTTCTCATTCATCACTCCAACCTGTTTTCCCGTTATAAAATAGAGCTTAGCTATCATTCGTTGCGAATGTTGAATCTGACATATAAACGCTGAAAAAGCTAATGAAAATAGAAGTATAAGCTCAAAGTAAAACACTGGGAACAAAAATACATGAAATGAATTACCACAGGAGGGCTTTTCGTTACTTTTTTTTCGATTCCCAGATGTTTGTTATGTGGCATGTCATGTCCAGAAGGCCTCGCTAAGCTTGATGTATTGACTGGGCTGTTTTCCCACTAAGACGAAGTGGATCGTAAACCTAAGAATATTTTTGATTTTCTTTTCTTAAACTATTTGGAACTATTTAACACAATGACACTTGCAGGATTTTCTTACAAAAGTAGCTGGCTAGTAACAATTATTTTAAATTCTGCGAGATTATGCATCTGTAATTTAGAAAATCTGCAGTATATAAGGTATCTTTCTATTAGTTCATACTAGATAGACACGTGATAACAGTGATATTTTCCCTTGTTTCAAAATTTTAGCTTGCATGATGATTTAAATAAAAAATGTTTACTTATAAATTCATTGTTCTAATGAAAATTTTCCATATGATATAAGTTTAAAAATTTTCACTTCAAAAAGTACAGTTTTACAGTAAATTAGTTTCCAAATAGATATGTTGTATCAGATATTTTATGATGTCCCCTAATAATTGTAGAAAAGTTATTATTGTTTACAAAAACTCTTGATTTTAAATTTCTTTAGCATATATGTCAATGTACATACTAGATATAGAAGGTATTGTATTCCACCCAAAAATTCGATCCAAGATTTCACCGGAGATACATGTTTTGAGGATCCTGAATACAAAAAGAGCATTTCTAAAAAAAGGCCCGTGTGTCTGTGGACAGCTTAATTCAAAAACGAAAAGTCGGTTAAATACCAACCAGGGTATTTAATTTAGTAACTTCGAAGGATGCGACACGAAGATTTTCAGAAAAATTCCCACCCAAAGCTACCCTTTATGTGGAAAAATTTTCGAAATGTTCATTTTTCTAAAATGACTCTACCAATTTTCATTAAACTGTCATGTATTAAAGGTGTTTGCATAGCAAATAAAATGTGCATCCTGATGTTCTTGGGAATAACTCCAGAAGTCATTCTGAATGACTTATGTATAACTAGTAAACCGTAAGAGATACACAAAAACTTACTACACAAAAAAATGTAGATTTCGTTTAAAACACAAAAACGTATGTCATATACAGTTTTTTTTTTTTTTTTTTTTTTTGGTAAAGTTGGCGGTTTCAAAGATATTCCCTGTTATTGGTTTCAATTTTAAAATACATAAAATTTACCCAAATGGGAAGGCCTCGTCCTTTTGACATCTCTGTTGTTTTATTCCTGCCTAAGTCAATCGCATAGAGACAGCTTTTAAAAGATTTGATTTTCGCATTAGCCTAGAGGTTTATCTTATTTCCCTTCTTCTTAAAAGGAACCAAG
The DNA here is from genome assembly GCA_030762935.1 of Hymenopus coronatus. NCBI lineage: Eukaryota > Metazoa > Arthropoda > Insecta > Mantodea > Hymenopodidae > Hymenopus > Hymenopus coronatus. The sequence goes on along the minus strand of CM060900.1, from coordinate 436,406,408 downwards.
TACTAAGAAAATTTCTGGTAATGTTTATCTTGATAAGCATTATGAAGGTAAAAAATATATCTTTTGTATGGATATTTTATTTGTATAACAGATAGAGTAAGTCTTGTGAATGGAACACATCAGATTTTTCAAAATATAATAATTTCTTTATAAAGATTGGTGTATTAATTCCTTTAATATACTATTAAGAGACGATAAAACGCTTTAAACCAAAGTAGTAAAAAGGTGTATCGAGTAGGGCATGTTGAGTATGGAAAACTGTTGAGAAAAAAAATTGCTGGTTTAATGTTGTGCGAACCTGTTAATAAGCTCACGCCTGTCCACTTAAGAGTTAGTTAATTGGTAGTTCAAATACGCCCATTGGAAAAAAACTATATATTTCCTTAAAGTTGAGAATTGATATCATTTTACTGTCAAAGAGCTAATCATTCCATTTTTTAACAACTTTTGGTCATACTTCATAGATTCAGCACCTTAAGTTTGGCAGCAGTAGAAAACGTCAACAGCGTCAACACTGGTTTAATAGCACCGTATTTCACATGTGCAGATATCCTTTCGTGTGTTAAAACAGTTACAGAACTAAACGGGGAATTCGAAGTAAACTAAGTCAGTTGGGAATTGGCGCTTTAACGTGAGTGACCTTTGTTCTACTCCTTGTAACAGTTCATCTACTCCTGCCAGCTGTTCCAGTGGCATGCAGTGAAATCTTTTTCTCTCAGGGTATGTGTGGGGTGACGACAATGGGCAACACAAACATTTAATGAAGGCTAATAACTGAATGAGTATGTTTCCGATTGTTTTTAGGAAGAACAAGCATTCCTGAATCTAGGAACAAGGAATTAAAACTGCGACATATTAAATCTGCAATTTTACATAGTATTAAGGACTTTGTGTTTTAGACAAAGTTATTTTCACTCATAAAGTACAGTCTATGTGCCTTACACGGCGAATCACTTGTCAGTCACCGCTAAACTGGCGATGAGCCTAGCGTCACGCTATGATCACGGTAGCAAGAGTAGCTTGAGGCGCAAGAAGCGCAAGCGAATAAACAAACGCAAGACGCTCCAGAGAGTAACCAAATTTTCGAAATACAGAATTTTTATTAGTCTTATGCCCGCTTATTACTGACGGCCCCACGATAGTTCCTACTTTCCGTATTACCAAATCCTATTGTTAGTATTTAAGACACACTTTCTGACTTGTTAATCCTAAGCATTCTTTCCAGTGGCTAATTATTAGAAAGGGATTACGTGCACTCTTAACAAATTTTAGGCGTCCCCTTTGTTTGTGAACACACTAATTCGATGGATCGAACCTTGAGCTTAATGGGGTTTTTACTTCGTGAGCATTTAGGAATCTAATTACCTTTAGAAGTATATTTTCGAACTGACCGTTTCTTCCAATGTAACTTGCTTTAATAATGATATTTTAGCTGGCAATAAATTCTGTAACTTGGGCAATGCGGCGTCTCTGTGAGCTCTCTCCGGTTTCTCCGATTTCCCTGGTCTCTTATCCTTTACCTGGTTTGTAAACAGAATCACATTTCCTTTCATCCATTTCACCGTCATTTGATTTTATATTCTTCTTCGCTGTCATATAGACTGATCAACCATCCTGATTCCAGCACTCCAAGAGTTTAGCATACTGCTTCTGCGGCTGCGATAATTCTAGCAACCAGTCTAAGCGAGTATCGACCGAAGTATTGTAAACCAGGCTCTTCATATATCCCTCAGAAGAAGAAGTCCGTTGTTGATGTCGTCCTCCATGGTCTAGGGGTAGCATGCTAGCCTCTGGTTCAAACCCGGCAGAGGGCGATGGATATTTTTCGGGTGTAAAAATCCTTAATATGGCTTCCTTTGGAAGGGAAGTAAAGCCGTTGGCCCCTAATCGTAGATTTACGGCACGTAAAAGAATCTCAAACCTAATAAAGATGCCTCTGAGCAACATTAAAAGTCGTTGCTAGCGTATCGTAGATTTACGGCACATAAAAGAAATTCAAGTCTGATAAAGAGACCTCTGAGTAAAATAAATCTGTCTCACACGCACAATATAGAATGGTACGCTGAGGACACTGTAGTTAAGTAGAGTCCACAAATAAAACTCAATTTCCATTTCATTTAAAATAATTTAAGATCACTTTTTGATTTACCGGGGAACATGTGATTCGGTTAAGGAATGTAATGCCGTGTCGGCATGTTGCCATGGTAGCTCAGTGGTTAGAGCAACCGGCTGGAGACCAGGAAATCTGTGGTTCAAATCCATGCTATAGCATTGAACTTTTCAGTCTGACTCTACCTATCCAACTGCTGTACTACATACGGTCTGTGTGAAAAAACGACTAATTAACATAAAATTAAACGATCTTTCACGCCGAATATGTAAAATAGGACGCTGAGAACCATTAAGTTGAAGATCGTCCATAAATGAAACTCAGTTAATTTAATTACCGTTGGTGTCTTGTCTGTGAACAGAACCACCGCGACCAATCCATTGGCGTGTTGATATTCATGTAAATCATCAGGAAAATGGCAAAATAGTGGAACATACACAACCGTTATTTAACTCTGACCAGCACTGGAGAGCTGGTAAACGGATGGAATATGTGATGTCTCCCCATTCCTCCCAGATTTATTATCAAGACTGTTGCTCACCTTGCAAGGCACAACAGTGACAAAACTGACTCGGCGAGTGGCCGAGTACCAAAATATATCTTGCAGTCTTTCTTCCTCAAATGAGGTTTTACGAACCTTTTATCGTACGTATGGTAGACGCAAAAAGACGCAGTATTGATAGAAGGATATCAACATTCAAACTAGAGCGCGTATCGTTCTTAGTATAGGTCAATTTGGAAAAGAATTGTGCACATGCATATATTTACGACAATACAGACTGTAAAGTCTCTCAGTTATATCGCTGTCAACATTTGGTAAAGTTGCAAGCAGTGTTCACTGTGGTTTTAGAGGAACACTGCTCTGCCACGGAATTTTTTGATAGTGTTTAACGCCCGCTTTTACTACTTATGGCACCGCAGGAGATGCCACGTAATTAATTCTAATTGTAGCTGCATGGGGCATCTGTTACATTGAATGAACATGTGTTGCACATTGCTTTCCATGCTGATAATTTCTGTAAATGAAACTTCGCTGACTATTCACTGTCTATGTTGTTATCCGCAATACTCTCAGCTAGGCAGCCACAGTGGTGTGTGTAAGAAAGTTGTGACAATATGTGCGTACCGATGAGAATTAGCTCCCGAGGTCTGCCTTTAAAGATAAATGTTAGATGGCATTTAAATATATAGGCATACTAGCAAAACGGCGCCTGTTTTCTGTTCCAAATTTCATTTCTGTAGTTTATTCTCTTACTGGAAAAAATGTTTAGTACAACTAATCGTTTCAGGGTCAAAGGTATAGGTTGCCATTAAATCTCCCCTTTTAGTCTTTAGACTGAAGTTGTTAAACATTTGCCATGTTCGCAATACTTAATAAAAAATCGTTTTATAATCATAATCAATGAAGCGGGATTAAACTTGGGTAATAAAGGCATGTTGCCCTTGCTTTAAATTTTTTGGAAATGCTGCATAGTCTATTTCTGTTGAAAAAAAGTGCTTTCTAATGGTGAGAAAGTGGAAAAAATCGGGTGTTTTTTTTTTCTGATATTGCACACACACATATACATACACATATGTTCTCTCTTTATAACATCAATGTAGTGCATCTATGAGATTTGAAAAAATGTTGAAAAGTTTAATAGGTAGTAGGTTATGATACATTGTTTAAAGCAGGTTGTTTTTTTCCAGTAGAAAATAGAAACTGGAAAGCCTACGGATTTCGTTTCGCAATCCTACGAACAAAATAAAAGCACTTTTAACGCTTGTGACATATACTAAAGTTTAGGAAGCTCTCAAGTTTGTAAAATATCAATAATATGACAATGATTCCTAAGGCTATAAAACATCAGGTTTAGAAAGCAATTAACTTGCATGTGCGCGAGATATTAGATATTCATGTATTGTTGATTCGCAGCATATAAATTACCCAGCTAAATTAAGTACGTTATAAGCTAACATTTTGATTGTTCTGGACATAAAGACGAAGTTTAATCATTGAGTTGGCGCACAGTAATGAAGACTTCCAATGTTTATGCTTCTCTTCGAAGTAGGCCAAGAGCACATTTTCAGTGAAATTATTTTCAATATAGTTTGCCTTGCATCAGGCACTGAAGTCTTAAATGCTACGAGCCCCTGAATTAAAAAACAAGCATTTTTAGAAAAAAAGTCAGTGTGTCTGCGGACAGCATTGCTCAAAAGCGAAACGACCGTTTAATACCAAACTTGGTACGTATTTAAGCTTGGTATCTTCTAAGGATGCGACACCAGGATTTCGAGGAAAATCCCCCACCACAAACAAACCTTTACATGGAAAATGTTTTGAAATTTTTTAATTTCTCAAAAATGGCTGTAACGATTTTGCTTACAATACCGTGTATTAAAGATACACGAAAAATAAAATGTATATCTTGAATTTTTTGGGAATAGACTCTGAAGACCTCTTCATTCTGGATGAATTTTGCCCAACTGGTAAACTGTAAGGGATAGACAATAGCTTACTGCACAAAAATATAGATCTCGTTAAAACACACTATTTATGTCTTATAAAGCTTTCTCTTGGAGTTGACTATTTACGAGATATTCCTTGTTATTGGTTTCAGTTTTAAGCTCTTAAACTTTTCTCATACGGGAATTTGTCAACTCCTAGCCATACGAATGACGAATTTCAATCACATGGCAACCCCCGTTTAAAAGATTTGACTTTAGCCTAGAGTACTCCCGCATTTCCCTTCTACTTGCAAGCAAGCAAGTAATAAGACAATTTCTCCTAATGTTTATCTCTATTAGCATGAAATACAGATAAGAATAAGCTTTTTATAGTAAATTGTTAAAGCGATGTAGGAAAAGTAATTTGAATGGAACACATCATATTTTTGGTTAGTATTTTTAGTGTTTTCCTTTCTGGAGCTTGAGTAACCTCACTTGATTTTTCCATTTCTTTTTCTTCTAAATTAATATTTTCTGTCATTTAATCTACATACGTATAGTTTACACTATATAGAATTAGTTAAATAATAATGTTTAAGATCAAAAAAGCAGAAGACTGCTAATATAACGTATAGATTAACTCTACAACGAATTGCGATAAATTGAAGTATGATAATTTGTATTGTGAAGAAATAATGCGAGCGCCATGAGAAATTAATTAATTACGTAAAATGATGCAATGTAAAGTGAAACCTGATCAACAGTCGAATTGTTAAATTTTTGTAAATACATAGCGTAATTACCATGTCATTGAACTTAAAATTAAAGTTGGTCAAAATGGAGTGGTATAAAAATTTGATAGCAGTAGTTCCATAATCTAAAGTTTTCAGATCGTGTGCACTCATTTATAAGTTCTAGTTGTCTAAAACGTTTTTCTTCATAATAAAATAATACAAGTAATAAGAAAATATATCATTTATTCCACTTGGTGAATTTGAAGTACCATTTATCTGAAGCTATAAATGGACAGGGCATATTTTTAACAGGTGCGCTCAGCTTTTAACTTGTTTCTTCGCAAACTTTTTTTCCACAGTTTTCCACACTCAAAATGCTCCACACGATGTACTCTTTTACCAATTTGTTTTAATTTATCAATTTTATCGGTCTCTCAAAGGTACAGTGAAGAAAATTACTATATTTTTTATTTTATTTATTTATTTATTTATTTATTTATTTGGAAATAATGCTCTAACGCTGAGAAATAAACTAATAAATTCTGAAAAATCAATATTGGGAAGAACAAAAAGGCAATTGCTTTCTAAAATAATATTTAGGGGTTAATATAAAAAATCTGATATGATAGACCTCTTTTAAAACTTATTTACTGCAAAACTTGAACTTTATGTGAATACTTTTAAAAATGCATTGTATGGAAAAAATGTTACCGTAATAAAGAATTTGGACAGCTAGCATTTCTATTTAAATAACCATGTAAGCTAGAATTTTGAACCAATGCAAACTAATCATTTTTATTCTATGTAGTAACTGGTATAAATTTCAGGAAGATATTTTCCAAATTTCACAGATGCATTACCTAAATAGCGTGTATAGATAATGCAATGGAACAAGTGTTATTTTGTTTTAACTGATTATTGTAAATTAAACAGCTGCATTTAGTTTGCTGATAACCTTTAAACAAATGTTAATTATTGTGGAAAATACAAGGTTTAGAATTTTATATCTGCACATATATCTTGTCCGCTTGCTGGACCAAGTTAATTACTGCGAACGTACCCGCATGCCCCACAGTCTCTCAGCAGGGCGCATAAAAAGCAGTTTTCCTGGATAAAACACAAAATATCTCTCCATCCTATTTGTTCGTGAAACGATTGGCACAGGCCGTCAGATGCATTCTAATTCGATCCCTTAGACCTCCGCCAATACAATTTACCTTTAGTAAAGCTGGAGGCTTCAATCAATGTAAGTTGAAATTGAAAAGTTGTGACCTGGATAGAAAAACACGAACCTGTGGCTCAAGGAGTAATCTCTCTGCTCAGTTTTTCTCGGAGCATTTCCCTCCTGCCAAAATGCAAATGTCAGGTAACTTCAGACCGAGACTCATTTGCATTACCATTAAATCATTTCATTTCATTCGTCGTTCTGTTTGCCTTGGGGAGTCGCGTCGAACACTAGGTTACTCAAACTCAGGTTTATTATAACTTCTGACAAAATACAGAGTATTTTTCACAACTTACTATTACTTTTTATGACGTACTCTGAACCAAAACCCAATTTAAGGGGACCGAAATATTACTAAGTACGAGAGGTAGTATCAGACTGAAGCATTCAATATCATAGTTGGGATTTGAACCCCGGATCTCCCGAGTTCCATCCAGTTGATCTAATGTACCAAAATGTTGTCATAAAAGCCCAGCAGGTTAGAGCAACCGGACGGAAATCTGGAGATCCGTGGTTCAAATCCCGCCTATGGCAATAAGTATTTCAGTCTGATTCTATCATTTCCAACCCTGACCTACACACAGCTTGTGTAAAATAACAGTTAATTAATATTAATTGACCTAATAATTGATTAAACTACGAAGACTAGGGCTTAAAGTACATACGTCAATATAAGCAGCCTCTGGGGTAAGTCACCTCAAAATAATTTGAGATCTTTTGTGGTTTATCGTAGAAAACGCGATTAATGTCGTGCTGACATGTTAACTCAGCTGGATAGAGCAATCGAACGGAAACCGAAAGATCTGTGGTTCAAATCTTGCCTATGGTACCGCATTTTTCCGACAGATTCTATCTTTCCATCTCGTCCGACATACGACTTGCGAAAGAAGAATTATTTACTTCTATTGAATGTTTTGGATTCTTATCACGTGTCTGCATAAACAAGTGATTTTTGGCCCATACACATATGCTAAGTTGTTCCTGGGTTATGTGTTTTAAAAGAGTGAGTTACTTAACAAAAAAGCAATTCTAAAGATGCAATTTTCATAATTTGTAAACCACACTGCAGATTTAGGTTGCCTATTGAACAAGAATGTAAGTTTGATAAGTAATATACTTTAAAATTAATTTATTTCACAAAACAAAATATCTGATTATGAGTTTTGGCTTTTGTAAAAATATGTACCTACATACATATTGAACTTGTTGATGTCTTATATTAATAAGTGCATAGCAATTTTTAATTAGTATACTTGTATATCGGGTAAACTATTTCAATTTTCCAATGTCTAAAAAGAATGTATTGTAAGGAGCTAAAGTAATGACAAATTTTGCAACCGAGTAAAGCACGCCACCATATTTACTTACATAAGCTGGTCTTATACATAAAACTTTTGGAAAACATGTAAGAAAGAACAAAAAAGCTCATATGCACAACTACTCCCTCCACTCAGGATTATTTAAATTATCACATAACTTTTCATTTTCACCCCATTACTAAAATATTAATTATACCAAAACATTCCTAGAAAATCGGGCGTTATAATCAAACGGAACGCCTATATTATAGTCACTTTCTCTAACACGTATGTACATACAATGTACATAGTAGCTAGGAAAGGTATTGCATTACAACCAAAAATTTGATGTCGAAATTTCTTCGGAACTATATGTTTTCAGGTCTCCTGAATTCCAAAAAAAAAAAAAGTATTTTTATAAAAAGCTGAGTGTAAGTCTGTCTGTCTGTCTATCTGTCTGTCTGTCTTCATCTGTGGAAGGCACAGCTCAAAGACGAAAGGACCGTTAAATACCAAACTTGGTATTCATGTTCAGTATCTTCCAAGGATGCAAAAAGAAGATTTTCAAGAATATCCTCACCCCAAACCACACTTTACATGAAAAATGTTTTGAAAATGTTGTTTTTATCAAAACAGCTCTAAGGATTTTGATTAAAATACCGTATATTAAAGATATTTATAGTACAAATAATTTTGTGATAGTAGTTTCTGAAGAGCTCTATTCTGGATGCATTTTGCTGAATTTTTCACAACTGGTAAACCGTAAGAGAAAGACAAAAACTGGCTGAACAAAAAATGTAAATCTTCTTAAAACACATAATTTGTCATGTACGTTTTTTTTTTTTTTGTAGAGTTTGCCGTTTCTTCTTTGTTGTTGGTTTCAATTTTAAACCACGTAACTTTTCTTAAACGGGTAGTCACCACTGTTTTCATCTCTCTTGTTTTACTGCTAGCCAGGCAAAGCGAACTGAACTTCCATTGTTTCACAAAGCGACCAGATTTTAAAAGATTTGATCCGCTTAGTCTTGTGTATTCCCTTATTTCTCTCCTGCTTACAAGAAAGCAAGTAATAAGACAATTTCTGATAATGCTTATCTCTATTAGCATGATGTAGATATAAGAATATTCGTTGGCTAGAATATGTTGTATGTGGAACAGCTAGAGAGAGTCATGTGAATGGAACTCATAAAATTTTATTTCTCAAATTCCACACCGATTCACTTAAAACCGACACCTTAAACCGAGAAAATTTCTTTTAACAAAGTAATTATTTCTATGATTGCCAAACTAAGGTTCGAAAATAATTCTTTTCTATCATAATATATATCAGTAAGAGACAAATAAAGTTAGAGAAAAAAATCCACTTAAGCCAAATTTTCTATAAAATTACAGACCATCAAGAATCTTTGTGGGTCAAAATAGACCCAAATGCCTTACGATTTTTAATGTAATTTAACCGCTTGCATCAGTATTGTAGTTTCTTTTTAATATCCGACTATTTTTAAGTATAACACCTAAAATATTACATTTTAGTGCCCAAACTTCTGCTCTCTATTTGTTATTTTCCCTACCAGGTATTAGTAGGTTGCTTAATTATTATACTCCAATTAAAAACTCGATATAAAAGGAAGTAGATGCTTTGAGGCTGCCATAATTCAAAAAGAGAATAGTGTGTGTCAACAACATAACTTAAAAATCAAGCCCCGAACAAACACCAAACTTAGATCTAAATTCACATGTTCAAAAGATGTGAAACGAAGATTTTAGGAAAAGTCCCCTACCCTAAGCTAGCCTTTATTTGGAGAATTTTTCTATTTTTTTTTTTTTTAATTTTCATTAAAATGACACATATTTAAGATACCCGACAAACAAAATGGATATCTTGAAATATTCTATGAAATTCTTTTCACTCCAAACGATTTTGTTTATAATTTTGATTAATTGATAACCAAAAGATAGATAAAAGCGCACTACACAAAACTGCAGATATGTTTAAAACACAAGGTTCATTTCAAACAATCTTTTGTTGCACCATCCATGTCCAATATATTCACTATTATTGGTTAGAACTTCAACTACTTTAGTTTTTCAAATACTTTACTTTGGTGTAATAGAAACAACACAGAATTTCAAGGCCAGCATATAGTGACAGTGATTAAACATTTGACTTCTGTTATTCCCTTGGTATCTATAACGAAATATACTGACTGTTAGAGGTATAAGTGCAGTTATTTGTATTGGTGATTGAAGGACAGTGCAATGAGCAGCATTATATCACTACTTGTCTCATTTGTAGACCAAATTTTTAGTGATTAAGAGCAGTACATTTTCAGGGTGGATAGTACCTCCAAGTAGGAGTGATACTCACAAGCCATTGGTGTTCGTTTTCCCCGATGGAGTGCTTGAAGGAGGCGTAAAGCAGAGGGGGTGGGCCTCGCGATGGCAAACGTCTCACTAGCACGAAACTAATGACAGATGGAGAAATTAGTCACGGTTCTTACATGCCTATGTATTAATTATTTGTAGTAGCATAAATTCATAACTTAAATATGTATAAATGAGGATTTAATGTTTATGCTTCCATTTCAAATACACTAATTGCCTATTTTAATATGTAAGTGAGTTAAAATGCTCTCGACAAGGCTAGTGACCCATGGCTGTGCCAACATCGGGTATTGAAGTGTGGACAAGTAAAACAAAAACGAATAGTTTATACTGATTTGTTCATTTCGGGGCGCAGTTGCGACCGTGCAGAAAACATCAGGTACTAATTTATGTACTGTGTTTGAGGAAAAACTGTTAGATGAAGAGGAAAAAAACTAACACACTAAATTGGATACATATTACGGTAGTAATCATCAAAATATCTGTATCTACTTACCTACATCCTTAATACCCTGTGTAATGAAGCTGTTTATGTAAACGTGTATCTGAATTAATTTGAATTAGACAGACGAATAAGCTTTTGTAAGACTAGTTTGCGAAAGCTGCATCAAAATAAACGATAGTAGGTAAGACTGCAAAGCGTAAAAGGTTACATGAGGCTGGCGCATCAGATTTAAATGCTGGATACCTGTCCAACTGTGCTGGTGCTCATGGTGAGATCTCAAAGCACCTTTTGATGAAATATGAGAATGTTGTGTGTCAGGAGTTATGGTTTATTAAAAGGAATAATTTCCCAAAGCCAAGACAGGAAAAATAATTATTATGGTTAGAGCAATCCTTAGGGCAGGTATGAGTATTTACTTTTTCAGGAACCACAATCCTTCTTTACCATCTCGCATACAACAGAACGTGTTGCGGCTGCTCGGTGAGAGGGATATAATCGTCCGCCTTTTTGGCTCAAGAGGAGCTTGTACTAGAACACCAAACTTCAGATTCTCCATATTAGCACGCAGTGGTAAATAGAAGTCTATGTATGTTTTATGAAATTTAATTTTGAGTTTATACCCAATAGAGTGTGCTACTGGATACTAGTTTATTCCGATGGAACTCATGAAGGACATCGGTTATTCCGATTCCCGACTCATGATTACAAAAGAGCAACTTGGATCCAAAATTACACGGGTGATAAGAGGCAAGAAACTCCCTCGCCTCTAATCTGAGAGAAAAATATAATTTTTTTCTTACGAAACAACAGACTATAGTTGGGTAGGTAGAGTCAGACTGAAAAATTCGATACCATAGCCGGGATTTGAACCTCAGATCTCCCAGTTTCTAGCCGGTTGCTCTAACCACTGAGTTACCGTGCCGACATGGCATCAAATTCCTCAACTGACTCGCATTCTTCCCGGTAAAGCACAAGGTGATCTCAAATCATTTTGAGATGAATATCCTAATGGCGGCTTATAATGTCATAAGTACTTTAAGGCCCGTGCTTCACAGTTTAACCAACAATGGGTCAATTGGTGTTAATTAATTGTTTTTACACAAGTCGTATAGGACAGGAGTTGGATAGGATAGACCGAAAAATTCAATGTCAGAGCCGGGATTTGAACCACGGATTTCCTATACATGGCTATGTGGAAAAAAAAAAACAGTAAATTAACAAACTTTGATTTTTCCTATTCATTCCGTTTACCGTGCTGGGCAGATTTAAATGAAAATACAAGAAAGAGAAGTAAAATATATAGAAAATACCTGTGAAAAGTATACTCATAATATTCTGCAGTTCTCTAATCCTAATCTTTGCTTATGCTCAAATTATTATTATTATTATTGTTATTATTATTTTTATTACAGTCATAATAATTCATATTATTTTTGTATAGTTTTCACACAAACATTAAGTCCGATTTGAAAATAGAGACACATTAAAATGCCGTATTGCAGTTCATCTCCTTTACTCTTATTAACATCTGTGAGAGGTTAGGAAAAGCTATATTTATGTTAGTGTAGAAAAAAGAGGTTAATAAAGTTTAGTTGATTTTAGCTTTTATTCTTGCTTTATGCGATTTGACATTTATAAATAGGTGTTGTATATGTTACATAAATAAATAATTAGTTAAATTTAGAGAAATTGGTCCAGCAAAGCATAATATTGAATATAGAAATAAAACGGAAATTTTTAATTGGGACTGGTTTGCTATTAGCTCAGCAATTTTGTTTCTGCGATAAATTAGCATGCTAAGAATGCTAAAGGAAGCCCTGAAATCATACTGTGAAACAGATTAAGAAACGAATTTTGAATCGTTGGCTGTTCCACGGTTAGTTAAAATAGCCTTGAAATTGTGTTAAATCGGTATGCTATAAATCCTAAAATCTTTAACAACTTCTCTGGAGGCTTTCTTCCGCTAAAAGCTGTTTACATAGATCGGTACTATGTTCAAATCCTAGTGGATTTTCAGGATAAGATGTGGACTAATAAATGCAATGAATTTAATGAGTAAAAAGTGAGCTTTCAGAATGTTCACTTTATTTTTACGTAAAATTACATTTTTATTTCTATGTGAGACAGCGATAAAGAGTTTGAACCAAATGGCAGACGATTATACGTAGTGTTAAGTGAGCTCTACTATTATCCAGCAGTGTAGGGCCTAACGATTTATATATCCTTTGAGTCTTTTGAGACAGTCCAAAAGTAACGGTAGGAAACAATTTCCAGGTCGGTATTTTGTGGTAGTTGCCGGCGCAGCCACGTGGCGTCCTTATTTCCCCCTTCAGATGTCTCAAAAAATTCTAACCGTAGAATATAATATTCATTTTAAGAGGGCAATCAATTGAAAATCCGAGATTTTAGATCAAATTTGTGATTTAATTTTTATTTTATTTAAAAACTCTTTGTTTGTTTCCTATTTAAAAGTGGTATAAAATCTTATTCTGCCCCAGTTATAAATATTTTAGTGGTTATTTAAGTATGATGGTGTACAAAATTTCTGTTGCTAATGACACCCCTTTAATTTTGTTTTATTAATTTTTTTTTTTTTCTGACTGTCAAAGCTATATTTTGCTTCGCATAAAAAGTTCCTTACGGAGCATTTTTGACTAGAATGCTGCGATGTTTAGAAAAAATATTACAATGTTTTAAATTCTATAGATTCATGTGGCCTTGTGTACGGGCAGATTTAAAAGCTAATGCAAAATTATTTTTAATCATCAGTAATAGACACAAAACACAGATTGCGAAACTAGATGATTATTTTTAAAAATAGACCTATAAACAAAAAATCTTACTTTTTTAAGGATTTCGATCAATTTCACCTATGTGCACCCTTAAGGAGAGATTAAATTTTGATCATTGGGTCATAAGAGTATAGATGTGCAAACTTTTTAGATATGGCAGAGTGTTTATTTTTATGTTTAGAGTGGAAAATTAGGACAGGGGATGTTGTCGAAAATTGTATGATGGCTTATCATTCTTCTCGGATTCTAAATTTGTTGTATGGCTAGTTTAGTTAAAATCAGAATAAATGAACTCCTTGAAAAAAATAGTTTAATGAAACAGGATAAATATTTGGTAATAAAAAACATGACATGTAATTTCATTCCATTGCAATAATTCAATTCTAAAGAATCTAAAGCCTCTTTATTTATAATTATTGGTTGGAAACCACAAAAAATCTGTTATGTTACCAACAAAGTGTCAAATACGCCCTGGCATCTATATTTAAGTTATAGGATTTAAATTGGGTTACATGAACACGAAAGTCCTTCCAAGCCCGTTGACCTCCTCGGTCTAGCGGTAACATGCTAGCCTCTAGTTACCAAGGTCGTGGGATCAAACCCGGCTGAGGTCGGAGAACCTTTTCGGATGCAAAAATCCTTAGCTTGGCTTTCTTCGTAAGGGAAGTAAAACTGGTGGCCTCGTGTCGTACATTATGGCACGTAAAAGAACCTCAAGCCTAATAAAGCAGCCTCTCTATAAAATTAAGCGGATTTCAGTCCCAATATAGAAAGGGACGCTGAGAGCTGCAAGAGTTAGAAAGCGGCCACAAATAAAACTCAATTACAGCTTTGGTTTTCCTAAACCCTCAATTACTATTTTTTATCATTTATAGTCTACACCCGTCTGGAAGAATAACGCTTTTCAAACGTGAAAGTTATTAAAATCGGTTTCTGTGATTACCCTCTTTCACTCAACACACACATACACATTTATACACACACTAGCTTTCTTTTATAATTTTACTATACATACAGGATGTTAATGAACTACCCCGAAATGTTTTCAGAGAATAAGAAGGTGTCTTAAATAAGTAATTTGAGACAGGAGATCTCTGGTCTGTGTGTTCAAATTTCGAAGCTACGGATATAAGTTTCTAAATTACCAGTCCGCCACTGGCTGATGATGATACCATTCGAGAACACAACAAAAACGAAGGGCCGTTGCAGAGCGAACCTTTCTGTTGTAATAGTTATGGCATTAACTTCGCACAATAGGCAGTATTTCTTTTCGAGTTCGAATCTCTCCACCAAGCAGCACTTCGGGGCTTAAAAGAAAAAAGAAAAAAGTTAAATCTATGACAGGAAACGAACCTATGACCTTAGGGTCACCAGATTTTGGCGTTACGCATTAAGACACCGCAGCAATTAAATAAAAGTCTCTAGAGTAGGCTACAAACCGCAAGAAGAAAGTTAAATCCTTGGAGAGTGTCGCACTGTCAAGTGATCTGTTGTGTGAGATTTGAAAGAAATTTATGGCAGTAAATCATAAGAACGTGAATAGCGAGTTGCTGAAAATCTATATTGTTAAACTCCCGTATCAGTTTTAAAGACATGTGATACCAGGTTTTCATTTGACTTTGATTTAACACAACTTAACTGCATTTGAAACCAATTATGTTTAGCCGTGTACCACGAACTTCCATTCTGAAATTATGTATATCCGACACGCCTATAATCTCTTAAAGTATTTCCATGTAGTTCATTAACATCCTTTATATACACAGTCTGGTATTGGTATAGAAGATAATGGAAAATACATTAGCGTCTACGGCTTAACGGTTTTATATACCGGAGAATGTTTTGGAATAGCAAACGAAGACACTCACCTGAACTGAGCTGGTGTCTGTTTCGCTGTTAACTTGCATTTTCAAATTGCTAACACATTTGTATTCCGTATTTACACAACTGGCACAAACTGCATATTTCACTTCACTTTCATCGCGTCCGTTAGTAAAGCAAATGTAATCCGGAAATTTACATCGTATTCTTCTTTTTACCCCTTTCTGACAGGAAAACGACATGCTAAGGAGTTTGCATTCAGGGCAATCTCACTATAAATTGAAAGCAAACGCACAGGTCAACAAGTGATGACCGCTACATTTAACACTCTTTTGTTCTTTCGCAATTAGAAAGCGGAAACATAGCAATGGTGCGTCGAGTTCGATATCTCGAATATTGATTTTATTTACATCCACAGGGAAAACTAGCGTTGGTGTCAACACATGGACAATTTTATGTTTATCTTATGTTACGAAATAATCATGTCTCCTATAAGCCTTAAGGTATCTAAGAAATTTGATCAAAACTAAGAAAAATTAAATAATAAGGAAAAATAAAATAATGTAAAATTGTTAAATCATGTTTGGTTTTTCACTTATAACCTTTGAATTCCAATTAACTGAACCCATAAATGGATAGGCGCATGCTTATTAATAGGTTCGCCCAACTTTAATTTTCTCGCAAAGATCTTTTTAACATGATTCCATATTCAAAATGTTCCACAAGAAACAATATTTTACAAATTTCTTTCAATATTTTTGAGCTGCCTCTCAAAAGTACATTAAAGAAAATTACTACATACTTTTCAAAACTTGCTCCAATTTTGACAAATAAAATATTAAATTTTGACAATTTAGGAGTTTTCGAAGGTTTGTATGGATGTAGCGAAAATGGACAACGCCGGTTAAATTTACTGAGAATGTTTAATGGAAGCCAGAACAGTAGTTTTAACTGCGTTGTACTAAATCTGCGAGCTTCCAGAGTATTAAGTATTTTCGAAATACACGATGTTTAAAAAATCTCAGTCCCGCCTACATCAATGACTCTACTCAAAGTTCCTACGTTCTATATTGCCAAATTTTACACCTTTATTCACATGGGACACAAAATTGTTCATTCATTAGTTTGAGTCCTCGAAAGTTCCCAGAATTGACTTGCGTTTCTTGATTACTGAGCATATTGGCCTTGAAGCTTGGTAGAGCTCTTGTTTATGGAATTTCCAGGAAACTAATTATCCTAGCGATTCTCACCGGGAAATTAATTGTTTTGCTCCAACGCTTGCCTTTGCTAATGACTTCTACATAGAAACATATGTTATAACTTGTGGTTATACATTTTGTTCGTTGATATCAATATATGGAATTATTTATCGTAATTGTTTCTCTATTTCCCCATTACTTCTTTATACGACAACACGAGTATTTCCGTTATCAGAGCTCAGATATTTCATTACAATTTTACTGTATTTTTCTGGTTATACACCGGCGACTTTACAAAGTGCCGTCACATATAACCGACTTGGACAGGAGCAACCTGTTTTATACCCTCCCCTTTCCACTATCTCAAACGATTCTTAACCAATTAAACCACCTAAAGCAGCGTAGTTCTGATAGCTTAACAGCATAAAGAAATTTTACAAATTCCAGTACCTTTAAACATTTTTATTTTGTTTAACCTATAGTACTGCTATAAAGTGAGAACATTTGTGTGCGTGTTTTGTGCATGCGCGTACGTGAAGGGTAAACTCGAGGACCACTCAATGGATTAAAAGTGACAATTCCTTCACCGTTGAAAAGCACTGTTCTTCCGTACGAATGAGGCTTTGGGATATTACAAACATTTAAAAAGAAACTGGGAGGTGTTTAAGGACGTTTCATATTGGTGTCACCTATATTCAATCCTATTCCGTTCAACATGACTATCAGAAAGTACTTTTTGGCACTTTATAGCTAAAATTAAATTCCTTTAATAACCTCCAGCCCAAAGGCCTAAATGGGGAGGCTTAAATTTTAATCAAATTGAGCTTTTTAGGGAAAAAGCTGTTACATATCATGGTCATTATGGAAATATTCCATTTGATTTTGCTTGAATTTTGTTATTAAGGAATATTTTGGAAGCAGATTTGACACAACTTGGAAAAGTTGGGTTTTAAAACCTGAAAGCGCTGATGATCCATCCTATAGCTTTGGAATACTTCTGCTACTTTTATTTTCAACTCCTAACGTACAAATAAATACTTTTCGGTCTACCTAATTAAAGCTTTGTACACTAACACTATAGGACCTAATCAAAATTATAAGCCACGTCATAATTCTCACACTACTCTCATCGTATTTAACTCAGAGAAATATGCACGTGTAGTCTATTTGATAAATCCTTGTCAATTACTAATTGATGTCATTCCCCGACTTAGTTATCTATATACCTTTGCCTATTGCAGCAGAAACAAGAATTACAATTGCAGTAGTTGGATTTATTAAATTTTCTTATGAATTTAATGAAAAACTTATATTTACAGGAATAGTAATTTTAACATTAACTTATCATTCAATGATGACGAGATGTAGCACTAGAAAGAACTTAGCAGGTGTAAAATTATCTGGATCTCCTAAAATATAAGGTTCTTTTAGGGATAGTAAAGATAAAATAATAAATAGAATAATAAATCCTAAGATGTCTTTAAATGTAAAATAAAGCTTTTGGTTGTTCCAATGATAAGCTTTGAGATCTTTCACTCAAGGTATGCGTGAGTGGGGCGATAATGGATAACACCAGTTAAATTTACTGATAACATTTAATGGAGATTAAAACAATATTTGTTAGACGTCGTTGCCGAATATGTTATGGTAAACAGTCAACTGGTCCCACTTATATTATAACTAACTACTTAAGTTCCTACGTTATACGTTGCCAAATCTTAAATCTTTTGAACCATTAATGACACAACTCTTAACACTTTACTTGCTCATTCTCAATATTATTTTCCTTTTTAATTCCCGGAAATTGGTCTACGTCCGTTTCAACAAGCTTTCTATTTCTGAACGTACAAATTGTAATTAACTAAGTCCTGGGTTAACACAGTTTTCATGGACTAACTTCACATAACCAGTAGTTACCCTCGCTACATCGACTTCCTGCTTATTGCTTCGCCAATGTTTAACTTGCTTCGCTAATGGCTCTTCATTAGTAAAAGAATTATGATTTGTGCCTTTATATTATTCTTGTTTAAATGTATATATAAATTATTTATTTCAATTATTTCTCAATTTTCACACTATTTCTCTGTGGAATAAATAGGAAAATAATGCTGGTATTATAATATAAGACCTGGACAAATCATTGTTACCTCACAACTTTCAGAAACAAAACTACCTTATTTTCCATCATGTAGTACCGCGAAAATTTTAACAACTACCCTTAGCCTTATTTTCAGCCCCTTAAAGACAAAACTATACCAACGGTTTAACCAACCTAGTTACAAATTTTAGCACCTGATCTATAGTGCTTGTCACCAAGGGAAATGGTTCCGTGGTAATATATAAAGCTCAGATTTGGGAGGAATCGGGTTCGATTACTGTCCACCGCCCATTCGGCCATTGGATTTTTTGTGATTTTATCGTTTTATTTGATCTGCAGGCGAATGCATGGAATGGTTTCTCATCTACCACGATTTCCTTTCCATAATTGTCCTTTTATACCATTTCCTGCTCATTTTTCAGGTGTGATTTCAGGTTTCGCATCATATGGCGATGCCGGATGGATGGCACGGATGTTTCCTCAAAGGAAAGAGTACCTTCCGTGTACAGTAGGCAGCTAGGCAGCTCCAGCTTTGGAATGGGTCTTCAAACTCGTAGCTTTTTTTTTTTTTTTTTTTTTATCCCTATTTACATTTCCCCCCGTAGGTTTTACTGATTACTGGTTTACTGTTTCTTTTACAAACATATACACATTGCACAAACATATAACATCCATGCCCAAGGCGGGACTCGAACCCACGATCCCCTGCCCACGAAGCACCAAAGCGAGACGCTTTAGCGAGCGTGGCCATGGGGACCGGCTAAAATTTGAGAATACTAACTTTTTTATAAGTGTGTGTAATCTATAATTTTTCACTCCTACCCAAGCTGTTAGGCTCTTCCGCATGTCTCTGTGGCTCAGGTCTGTAGCCTCCTGCGATTCATTCTCGTCATTCCTTCCTTCCTTCAGGGTGGTAACCGCAATAGATCTATGCAGGTCGCAATGCGTGAGGTGTCCGTTGTATAACCTATATCTATAGTAGTTGTTGAAAATGTTGTTACGATATGCTCAAATAATTAATAGTTTGGGTAGGAGTGAAAAATTATAGATTACACACACTTATAAAAAAGTTAGTATTCTCAAATTTTCAAACTCTGATTTACTGAATGCATTCGTGTAATACCGGGTAAGTTATTTTTTTTATAAAAATTGAGCTTTTATTTACATTATAATTTCTGTTATCACCCCAGGAAAGGTAGTTTTATTACAGCTTCACAAAATATCACTTGAAGATTAATGTGTCACATAAAGAAAGGGATTAGTGTGGAAATGGTGTTGAAGGTTAGAGAACGAGAAAGCGAGAGAGAGAGAGAGGAAGAGAGAGTGGTAGAAGGTAAGGAATAGACATTGTAGTAGTATCTCTGCTGTCGGTTAGCTGCTCCAGTAGTATGCTGTGATATCTCTCCCCTAGGGTATGCCTGGGTTCTGAAAGAATGGACAACACCAGTTAAATTTACTGAGAGTATTTCATGAACGCTAATAACTGATTTGTTTGTAATGAGTTGCCGATTGTTTTAAGATGAAAAATCAGCTATCCTTGAGTCTAAGTACATTGACTTATAACTGCATCTTATTCAAATAAATTACAACGATAACTATTCTAAAAAAAAATAAAAACTTTAGAACACTTTATTTTATTTTTCGTGTCTAAGCAGGGATGTTAGGAGCATCTTTAGGAATTTTAAATCGAACAGAATTACGAACTTCCAGAGTATTAAGAATTGCGTTGTTCGCAAAATTTGCCACGAATTTGAACTACTGTAACATGCTAAACTGTTATATGGCGAATCCCTTACCAGTTACCGCTAAACGGGTGATGAACTTAGAGTATGCTACGATCGCAGTAACGCTTGCATCACTTGTAAAACTGCAGCTAAAGGGTATTGAAGTGCAAAAGCTCAAGAGTGTGTAATTTGAAGCGCAAGAAGCATCAGAGAGTAACTACTTTTTAGCGATGTATGCTCCTGTATTAACCTAAGTCCCGTCTACTACTGACTATTCAACCATTGTTCCCATGTTCTACGTAGCCAAGTTTTACAATTAATATTAGAATCTAAGGCACACTCTTAATTTTCTTTGACTGCTCAGACCGAAATATTCTACCCTTTGCTAATTCTCAGAAATGATCAACGTGCACTTTTTCAACAACATTTAGATTTCAGAACAAATTGACTCCCCCAGGAATTGAACCCTGAGATTTTTGCAGCTACCGGAACTGAATTTCACTCACTACTCTAACTTCGAGCTAATTGTTTCTTCAATATAACTTGCCTTTGCTAATGATTTATTTCATAGTACTGTTCATAAGCTTCTTACATCGTGCGCTTTATAGATTATGATTTCCTAGCAACAGAATTGTAACTTACACATGTGTATATTATCCATCAATTTTAGCGTGTGAAACTCTTCAATGAATTTCTGAGTTTCTTCTTTATTTCTTTATAAAGTAATTATTAACTTAGTACTAATATAATTCCGGTATGAAAGATTTGATCGTGAGAGAGAAAGAGAGATGAGTATCTCTGTAATTAATACAATAATGCGGGCGAAGTTGGCGGTTGTCTTTATTCCCGTGGGTTCAGTTATATGCGATATACCTCCCAGGAAGGAACTAAACTCACATCCCGGAAGTCCTCGGTTCAAATACCGATAGGCCTGTTCTCCCCGACTGAGGTGTTACTTATGTCTTCCTCAGTTCTCAAAATTGATAAATGCCAGAGAGGTACCTTAAACTTAGGCCCTGAACGTTTCCCTTCCAAAATGTATTTCCGAAATATAATTTAATTTCACTTGTCATCAGTGTTCACCGGCTATGGTGCCGTGTATAGGAGAAAGGACGAAAAACTACTACTACCAGGAAGAAAGTGGTCCTAGCAGTCCTGCCATGAGCCCGGGAAAAATGTTTACAAAGCGTCCTAGCACAACAAACTGACCACCGTTGCCTGGTCCGGAAACAGGTGAACTTAAATAGATGAAAGGAAATTGGGGGAACAGGAAATTATTGACAGAAAATGCGTGGTAGAATGGTGAACCACCCAAGAATCCGCCTACTGACTCATGGAAACAACGAAAGAAGTACTCTAGTCAGAGTGGCAGGGTCGACGGGAATCGGACCCGGGATTTCCCTATTGGCAGCTTTACACGCTATCGCAGAACTATCTCTCTCTCGGTTAGCAGTGGCTGTTTTATGTTTATTAATCTTTCTTTATTGCTTCATTTAAGCTCTCGCTTGTCACAAGTTTTAAAACACAAAGAAGTATAGAGGTACATGTTTACGTAGGGGCACATGCAACCAGGACACAGCATCGCATGTGGGCCATGTGGCTCTTTGTGCTTCTATCAAGATCCCGGGAGGGAGGGAGGGAGGGAGGGATGAGGGGAGAGACCCGAAGGGCGACCATAGCGGATGGTGATGGGCGCAACCATGGATTGGGTCCCTAATATTCCCATCCAGTTCGAACGCATCCGATGCCGTCCAATTGCACCCACGAGCCCCTAACTTCCGACGCTGCCCCCTGGTGGCAGTCACTTTGGAGGCGTGTCTCGAATGGATAGCCTAATACGAGTTAGGGAAGAAAGCTCTACAAAACGCACACTCACCGCCCTGCAGCAACCTGCCGAACACCGTCGCCCGTTCCTAAAACTATGGAGAAATGGCAGTGAATAAAATGACGGCTACGTGAAATGAGGGACAGGAAAGCCGTGGTAGATTAGGAGCCATATTCGCTTCCGACCCGGGAAAACCGCGAAGAATACATGATCAGAGTGGGCGGTAGACGGGAATCGAACCGGGAATCTTCCGAATGCGAGTCACACACGTTACTGCAGCAGTTCAGTACAAAGCATAAAACAACGGGTAGTGTTTTTGGCTAGAATATTAATTACTTATTTTATTCCAAGCGTCGTTTATGAGAATACAGCTTTCAGAATGAGAGTTTGCTTTCACACTGTACTTAACGATTTCTCTGCCTGGAAATCTATACAACGTGTATAAATCGTCTCTCGAGTCTTAGTTCTATTCTTAAATTTCCAAGCCACTCGCAGCTTCTTTATGTGACCATACGTTTGACAGTTAATGGTGCTTGAAAATGGGAGATATCTGTATTCTGCCTCACACTATATTTTCTACAGCCTGAGAGCAAGCCTCAGGAAACTTGAAGTGGCAAACAGTTAAGCTGAAAAGGAAACGATGATTAGCCCTTGTTGAAATAACACTCAATCTTCATATTCCTCCAGGAAAAACAGCATTTTAAACATCAGCCGTTAAGATAATGTATCCGTAAAATTGGATCAACAGTTTTGAATAAGTAGAACATTAAATTCTATGATAATAAAATAATATGAATTCTAAACATTAACGAAACGTATATTTTTTTCCCATTTGGTGCATTTAATCCATCAATTAACTGAAACTATTAACAGAAACGTGTATGCATATTTATTATTTATTTAACTTGCTCAATTATGAGTTTCCCCAAACTGACACAACTTAACAAATCAAAGAAAAGATTAAATATATAACAAATGTGAAAAAAACTGTGATAGAGTAAACTAGTAAATACGGAATGCTAGTAATTAATGAAAGGACAAGACACCACAAAAAAGCACCCAAAAGAATGTTGAGCATATTAAAACACAATCATATTAATGTTTACTCCAGGTACTAATGTCTGAACAGCTTATTAAATGAATCAAGGAGGAACTGGGATTGTTCTTCATAACCCCTTGCATAAACTGCCTCAGATGTTTTCTGAATACCTTTATTTTGAATTGTGGTTTCCTCTAAATTATGGTTTTTAATCAGATGGCTACAGAGTGATCGCCGTGAAAGTTTAAAGACAGATAATTTAACAAAGTTAAAGTGAGGGAGGAATTTAACTATTTGATTTGTTTAAAGAAATTATCAATTGTTTGTTATAACTGTCTTCATACAAAAACCTGTCATATTTTAATAGGCAAATAACTAAAACGTTGCGTAGTGGGTTAAGCATCTACCTGCTAAGTTAGAAGTCCCGTATACAATTACGGGCCGTTTTCAAGAAACATTTAACGACGAAGATCCGTCAGTATGCACAGAGTCTGAGAATAAATGAAAAGTTTGGGTTCTTGGCAGAAAACGAGAATCGCTATTTCTTGGTTTAAAATTGGCTTGTAAAAATTATATTAACACAATCAGATGTGTTGCATTCACATGACTTTCTCTATCTATTCTGTAACAAACAATTCTTACAAAAGCGTATTCTTTTATGTACTTTTAGCTAATCAAGATAAACACAAATATTTTAAAAGCAGTCGCTAAGTGAAAACAATTGAAGTTTGCTTCTGCTTGCCGAGGTCAGGAGTAAAATTAGAAGAGAGCCGAAACGAAATATAACTTCCCGTTTGAGAAAAGGTAAGTCGTTTAAAATTGAAGCAAATAACAAAGAAGATTTCGAACCTGCTAACTCTATATAAAAAGAAAGCATATGACATAAATTGTGTGTTTTAACAAAATCAACATTTTACGTAGTAAGTTTTCGTCTGTCTCTTACGGTTTATACAAAAAATGTTCACAATGAAAGGGTCTTCAGAGGCTATTCTCAGAAAATTCAATTTATCAATTTTATTTTTCAAGTAAATATGTTTAACATACGGTATTTTAATCAAAATCATTAGAGCCATTTTGGAGAAAAAAATCGTAAAGGGTAGTTAGGGGTGGGGGATTTTTCTGAAAATCCTCGTGTCGCATCCTTGGAAGATACTAAAATTAAATACCTAGTTTCGTATTTAGTGGACTTTTCGTTTTCGAGGTATGCTATCCAAAGACAATCACACACACACACACACAAACACACAGACAGACATACACACATTGACCTTTTTCTAAAAATGCGTTTGGGGGGAATTCAGGGAACCCTAAAGCATGTACTTCCATGAAATCTCGGTATTGAATTTTTGGGTGGAATGCAATAGCTTCTCTGTACACGATGTACATAGTACGTGTAGAGAACATAATAAATATGTTGTTTTGTTTTGTGCAGCGGGTCCTTATGAAAAGTGTCCTTATTCCTTTTATGCAAATGTGTCTGGGCTATAGCATGTGCCATTTACTGTTAGTCACTGCTGCCTTTGAGCGCTCCAAACCAATTGTCATATGTCTTAGGGCGTTTACCCAAACTAATTACTGATTGTGCAAGGAAGTTTGCTGTCTGTCAGCTTCTCTAATTTTCTTGCACCATGTTCCTAGAGAGGGACGGAAAGAGAGGGAGAGGAACAAAGCCGTAGATGGATATTTTTCAGTTAGACGAAAGAACGGCCGGCACTTAAGAAATAGCTAAGCATCTAGAATATGCATTGTTACTGGGAACATCAAATGTCGCTTTGTCCCGCTACAAGAATCCCCTAGACAGTTTTGAGATACGGGTAATTAATTCCTCATTCTGCCTCATGTATTTCAACTTCCCAGGAGTATTGTACGAACAACTGGTTGTGTTTATTCTCTATATAGACGCCCAAGTAGCAGTGCTCAAAATTACTGCAACTTAACGTCGCTTTCTGAGGCTATATTGTGTACAGCCCCTTCAAAAGAAATGTTCTAAATAACTGCCCCACGTGTTGTATTTTGTGTAACTTCTGTAAGGGGAAGAAGCAGAAGTGCCAAGTTTTCGAAATACACACTCCTTTATTAATTTAGTCTCGCCTACTTCCGACTACCCCACTAAGTTCCTAATCTTTAAGCTCCTTACTCACATTTCTGACACAGCTTTTCACTCTATGCCTTGCCAAATCCCGAGTAATTGTCTACTTCCATTATGGAGCATCCTTTAGTATTCTGTATGTAATGAATTGTAATGAAATGAATAAAGAGAATCATATCGTGGATTTTACAATTATTTCCTCGTTAACCACATTTGTTGGGCATCTTGGGCACTCCTCGTCGAAAACGGATGTTCGATCACGTTTAAAGTCGTTGAAACAATATTTAGCTGTTATCACAGATGATAAAAGGTTCCCATAAACATCATCCAACTTCGCTTCTACCTCCTCTCGAGTTTTCCTATCCAAAAGTGAAAATCGAATCACTGAACGATACCACACTTTTTTCCATTTTAGCCAAAACAAGCTGAACGACTGACAAGCCTTCAAATGCAGACTAACCTGTAAATCAATGTCAAATATTTTTGGCGACATTTAACTAATGATATATACGGTGGTAACACTAACTTGCCTTAGCAACACCATCTATTTTGAAACACTGATGCTTATTGAACCACACTCGTAATACTTGCCTACCAACAAGGATAGACTGAAAAACAAACAAGATCAGAGTAAGTAGAGTCAGACTGAAAACACCAATGCTATAGCCGAGATATGAACCACGGATCTCCTGGTCTCTAGCCGGCTGCTCTACCACTGAGCTACCATGGCAGCATGCCGGAACACCATTAAATTTCTCAATTGACTCGCATGTTTCCCGGTAAACCACAAGATGATCTCAAATTATTCTTTGATAACATACACTAATAGCGACTTATAATGTCGTAAGTAATTGAAGTCCCGGGCTTCATAGTATAGCCAACTATTATGGCCAATTAGTGTTAATTTTATTTTTTTTTTCACACAAGCCGTGTTTAGGACAGGAGTTGGATAAGTAGAGTCAGACTGAAAAATTCAATGCCATAGCCAGGATTTGAACCATGGATCTCCGGGTCTGTAGCCGGTTGCTCTACTTCTCAACTACCATGGAATCAATGATGTGCCGGCATGTTGCCATGGTACTCAGTAGTAGAGCAGCCGTCTAGAGGCCGGGAGATCCGTGGTTTAAATCCCGGCTCTGGCATTGAATTTTTAAGTCTGACTCTACTTATTCAACTCCTGTCCTACACGCGGCTTATGTGAAAAAGCAATTAAAATTAAGATCAGAGTAGCCGTCCAAACGGAATCAGGATGCTAGTCTCGCACGTTGACGCGGAGCCATCTCGTTCGGTTCTTCTCCAGCCTTGTTCTGAAAACATCTCTCCACTAAATTCGGCAAGCATATTATGTCACTAGTATGGGATTTCTGTAGCATGCCTCTTTTTATTCGGCCTACCTCAGGCGTATATTTTTACTTTTGTAGGGAGTAGTACAATTCGCATAGTAAGTAGAGAAGATATTGCATTCTAACCAAACATTCTATACCGAGAGCTCACCGTAAATATGTGTTTTGAGGAACCCTGAATACATAACTAAAGCATTTTAAAAAAAGGTCAGTGTGTGTGTCTATAATGTCAGTGTGTGTATATAACTTAAAAATAAAAAGACCGTTAAATACCAGTTTGGTATTTAAGTTCAGTATCTTCCAGATGCGACACGAAGATTTTTCAGAAAAATCCCCCACCCCAAACTATCCTTTACGTGGAACATTTTTCGTATTTTTCGGTTTTCTAAAAAAATGGCTCTAAATATCGACTACAATTTCGTGTATTAAATAGGTGCATATGGCAAATAAATCATATATACTGAATTTGTTGAGAATAGCTCCTGAAGTCCTCTTCATTTTGAATGACTTTGCATAACTGGTAAACCATAAGAGATAGACAAAAACCTACCACACAAAAAATGTAGATCTCGTTAAAAGACATAATTTATAACGTATACATTTTTGTAGATAAACCATTTCAGAGATATTCCCTGTTATTACTTTTAATTTTAAAATACTCAAACGGGAAAGTCTCATTTTTTCCATATCTCTTATGTTTTACTTCTTGCCATGGAAAGAGAAGCGAGTTTGAATGACAATTACTAGCGATATCTTTTAAAAGACTTAAATGTCACTTTAGTCTATTGTATTTCCTTATTTCTGTTCTACTTATCAGGAATTAGGTAATAAGATAATTTCCGGTAGTATTTATCTTGATTAATATTATGTAGATAAAAGAATAATCATTTGTAAGAGTAGTTTGTTTGCAGAGCAGGTAGAGAAAGTCATGTGAATGTAACTCATCAGATTTTTCTTTTCTGGCTCCGGTGAGTTACATGGGAATTGCTTGAAAGGCTTCTGTCTCTTTCCAACACATACCAATCTTCACCAGAATGTCTATAAGTTCCTTCCCACTCTCTCTGCGATAGTGGATTCTGGTCGAAAAATCATCAAAAGCACAGCGACAGATGTTTTGACATTTGGCAGAATTCTGACGAAAGAGTACAGTTTTCAGGTCACAAGTGTGCCATGGTTAGGTTTAGACGGGAATGCTATCTTCATCACATGGTTAAGATAAAATTATGGGTCTCCGAAAGAGTTTAATCACATAGCGTACAGATGAAGTATTTGTACATGTGGCGTATGTGACATTACGTACGCCTAAAATGTTTATATTCAAGTTCCCTGAAATAAACATATGCAATTTCCCTTTAAAATTTGAGATTTCTAGGCTTAGGACTAGCGAATAATACCAGAACATACCGCTAATTTGTTTTTGTAATACTTCAACGGTTTAAAAATTGATTTTTTAGCATTTTATCGGGGAATGTACGTGGTTGGAGTCAAAAAAGCAACTGTGTGTTTGTTAGCTTATAAATCAGTTTGGCATCATACAAATTCAACCATAAAGACTCAGATTTAAATGTCTCTAGAACTGTGTTTAAAATGCGTTATGCCCCCTTTCTGTCAGAAAGCATTTCCAAAGAACAGTCAGAATTTCAGGGTGTTCTTGTACAATTGTCAGAAGTGCCAAGACAGAGTCTAAAAGACAAGAGAGTTAGTAAAAGCTGTGTTGAACCACTAAACAATAAAAGTGCTGGAGAAACAAATGCCTGATTATGAACAACATTAAACAATTTTTCCCCGGTACATCATGTTCTCAATTTTCTCTTTTAGTTTTCCGAAACTTACATTTTCATTAGGTAAGGTACATGTTTCTCCAAAAGTATGTAAGGTACTGCTATGAAACTTTTCATACTTGTTCCTAATACAAGAATACAATTTTTTGTGGAACAGAATTTTCATAAATTTAATAGAAGGTAAGATACATAGAAATGTATGTGGTAAAAATCTTCTAAAATGTTTTCAAAATAATAAAATATTTTCAGGAAAAAAACTAATATCTTTAGAAAAATTCTCTTCCACAACTTTTCTCATTTATCTGTTGTAGCTTCTGAAAAAGTCTTAAAAGGTTTCTTTCAGTAGTTTTCAAGATTAACGTACCATAGTTTGACCCTATTTTCCAATATTGTAAATGGCAAAGCTTAAATGAGAATAAATGAATTTTTTCCAAACTTCCTAGATACATTTGTAACCGGGTGCAAAATTTTGTAAAGGTATCTCAAACAAAAAGTAAGTTATGGTAAAATTTCTATGAGACTGCATTATAGAAAACGTTCTCTCTTAAAATAAATTAAAAATTAACAATAATTTCAGGTTATTGAGCAGCGATCTATTTTTTGCTGTTGTTATATGCTGCCCGTTTAAGAAAATTAAGTTATTTATTCCCGCTGGTATTGTGTAATTTCACCTTTCCTAAGGTGTAGCGGTTTTTTTATTGTTGGCTCTTGGAGTGGATTGTTACGTATATCTCTGCTTGAATGATTTTAAGACGGCATTAAAAACAAGTAAATTTGGATGTGGATTATTAAACTTCTTACCCAACGTACTGTGGACACCTTCGCAAGAATTCGTCGGTATGGGTAGCTCAGTCGGTTAGGCGCTGGTCTTCTGAAATCAAGTTCGTGGGTCCAAAGCCGACGGTTTTAAGTGTATCTAAAAGCGACAGCCTCGTGTTAGTAGATTTACTGCATGTTAAAAAACCTTCTACAGGACGAAATTCCGGAACACCGGCGGCGCTGATATAATTCTGGTAATTCACAGGGTTGTTAACAAACAAAATAATTTAATTTCATTTTGCAGGAGTTCGTTGTGTGATCTGAAGATAACCTCTGGTTTGCCCACATCACCGGTGAAAACACCCTTCGGAGTAAATATAGTTTTCACTAAATAATTGGCGAATGAAGTAGCCGATTCTAGTACTCTGATATCAAGTTTTCAATAAATGAATTTTGAACATCGCTCGGAGGCAATAAACACAATCCGAAACACCAACTCAACCATTTTCAGCAATGAGAACCGTTGTAACACGAAGCTAACGCAACTTGCATGTGCCTCCACCAAGCTCCACCTGAGTTATCATGGAATGGCAATTTGCGCAATGTAACTATGCGACCGCTATGTTTAATACAATCATGTGCGCTGTGCGACTATGCGACCGCGAGGCTGAATATAACTATGTGCGCTATGTAACCATTAGATGGGGCCAATGTGCGCAATGTGCCCTGCTCGGTTTAGGCAGGACAAACAATACAGTATAGTGTGACCATCAACACAACTCATGTAAATAAGAATAAACTAAATGGTCTACAACAGGTCTGATATACTGTGTTTCTTGCACCTAATAAAACACGTCCTTAAGCCATTAGTGGCTGAATTGGCATTTTGACTTATTTATCAGTTTGTCCACTGTTTGTCCACAGAGTCAACTGCTGCATCTCCTTACTGCAGAGCTGTAGGTGTAGTTTTCTCCGAAACATGGTGGCCCTCAAACGGGACCGCTCCCCCTACCACTGGGCAATAATCAATTGACGATCCTGCACTAAAAGTGATGATACAACAATCGTGGTAACAGGTAAGACGGTAGCAGTGTACAAAATAAAGTAAATTCCTTATTTGAATTGATTATAACCTCTTAGAAGCATTACGAATGGCACTGAACGCAAACAAAACCCAATGGATGTCAGTTAAACAAAATAATAAAACAAAAAGGAACATCACATTAGCAATGCAAAATAAGCAAATTTCGCAAGTAACACAGACAGTTTTTTTTAGGAATAGTTATGGATAATAACTTAAAATGGCACAAACATGTATAAAAGTTAATAACAAATTTAATAAGGGTATATATGCATTAGAAGAGATAACATAAATTGCGGATAAAGATAGTCCTCTAAAGGTTAATTATGCGTTTATACACTCACATCCATATTATGATCATCTTATGGGCAGTAGCAGGAAAGGAAAGTATGCTGAGAATATTTAGACTACAGGAAAAGGCAATAACAATCATGGAAAAAATTCAAAGAAAGCAACCGTGACAGGTGATGAGAAACCACACTGAAGAAGAATATTCATGAATATAACACAAGAACAAAACATAACTACTTTAGAAACAGGATAAGGGGATCAATAACTTCCAAATGCATAGTAAGTGTGCAAAAGACCCACATACATAATCATTTACCGCACTCGACACCGAGCCAGGTGGCTCAGGCACTTTGTCTAAGATTGGCATTTGGGATATCTTCTTTTTTTTCCCCGGGGTCACTAGGCAAATTCCGGGGAGGTTTCTTCATTCCCCAAATTTCCTGTTCCTTCATTTCTTTCCATTTCATTCAACCGGTCTCTTTCAGGGTTGTAAGAGTCGGCGAGGACTGCGGTGGTGGCGCCCTTCCGTGGTGGAGATTGCACTCTGGAAATACAGCTCTCGGCTGCAGGATGGCGTTGGAATTCATCTGTGGACTCAAAGCATTTGGTCAGACCCGGGGCGCGGGTTTCTAACGCTCCCCGCGTCGATATGAACTGCTTGCAATATGTTTGGGACCCTCCACTGTGGCTCTTCCCCCACCGTCGGTTTCGGCCGCTCTTGAAATTACTCTCATCTCATCCTATCCTCCTGGGGCCTGATGTACAATAACGTGATGGCTTCAGTGCAGAATCTGGCTCACACACACACACACAGGTCGCGCCGTGGTCGAGTGGTCAGACTACTCGCCTCTCACCTAGACGGTCCGGGTTCGATCCCAAGTGTGTGTGATTTGTGATGGACAAAGCGGCGTAGGGGCGGGTTTTCTCCGGGTTCTCCGGTTTCCCCCGCCATCACATTCCACCGGGGCTCCATCTTCATGTATCATCGGTGTCATCGCCTGCGGTGCCAGAGCAGTAAAAGCGGGCGTTAAACACTACCAAAAAACACACACACACACGCACACCTCACTCACTCGATCAAGGAATTAGTGAAGAAGTGGAGAAAATTAATGCAATAAAGACTTACCAGATAAAAATAATTTTTACTCGATTGATGAATACAAAGAGGGAGGGGGGAACGAGTGGTTCATAATTTAGTTTTCTAGCATTAGTTTTCTAAAATTTGTTACTAAATATTTTAATGCATCTATATGTGTTCAGAGCTGCGTTTAGTTTTACTTGTCTAATAGATAATTTAGATATATGTTTTCTTGTTTTCTAGCTTTTGTAAAATTGACGATGCTTAGTCTACCCCTAATTTTTAAAATTTGTTAACAAGTATTTTATGTATTTATAACTATTCAGATCTGAGTTTATGTATATCTTCTCGTTTAACTGGTAATGTAAATATGTGCTCTATCTTTTGTATAATTGATAATTTTTTGTAAAAATATTGCAAATGGCAAAATAAAATCTTAATCTGAATCTCCATTTGTTTTTATTTACAGTAAATAGAAAATCTGGAACTAACATTTATATAACCTAAGTTTCTATTATCTAGTGAATATTTAGTTCTATGGTATTGTTTTAATTTTCTTCTCACAAGGGGCAGAGCAGGAGTTAAAGAGGTGATTTTTAACTTCAAAACTTCATTCCTGTGTTGGATGACATTTTATTTGTTTTATTATTTGTCACAGGGTTATATCTAACATTAGACAAAGGAGATTAAAATATGTCTAAAAAAGGCTATTGATCACATAAAAGAATTAGCTTTCTGAATTCAACATACACATTTATTACAACGTTATACTTAAATATGTACACTAAAACCAAGCTAAATTTCCTTTGTATTGCCTTAATTACAAAACTAAACGATCTGACTTGATGTGCGTGTTTAAACTCAAAAGTTTAACAACAACAGCTTCAACTCTTAGCAATTTAGGTCGAAGGTTATACGACATTCGCACAACAGATTGATAAAAATATATCGGAGTTTCTAATTAGTATTATAATTATTTTCTGAACTTGTATGTCTGAGAATTTGTAAAGCAAACGAAGCTTCTTCTTTCTTCTTGCCCTGTTTACCCTCCTTGTATGAAGGACTTATAACTCCCCCTCTCGGACTTGCAAGTCAGCGTCTGGGGTCCGACGACTGTGGAGGAGCAGAGGCTCAGGTTCAGAGAGAGAGCTAGGATGCCCGATGCCTGATGCAAAAGTGAGGAATTAGATGGAATGAAATGACGATGAAATGGATGGCAGGAAAGATGATTATGGAGCAAATGTTAGAACGAATGGCAGTGAAAACCGGAGAACCCAGAGAAAATTCGCCTCCCAGGCGCCGCTTCGTGAACCTCAAATTCCACATGTGGTCCCCTGGGATCGAGCCCGGGACGTCGAGGTGAGAGGCGAGTGTTCTAACCACTTGGCAATGGTGCCACTTACAATATTATTTTTATAATTTAAAAATATATTTACAACACACTGTCACTGTCATTATAAATATTAGTTTGCTGCTCTACTAGTTAATAATTTCAGTTTTTATATACTTATACCTTATATATGACTTAATTGGAATTCCCCACCGCCTGAGCACACGAGATTGACTCATTCAGAGCATGGTTTAATTTACTATATATATATATATATATATATATATATATATATATATATATATCTACTTCTCTTAAAAGCATAAAACTTTATTACTGATCAAAATCTGTATTTCTCAGCCTGTTCGCTAATCTTGCTTGAAATACTTTGAACAGTAATGAAGCGAAAAAAATGTGAGTTACCAGTTTAAAATGTATATCAAGTTTGCTCCAATGTCCTATTCTAAGTAAATATATAAAACAAACAAAATAGCAGTTTCCTAAACATATCTCTTGCTGTAGTACTTTGCTTTTAATGCAAAAGAGCAAAGCAAATGTTTTATGTCACAGAGCATGGGAACATCTTTAGAACTCCAAGCATTGTGGCACATAAAAGACTTGACCCTTCTGGGGAGGGTTGCTGCCTATTCTCCCCATACAGAGTAAGGGGAGGAGGTTCTCAAAGTGATTGACCACTAAACAGAGCTCAAAGCAGCGACCACGGACTTTATCAAACATCTTAAGGGTAACAGACATCGTGCAGCTGATGCCAAATGTCGTCCCTCAGCAATTCCCCATTAGTGTTGTAACCATACGAATACAGCTTGAACCTTTTCACCAGGAATCGCTGAATTCTCTGTTTCATTTAATATACTTAACTTTGTGCCGACATCTTCGATTTAGGCACGTTAAAAAGAGATGGATATAGACATGTGTTTTTGTTTTTAAAGATAGTTGAGAAAGTTATTGAATTAAAACCAAAATGTATTGTTTGCATTTGACATGATTTTGAAATCGTATACCATGTGGCCCAATAGCGCCGTATTTCGCGTGTGCAGATAACCCTTCGTGCGTTATGAAAGTTGCAGAACTCCACGGGGTAAATCCAAGCAAACGCGTTGTAAGCGAAAGCCACCTTCGTTCATTTCCTCTTGCATTATCAACGTAAACGGTGACGGTATGGCGTTCATTGAGAGGCGGTCCCCAGGCTTGTACTAGGGTCCGTGATGATGTAATAGGACAGTGTAAACACAGGAGAAAGTTAACTTCAATTACAGAGCCTTTATTTTTAGAGAATAAATTCACCTTTTAGATTCACAAGCAATTAAAAAGTCTATTCCACCTATCAATATTCACCAATAACTAGTTTTGCAATTGTGTATACACTGTTGGTATTTAACATTAGGAACTAGATACACTGTAGCGTAAAATCAAAACATCAAGGGCCGTAACAAAATATGCATAGGATCACGTAATATTTTACTGTATTATTATTATTATTACTATTATTATCACTATTATTATCGTTATTATTTTTGTTATTATTATTATTATTATTATTATTACGCACTATATGTATTAGCAGGGTAATCAAAACATAAAATTGCATAACAATAAACATCCCAACACGACAGCGCATAATATTTCGTATTATTATTATTATTATTATTATTATTATTAGTAGTAGTAGTAGTAGTAGTAGTAGTAGTAGTTGTTGTTGTTGTTGTTTTAGTAGTAATAGTAGTAGTAGTAGTCGTGGTGGTGGTGGTAGTAGTAGTAGATGTATTAGTAGCAGTAGTAGTACCCCTAGAAGGTATGAAGTGAAAGGAGACGCCGGGCGGCTGGGATCAGAACTAACGGCACAACAATGACAGGTCCTCTACACTTTCCAAATTTAGAGACCCCTGCAGACGGAAAGGCAGAACGGGGAAACCTGCTCCACCTAGAGGGTCCAATACCCCCCCCCAAGAGACGATGCATATGCCCCTGCAACCAGCTGAAGACTAAGGGATGGGGAAAGTTCCACAGAGAGCATCCCTTTTTCCCTGCCACGCTGCACATAAACACCACCCTGACACCTGACCCTGAAACAGACCAAAGGGTGAAAGATGAATGAAATGAGCAATGGACGTGGCAGGAAATTCGGGAGATGAAAGAAACCACTCCAGCATTCGCCTGATGACCCGGGAAAACGCCGAGAAACCATGGATTACAGTGGGCGGTTTGCGAGAATCGAACCCGGGTCCTCACGATACATGTTGTACGTAGTATCGTGGTGCCACCTCGGTTTAATCAGGATAAAAAAACTGGACAGATTCACAGCATAACTGTTATTTTAATTTATAATAACAGAGTGAAACATTTGTAGCTCCGTGCAAGTTATTACACTTACATATGGAAGGACTCGCATTTGGAAGGTCATGAGTTCGAGATCCGGTTACCGCCCACGCTGATGAAAGGTGTTTCATGGTTTCCTTGGGTCGACAGGTGAATGCTGGGGTGGTTCGCCTTGGGCCATAACTTTCTGTCTAACATTTCCTGTGCCCATTCCTTGCTTGTCTGTTTCAGGGTTGTAGGACCAGGCGATGGATTGCGGCTGGGTGATGGACATACGCTTTGTACAGATTTCTTCCCTGACGTAGTTCTTTAGGCCCCGCCTCTTGATCTCCCGGGTCTACGCTGCTTCGGGGGAACTCCAGTAGCTCTGGCACTGTGGATGGGTTAGGCCGCGTCGTATGCGCTCGAGCTGGAAACGTAAGGGACCCCGTCCAAGTTACAACGGATCGTCACCCGATTCGTCCTTCGAGTCTCTTTCCCTACAGCCCTTTCCCCAGAGGTCGAGAAAAATAAACGCGATGCTCTGCACCGGTTATAGGGGTCCTTCCATTCAACAGCACCTTCGCCGTTTACCACACATATAGGTACATAGATAGTATCTACAGTTTAAAAATCTAACCTTAGTTACATTTAATTGAGTTTTATTTATGGACGCTATTTTAACTGATGTGGTTCTCAGCCTCAAATTCAATATTAAGCGAGAAACACCGTTTAATTTCGCTCAGAGGCATATTTATCATGCTTGAGGTACCTTTACGTGCCATAAATCTACGACAAGGGATCAACGGCTTTACTTGCTTTCCGAAGGAATTCATTATAAGTATGTTTAACGCCAGAGAAAATCTGTCGCCTCCCGCCAGGTTTGAACCGGTGACCTTGGGAACCAGATGTTAACATGTTACCCTTAGACGCGGGGTCGTTAGTAACAGGTAAGCATTAACACATACATAATTCCATGTATACATACTTACACGGTCCTTTAATTTTCGATTGAAATATAGGTAATGCTTCCTCTACTTACTATAAGTAGAACAGAATGAAAACTGTAGGTCTCCAAGGTTCGGTCCATATTGTACAGATGCGTTCATCTTAAAGGATACTGAGCTGGAATGTGGGCCGCATTCGGAAATCCCGAGGTCACTCTTCGACAACCGCCCACTCTGACCTCGGGATGTTTGGTGGTTTTCATCTGGTTGTCAAGTTGCATCATATCTATGTTTAACTTTAATTGCAGTTGTTAAAATTATTAATATTTATAAAGGACCCCTACGTCAAATAAATTAATGTTTAAACCCTTACGTAAAATTCACCCCCTATCTTCATAAAATTACAATTAAATCCACCTTCAAATTATATTTTCAATAATAATCCAATATTAACCAATTTTCTTTATTCTACCACGATTCTCCTTAACCTCATTTCCTCTCATTTCACTTCCCTTTCATATTTTAGGTTCTTTCTGTTAGAAGGAAGCCTGTCGAGCATCCACTGCAGGATTCTGTTTTCGGGTCCCGCTAGAGGGATATCATAGAGTGACCTCTCGTAGTCGGGTGATCAAGCCTGGAAGTATAAGGGAACTCTATGCATATCTGTCAGTGCCGACCTGCAACCCTTTCAACTCCTGCGGTTCATTCACCATATCCGTTCCTCCCGGGGAAGTAAGCATAAAACCTCTCCGTCAACTGGTCATTGCCATGTCATACTTAAAGAATGTGTTAGATGCGATATATGACCAGACTTGCACCTCGACCCAACTCGGACTATTTTTACTTAACACTCCCAGGAGGAAGGGATGAGGTGAAGGAACAGCAGGAGGCTATAAACCGCAGCCAGGTCGACCGGCAGCGATTCGCACATAGTTTCCAAGCTTGATGATCCGACCACAACGACGGGATGCACAGAAAAGGCTTCCCTCTGACGGAACCGGGGAGAACCCGACTTACTGATGCGACTCAGTCAAGGCTCCCATCTGGCAAGACTTAAAAGAACTTTCCAGTGAACAAGGCTCCATCCATTTACCCCACAACGACTGAGGCCGCACTGCCCCCAAGCCTGCCTCCCATGAAAGGGCAAGGAAAATGATAGGAAATGTAAGAGAAGTTCATGGCAGAAGAGAAACCAACGCATTATCCGACAACCTAGGAAAACCATGAAAACCCAAGGTCAGAGTGACCGGTCCCAGGAATCGAACCCAGGACTTCTCGAATGCGAGCCTCGTACGTTACATAGAGCCCTCTCACTGAGTGTCATATTCGATAGGTTATTGTTGGTGCTGTAAAAGTATTCAATGGAATTAAAAGTAGAATTCTAATTTTCGTGGATTTCTGTTTTCGTGTAGGAAATGCTGAGGCCAAGCTGGAGATTCTAATGCCCATACTAAATACACGTGTTCGGTTTACCTGAGGCATTACACAACCCAAAGGATTACGAGACAAGCCGTCCACTTTGGTCTCCCCTATCTTGTCAGCCGGGCTCGAGAGGGCCATCGATCAATCACGTCAAAACATTTTCTTCAATCCGGTTAAGAGCTCCCTAAGCTGTGATCTCAATATCACATTATTGGTGGCGAAGGGAGCAACATGCCGAAGTTAACAAATGCTCATCTTAGCTAAAGGGCGTTCGCATTTACGTCTTAGAAGCCACTGCTGCTACAGACCAGTAGTTTCTGAGAAAACGGAATTC
This sequence comes from Hymenopus coronatus, assembly GCA_030762935.1. Taxonomy (NCBI): domain Eukaryota; kingdom Metazoa; phylum Arthropoda; class Insecta; order Mantodea; family Hymenopodidae; genus Hymenopus; species Hymenopus coronatus. The sequence continues at coordinate 436,368,515 of CM060900.1, read as the reverse complement.
TTAAAAATGCTTATTATGTGAAAACTTAAAGTGAGCAACATCATGCCAAAACCCGAAACATTTGAACACGTAACCCGTAACGCCACATAGTTGAAAACAGACAGACAATGTGTACAGTGGTGGTCACTAGTTCTTAGATAAATAATACTACTTATTTTGTATACAGTGTAGACTAGAGTAAAATAATAAAAGCAAATATGCCAAAATAAATTTGGTCAAAAACCTCGAAATTTCAGTTGCCTGTCCCCTTAACGACTTTTATTAAAAAGTCTCTGAAGTCCTCTTCATTCCGGATGATGTTTGCATAACTGGTAAACTGTGAGAGATAGACAAAAACTTACTAAACAAAAATGTTCCCTCCCCTCCTGGTAATGAAATACAACGGAATCTGAGACATCACATACTCGTACGATTTTACAATTGAAACTAAGTTCGCGCCAAGGCCGAGTGGCTAGACCACTTGCCTCTCACCAAGTTGGCCCGGGTTCGATCCCAGGTGACCGCATGTGGGACTTGTGGTGAACAAAGTGGCGTAGGGGCGGGTTTTCTCCGGTTTCCCCGCTATCGCACTCCACCGGCTCCATCTTCATTCCATGTATCATCAGTTCATCGCCTGCGGTGCCATATGTAGTAAAATCTGGCATTAAACACTTTATAAAAATGAACCTAAGAGAGGTTAGTAATGAATGCTTATAGCGTCAAAACTTAAGTTGGCAACATAAGATGACAGCATCATAACAACCATTGCGAGGACGTTTACAAACCTCGGATAAGATAGTACGTCGAATATCTCGTCTTTCCCCGGATAAACAGTAGTATTGTATAAATGTGCTTTAAATAGTGCAGTCCATTCGGATCTTTTTTTTTTTTTTTTTTTTTTTTTTTTTTTTTTTTTTTTGCTGGAGCTTGTAGGAGGAGGAAGGGTGCCGCTTGATGCAGGAACCTGTATTTCCCCCCTCTTTCCCAACTTCCATACGTACCTCTGACACGCCAGTAATAGGTTTCAGAATCCTAAACACCTAACATAACGGAATTAATGTTGACACAGGTAGCCCGTACAACCCCTTCTTCTTAACTTTTAAACATACAGCCTTTGCACATTGTTTTCCCGCACCCCGATATTGAAAATTCACGTTTAAAAATCAAGAAAGGTTCCTGATAGGCTGCATATAGGCTAATACTTTATAAAAAGTACTTTTCTATTGTGTGTTCAGTAGTTTCACTTAGTTTATGTGCATTATTAATTATTATTATTGTTCCAACATTTGTGTTATTTCTATTGTGTCTATTACTTTCTCTACACATACTATATACATAGTGTCTAGAGAAGGTATTGTAATGCACCCAAAAATTCGATACGGAGATTTCACCGGAAATACATAGGTATTTTAGGTTCCCCTGAATCAAAGAAAAAGCATTGTTGGAAAAAGACTCGTGTGTGCGTGTGTGTGTGTGTGTGTGTCTGTGGACAGCATAGTTCAAAAACGAAAATACCGTTAAGTACCAAACTTGGTGTTTAAGTTTGGTATCTTCCAAGGATGCGACACGAAGACTTTCAATCCCCCACCCCCAACTACCCTTTACATGGAATTCTTTTTCGAAAATTTTGATTGATTTTGATTAAAATATCATATATCAAAGATATTTACCTGACAAATAAAATGTAAATCCTGAATTTTCTGGGAATAGCCTCTAAACACTACTTTATACTGGATGAATTTTACGGAATTTTTCATAATTGCTAAACTGTAAGAGATAGACAAAAACTTACCCCACAAAAATGTAGAGCACGTTAAAACACACAACTTATGTCATATACATTTTTTTCGTGGAGTTGGTCGTTTTTGAGATATTTCTTGTTTTTTGGTTTCAGCTTTAAAAAACTCATAATTTTCTCATAGAGGAACCTGTCAACGTCTATCCATACAAACAAAGGAACTTCAATCACATACCAACCAGCTTTTGACTATCACTTTAACCTATGGTACTTTCTTATTTTGCTTCTACTTACAAGGAAGCAAGTAATAGGACTATTTCTGCTAACTTAGAAGCATAAGCTTTTTAACAATAATTTGCTGCAGAGATGTAGAGAAAGTCATGTGAATGGAACACATCAGATTTTTTTTATTATAATAGTGTTTAATGGTCGATCGGCAGTTTCCCGCTTTACAGACTAGGCAGAATACTACATAGCTGCACTGTGAGTTCATTACTTTCGCTCTGCTTATTTTCAAATAATTATTATTTTTGCTAATATTTGTATTGTATTTATATTTACTCGTACTTTATTGAATGTTCATTTGGATATATTTTATCTGTACTATCGTTGCGTAATCTCATTGTATTTAGATTTTCTTTCTTTTTGTTTCAGCGGAAAATAGCTTTATCTCAGCCAAAATAAATAAATAAATATTGAAATGCACTTTTGATAGAAGATATCAGAACTACATGGACGTCGACTTCTGGGGTGATAGAGCAATTTCTGCCCCCCCCTAACTTGCAAAAACCGGGAGCATCGCCGCCTAAACAATTTTACTGAAGAAGCCTGGCCCCTTCCCCAAAATTCTAAGATAGATCTCTCATTAAACAACAACAACAAGAAAAAAGGCTGTTCAAATAGTTGTTTATATATACACAGGATGGAGTTGCAAGGAATTATGGTTTTATTTAAAATGCAGAATTCAATGGTAAAAGTAGCATTGACGCAACCTATGTATCAGTTAACATCAACGTGTATCGGAGTACACAAATATTCAATTATTCTTGTGTTGACACAATAGTAGTTTCATCCCCTGTTATAGAACTATTTGGCTGCTTTAAGCTTTAATTGCGTAATATTCCTTGTTCTACCGTCTGATATAGTGTGGAGCGTCACATCTGCGAACAATTCTGGATATAAATTGTGGTGCAAAATGCAATTCACTTTATCTGTTATTAGAAATCCACATATAGGAGTCACGTTGCATCCATTTTCGACTTCAGCACTGTCCTTCATCTGAGAAGTAACAAGCTTTCAAAATTACTGTTGCCATTTATGGGGGATACGAATTGGCATTCCTTGATACTGCCTAAAGTTTTCGCTATCATCCATGGGCATCATGAAGAAGTCTAAACTTAGACCCCCATTCAGTGGCAAACGAGTTTATAAGCAGGGACCCGTTTTATTAATGTTTAACATCCGCTCTTACTATATACGGCACCACAGGCTGTGGCCACTAATGATAGATGAAATGAAAAATTGGGAAAGGAAATTTCGGAAGGAAACCTTCGAAGCCGAAGTTTAGGGTACCTCCCTAGCATTTTTCAGTTATGAAGACTGAAAAAAAATTAAATCAGAGAGGACGCTACTGTACCTCCCTGTTTTAACGATCTCGGTTACTCGTTGGGTAGGTATGAACTGAGACACAATACAAAACTCAATAGACCAGGCATTATTTTTTATTCAAAGTATAAATTAATTTGAAAGTAATTGAATACATATGTACTATATTATCATTAAACACTTTTTACTTTAGTAATTACACTGAATAATTTATAAATACCCGACTCTTTAGCAAAATACTGCCCCCTCCCAAACGTGTAACATTTCGGCACGTAGGACATATTCTCAAAGATACTATAACTACTAAAGGCGCCCAAAAGAAATGGACAAGATGAATGACTGATAACATCGAATAGAAAGAATTGGTCCCAGTGGTCTGAGTAAATAGGTTTGGCAATACAAGCCCTTTGGCAGACGTCCCGTTGGAATACAAAGAAGAAAAACGCAGTTGAATGTGGAGCAAGCCTAATCACATAGACGAAGAATTCAAGCTACATTCGCTATTTCCATTATTGTTTTAATACTTATGGAGCTAAATACTTCCCTCCGAAAACTTTTTTAACTTTCAAGGTGAATTTCAAGGTGAGATCACGTCCTAAACAAAATAGCCTGTTTACTCTTGCATACGCAGTTTCGACCCTATAAAACCCAGGGCATTGTTGATAGGGTGATTGCTAGAAACGACACACTGCTCCTTTAGCAAAAATAGAAGTGTAACCAATTATGATAGTGGTATTGGATAAGAAGTTTAGTGATCAGTAAGCATGTGTCTGGAAGTAAAATCCATGGTAATAACTAACGGCACCAGTAGTGTCATTTCCCGTTCATCGCAGGGACCACATGTAGCTTTTTTTTTTAACTCGAATTTAAGAACGCTGTTCTAGTACCGTCATTTGACCTGAATTCGAATTGTAAGCTATAAAAAACGTTGCGTTTGTTAGGATTTGTTAGGATAATGATTATTGCGGATGGGGCAGAGCACTGCATCTAGGCCCTTGTGGCCCTTTGCGAATTACGTGACCCTAAGAGGGATGATAGGAGAGACCCGAAGGGTGACTTAATAGGGTGGTAACGGGCGCAAGCATGGACAGAATCCGTAATGTTTCCAGATCGAACGCACCCGACGCTGCTCGGACCCTACCCACCAGCCCGAGCCTCCGGGGTTCCCCCGAAAGGATGTCCGCCTGAAAACACTCAAAGGCGGGTCCTGATAGAGCGGTTCCGCTACAACAGCAGGGATGAAACCTTTACAGAGCTCACAATCATCGCCCAGCCGCGACCTACCGCAACACTATCGCCTGGTCCTTAAACCCTGAAACATATGACAAAGAAGTGATGCGTATAGGAAAGAATTGTCAGAAAAGTAAAAGATGAACCACCGCAGCATTTGCCTGTCAACCAGGGGAAACCATGGAAAATCCATAGGTCAGAGTGGGCGGTTACCGGGTACCAAACACAAGACCTCCCGAATGCACTGCTATCTGAGCCATTCCACTTGGTGTTTAAGATAGACTCTTACATAAGCTTATGTCTTTTGGATAATGAAGCGAGGAGATTAATTGGTATGGTCGTTACAAGGCTCAGAAGCTTCGGCTTTTGCGGTATCCATGTACATGTTTTCATTACAGGTGCGAAATATTCACGAAACGTTTTTAAAAAATACACATTTCATGTACCAGGTACATAACAATGGCAGTTTTACTATAACGCCAGTTAAAATAATGGACTTAATTTCATAACTGGTTGTACAAAATCTAATGAACAAATCGCAATGTGAGACATGTGCTTCCAAATGTAAACTATCAAAGTTTTCTTCAGTTTATGTTTCGGAGCACACGTCTCATACTGCACCACACTTATCAGATTTCACACAATAAATTTCTGAAACCGGCCGGCCCCATCATTTTGACTCGCCCTGTTATTTCGAGCCATTCACTTACTGTTTTCACTAGTTCTCCCAGTTAGGCGTGTTTTTCTTGTACATTATACTTTGGCTAAAACAAACTGTTTTATAAACAACTGACTGAGTTATAAGCCAACCAAGAGTATGTTTTATTATTGACGCAGTTCTATGAAGATGCGTATGAGATAGAGAAATATTATTGTATTTAAGGTACATATAACGGTTGTGGAAATCGATTGCTATGCAGTGTGGCCAAGAAATTTGGTTCTGAAAAGAATCAGCGTATGATAACAAAATAATTTCGGGACAAACAATTTGAATTTCGTACGTTTGTGCAAGTTGCTGGATGACGCCAGTCCTGTTTTTTTGTGAAAAATGTGTTACCATAATCTTTTAATGTTGCACATCATGTAGTCCGGAGGATTATTTCTATCCAGAGATAAGCAAACAGGATGTTTTGATAATTTAGTGCAGATTTAGTCGAATTTTAAGTCTTTAACGAAACTAAGGCAATGAATGAAATTATGATATTGAATTAATCACCCAGGATCTCTGTGGCAGAATACTTTACCATGAACCCCTCAAGGTAAAAGATATTCTGATAATACTTTACCAAGTAGAAGATGTCGTGGAAACAGATATAAGTGGTACTCCAACCATTAGGGTGCTCCAGTCCTGCGTTTTACACGGCTGAGAGCCTCCAATAGCTCCTGCCGGCTTGGGGAGCGGATATAGTCGGCAATTACTCTGAAGATACTCGCTGGATATTTTAATTAAGAAAAAGGAATTTCTTTAATGAATGTTCAACCGGTGTTTTAATAACCAATGAATAATAGATTTGTAGTGCCAATAAACAACGCAAATGTATGTTACACATATTATATTTTCCTCATTTTACACGCCCAGCTGTTTTCAATAAGATAAAAACTATTCTACCAACCTAGGCAGATTAATTCCAAGTGCTCTAGGTTACGACTTTTATTGCAAAATGTTTACAGGAAAAATGGAATCTATGTTGTAAATAAGATGTTATAAACAAAATAATATTTCAAAAGATTGTTTAAGGACTGCGGGGTCGAGACCCTTCAAAAATTCGATATTTCATGGTCTATTTGATAAAAATCAGAACTCTCCAGTTTTAAAAAAAATATATACACACATACACACATCATTGGACCCTTGACTTGCCAATTTAAACATGGCGTCCCAAAACCACACACATAGTATTCATTATTTCTTCTCAATTTCCCGTACCTTATTTCTTTTTTTCACAGCTGATGTATACGTTCTAAAAACCTATTAAGCATAAGTATACCAAAATTTTACTGGATATTTATGGGAACTATATTTTTACTTTACTTTTGAATAAATGTGGAAATAGATAACTCCTTGTGAATCAAATAGTTGCCTGTTTATGTTACACAAATTTAATAACGTTTATTCTTGAAAGGTTAAAGATATTGGGGAAAAAACGTCCACAATATAAAATTATCTTTTTTGATTTAGGGAAAAATGGTGATCTAAAATCAAAATCATAGGAGGAAAGTGCATCTAAAGTATGGATTGCAACATTTGAGCTAAGATGCAGGGTGTCACTTTGTCACTTTTACACAACTTTAGGCAAACATTAACTTCTTATGTTTATACTCATTATTTGAAGAAAGTTTTAAGTATAACAAACCCAAATGTGTTTACCATTCCTTGAGTAGCTATTAGGTATCTAAAATTTAAAGCAGTACCATGTGTTAACGTCTTTAACTTCTTCCAGTGTGCATACATCGAATTTGGGCTAAATATGATTCTTACGGAGAGGAGATACACACTTATATCATTCCTTTCAAAAACTGATCCCATTTTCTAGCTGCGGCATGCGACTGGTATATTTCCCACAGATACAGTGACTAAGTATTCAGTTATCTGATAGGCGTACAGGGAGACAACTCGCATATCGCAAGCTACATAGATCTACCGTGTCTACCATTCCCCAAGGAGGAGAGGACAAATAAATGTGCCACAGCAGGTTATAGAACGCAGGAAAACGGGCCACAATCACGCGCTGAAATCCCTAAGAGTTTATAGCTCGAATCCCCGGTTAACTGCTGGACTTCCCAGAGAGGCCAAATCTGACACCAGGCAGTCCTCTGGCCTCCAAGGGGAAATTCTCTCCATAGAGCAAGTATTCGTATAATCTGAAACATGATAGGAAACGGAATGAAAAGGAAATCAGGGACAGATAACCATAGTAGATGAGAAACCATCCCCTTATTCGTCTTATCGACCAAGGAAAACCACGGGAAACACAAGATCAAATTGGTGGTCGACGGTAATTGAACCCGGAATCTCGCAAATGCGAGCCTCAAACGTTACCGTGGAGACATTTCGCTCGATAACTCAGTTATAAAAAAGCAACAGATGTGGTGTAAGGGCTTGCAGTGTGTTCAGAAATGCTCAGACAAAAATAAATTACTCTACTAGTTAGCCAGTCTAAGGAATTTCCAAGCATTAAACTCAGGACAAAAGGAAATTAGGCTGAAATGTTACCGGACTTTGCGCTATGACGACATAGATAACGAAGCAGATAAGCAGTCCAATCACAAGGCCGAGTTTAAACTACCGGCAGTGGCTCATGGTCGCTGTTGTGTACATTTTATGTGTTGATAATGGTTTGGGTGGAACTAACCTGAAGTCAACTGTTTGAGAACTCCTTAGCCCTGGATATAACAGTTTTAAGTTTCATTTTCTAGAATAAGGACATCATTTTATGCTGAGAATCGCAATTTTAAAGGAGTTTTTAAATAAACAGTAAAATCAGCAGTGACCAAGTGGTTAGACTGCTTGCCCCTCACCAAGGCAGGGATTCGATCCCAAGGGACCTAAGTGGGATTTATGTTGAACAAAGTGGCGTCTGAGCGAGTTTTCTGTGGGCTCTTATGTCTCCTCCACCATTCATTCCACCATCTCCTCCACCATTCATTCCACCACCAGCTCCACAATAATATTTTCTTTCGTCCGTTTTACTGACATTTTATATCACCTTAATCGCCCTCAAACGAGGGTTACTATTCTGGGTACTCTGGCCCAGAGTTCGTCTGCTCCTCAACAGACATCTGGCCACAGGAAACATTACAAAACAGCTTGAAAGTCTGGGAGAGGGGTGTAAGTCCTCCATACGAGGAGGGTAAATAGAGAAAGAAGAGGACTAATGCTTTTGGAACTCGGAGCTGCATTACCCCTGTTAGGAGTTTTTGTTTCTTTTACTTTCTCTACATGTACCATATACATAGTGTATAGAGAAGGTATTGTAATGCACCCAAAAATTCGATACCGAGATTTCATCGGAAATACATGTTTTGGGACCCCCTGAATAAAAAGAGTTTTTAGAAACAGGTCCGCGCCTGTGTGTGTGTGTGTGTGTGTGTGTGTGTGTGTGGACAGCTTAGCTCAAAACGAAAAGACCGTTAAATACCAAACTTTGTACTTATTTAAGTTTAGTATCTTCCAAGGATGAGACACGAAGATTTTTAAGAAAATTCCCCCATCCCAAACTACCGTTTACATGGAACATTTTTCGAAAATTTTTGATTTCTCAAAAGTGGCTCTAACGATTTTGATTAAAATACCTTATGTATAATATATTTTTTGACAAACGAAATGTATATTTTGAATTTTCTGGGAATAACCTCTGAAGACCTCTTCATTCTGCATGACATTTATATAACTGGCAAACCATAAGAGATATACAAAAACTTACAAACTACACAAAAAATGTAGATCTCAGTAAAACACACACTTTATGTCATATACATTGTTTTGTAGAGTAAGCCGTTTTCGAGATATTCCGGATTATTGGTTTCAATTTTAAGGCACTTAAACGTTTCTCAAACGGGAAGACATCTTTTCTTTCGTTTCTCGTTTGTTTAATCCTGGCAAGCAAAGAGATTGGAATTTCAATTGTTTTACACAGCGACCGGTTTTTAAAGGACCAGGCTATCACTTTAGCCTGTGCATTTTTTATTTTCCTTCTACTGACAAGGAAGCTAGTAATAAGACTAATTCTGCTTGTTTATCTTGATTAGCATGATATAGATAACAGATTAAAGTTTTGAATAAAAGTTTTGTTTACCGAACAGTTAGAGGACATCAAGTGAATGGAACACATTAGATTTTTCCCTTCAACTTACAAGGAACTAAGTAATAAGGACAATTTCTGCTAATGTTTATCTGGCTTATCATGAAGTCGACAGAAGAATAGGCCTTTTAACAATAATTTGTTACAGAGATGTAGAGAAAGGTATGTGAATGGAACACATCAGATATTTTGTTTAACGTCCTTTTACCTGGTAGATGGTGTGGTATGAAACAATAAATGGAATGGGTGAAACGATGTTCAAAATAACCCGGGTCCAAGCAGCTTCAAGTTCCCCGGCATTCGTCTTCTCAGGATAAGGAGAAAATTCATATCCGCGGTTCGAACCTGGAACCTCTTGAATGTGAGACAGACACGCTACCCACATGCTCTGTTAGAATTCGTGGGTCCTGTTAGAAGTTGTTTTACAGTTTAAAGAGGAATTTCAAGAAGATGAAACCTTAATTTGAACGAAGCTTGCAAAATAATACGTTAAACTCGGAGGTAATAATCAGCGAATACCTTTGTGGCTTGCACCGAGGAATATAGGTAGAATATAAGAAATACAGAACGCTGATAACCAAACATAAACAGCAGACTCTACCCCAGTTAAACTGGAAAAAACCCTTTTCACTTAAATAATGAATGTCTGATGTGTTACATCCACTCTCTACCGTTTATTAGTAAGCATGCAAACTATTCTTACGAATGCTTATATTTCTATCTACTTCACTTTGAGATAAACCTTTATAGAAAGCTCTACGGTAACAGTTCGTTATAGATACAAAGGAATAGCGATAGTCAAATATTTAAGATCTAGGTGCTGCTTATTTTGGCCATGATATTCCATACCCTTTCCATGCAATCATGAAAAACAACTGAACATAGAAGGGACTTGGAAAAAATAATTAAGTATTAAAAAATTGGAACCATTGTTAACGAATACCTTGAAAATAGTCTACGCCACATAAAAAAGTAATTAGGATGTGTAGTAGGCTGTTGTCTGTTGCTTAACATGTAACAGTTTATGAGGGTTGGAACTTTATAGTGGCAACTATTTATTTAGAACTGATACAAAAGAGATGCGCGTCACAAATTTTACTGTTCATCAAAGTAGTCACCAGCATTGTGTTGAACCCGTTACCAGTGATGTGGAAGTCATAGGATACCCTTAGCAGCGCCTGTTGTGTTGATAGTTTGAATGGAGCGGTCTACTACCTGAGGAATATCTGGAACAGTTTTGAAGCAAATATCACGAAGTGGTTCCTTCACCTTTGACATCATGTCAAAGTCACAAAGGTTTAAGTCCCGGGAGTATGGTGGGTGGTGCAGGACTCTCCCAGCTCCATGGACGAACAGCTCAGCCTCAGTTTGCGCTGTATACGGCCAACATTGTGCAAAGTGCTGGGTGGGTTTTGCAGAATGTGCTACCGAAGATCGGAGTGTTCAAAAGTCGAAGATCGAAAGTTCGTCAGAAACCACGCAGTATGAAAGTTATGGTGCTTCGTGTGTACGAGATTGTTGTGATGCTGTTATCCTAACCCATTACGTTCCTTCACAGCAGTTTGTCAATGCGCAGTATTAATATTCATTTTTGGAATGAACCTGCAACCAGCTTTGAGAAAAAGGAGGAACACTTGAATTAAGCCCCTGTGACTTTGACTTGATTCCAAAGATGAAGGAACTACTTTGTGACATTTGCTTCAGAAATGTTCCAGAGATTCATCAGGCAATAGACCGCTCCATTCGAAGTATCAACACATTAGGCGTTACTAAAGGTATTTTATGACTTCCACATCGTTGGAAACAGGTCGTACACAATGCTGGTGACTACTTTGAAGGACAGTAAAACTTGGTAACCTGTATCTCTTTTGTCTCAGTTATAAATAAATAGTTACCACTATTAAAGTTCTAGCCCTGGTACAACATTATATAAAATTCCTTCCGAATGAAGAGGACTTCACTAGTCATTCCCAGAAAGCTCAAGATTTATATTTTATTTGACATATAAATATGTTTAACATACGATACTTTAATCAAAATCGTTAGCCACTTTTGGTAATTTGCAAAATTAGGAAAAACCTTCCATGAGATGAGGGGATTTTGCAGAAAGCCTTTGTGTCAAATCTTTAGAAGATACTGAACTTAAATGCCAAGTTTGGTATTTACTGGCTTTTCGTTTTTGAGTTAGTTGTTCATAGACACACATTAGGCGTTATTACTTTCTCTAGCACGTATGTACATATAAGTAGCTAAAGACGGTATTGTATTCCACCCAAAATTTTGATATTAAGATTTCACCGGAAATAAAGGTTTTGAGATCCCCTGTGTCCTAAAACGCATTTTTAGAAAACGGTCCGTGTGTGTATGTGTGTGTGTGTGTGTGTGTGTGTGTGTGTGTGTGTGTGTGTGTGGACAGCATAGCTGAAACACGAGCGTACCATTAAAAACTAAACTTGGTATTTATGTTTAGTATCTTCTAAGGATATGATAGGAAGATTTTCAAAAATATCTCCCCACCACAAACTACCTTTTACATGGAAAAAGTTTGACAATTTTGTTTTTCTCAAAAATGACTCTAAGGTTAAACCATAAAAGATAGCAAAACTTATTACTCAAAAAAAGTAGATCTCGTTAAAACAAATAATTTATGTCATATAAATACGTTTTTCTTGTAGAGTTCACCGTTTTCGAGATATTCATTGTTAATGGTTTCAGTTTTAAACTAATTAACTTTTATCAGACGGGAACATGTAATGTGAACCGAACCTCAATTATTTCTCATAGTGATCAGCTTTTAAAAGATTTGACTATCGCTTTAGCCTAATGTACGAGTATTTCCTTACTTCCCTCCTACGTACAAGGAAGTAAGTAATAAGACCAATTCTGCTAATGTTTGACTAGATTATCATGACGTGAATAAAAGGATAATTTGTTTGTGGAACAGCTAGAGAAAGTTTGTGAATGGAACACGTCACATTTTAGTGTTGGTTTCAGAGGCAGCAGTCAGTTTTGAGCTGCATGTTAACAATCTAAAAGTCCGCTTTCGCTTGAAGAACCAATGTTCGATGAATCTGAAGGAGTCAAAACGCACATTATGGGATTTCTTCCGGTTTCATTCTCCCAGTTTGTAACTAGAGAGATTTCTAGCGGCTGCTGAAGTTACTCACGGTCGCCTTGGGTAACTTCTACCTTGAAGGGTCCTCCAATATGCCGTCCTCGGGAACAAAAACGGTCACATTTTACATTTGACCCCTCTTCTTTTCCGTTCCCGGAAATTTATTTTAACTTTGTTGTTGTGGTTTTGTTTCGGTTCCCGTTTAGTGTGAACCAACAGTAATGGTGATAGATACATGTTGGTGACTCCGCTCGACCGGTATTTTTTTAAATAAATAAATAAAAACAGTACCGGAGTCTGGTCAGGACTCCGGCGCTGTATCCCCGTTTACGTTTCCCCCCTAACTTTACTGTATGATTGCTGGATTTACTGTTCCTTTACACAAACATATAACACCCATAACCAAGGCGGGACTCGAACCCACGATACCCTGCCCACGAAGCACCAAAGCGAGACGCCTTAGCGAGCGTGGCCATGGGGACCGGCACAAAAGAGTGGTCAATGCCAACGGCACGTGATGTTCCCAAGTGGTCACCCATCCAAGTACTGACCACGCCCAATGATGCTTAACTTCGGTGACCGCACGAGAACCGGTGTTTTCAGCATGGTATGGCCGTTAGCAGGGGATTCGATTCCGAAGCTATTTGCCTCACCGAGCGATGTTGCACCGCAGTAACGTGTTACTCACAATCGGGAGGTACTGCATTTGATCCCCGGTTACCACCTACACTGATACATGGGGTTTATTCATGGCTTCCCCGGAGTCACCAGGCGAATGCTGTGGTTGCTCATGATAACATACATATTTACTTTCTATCAATTCCCCTTCATTCCGTTTTCCTCTCATTTTTCAGGTTGCTTCCAGGTTTGTGATGTATGGCAGTGCGGGCAGATGGCTGGATCCATGCTCAATGTAAATATTACTCCCCGTAGACACTTGGTGGTTCCAAGGTTGACGGGTCACTTGCACGCCCTCACTGATGGCCCGGCAATGGGACGGTCATCGGGTTTGGAAACAGCGGCTTCCGCGCGTCACTGGTGGCTTGTGTGATTGCGGCCTGTGACCTCCTCTGGTCTCTTCATCTCATCCCATCTTCTTTCGGGGTGTCAGTCACAACAGATCTGCTTAGGTCGCAGTGCGCGAAGTGTTTGGTACCTTTTACAGTTTACCTATTTGCCTCGGAAGTGCGACTCCACTATAGAGGGAACGGTTTTAAGGTTCCTCAGTGTTTAGAAATTGGTGCATTCCGAATACACGAGCAGCCTCAGAAGAAAGTTTATAAAACCATGAAACGCTTAATTGCATATTAAAAATGATATACATATATGTACACAGACTCCCTCCCTTTCTCTCTCTCTCTCTCTCTCTCTCTCTCTCTGTCTCTCTCTCTCTCTCTCTCTCTCTCTCAGACATCACTACTTCGTTTAACGCTGCCCAGAATCTTCCAGTCCCTAAAATAAAGAACCCCTGCGGATAATGAGGTGGCTTGCTGTGTTAGTTGGAATATCTCCAAGTAAGGCGGCAAATTAATCTATGTGTGTGTGTGTGTGCGTGCCCGAGTGTATGTGACGATTCAGCTGATTCAGAAAGAAAAAAACTCACTTTGTGGGAATTGGCTAATGGAAGACAAGAAAGACTCTTCATTTTCCTCGCAGGATACATCGTCCATGCTGAAACGTTTGTACCAGTTACTTCCTTAGGGAGAGAAAAGGCGACTGGTAAAAAGGAGAAAGATCGAAAGGAAAAAGAAAAGAGGAACAAAAAGTATTTCTATGTAATAGAGCTTCATTCTAAGCCTAAAAACAATTCCCTATAACAACTTCACTACACAATATAAATCATGGAATCCTTTATACATGGTATGAAACAGGGGTCGCCAACTGGTTGCCCTTTGAGTAAAGTACAGTCAAGGAGCAAATTTGTTCGATGCTCCTGCGAATCGCCTACTGCCATAGCCGTCTCTAGACTTCGCCGGATCCTTCATACCGGCAACATCCCCAGCGAGTTCTTTGTTGTCCTGCCACATATTTGTTAAATGCATGAAAACCTCCACATGTCTTTCGTATTTTATAGAGAACTGAATGTTTATCTTGACACACTACGGCTGTTGGCTTTTCATTACACAATGGACATTTTCTTTTAAGGCTTCTTTTGTTTTTGTGGGGAATGGGGCAGTTTAATTAAATAAAAGCTTAAATACAATCATTAATTACGACAGTATTTGAAAGGAATTTTGGTTTACATGAAGAATTCACGACACTATTTTCAATTTCCTTCTATTGTTCAATTTGTCTGAAAATTCTTGCCTTACCCTTGAGTAACTATTCTTAATAGTATGATACTGATAGTGAGTTTTGTATTTTCAATTACAGTGACCTCTTTTTTTTTTTTCATTTTAATTGTCAACAGAATAGTCTTAACATTAGTTCAAAATAATTACACAAAGGACACAATTTTTTCGTAATTTAGTAACAATATCAAACTTGTAGGGAGGCTGTAATTTGGAATAGAAGAGCGATTTTGATGTTGATACATTGTGAAACATAACAATCGCAGATGTCTTATTAGGATGAAGTAAAATATATTTTAGTAATAACACTTTTCTACACCTTACCTCGTTAGAACCTATACATTTTAAGACCTCATTTGGAAGGCGTGCACCATTTATGCGCACTTCTATACTAAGATCCCTGTTGACTCTGACACTGAGTTATTTTAGGAGCATTAGTTATGTCTAATTTATACACTATAAACGCTATTCGTTTTTACATACTGTCCAGTCATTCTGATTAGGCAGCTACAGGATACATTATCTGCAAAATTAGACAAACATGGTTTTCTTCCTCTGTCTATTTCCTTTCATTCTCCTTTAAACTTTTATGGTAATGATACATTCTTCCTCTTATCGTTGTGGATATCTTTGGTTTAGTTTCACTGCACAGCTTATATATGAAGGTAAATTTGGGGGGGGGCGGATGAACGTGTTTACGAAAATACGTATTTGTATCCTTTCTGCATATTTCTCAGCAAAACTGACATAACTTTCCTGAAAATGTTTCACTCATACCACCGGTCACAAATGGTGACCAGTCTGCCCCTGGAACAGAGTGAATCCATTTACTCTGTAGAACGGATTCGTTAGATAACCGAAAACAACTTATACGTTCTTCAGGTTTTATTGTGTTATAATTTCTTATGCTTCCTGTCACTGCACGTATATCAGGTGTTTATAAAATATTTATATTGCTACAGACACCATAATGGAGATATTGGCATAAACATGCAAGAGAGGGGAGTATCTTGCACTGAACCATGTGTTACGTTGCTCAGCTGACAGGACTTGCTACATTTACCAGGGGCAGGCCATGTCTAGAGATGGCTATGCGTGACAGACAATTCCTTCAGAGCTGTGGCAGTATACATTTTACGTTTCAAATACGTAATCCTCTCTCATAGGTTAATACACCTATTGTAGATTCAATATTGGTATAACAGTTGCTCTATTATATCTGTTTCACATTTATAACAGTGAATATGAACAGGCATCTTGGGAATTAATTGGAATTGCACACAATGTGATAGAAACGTTTTCCTCCTTGGTAACAATCATATTCACATGGGTTGCGGAATAACGTTACAATTAACTTTCCTGAATGCAGAACATTGCCGAAAACTAAACACTTATGGGCCACGCCTCTCACCAAGGGTTCGATCCCAAGTGACCACATGTGGGATTTGTGATGAACAAAGTGGCGCAGGGGAGGGTTTTCTCCTGGTTCTCCGGTCCCCGACCCCCACCATCGCATTCCACCTATGCTCCATCTTCATTCCATGTATCACCAGTGCCATCGCCTACGGTGCCACATGTAGTAAAAGCGGGCGTTAAGCACTATCAATAAATAAACACTTATTCCGCCACTTTCTATAAATAAAAAAGATTCCTCCCAGACAGGCATTAACGTAGGATTCAATGGCTTGCATGTAGGATTGCTTTCTGTTCCCGACATTATAAACAGGCATACGACGCACTGTACAAGGCACAGAGATAATCCCTGCTGTCATGTGTTTACCCACTGCATGCACGCGCCAAGGCAATTTGCTCCGCCACAAAACCAAGCGAGTTGGTGATGCCTAGTGTAAAACTTCGAAAATGGTATTCACCAGTACATGGTTAAAGCTAACATTATCAAAAGTCTTAGTTTAACCCTCTGCATCTATGTTCTCTAATAATGTTTGCCTAACCCCATCAATTTAAGAGCTTTCAACAAAGCCTTGAAATTATATTTCTGCAGTTATTATTATCAATGGGCAGGATTTTAGTGTTCGAAGTCAAACTTTTCACTCCATTGCTAAAAAGTATGTGATAGTGGACGGTATAATTAAATAATTATCTTCATCGATAATACCGCTATCAATAGCCAGGATATGTAGCGGCACTAATGTGACGGAATTTCGTCCTGCAGTTCTTTTACATGTCATTAAACCTATTGGCTTGGAGCTGTCACTTTTATGCACTCTTAAAAGCTATCAGTTTGGAAGGAGCAAGTCGACAGAATTCGGAGCTTGATCTTCGAGCTGACTACATGGCGAAGAAGAGACAGCGCAGAGACGCCGCTGCTAAGGCAGCGACCGACGCCTCTTCCCCGCCGTCGCCGCCGGTTCTGTGCCACCTGTCGTGGCACAGGACACTTCACCGGACAAGCCCAGTGCCCTCTTTACCCCAGGAGCAGGCCACCAACACCACCAGCCCGAACTACACCACCGCCGACTACCATCATCGGCACCACGCCACCTGCACCCTTGATAGACGCAGCGACACGGGACGCCATTCAGGACTTCCACGCGGAGATCCTGAACGTCGGCGCTCGTTTAGCTGCTCTTGAAGAGCTGTGCAGTGGCTTCACCGAGAAACTGCAGGACCTTCAAACTGCCACCACCGTCGCCATCTCCACACTACAGTCCACCACCATTGAGCTGTCCAACCGGATAGCCAGTGTCCAGTCGCAGCTTCAACAGGACCTCCAGCCGCCGCAGCTCCACTGCGCTAAGCGGTCCCTCTCCAGGGGCCAATCACACAACGGGGCTGCTCCAAGAACCAACGTTGAGTCTTGGGTTCATCGCGCAAGACAGATACGACTAGATAAGAACAGTTAACCAGCACTAACTCCAACCGTCACCCCCAAATTCCTTCATCCCTCTCCCAGAATCCGCCGAGGTGACAGTCCGGCCCTCATTCATTCCTCGGATTGCGTTCTGCAGTCAGATAACTATCGCCTTGAATCCGCGGGTGCAATCATGCGGTACCACTTATCCTTACTTCCTCCTAATACCGGTGGAGGGGTTTTTAGTCGGTATGCCCACATGGGAGACCCTGACACTCCGGACTTGCCCTGGTAAGTCCTTAAGGTGGATTTTTCCCCTCCACTCGAGAAAAAAAAAAAAAAAAGAGCAAGTCCAATTGACTATGCGGTGGCTTTTGTGTGCAAATATTGACAACAGGTCTCCAATACACCATGGTGAAACATTGCTTTATATTACAAGATGGATTATATTTTGGTATATTAAGATTTTATATCATAATTCTGAATTTAATATTACAGAATATGTTTATTTCTGAGGATTGAGGTACACCCATTAACAACCTCATGATAAAGGTTAGGGGAAGTCATGTGAATGTAACACAAGATTTTGTCACATTACAGAAGTTACAGAAGGTAATGTTAACTACAATAAATATTTGCACAGATATGTAATGTACATCCCATCGTTAGGTTAGGTTTCCTATTGTTTACCTATGTAATTACAGTTGTATACATTATTAATCATGTAATCTTTCATAGCAAAATACACCCAACTCAGAGTGCTCATTGCCTACTGTATGCTGATGCAGCACATTTCCAACAAAGGTCATTACACCTCATTGCGTTGCCATGTAGCACACAATGACTCCAAAAAATGTTTGTCTAAGTCACAAGTTTGTGTTTGAGGGGGAAAATTACCAGAATGAAGTGTATCAGGACAATGGCTTGTTCTTTATTCATTGAAAAAGAGAATACAAGATAAGCACAAGTTTCTGTTTCCTGAAACATAGTTAAAAATTTAAAAGTAAAGAAAGGCAATTTAGGATGCAAAATAAGTATTCATCTGCAATACATAAAATGATACTCTGAACACTGTTTCTTACACTTTAGTATTTAGTGGGCCCTCCTTTCCTCTTTAGAACCTCTTGCATCATCCTTGGCATCGATTTCATCAGAGATTCTGTTGTTTGTACTGTCATTTTCCCCCTTTCCTCTGTTAGAGCATTCCTTAGATAATTTCTATTGGATATTTTATGATTCCTATGTTGTTTTTTTCCCAATACATTCCACAAATTCTCTATTGGGTTAATGTCTGGGGATTGGAGACGGGTGAGTACATCCAACAGGGAATATTATACAACCACCAACTTAGATCTTGCATCTAGAGCTGTCTGTTTGAGATCATTGTCTTGTGTCAAGATACATATAATCCCCAGAAAGACTCTTATTCACACTTCTGGGTAGATGTGTTTTTAGGATGTAGTTGTAAACTTTGTGGTCCATAATTCTATCAATAAAACACAAATAGCCCACACCATTTGCACTCATGCATCCCCATACAAGTACTGAACCTTCTCCATGTTTAACTGAAGCTGTAATATTTTTCTCTTCAAGTTCGCAATTCTTTATTTCTACACACTTACTCACCCATTTGACATATATAGCTTAAATTTACCCTTGTCAGTAAACACAGAAATCAAACCCATTGTATTTATGTTCTCTTGCATATGCAACTGGCTTCCCTGTTGATTTCATTGGTGTATGGCTTCCTATGGGCTGTTTGGCCTCCATACTCAGCTGCATAAAGCACATTTCTTACAGTGTGAGCTGAAACAGACTTTCCTGTATGTATTTGAACTGTAGTACCTAGTTTTGGATTTTTGACTTCTCTAATTATCCATTGTTTTTCTGTCTTAGATAGAATTACAGAAAGAACAGCTCTTGGCTGGTTTTCATAAGTTTTGTGTTGGCTGAACCTATATGTAATACTCTTCACTGTACTGATAAGTCTGTTAATGATTTCTGCAATCTGCTGAAAAGAGTTTCCTTTTCAAAATAACCTGATGATGATTTCTCTCTTTTTTTTTTATAGTTTTGAGATCTTTTCCGCCCCCATAATTAAATATTGCTCAACAGCTTTAAAAAAAAGAAAAGGAACTATAAAATACAGTGGATGAAGCACAACTGTATAAGGAAAGGGAGAGTGATGTGAATCAGTAAGGCAAAATACCTGGGATCCTGTTTACTAGACAAATATTTGACATCAAATGGGGCATGATTTTAAATAATGTGGAATTTTCACTAGTTAAGGAACATATCAACTGAAACACCATTTTATTTCTAAATTTAGATATTAACCAATGAAAAGAAATAGTTATTGTTTGTGCCTTAGCTGTATTTTATGATTGTTCTTGTTATATTCTATGAACTATGGTCAGACAAATACTTATTGGAGTAACTCTATGATCATTCTGATGTCTTTTCATTCGAATAATAAGTTGTGTCAACGTTGGAGAGCAATTGTTCTTGCTTATTTATGATTGCAAGATGTGCAAGTTGAAAGCAGACTTATCTGAAGTTCTGTAATAACAGAAAGCCCCACAAAACTAAACAGGAGCATTGGGAATGACATGAATACAAAATAATAAAAAGAGCATTTGTTCAGGGAAGTGAATATATAAACTATACAGGCAAAGTGAAAAATGGAATTGTGAGAAAGTATGTTTTGCTTATGTGTATTTCATCAGGCATTGTATTGTAGAGGGATTTAATGATTTAAAAAACATAGACAAGCAGTATATATACTTGAAAGGGCTACTTACCTGTAATGTAGTATAAAAATGCTTCCATCTAAAAATGTATATTCCACCAACCATAGTTTTTAAGTGCTTTGTCACAACCAAAGTTGAAAGGAAGTCTGCCAGAAGCCATTTATAGGTTTCTGTGGTCTTACAGTTGGCAGTCACTATGTGCCAAAATTTATCAGGATATATTTAGCCCCTTCAGTGATATGGATGTAATATGATGTCCTGTGCATGATTGTTAAGCAACCAACTTGACCAACAGATAACATCATATTATTCCATTAAATAATACACACCCTGATGTCTGGATATATGGCCATGCGATCTAAGTCATGCTAGGAGTGGATAACCTATCAAGCCAAGGATCACAGGATCGAATCCAGTCAAAATGTACGTTCTGCATTCAAAAGATACTGTGAAAAAGGACAGAGAGGGTTCAATTAAAGCAATTGGCGTGATGGCGTGCTTGGACACTGACAGGGGTCGATTAAATGCAGATTCATACATGCATTTTACCATTTTTTTTGTAATAATAATAAAATTAGTAAATAATACATGTAATAATAGTAAATAATGATATAATAATTAATAAATAATAATAATAAATAACAATAGTAATAATAGTACTTATAATAATAATAATAATAATAATAATAATAATAATAATAAAAACAATAACAATAATAAATAATAGTAATGATGATAATCATAATATTAATAGTAATAGTAGTAATAGTGGTGGTGGTGGTGGTGGTGGTGGTGGCAGAAAAAAATCACTTATATCATATGTAGCATATTAACATTAGATAATATTGCAGCTATCATGTGTTTGAATGGCCATGTGGTGTAAGGCATGGTACGTGAGAATTGACCATTCTGGTATGATCAGAGGTTGAAGCCCCAAAGGACCAAACTTTTTATTTATTTATTATTAAGATCTCCACCTCCATTATTGGGTAACCTTGAATGGGTTACGGCTTTAGTGTATATTGTTTAAAAAAAATTACTTTTGAAATAGCATGAAGCAAACATTCCTATGTGCTGAACTTTTTCTAACATCCTAAATGGAGTTTTGCCCTTTCAGAAAAGGTCTCATTCAATTTATTTTAAATCTAGTCTAGCAAACTTTAGGTAAGGATGTTCATTACAACAGACAATATATTTTAGCTCAAAAAGAATATTGGTTATAAAACACATTTAAATTTTCTCTACAATTATAAAATCATGATAATTTAAAAGAAAGAATATTTTAAACCATAATATGAAGTTCCTGATTGATAGAGTTAGAAAGATCTACCTTGTCTATTATAAGAAGTAGGCATTTCAACAGCTTAAATCTGTGATTTAACTTAATTTGAAGATGTACATGAGCAAGAAACTGGAAATACACCAATGTGACAGTATAAGTCACTTAAAATGTCTATAAATACATCAAGTTTCAATAAAGTACATTGTTTACATAGAAGTAAACATGAGTGAGGTGCAGAAAATATACCAATGTGACAACATTAGTCACTTAAACTTTCTGTAATTAAATCAGGTTGCAATATATCATATGCTTTACATAGCACTAAACATGAGTGAGGTGCAGGAACACTTGCAGGTGCAGTTGACAACGTAATTCACAAAAAATTCTGTAATTGGATCAGGTTGCCAATAAATTTCATTTTTTACATAGCAATAAATATGGGTGATGCAGACATATATGTTGCTCAAGGTGAAACATAACCTCTCTTCATATATATTAGAGAAATTTTTGTCAATTATTCTTAAACATTTATTTTGCCTTCAGCAGATGGCACACTGCAAACAAACTACTACCTAGCACCTTTAAGCACAAACATGTAAACTCTGCAAAGTGAAGAAGCAAACAGCTAAAGATGTACTCAATTTAATTGCTTTAAAGCGTTTGGATGAAGCTTAAGGGTGGCTGATTTAGTCAGATTATGTATACTAACACAAATCAAATGGGATAGCAACTTCCAGTGCTGTATTGATGTTCTGAAAAATTTGATCGAACAGTACATTTTGAGCATTGCACACCAAAACTACCTTGTGTTACTCTCAAAAGATGTCTCTCTACCAGATTTCAATGAATGTATATTATGTCTTAATAAAACCAATTGCTTTAATATAGGTGAATTGTAGTATGGACAAAATAAAATTAAATACTGAAATAAAGCTGTAAGCATTAAACTTGAATTAATTCCATATATTCATAAATTATGTAACTGGACAGTAAAATAATAGTACTTGCAATCTGTTCTCTAGTATAATGGAGTACATGTTGGTACCTTGATGGTATGTAAGCAATTTGAAAAGCTTGTGTGGTCGCAATTTCATGACAGAAAGATGTATAAATATCACAAACATCTTCTGGAGGGGGAAAAAAAAATGTGTCATTCATGGTTGCCCGATTACAGGGAGGAATAAGGAAATTAAACTGTTTCATTTCCCAAAAGATACTGAAAGGTAGTACCAGAACGAGTAATAAAACAGTTGAAGTATGCCGTATGAAACATTTTGCTGCATGGTTGTAATAACTTTGTGAAAACACATTTTAAAAACCTGTTACAGATTCTGTCCTGCAGATGAAATGACCCATTGCAAAATTAACTAATGTATACAGTATACACATAATTCTTAATAATGTAGGTATTGAAGCAGCATTTGTGTCTCCCAACCACAACCACCAGCTCTTATGTCATGCTTTGTTTGTTTGCTTGCCTTTGTTCAGAAGACCCACAATAAGCAAAGCTTGAAGAAATAGAATATCTCATAAAACATGCGTGGCATATGCCTACATAAGCAAATGCAAAGAAATTATCACTTACACCCTTCCTTGGTAGTGCATGTAATTTTTAAATCCCCACCCAATCGTGTATGCTACACACATGTTTTAAACAACTACCCATTATTAATTAGGTAGGTACCCATCTATAGTAATTTAAATTATTTTGAAATATTTCTTCAAGCTGTTTATCAGGAAAGTGTTAAGAATAATTGTAATTTCTTTTCCCTCTAGGATTGTCCATTTTTAGCACACATTGCTAGTAGCTTCAGACATGAGTTGTTGCAATTGTTATTGCAAAGTAGAAACATCCTTTTGCAATAGTCCTGTAAATGTAATGCTTTTACTGCATCATCTGCATTCCTGGTCATTCATTTTGTGCTAGGCATTAGCTAAATCAACTTCAGTTATGCTGCAGGTTATGAGTATCTCCTGCTCTTTTGCTTTTTTATTTATATAGGTTAAAGTATCATGGAATGTGACACTCACCTATGGTTTTGCAATTGAGGAGAGCCAAAGAACAAAGAATCTAAGTGAAAAGGATTATTTTTAAGCTTAAAATAATGCACAATTACAATATAATTAGGTGGGTGCTTAGCTTCCTGAAAAGGGTTGTATAATAATGCAGGTGGCTGGCCCCATAGCTTAGTTGGTAGAGCTCCTGCCTGCTGTGTAAGGGCACTGGGATGTGTTCAATTCCTGGCTGAAATCCAATGACAACATACGGTACACGAGTCAATATTATTACCAATAGGCAATATGATCCCCAGGGAAATGCCACCGATAGAACCATGCAGCTAAGGCAGGGGTATAAATGAGGGGAAGCAGTTATTTGTTTAGTGTTTACTAATAAAAGCTCTCAAAAGCAATTTTATGATCAGAACTTGATATTTTTGTGATCTTTTCCCCTTTGTCCCAGGGTATGTATATGATATTCCCTGCTAACTTGCACTACATACTATGTTGGAGACTCCCATCACTAATTTATTGTCAACTTGTTTACCTCTGCCTCTTGCATCTTTGTAATTAAATGTGTGCTGGCATGCAGGCATTTCATTACAAGCTGATGAATGACATAAACATATATTTGCACTGTTTTCTGTCATTTGTTTCAGGATAGTCTAAATGATTTTGGCAAAAGCAATGTGTTTAAATTTAGTATTTTGACAATGCTATCAATTGTCTGGATGATACCAGTACTACAGTGTGCCCATCAGTCTTGGCCAAGTTTAATTTGGCTGCACTCAATTTGGGCAGCAACTTGTAAGTTAAGACATTAGAAATGATTTTATGCTGTTAATTCAATTCTAATCATTTGTCTGTTTACATCATGTGCATATTAGACACATCAACACATAGTATTATACAATTTTTACATAGTCACAGGCACGCACACATACTCATGCACACTTAAAACTAGTTTAAAGCTAGTTTCATACATTTTCATTACATCTGATGAACTGGTAGGGACTACCATCATGAACAAAGAAAGATAGTTTTGTTTTATTTACTTAATTCAACATATATTATTTACATTGGAAAACGCTAATATAGAATCAGTGAGGTTACTTAAAAAGCTATGATTACTTCATTAATTTGCTATTTTTTTTATCTTTTGGCAGAATAACATTAATATTCGAGGGAAAATGTTTTGTACATTATTGGTGCACAGATATATTAAAAGTGATGTGGAAATGTAGATATACTAACCTTAAATTATTTATCTTAGTGTCTGTCAGATTAAAACCTATGTTAATCGATATTTATTTAAGTTTTAAGTCGGGATTGTGGTCGTAATGCATACCAGAGTAAAGATTAGCACATTGGTGTTTTCAGTATTTTATGTGCTTAAATGCTGATGGTGGAGTAATAGATATTGCTGGTATTATCTGTTTTGTAGTGATGATTGTTATTACTAAACTGATTGATCTAAGTCATACTTTTTGCAAATAACATTAAAGTGATATTGTGCTTCCCATCCTTCCATTTGGTTTTGAATGAATGGAATATATTTTTTGCTACTCTTTCCATTAAGGCTTGATAATAAAGTGCTTATATTGCTGTATACTGCCAATTAAAACAAAGCAGTTTGTCTTTTTTTATAACAGTAGCATTGCTACAGAAATGCAATACAAGCGGCAAACAGCTGTAGAAATAAATTTAGTTGCATCATGCCATAGAAACCACGTCTGTCCAGTAATAATTTGGCTAGATAATTAATACCTTAGGGTGAGTTGCTTGTATATAAATTTTTACAAGGTTTGGCTTTATCATGCAAAAACAAAAGTTTTTAATAATCTTGCTACCTAATCGATACCTTGGGGCGAGTTGCTTGTATATAAATTTTTACAAACTTTTGCTTTATCGTGCAGTGACGTTTTTTACAATCTTGCCACCTAATTAACACCTTGGGGGGAGTTATTTGAATATGAATTTTTACAAGGTTTTGAATAATCTTGTTACCTAATTAATATTTTGGGGTGAGCTGCTTGGATATGAATTTTTACAAGGTTTTGCTTTATCATGCAGTGACACAAGTTTTATCTAGCTACATAATTAATACCTAGGGGTGAGCTGCTTGGATATGAATTTTTATAAGGTTTTGGTTTATCATGCTGTGACAAATATTTTAATAATCTTGCTACCTAATTAATACTTTGGGACGAGTTGCTTGGATATGAATGTTTACAAGGTTTTGCATTATCATGCAGTGCAAAAAAATTTATCTGGCTAGCTAATTAATGTCTAGGGGTCAATTACTTGGATATATATTTTTACAGGGTTACACTTTTATCAATACTAACAAATGTTTTGCACTTTCATTTTTTTTTTTTTTTTTTTACCTTCACTGCCATCTCTATATACCTCTGTAGCAGTGATAAAGGATGTCACCGTTTTTTGTTTTATACTCATAAAAAATTCACACTGAAATTCATAAATTTAATTTCTTCTTGTTTAATGTATTTTACCATTGTACATCATCACAGTATACATCACACCAAATATGTGTGCATGAAGAGGAGTATCTTTACAAAAACGATGGGTTGATTGGAACTTGTGTCAAAAAAAGCTATACCTGTCTTAGTAAAATTATGTTATATTTAACAATATTACATTTGCTTATCCTCTTAATTATTATTATCATTATTATTATTATTAATGTTGTCACTCTTATATACATTGTTACTTTCATTTCAAGTATTAAGAGTCAGCAGCAGGTAGGGCCTAAAAGCAGTGTGACTTGTTCCCAAATTATAAGCCTTACATCATCTTCCTTGTTATAACATATGCAACTTCAGACCATGATGGACAACTCATCAAAATTGATTATTATACTCCCAATTCCAAAAAAACAAACCTCGTAACCAGCTTTAGAATTATAAATAAAGAAAACGTAGTGTGCTTTAAAGCTAAACTGTCTGAGGAATCGTAGGAAGAAATGTATAAACTAAATAATGTAAATGATAAATTTAACTCCTTAAACACTTTCGTAAAAATCCATAGCTCCAGTTTTCCACTCCACATAAAGAAAATACATAACAATTTTAAAAATGACTGGCTAACACAACTTATAAAAATATCATGTAAGAGACCTTTATTTAGCAACTAGAGAAAGTAAGTGTGGTAGATGTAAACAACATTATAAAATGTACTGCAGAATTCTGAAAAGGGTTATAACTGCAGCTGAAAAACTTTGTTATGAAAAACAAATAGTCCTCTCACAATAAGCCTAGCATTATAAGGAACGTTATTAAAAAAGAGACTGGTAAATGTCAATCAAAAAATTATATAAAAGAAATTAAAGCAAACCAAGTGACCACAAATGATCCCCAGCAGATTGCAAATGCATTTAATGAATATTTCATTCAGGTGGCAAAAAATTTACTGACAAAGAAACAGCCTAAGAGAGATCCAATTTTGTACCTTCAAGAATCCTGTATGGAAAATTTTACATCCTTAGAGATAGTACCCATAAATAAAAACACACACCCACACTAACATACACCTCCACACATGCGGACCTTTCTCTTTATAATACTTTTTTTTGGATTCAGGGGGTCCTAAAACATGTATTTCTGGCAAAATCTCGGTATCGAATTTTTGGGTGGAATACAATACTTCCTCTATACACTATGTACATAGTACATGTAGAGAAAGTAGAAAGTAATACAATCCCTAAAAGCAAGAATTCATATGTATGCAATGAAATAAGCTCAAAAGCATTAATGATATGTGCCGAGATTATTTTCAAACCTTTATGTCATATATGTAACATATCCATCTTAACAGGGTACATCCCCAGACAGATTAAAATATTCAGTCATTAAGCCATTATACAAGAAAGAGCAAATCTCAGAACTGTCAAACTATAGACCAGTATCTTTACTTAGTTTTTTCGAAAATCTTTGAAAAAATTATGTTTAAAAGAATTTATCACCATCTAGATAAGTATAATATTTTGGCAAAAGAGCAGTTTGGATTCAGGAAGAGCATATCAACTGGTGATGCCATTTTCAAGTTAACTAATGAAGTTCTCAAGTCACTGGATGGCAAACTTAACACACTAGAATATTCTGTGAGCTATCAAAGGCATTTGACTACGTTTATCATGAAATACTTCTATCAAAATTATTACACTATGGTATTAGGGGCAAAGGGTATCAATGGATTACCTCTTACTTATCAAAAAGAAAGCAAAAGGTTATAATAAATACTTCAAATAATAGCAATGCATATTCTGAATGGTGTCTAAAATAAAGCATGGGGTCCCTTATTATTTTTAGTGCAGTAATAAACAACGCCTATTTAGTTATTTTTGTGGATGACACAAGTATTATAATTAAAGAACACAGGGTCAGTCAGCTCCCAGATTCATCTAATAAAATCTTCGACAGACTAAATAATTGGTTTGAAACTAACAAAATACACATAAACTTTGAAAAAATTAACTACAGTAAGTTTTGCACACAGCATAAAAACATCACAGACTTAAGGATAGAATATAAAACCAACCAGACTGCAGAAGCCTGTAATACAAAATTCCTAGGTCTTATGATTTATCATAAATGAATTGGAAACACCATATTGATTATATCTTACCCATACTGAGCTCTGCATGTTTTGCAATGCAATCTTTAATTCAGCTCATAAATAAGAGCATACTAAAAACAGCTTATGTATATTTTCATGCCCTATGTAATAATATTTTGGGGAAATTCAGTAAATCCTAAAAAATGTGTTCATTATGGAAAAAAAGGTAATAAGAATAATGGCAAGTCACTGCATACCACTTTTCAAAATGTTTAGAATTTTACCATTAGCCTGGAAATATGTTCTAGCCATATTGTCATTTATAATAAATAACCCAGAAAAGTTTATAAAAAATACAGATATTCATAACAAAGAGACCAGACATAGGCAGGACTTACATAGACCAACAAATAATTTGCAGTTATTCCAAAAAGAGGTTCACTACAAAGGAATAGTTTTGTTTAATTCCCTTCCCTCTTCTAAAAAAAGAATTTCAAATTAACAAAAACAAGTTTAGATCAGAAATAAAAAGATATCTTATTACTCACACCTTCTATATAGAGGATTCCATTCCATCAAAAATCCCTGAATAATTTAACATTGTAAATATAATAAACATGAATATTCTAAGAATGCAAGAGTAGGAGAGGCTTTTGGAAACAGACATGTAATTGAAGATTATGCAAAACTGACAGCTCTGAAAATTCATTATCAGAGTTATTATTTGTAAATAAATGTATTAATAAGTATGAACAGATGTAATTCTTGACAAGGTCTATATCATAGAGTTTGGGCTTTGAGTCTAATCTCATAATAGGATCTGCAGAGACAGAGGTAGAGTGTGTGTGTGCGTGCATTTGACTCTTGTGCATTGTCAGGATACTTGGCATTTTTATTTCATCTTCAAAATAGAAAAATGAAATGCAAAATTTGCACAAACCAGGTCAAACTCCTGCATCAATTGACATAAATGTAGAATAACCTGAAATGAAGCGTGTATTAAGTATATCTATGATTATATAAAAGTAAAATTAGTAATTGTCCTACAACACATTACAGAATGTTTGTGTGCTTTAAATTTGTAAAGAGTGCCTGATTTTTAAGTAATTGTATGTAATTAGTGAAACAAATAATTGTTGCTTTTAGCTCACAAATGTAATAGGCACAAATTAATGGGTAAAATAGAACTAAAAATTTGATAATGGAAAGGTTTCTGCTCCAATTTTGCTCTGGTACTGTGAACAGGAATTATTGTTTTAACAATGAATTTTTAACATAATATTTTGTGCAGGTATTCTTTGATGAAACTACACATAGCTATTGCTGCATATAGCTTCCGAACACAATTGAAAATCAATTATTGCATTGATGGCACTGCTGCAGTAGTCAAAGACATTTGTGGCCCATTGTTATTACTTCGATGTTCAGCTCTTGTATTACTGAGGAATGGGCATTTTGCACCACCCTGAAACCGGTGAAAGATAAAAAGGTGATCAAAAAGTTTACATTCCACCCATGGGCTACTCAAAACTTCCAGAGGATTTTTAATAACCACAATATAGTATTAGCACCCTAGAATAAATCGAGTATAAAAAATTTCATAATTTCCAACAACTTAAAAATAGGACTACAAAAAAACCTGGCACATACAGAGTCAATTGCAAACAATGTGATAAAATATAAAAATGAATGTAGCAATTGGACTGAAAAAACACTTGGGTCATGTAACAAATAAGGGCATCAAAAAATCAGCAGCTTCATCCCATGTCTGGTATGAACATGAAATAGAACATGGCATTCACCTTCTAAAATATGTGCAAAAATTGTTGAACCGGAATCTTGGGAAAAAAATATACATGGAAAATTTCAAAACCAGACTTATGAACTTTGATCTCCCACTAGAACAGATTCGCTGTTGCAGTTCATTAGCACCCCACCAGAGGAGAAGCGACCATCACAATTAACTCACCTGTATCCAGTAGTCATATGCAGCTGATGATGCAGGGCAGATCCTATGGTACTGGTTCTGTTGACTAAGTAACAATCTTGTGAAAAACAGCTCGTAAGGCATTACTATTAACTGAGCTTCAAAGTGAGTCACTTGCAAGCTTTATCATTATAATTTTCAACCCAATAGTAAGGTGTCACGTAGGGCGTTTCTTCCAAACCTTTCAAACGGAATCAATTGAAACTAATAATTGCATCAATTATACAACCAACTTCTATATCGACCAAACATGGGTGTGGCATCTCCACTACCCCCTTTTCCTCATGTATTCAGTGTGGGAATTAGCTGCCAAACTTCTTTCTAAGTCCCATCTCATGCACAAATGAATAGTTTACCATACATTTCCAAGTAGGTGATGCAACACTAATGTGTGAAAATACTGAAATGTGCGGTAAATAATATTGAAATGTGTGATGAGTGTGCGAGACGTGACTTAGAAGTTCAGCAGCTAATTCCTGAAAAGAACATGATCAACAGGAAGAAGCCCACATTTAATGTGCTTTCTTCTGCTGCAAACAAAAAATTATATAAGGTTTTCAAATAATTATTACACGTTTAATAATCAGATGAAGAGGCAGAGCACTTAAATGTAGTTGGGATTATGCAGTACTTCTTGTTACACCTTTTTCCAAGTTAGAATTTCAACTCCTTTACTTAACTGACAATAGCCATTGCAACTTCTAGTGAATTAATGTTTCCCTCTGTGGTGTAGTGGTTACCATGCTAGCCTCATATATCCAAGGTCGTGGGTTCAAACCTGGTGGAGGACGATGGATTTTTTCAGGCATAAAAATCCTTAGCATGGCTTCCTTTGGAAGGGAAGTAAAGCCGTTGGTACCATGTCATAGATTTACAACACAGTACCTGATAAAGAGGCATCTGAGCAAAATTAAGCAGTCTTTCATGCCCAACATAGAATGGGATGCTTAGAACCACAGTCATTAAAGAGTATTCTAAATAAAACCCCATTTCATTTCATTTTATTTCATAGTGAATTAGTGCCTTCTGAGATAGAGGAAAACTGGAGGGGATGCAACAAGGTTAAGTGTGATGCAACTTTTTTTGTACACAGTATGTTAATAACATTTAAAAATTCCATAAAAAATGTAGTGTAATAAACAGTATAGATGTACACATAAAACTCCTAAATAAAGATGTACCAACAACTATGTACAAAAAACAGCACTACCTGCCTTAAGAAAAAACCAAAAATGCTGGTTAATGCTTGTATTGTTTAGCAAGATTATTAACAGTAGCAGCTGCATTTCAATACATACACATATTTTTGCATAAGATTTCTGAAGTTCCTCAGAGAAAGATTTGTAATTTGATATTATCTCCTGCAGTACTAAAAATTTAGCAGAACCTTTAAAGTTTGTGTATGAGACAAGTGGCATAAATGTTATCATACTATTTGTACATGCTTGCAATAACTTTGGTTAAAATAATATTCACAAGTACAGAGTAAGCAAATTATTAGGATTACAATAACATATGAAAATAAGAAAAACATTATCAAAGTAATAACATACACCATTTGTTTAAAGTCTCCTTGTCTTTGCAACACAAGGACTGCTACAGTCTTAAATTTCTAACAACTTTTCTCAGAGACATGACATCCTGTATGGTAATCAACACTGACAAAGAAAAAAATGGAACTTTAAAAATAAAACTTAAAGCACCAATACATTTTTCTAATGACAAATTTAATACTCTTATTCTGTCAAGTAGAGCACTTTTTGAGTAGACAGACATATTTATTTTGGTAAGACTTGAAGGAATGCTCTATATTCTGCTTCACCTGACTAAGATGGCTGAACTGAAGGAACAATTAGAGTCCCAAAGTGATAATACTGTACATTTTTGCTATTAAAACCATTTATAGTGTAAAAATGGATTACACTCCTAAACATTATTTTTATGACCAGCTACGTAATCGCGAATCTGTTTACTGCATTAGAAGTACATTATTTGACAGAATGTTATCACATTTTAATAATCACTTTGTGGCTGCATATAACAGATGGCTTGTGCATTTGGTTCAGCACTTCTCTTCTGTGCCAAGAGTGAGGGTTTGATACCAGCCCAGAACAATGACATTTAAGGATCTGTAACTGCAACAGTTTCACTGACAAATACGACTCCTGTGGCACAAATTCTGGCACAACAATAAAGCTGATATAACCCTTATTGTGTTTAGCATTACAAAACTGAACTTGATTATTTAGGAACGGCAAACACAAGAAAATGGGTACAGAGACCACAGTATAATAGCAGTGCAAATTTCTGCTTACCATGATGTATCATATTTGCATTTTCCTCTTCTCATTTGTTTCAAATTATGTCCTAATTTTGTAGAAGTTTATAATGAATATGTGTGTTTGCTTGCCATTTTGTGGTAAATAATGGAGCCTATGACCCTATCTTCACTTCATAAATGTTGATGTAATCATTCTTACATACATTGTTACTTTCATTTCAAGTGTTAAGAGTCAGCAGGAGGTAGAACCTAAAAGCAGAGTGTGACTTGTTCCCAAATTGTAAGCCATAGAGCATCTTCCTTGTTACATATGTAACTTCAGAGCATGATGGACAACTCATCAAAATTGAGACAACATTCTGAGCTTGAGCAATTAAAATATTAACTGAACAATTAACCTAATAAAAAACAGATCTGTTGTTGCTTACTATTGTGCACAGTAACTTTAATAAATGAACATTTATATTATCATCTTGTATTTGTATCCCGTCTTTCTCCAGTAAGCTGTGCTCTTAATCTGCTATGTCCTTGCAATGTTGCCTTGTCTCCTGTTCCGGATTGTCCAGGTTTGACACACTCTCCGTAGGCATGTAAAGCGAGATAGCGTACATGAACAGCCACACACTTTCCTTCCCCCTGCTCTTCCTCTACAGGTGTATTCTTTCTGGCACAAAAATGCTTACACCAGCTATTTCTGCACGAAAGCATCCAGGTGTAAAGGCAGCTTTTGTAATAGCATTTTGATAAAGGATTTGCTGTTGGCTGCCTTATAGTCCGACATGTCAACTTTAGAAATCGTAACAGACGAACAAATTATTGTATCCAATCGGCTCTCATTGGTGTCACTTCTTACCCTCTAGAATCACATTATGTGCTTTCAAATTTGACAACAGAGATAAGCTTTAATCACAAATTTTGCAATGGTGCAGTTTCATACCATCAGTAGAAATAGTCAAATATGTCAACTTTAGAAATCATAACAGACGAACAAATTATTGTATCCAATCGGCTCTCATTGGTGTCACTCCTTACCCTCTAGAATCACATTATGTGCTTTCAAATTTGACAACAGAGAAAAGCTTTAATCACAAATTTTGCAATGGTGCAGTTTCATACCATCAGTGGAAATAGTCAAATATGTCAACTTTAGAAATCATAACAGACGAACAAATTATTGTATCCAATCGGCTCTCATTGGTGTCACTCCTTACCCTCTAGAATCACATTATGTGCTTTCAAATTTGACAACAGAGAAAAGCTTTAATCACAAATTTTGCAATGGTGCAGTTTCATACCGTCAGTGGAAATAGTCAGATATGTCAACTTCAGAAATAGTAACAGTCGAAGAAATTGTTGTATCCAATCGGGTTCTCATTGGTATGAAATCTTAGTCATGAATCACATTATGTGCTTTCAAATTTGATAACAGAGAAAAGCTTTAATCACAAATTTTGCAATGGTGCAGTTTCATACCGTCAGTGGAAAATGGTCAGATATGTCAACTTTAGAAATCGTAACAGACAAACAAATTATTGTATACAATCGGCTCTCATTGGTATGAAATCTTAGTCATGAATCACATTATGTGCTTTCAAATTTGACAACAGAGAAAAGCTTTAATCACAAATTTTGCAATGGTGCAGTTTCATACCATCAGTGGAAATAGTCAGATATGTCAACTTTAGAAATCGTAACAGACGAACAAATTTTTGTATCCAATCGGGTTCTCATTGGTATGACTTCTTACCCTCTATGTCTTTTCAAAGCTTACAACTCAGTAAATCTCTTATTGCACTTTTTACACTGATAATTCTTATCCTTATGAATCAAATTACGACTTTTCAAATGTGATGAACAAGTAAAACCTCTTATCACACATTTTACATCTGTTTGGCTTATTGCTCTCATGAATCAATTTACGTAATTTTAAATAGGACAACCCTGACCAAAAGTTTGCACTGGTGTAGTCTTTCACCATAAGGATTAAAATTCTTTTGTTTTGAGCATAAGGCCCTGTTGTAAGTTTCTCCATCACTACATTTAGCAGATTCCTCTTCGTAAATATGTTCGTTTGCAATTCCTGACTTGCACATTCAGGATGATCCTTTCTGATATGAAGAGCTTGTGCCTCTTCCTGAGACTTCAGCAGAAGGCAATGGTGATTTACTAAGGCTATCCCCAGATGGTGATTTCTTACATAATCTGAAACATAGGATTTAGCAACATTAAGTACAATAATCAGAGAATTAAATATCAAAACAGAATCCTGGTTTGCTAATAATAGGATGTATTATGTCATGAGAAATACATCAACTTTTGGAATTGCTCTAACAAGGCAATGGACAGTCATTTGAAAATACAATGGATGGAATGTTTCTCACAAGAGAATTCCTTATGGCTTCTATGAGGTCACAAAAAACAGCAACCTAGCACTTCTAAAAAATGATGAAATAATTGAATATTAAAATAAACAGCAAAAAATGTCAGAGAGTAAATGTTACAAAAAAGGTATTTCACAAATTGTGTACTTTTATCTACTTTTTCCTATATACCCCTGAAGGTTTGTTGGTTGAATTCAGTAACACTCTGTATATACTCAAGTATATAGAATACTCCTGGGATGGATGGGAAGAAGGGATGGTAGGTTGGGGTGGGGTGAAGACAAACAGATATTTTATTCATCCTGCAGATTATACAGTACATTGGTACCATGATATAGGATAACTCTGAGGATTACATTAAAAAGTACGATTATAAAGGAGTAATTGAATTACACAATCTGAAGTATAAGAATTGTAACTTGCTGACAAGTGTATTATGATTATGGTACATAGTAAATAAATATATATGTATATATTTATAGAATAGAAATTGTATGCAGAATTTAGTATTATCAACAAATTTCCAGTTATTCCTTAATCAAGTAGAAGCAATGGTGAAGGCCAGTACTGCCTTTTTAAACACTGACATTTTACATATGGTTTTGTTGGGTATAGGCAATTTATTGAAAACTGTTTATTGTTTATCACATTGTTCTTATAGGCACTGGTATTGCTTTTCTGTACATTAATGTCTGTTCTCTGTTTTGTGCCATGATTATGAATTACTTTATTAGAACTATAATTACCACTTCCATTGAGTAGATTTAATTTTGTGAATAATAACATTTCTAAAATAGAAATGCATGGAGGAGGTAAAATTTTAAATTTTTTAAATAGTGGTCTGCACATATGCTTTAATATGGTGCTTTTCAGTGTATAGAATATCCACTATCTGTTTTCTGTCTTTTAAGGTAAGATTTAATCCATTCTAGAGCATGTCCTCTTATTCCCATATATTCAACATATTAAACAATAAGGTGTGATTTAAAACATCAAATGCTTCTGTTAGATCGAAAAAGGTACTTAGCATGTGTCCTTTGTTATCTAGAGTATTTAGTACCCTGCTTAAGAGGTCTGAGAGAGCAGTTTCTGCAGAACCCTTGGTGTGTTTTTGAAATCAGATTGTTGCTTTCTATAAATGTCAATCTTTTATAAAAAGCTTTTTATAGTACTTTAGAGAAACCAAATAGGAGTGAAATACAAGTCTATAATTTTGTATGAGAGTTTATCACCTTTTTTATGTAATGGCTTAATTTTAGCAATTTTTAGATTATCTGGAAAAACTGCCTGTTGAAATGAGCTATTGCATATGTCTGCTAGCAGGTTTTGTAATCAGTTGGGCACATTTCTTTATTAGAAAATTTGGGACATCATGATTTTCCAAAAGAATACTTAAGTTTTAAATTTGGAAATTATTGAATCTATTTCTACCTGATCAGTAAAGTATAAGAACATTGTGGATTTAAATGTGTCTGCACTGTTGTTATTTGTGGCGATGTCTGCAGATCTTTGGTTCAGCAACTCAGCGCTTAAATCATCTGAGTTGCTTCTACTGACAGTGACTTCTATAGATTCAATTACAGGAAAAAATTTAATTGAAGCAAACAAACAGATCCTTGTTAAAATATTGGGTGGTACAAATAAAAGGAAGCACTAGCTTTATTCTTACTAATTCGAAGCTACAGCTCGGTTTCGTATACATAAAAATCTTCTGCTCAACTGCCTCACGAGCTGAAGCTGGCTGACCTTGATTGCTGAGCTTTAGCTTGCAAAATGGTATAAATAAAAACAAGACGTGCTTGCTACTCCGAAGCTTTTGTTGGGTATTTCTTCAGGTACCTGTGTAGCTACCTCAGCTTGCTCAACTGCAGTTTAGTACCAAGGTGGAGTTCATGATGGTGGTTCCTGAGTGGAAAATAAAAGCTTATGATAGACTTAGGGACTTGGGTGTGAACAAATACAAGCAATTATACCGTTTTGAAACAGAAAATGTAGACTGACTTGCAGAACACTTTCTTCCACAGTCAAATGAAACATGAGATGGAGCTCTTAACGATGTTGAAAAAACGCAGACTTTTTGAAAGAATGTAGGAGATTCTGGATCCCAAGTTGGTGTTGCAGAGGATCTGAGTGTTACTGGGTGTTACACAGGCCACGGTCCCAAATGCCTTCTGGGTAGTTGTTAATGCAATCAATGCTAGAGCAAGGAATTGGATACATTTTCCTACAGCTGCTGCTGCTGCACTTCAGGAAGCCAAGGCGGAGTGGTCAGAATGTTATAATTTCCTATACAATTGGGGCAGTGGATTGTACTCATATTCTAATAAGGAGAACAAAATGTACATGAGTATATCAATAGGAAAGGAGTTCCTAGCATCAAAGTGCAGGCTTCGTCAATGCTCAAACAGAATGTAAGTGAGGTCTAGTAATAGGCTCTTGTTATCTGAAGACTGTTGACATAATCACAGCAATGTACAAATGTAACATGTACATGGAGTAGAATGCTCGTACAAATCTAACTCGGATTATAACTAAAGAAATCCCCATATAAATGATCCTAAATTGGCTTTCAACAAAATGAAACACACTTCCAGCATAATATTAATTCACGATAAATTATAAAATTTTAATTACTGTTTGTGGTATTTTACATAGATTTTAATCGCCTAGTTTCAGATGATAAAAAACTATGCAAAAAAAAAACAAGTATAAATAATATACGTCCAATGTCATTTGTTAAGTGACAGGCTCCTAATAACCTTCAAATTAAGCAAATCTATTATTGAACTTTGAAAGGGGATGACTGTCATAGTTTGAAAGTCAGCAAATCTCAATTTCTATTTAATTTGCCAAATCTTTCATTATTATATATCTGTTATTTCAAATATGTTTCTATTGGTTGTATTTCATTTGAGTAGGTGTATTTAACATGATTAAATAGGTGTATGCACATTTAAAGTGCAGCATAGATTTAAATCCCCTTCCAACAGAAGAACTGGCATGTTTTTTTACTTAAGTGACATGTTATGGCGAAGGTGACAGAGCTCAAGCTAGGTAGGTGAGAGCAAGAGCAAAGTGAAGAGGGAAACTTTTATATATACCAAGCCATGAGCTGATGCTTTTTCTAAACTTGCTTGCGAGCTGAAGCTCACAAGCTACTGCTGGTTTTTGTTTATACCACCCATTATATCCATTATACACTGTGAAACTTGATTGTTATCATATTTTTCTTTACATAGCCACAAAGGTACCAAAAATATTTTGAAATTAAACTCGCAGGCATAATAAAAAAAATATTTTGCTGCAATACATTTTCAGAGTTCAAGCAAATATTAGCGATAAATGCTGCTAGATTGCATCATGGATGAATGGCAGCTCAGCTGACTCAAGAGATGACGTCATCTCCTTAAATTGCTCAAACTGAGCTCAAAGCACAGTACTAGCCACAATGGGCAAGCTGAGTGATGGATTGCACCAATGGAATCTATGATGACCTGCAATGGCTGTTCTCCACTGAATTGAAAAACAGCTCAATTGTTTTCATTTTAGTTGGGTTATGGGACTAGCCATTGCTTTCATTGTTCTCTCAAGATCGTTGAGTTTAATACACATTTAAAGCAGTAATTATAATGAATGCAGCATTGATGGTTACTGAATCATTGAGTTATTGGTTACTCTTCAAAACAGATGATTTGCTATAAACCTGATGGCCGTACACCAATGCTGATGGAACTTGCCAAACAATTGCACAGCATTGGAGCATTATTTTGGGGCCAAAGCTTAGTTTTGAATAGAATTTGTTATTGCAACCCAGCTGTTTGGTCCTTGTATTTCCTTTTCCCCTATACACCATTGCCACCCCTTAACCACTCATGCTGCTATCTACAGGATAACTTGTAAGCTTAAAATCACTTAGGGCCAGTTGTACAAACTCGGAATAACTCTTGGAATACACTATTCACGGTATAAATATGGTGACGAGTTGTACGACGCAATTTTATTCCTTAGATATCTACCTTAGATATCTATTCGACTGTTTGCAGATTTAAAACTAATGTTGGCTATGCTGCAACTCATTCACAGCCAACTTGATTTGTAACTTCTGCTTTATTTTGCTGAAAATTTGCATTATTTTCACAATCAGCTGTTCCTAAACTATGTATTATTTCTTATTTTAACCACTTATGGTACTATGAAATAATTATAAATGTTCACCAGTGTGTTCGGATGCAGAATTGCTATATACTTTACAAAACATAAACACATATATTGTGACTTCTTGCAATAGGTTAGGAGTATGGGAATGAAACCTTAACGTATTGTAAAGTTGTATCTTGTGCTGATATATGACATCTTTCCATTTCTGTGCTCAAACAACTAACGTACTTAACCTGGATCCTGTAATTGTATTCAATAAAATACTTAGTAATCAAATTTTGAAAATTAAATTTTAGCTGTTACCAACGCTACTATCAACTTAAGATATGCATAATAGAATTGTTGCACCAAGATCAAGTGCATAAGCAATTTGCTATACAGGTATTATTAACCAAAAGAAAAATTAGTAGGTATGTTGAATAGTGCATTAAACCGTTCCCATTACAGCTCGCACTTTGCTGATGGCAATATTTAATACAACAGTTTGAAATGGTCAACCTAACTAATAAAAGTGAGAACATTATATCTTAAGGAAGGTATCGTCTATTCAATCAAAATTGTTTCTAATATATTAAACCCACAGCATATAATACGAAAATTTATTAATGTATTGTAAAATAATAATATATATTATATTTGCAAGCTCTGAAGGCGTCTTTTAATCTGGGCATCTCCTCCCTTTATCAAACAGCTTGTAATGTTTTCGTTGTTAAACTTGCACCTAACCTCCAAAATCTGATTATAGCATAGAATGTCGCTAACATTAACACTTGTGGCTATGTTACATTTTGAAACATATTGCCCTCGAAGTAACCAATTTGTATTTCGTCAATAAAACGTAACCTCGTTCTTTACAAGGCTATGCATTGTACTGGTGAATTGCTATATACTATTTTATATTTATCTTGGGTAGGATTAAATTTAATTGTTTCCATAAAAATAGCAGTATTTTGATGGCAATAGGTAGGTTTTACTGTTTTATGAATGCAACTATACTTTAACTAACTTCTTGTCTTATGCCTTATAGCCAAGTTATCTCAGTGTGATAAACTTTCTCAACTTTAATCTCATTATAGCAGTCTTCATTTATCGGACTATCTCTATAACATATTGTATTTAGCTATAATATGTCCTTAAAAACATATTATAAAGAAATTAATCGTTTATATCGGTCAAATATGGGTCAAAATTGTGTCCAGAACACAACGGCCATTTTCCTTTTTGTACTCTATTCTTGGAATAACGGCTTATCCCCGCAAGGAATCACGGAATAAGTTATTCCATGCTTATTCTCTTGATAGTCTCTATTCCGTTGTCGTATAACACAATTTAGCACATAACCATGGAATGACATCTAACAGAGGTTTATTCCGAGTTCATACAACTGGCCCTTAGTGTCATCTGAATGGATGGTGAAGTCGTCATCACTGATTTGCCCTCATGTAATTTTTGATTTATCACAATTCTTAGCTTCCAACTGGGTTTTTATATTCACTTTATTTTCCATTTATGGTTTGCTATTTTCTTTTTTCTTTCATTATCTTGTTTCAATGTGAAAATTTATTTAGGAAAATTACATTTTTTTTTTTATCTTATCGTACACATGCTCTCATCTCACACAGTTACATAATTACTCGACTCATACTCACACAATCAGAACTCGTACACTCACACATACTCATGAATGCATGCACGCACACATTTTCTCATACACATTTACACATCTACTCATATACACTCTGTTACACAAACTGACATTCTCTCTCTCTGTTACACTCTCGGTAATTCTGCATGAGGATTCTATTAATTCTGTCCTCTGGTTAAACAGAGTGCCACCATCAGACTAGTGTATCCAGTCAATACCAAATTGTGTTTAGCAACACTGTTAGATATGAAACTATGCTGTGGTGTTTACAGAGAAAAATGAAAGTGAAATGTGCAGATTGTGGCA
Source organism: Hymenopus coronatus (assembly GCA_030762935.1). Taxonomy (NCBI): domain Eukaryota; kingdom Metazoa; phylum Arthropoda; class Insecta; order Mantodea; family Hymenopodidae; genus Hymenopus; species Hymenopus coronatus. The sequence goes on along the minus strand of CM060900.1, from coordinate 436,327,580 downwards.
TGAACACAGAAAGTAATAATACCAGGAAATAAAACACATGCTTTTACATAACATATATGTTTAAAATCAAACATACTAAAACTGCACAAAGAATATGCCCAAAATGGTGTGAGAAATTTGGCAGAAGATATAGAATAACTTTGATTTTTCTCACTTTAATACAATGTATTTCACACAGAGGTCACAAAAGTTATTCCAATTTGTGGAAGGGACTTTTTCATTAACCAGTATGCCATTTCTGCACCATCACTCCTGGTTTTCACTGACCAGTGTATCCTCTCACCTCATCCCTCCCTTCCTTCCTCCCTCCTGGAGCACACCCTCATGGCTTACAGATACCTCAGGTTCGAGTGCCCTCTAAACCTATCTTAACCTTATACTGAGAAGACAAACGTTGGGTAACTTTACACTCTATTTTCATTTGAGCATCATTTTACCCATTTCATTCACCCATAGACCAATATGACCTATCCAGTTAAGGGACGATAAACTACAAAAAAAGACCGAAAAAATTAACTTTACACAAACATAATTTTTAATGCTTATGATTACTGTGTGTATAATACAATATGACTCTCTTCACCAAAGACAAATTCACTAAAACTCATGTGTGTGCATATTATAGTATTCTCATAAATTAAAATGGTTAGCTGAGGGCATTGAAACAGGAACCCATAAATGGCAGGTCTGCTGTTCAGATCCAGCAGAGACATTAACTATCACCAATGTCACCACCTGCAATGAAATATGTTGCGACACGGATGTTAAACACTGCTAAAAAGATTGCATTCACATTTGTTTCTCTACTCAGAATCACTTACTCTTGTATAGCATATACAGCTTTCCACAAAAGCTTATTTTGAACTATTTTATATTAATCGAGATAAACATTTTACAGAAATAGTTTCATTACGTAATTCATTGCAGATAAAAGACGCATAGAGGAAAATGAATCAATAACCATAAGAGTTTGAAGTGAATCCGTATATACTGATCTTGAGAAGTCCATACTCTTTTGATGACATTGTGAGAAACAACTGAATAGCAACAGAATTTTTTAAAAATTATGAAAGCATTGAAAGATTTAAATCAATAATAACAGATATCTTGGAAATGGCTGAAGCAACAAAAAACTGAAGATAAATTGTGTCCTTTATAGATATCTAATGTCTTGTGAGTACATATTCGCCTATCCCTTGTAGTTTAAGAGTTTATCAAATGTATGAGGTGCATTCAGAAAATAAGTCCCAATCACGTGCAGAGATGGCACTACTAGTTGGATAGGAATGCGCATGCACAGGAATAGAGAGGAAGTATGTGGGATAAATGCTGTAAAGTTTCAGTCTTGTGAAGGCAGTGGTTACCACACTGTGCTAAGAGAAAATGGCTCTCTGATACTGTCTTCTGCCAACTGTGAGGTTCGTGCAGTCATCTGATTTTTGCATGCTAAAAAGCAATTTCCAGCAGAGATCCATTGCCAATTGGGTCACATATATGGACATGACATGATGTGGGAGAGCATGGTGAGACAATGCTGCAGGCATTAGTACACTGAAGTATGAAACAAGATTCACGATGAAGACCGTAATGACAGACGTCCCTGGTGATGCAAGAAACGCTGGAAAATATGCAGCAAGCAATTGTATAGAACCAGTGCTTTATAGTTTCAGAACTCTCTTGTTAATTTTGCCAGATGTCTTGCTCACTTTTGCATAAAATTGTCTCCCAGTGGCTTGGTTTTCATTAAGTATGTGCAAGATGGGTGCCTAGGAACTGGACAGATGGACACAAAACCAAACATCAGGCTGCAGAATTGACATTCGTACAGTGGTAGGTAGAGAAAGGTGATAAGTTTCTCAACAACATTGTCACTAAGGATGAAACATTAAGGATGAAACATGGGTGTTGCATGCTTCACCAGGGACAAATAAACAGCATAGTGGTTCACTTGTGAAGACCAAATTTAAGCAGCCAATCTCTGTCAAAAATATCATGTGCATTGTCTTCTGGGATCAACATCATGTTCTCTTGTGAATAAATTTAGATGGGGCAGCTATGATCATCCACCCTAGAACCCCGACCTCACCCCAAGTGATTTTCATCTCTTCTGTCTCATGAAGTGTTTTCTGGCATGAAAATGTTTCCACATTGATGCTGAGGTGCACAATGAAGTGACTTCATGGCTCCAGATATTGGCAACAGACTCTTATGACTTAGGCATACAATTGATGGTGCACCATTATGATAAATGTCTCAACAATGATGGTGACTGTGTTGAAGAGTAGCCAGTTAATCTATGTAATTGTTCTAACAAATATTTCTTATTTAGTAATGTTTTGTTCTCTGCAACGGTCATCAGGACTTACTTTCTGGATGCAGCTCATGTATGAAACTCTTCCAAATGAAGAGAACCTCACAGGCAATTCCCAGAAAATTAAAGATATTACTACATTTTATTTGTAACATAAATATGCTTCAAAATCATTAAGGCCAATTAACAGATACCAAAACAAAATAAACAAAAAATTTAAAAATCCATTTAAAGGGTAGTTTGAGATGGAAGGATGTTATTGAAGCTTTTCATTTTGCTGGTCTGAAAAATGCAGAACTTAAATACCAAGGTGGATATTTATTGGACTTCTCAATTTTGAGTTATGCTGTTTGTAAACACAGAAATGGATGTTTTTATCAAACTATTTTTGGTATTTCCAGTGACATTTCAACAGCTCTTGGTCTGAAAAGAAAAATATTGGGGAATAAAACCAACAATCAGAAACTTTCAACATCTGTTGGGCATAAACTTGCAACATGAAATACTTTGAAAATGGCCAATGCAATGAAATTATATTATGTAGCTTGGTAATTATTTACACTATTTTCTGACCTACCAAGTATAATTTTATACTGTCATACAGGTTCAGCATGCTGAATACAAAATGATATATTATTTTAATTAATTATCCCAAAAATTTAACAGTTTCAGTTGCATTACAGGAATTTAAGCACAAGAAAGCATTCAGTTTTGTCATATAATCCATGCATGTTTGTGCTCAATGCTTATTTAGCTTTAAGCATTGGTGCTTATAACATTTAAGTTTAGTAATATTTCTCATGCATACTTATTGTGCGTTTAATGTTTATTTTGTTTCCTATATTCTTACATTTCACAAGTTTCTCTACATAAAATGCACTATATTTATTCATTATTTTCTCTGCAATGTCCATGACATAAGTAGAGGATGTATTGTATTCTGCCCAAAATTTTATGTTTAGATTAAATGGAAAATGTGTATTTTAGGTCCCTTAATCCAGAAAGAATAATAAAGCCTTTTTAAAAAACAAACTGCAGATATGTGAATATGCCTGTGAATGGCATACCCCAAAAACGAAAAATGCTATAAATACGAAACTTGACATTTTGGCTCAGAATCTTTGCTTACTAATCTCATTCTTATAATGTTACAGCAATATGTGAAGACAAGTAGGCCTGCAGCACATGTTACACAAGTTATGGTTTTGATTAGGCTCAACAGCATATGAAAAATTAGGAGCTATCTCTCAGCAATGTGGGCTTCTGCAGGGCTAGGCCATGAAAGGATTGGAACTCAGGAGACAATAGGTTTACTACCCCAGGGAGAGATCACTTCCTATAAGCAGGTATCCACAACAAAAGTGGGAGATGAAATATTGCCATTTCAACAAGTTTGGTGATTTTAGTACATTTTTTTTTTTTTAAATGATTTTCCTTGAACAAACCGGGAGACCTAGAACTGAGTATCCATTAATAGTCAGATAACAGTGATGGCTTAGCGCACACATGTGTTAAGTACATTTTTGGGGTAAAATGAGATGTGTAAAATTGTAACCATTTGATATATTTCTTTCTTGTGCACTGATGTGATAAGTGAAAATCAAGAATTTTCCTTTACTTTCTATCATGACATCTGTGTTAATTACTATACTGACATGCACAATTGTGATAAATGCATTTATCATTTTTGTGCACTTGGGAGTTAGTGGGCCAAATGTGTTCAGTGCTCATTTACAACATTTGTGCTTTTAAGTTTTCAGCAATGTATACTCTTCCATCTGTTAGAGGCATATAGCCCCTGTTGGTTTGCCAGCTATATAGCTTTCCTCAGCTGCATGTAGTGATCACCAGTTTGATTTGAAAGGGTTAAAATGAGTGCGCAGGCTAAAAAGCTAGTTTAAGTGGCATTAGCTATAATAAAGCATCTACTTCTGCACAAGGTAAGTTCAGTTTACATAATTTCAAACTGATACACAATGCAAAATTAAACATTGAGGGAGTATGCTTTTATTATATCCATGAATGTAATAATGTTGTTTAAAATAATTGTTAACGATACTGTCAATTGCGGGGATATATCAGCATTGCTAGAGTGTAGGGAATTTATCTCAAACATATCAGTAAATATACTAATGTGATACCGGCTCAATTACTAGTATACTGAAATGCTGCTTCATCCTTTAATATAAAAAGTCATTACTCACTAAATTACGTCACCCAATCCATTTTAATCTTGGCAAATATCTAATTTCTTCGAATATACTATCACCTAGATTGGCTTTTAACATCTGAGAGCTGACCAAGTTTAATTTAAATATCAATTGTAATAGTTAATATTTATTATTAATTAAAGAAGTTGCAAAAGCTATTTTTCTGGTTCTCAAGCACTCTCCTGAGCATTTATCTGAAGAGCAACACACTTCAGTCACAGATTTTAGTTCAGACTCCAGTGATGTGTACATTCTGAACAAATCAAGTTCCGATTCATTCCAATATAGAGGATGACTTCAATGAAGATAATGCTCAATTTAAAAGTAATTTTTTTCTTTTGAATGGTTAAAAACTGAAGAAACCTATAGATTGATGTATTTTTGTATTGTTCTGATAGACTCCAATAAAAAAAATGACAATAAGCAATATAATTTGACAAATAAACAAAGGAAAAGGGGCAGAAAACAAATAAATGCACTTGAAAATGCTCTGTGGTGAAACGTTTGAGAGTTAGTGGTCAAGTCTCCATCAATAGGAGTGGAAAAGCTATTGCAGCAACAAAAAAGACTTGACTGTTCGAAGTGTAGGTGTCTCTTTCCTTTTTTTTTTTTAAATCTAATAAAATTTAAAAATGTGGTGTGACAGTTAAAAGCTATACTTATTCTTTTCTAGATATAACTGCACTGAAAATTTCAACGAAGCACTCCATTTAGATTTGTGTGCAGAGTTTTGGAAACTGGCTGATGACGTACGGCAAAAAATCTACCTCAGCTCATTAATTGTAAAAAACCTGTTTTTCCATAAAAAGTTTTGCACAAAAAGAAAGGCTAACTTCCCGCAAATTTTATTTGCATCATTTAGATGTGCTTGAAATTTTTATGTTCTACTTTTTTCATAAGCCATAAGGTAATTGAACTTTGTGTGAAGAAAACAAGTGACTTTGGACTACTCACTGGATGTGATGGCACATCACAGAAACAGTCATCACAAAATACACCCCCAAAAACATAAGGACCACGTAAAAACTCACAAAGGTGTACTTCACCTGACTTCCGTTTAACCTTAATGTATCGCCTGTACAATACTGTAAGGAAAAGGATCTCACACCTGTCTCCCTTTTGTTTATTGGAGTATTTTCAATTCATATGTTCCAACTTTGTCCTTTTACATCCCAAAGAAGGACCAATGCAGTAAATGTAATTCTTACCACGCACCTAAGGATGAAGTTCCCTTTTAAGAAGAGTGGGATAACCATAAGAAAAGAGAAACTCAATCAATTCAAATGAAAGCACAGAATAAGAAGAGTTATTGATGGAGGTTTAAGCTTCAGAACCACTACTTTCGATCCTCAAGCTATTTTAAGTGTTCCTCATGCAGGAGACTGTGATATTTATTATAAGCGTAGACTCAATTTACAATTTCACTATAATGGATGCGACCAGAAATGATGGTTACTGATACATATGGGATGAGTGCAATGGAAGAAAAGGTAGCACAGAAATAGGATAATTGCCTCTTAAAGTATGTCTTCAGTTTATCCGACTCTGTTATCTGCCTAACTACATTCAGTGATACTTGCATTGGACAGGATAGGAATCAATTCATCACTATTGGAATGCTGTATGCTGTAAACAAAAAGAAAATTTTGGTGACAATTAACATAAAATTTATGGAACCAGGACATTCTTATTTGGAAGCTGATTCTATGCATGCTACGATCGAACGGAAAAGGAAGCACATGAAAGTCTATACCACTCGAGAATGGGCACTCTTGATCTCAGCAGCCAGAATTAATCCTTCCCCTTATTAAGTTAAAGTAATGCATTATGAAGATTTCTATGATCTCAAGGAATTGGTGGGGAAAGTAGTAAACAATGTTACTGCCACAACTGACTGAAAATTAAATGGATCAGGTTGCAGAAAAGTAAACCTCCCTTATTCTGTATAAATATAACCTCTCAGGAGAAAAACCTACACGATTGGGCTGATATTTACTTGTAACCTGCATACAGCAAAAGCTGCCTATAAGTGAAAAGAACAAGAAGGAACTCTTATCCTTATTACAAAGCAGGGTGATCCCCGAAGAATACAGACATTTCATTGAAGAAATTCCAACTGCTAAACAATTTACTGAGATTTCAGAAGATGAAGAAACGTAAGGCGATGTATGTGGAAAAAAAGGTGTTGTGCAGTAATTGCAGGTTTCAGATTTTCACTCTCTTCATAATACACAGATATAAGTGCATTTGGTTCTTAAAGTAAATGTGTTAAAGCAAGCACAACAATAACTTTAAGACATTACTGTATGCCATGCATTGTTACTTATCACCAATCTGGACAGAAAATTAACAACAATGAACTTAAGATTGCACTGTGATATTTACCTTCTGAAATTGTATGTTTTATTGTTGTGAAATAAAGTTTTGAAACTTAAAATTAGATTTTCTCAAAACTAACAAATGAGTACTTAACACATGTGTGCGCTAAGCCATTGACAGTTTTACTGAAAACTGCCACTCAGAAAATTATTAAATCACTCAAAACTAACCATTAATTTTGAAATGCAAATAATAATGATGATGACGATGATAATAATAATAATGATAATGATAATAATAATGACAATAATAATAATGATAATAATAATGATAATAATAATAATGATACTAATAATAATAATAATGTGAATGCATTATTTCTTAAGAATGAGGATTATGTACAGCATATAGGCCTTTTGTAGGTATCTCGCCAAGGAAGTATTATAATACAAAAATACTTTGACTTGGCAAAGGGGGTTTACAAATAATTCAATAAAGAGTAACGTTATCTACAGAGTACTTCTGTATATTGTATAATTCTGCATTAATAACATTTCCAGGAAGATGATTGTGACATTCCTGCAGTCCAAGACTGCGGAGAGGAGTAAAGCAGGAAGACCAGCTTATAATGACAATCATGAACATGCTGATTTTGATGATAATGGTAGACAGGAATTAGGTATATTAGAGAAAAGAGACCCAAAAGAAGGGATGAAATAACAAGAATAAGAGATGTACAACTGTGATTACACAAGTACACTATTATAACTAAAGCAACATTAGAATAATATATTTAACAGGAACTACACATATTCTAATAAGTAGAAGCCTTTGAAATGTTTCAATTAAGTTATTACAAGAGCTTTTATATTACTATTTTCATCCACACAGTTACAAATTAATACATATAAGTAAACTGCTCACTTTCGTCATAATCTTTGTCTTTTATGGCACATGAGATACTGTATATAACATTCTTATTTGTATATGGCATGTTTTCAATGAAATGTCATTCTCTATTTGCTTAAAATGTTTTGTTTTTCCATGAGCCACTTACAATAGTTTAATGAATCTAATTCAAAGGTATTTCAATGGAAAGTGCACTTGAAATCCTATACAGTTGTGTGAAATAGCAATATTAAAGAGATAGCCCCAAGTTTTATTCAACTTTCCTATTCGTACAGTTGTTAAGAATGCCCACTACATGGCAAACAACTTCAATATGCAAGTGTATCAAAGGTCACCTTAAGCTACCAGTGTCACTCTTGTATACACATATATACATGTCAGTAACGTCAAAAGGGACAAGGAAAAGCCACTTAGTTCTGAACTCAAGCAAGTAATTATAAATCTAGTACTTGAGGATATTCTCTCCATAAAATAGGGCAGATAGTATATGGAATTTACTCTACCATTCAACATATAGTCAATAAATTTAAGCGGCAAGGTTCTACTGAATGTAGACTGAATGCATGAGAGGAACGTTTTATTGTAGGCAGCATCCAAGAAAATCCAAAATTAACTGTTCTTGACTATAATCATCAATAGAAAATGTGTCTTGAAAGAAGATATTTGAGCAGACTTATCGTCACGTCTTATGGAAGTATGAATTTCATGGTCGAACACCAAGGAAGAAACATTATGTAAGTGCAGCAAACAGGAAGAAATGAGTTATATTTGTTAAAGGGTACCTCCATAAAGATCAAGACTTTTGGAACAGCATGATATGGTGGAAGAGACTAAAATAAACCTCTTTGGGTCAGATGGGATAAACAGGGTGAACAGACAGTAAATTCAGATAATGATCTCAGAAACACTCTCCCACAGTGAGAAATGATGGTAATTCCATTATGATTTGGGCCTGTACGTCATCCATCAGTATTGGTAATTTACATATATTGGTGGGATTATAGACAAACATGCATATTTTGACATCTTAAAGAACAATGTAAAGCATGGCACCAGGATATAGCTTTTAACAGGATAATGACAGTAATTAGATGAAGTTGAACATGAACTGGTTGATATGGAATGTACCCAAACTGCTACACACACCTCAGAGTTTAGATTTGAATCCTATTGAGCATTTTAAAGAAATGAGTCTGTAAAAGCAGAGTCACATCTAAACCAGTGCTTAAACGTATTACAGAAGAAGATTGGAATAAAATCAGCCCAGAAGAATGCAAAAACTTGGTTACTTCGATGATGTGAAAGTGTGAGGCAGTTATTAAAGCCAAGGATACCCAACAAAGTATTAGACACTGTATCCTTGTTTCTAAACTATATTATTTGTAATATACAAATAGAAAACTTGTACAAAAATTGTTGTGTTTCTTTTACAATTTTTTTTTTTTTCACTTTATAACTTCATAAGTTAATATTTCTTTAATTCCTAATACAGAATTAGTAACATTTTTCATTTTGTAAAGAAAATGTACCAAATGAAATGTGTCTTCTTAAAATATTTTTCAATTTTTTCATGGAAAATTGAAGAGTGTGCAAGTAAGAATGTTATATATTGTATAACACTTCCTATAATTTCAACAATAGAGTAGGAGTTTTGCACTCCAACACAGTGGAACTTTTATAGCAGCATTTCTATTTAAAATTAACTGAATAAATAATATATATATATATATATATATATATATATATATATATATGTAAAATAATGTATATATGCAAAAACTTTTAATGTTTTATTTTTAACTTTCACTATTTTCAGAGGATATGTTTATGAGCAGAGGCACATTAATGCAACACAGGAAACATGTCTCACTTAGGAGGGGAAATTTTTGTTCATACAAAATTAACGAGACTATCCATGTCTCACATTTTCTGCTAGCAGCACCTCATAAGACACGTCTCACCTTTATTCATACCGCCCATTCACAAAATTATTACAAAAGCATATGTGAGATTTCATAACAAAATATCAAAAAATACTCCATATAAAAGATACAAATTTGGGGTGATGATATATCCTTGAAAAGTTTTGCAAAATTCACATTCTTTGGAAGACGCTGTTAAACATAACTTTGGTGGCAGCTGGCACCCAACAAATACAATGTTCTGGAGTCTGATAAAACAGAGTGCCAACAGAATACTGCAGTTACATATCTAGTGGTGGTAAACATAATATTGGAGGCGAGTACAGTATTCTGGTGTTGGTATTTTGTTTAGCTTACATCAGAATTAATAGTCATCGCACAAAATTACCACACTCTCTACCTGTTACATACCCACTATTTTACAGGTACCCCCCCCCTCTCTGTAGCATGCACGCACATGCACACACACAATCTGTCTCCCTGTTACATTCGTAGCCATTATCTGATATCTCTCATTTACTCAACTCGCACACAAGGCAGACATACTTTATTAAAAGGATATAACTAAAACCAGTGAATAAACTCCCAAACCTAGGGGGCTGCTAAAAATATAAAGTCCATCACTTTATGGGTAATTCTGTGTTCCGGTTCTAAATATTATTCCATCTGCTAGGAGGAGTACCAACATCAGAATACTGTATCGGCTTGGTGCCAGCCACTACCAACATTATATTTTAATACTATAAATGTGTGTTGTGGTATCTAGTGGGAAAGGAAAGGGATTATGGTGAGAAAGTAATTTAAAATCAAGCACATGTGAACTGCACAGTGAATATCCCCGAACTGATATATGTGTAATTTGCCAGGAAATATAGAACCTTAGATTTGTTACGTTTTAGTTAACTGTATTTCGCATGGAGGACCCTGGTTGGATTCCCGATTGTAGCGGGTAGTTTTTCTTTAACCACAATTACTCCATTTCCCCATTGGTCTGGAAGTATGCATGTTAGAGAATGTATAAATTTTATTAAAACTATCACTCCAGATTAACCATCAGCATGTGAGAATGAATGTGCATGCCTTTGAAAATGGAAGATGTTAAAAAACCAACAGACATTAAATTTTATATATATATAATCTGTTCATTTTTATTTGGCATTTGGAAACTTTTTTTACGGAAGATTATTTCTCTATCTACTTCATGTTAATTAAAATAAACTTTTACAGAAATAGCTTTATTACACTTTTCGTTGTGGCAGTAGGCTTGTGGTTAAAATGACTAACGGTGATGGTGACCTATGAGCTTATTAATTATTATTACAATTATTATTATTATTATTATTATTATTATTATTATTATTATTATTATTATTATTATCATCATCATCATCACCATTATTATTGTTGCAGTTATCATTATTACTGTTGTGATTATTATCATCACTATTAGTTTAGAATACATTTCAAAATAAATTGTTAATTTGGAATGATAGTTTTAATAACATTCTAAATGGCAGTTTTCAATAAAAATGTTGTAAGACTACTTGTGGATACTCTGTGCCAAGTCTCCACGGTTTGATCAAAGAAAATAATATCTAGAAACAAGATTATATAAAGTCACCAAACTTGTTGAAATGGCAATATTTCATTCCTCGCTTTTGTTGTGGGTACATCCTTACAGGAAGTGAACCAGGCCTAGCATTGTAAGCCTGTTCTGTCTGAATTACAAACCTTTCAAGGTCCAGTCCCAAGGAAGACCACATTATTCGGAACTAAACTTATAATTTTTCATACGTCTTAGAGCCTAAGCAAGCCATAACTCTCGAAACATGTGCTGCGGGCATACTTGTCTTATTTACTGCTATAACGCTAAAAGAATGAGATTACTAATGAGTTCCCCCCACCCTCTCATTCCCCTTCTGTAGCTTAACGTCCTTTTAACGGTTGGTCATACCGAACTGTAAATGAAATTGCTTTAATGATGCTCAAAAATGATATCAGGGTCCATGGAGCTTAAAGTTACTCGACAGGCTCAGGATAAGGAAATCCCCTCCCCAAAAAAAACCTTATCCTCTAATTCACCCTAAGTGAGATTGGAACTTGCGACCTGTTAAATGTGAGGCAGACACACTACCTTCAGACTACCCAGGCGGGCGAGCTTTAAATTGTTTGCATTTTTGACAGATTTCGAGCCAAAATACTAACTTTCGCATTTATAGTATTTTTACTTTTCTCTACAAGTACTATGCCCATGGTGTATAGAGAAGGTATTGTATTCCACTTAAAAATTCAATACCGAGATTTCACCAGAAATACATGTTTTGAGATCCCCTGAATGAAACTTAGAAAAGTGTGTGTTTAAGTGTGTGCAGCACAGCTCGATGCGACACGAAGATTTTCAAGAAAATTCCCCCACCCCAACTACCCTTCATATGGACAAATTGTAGGCAGTTTTGATTTTCTTAATAATGGTTCTAACGATGTTGATTAAAATATCCCAGGTACATTAAAGATATGTGACAAATAATATGTATATCTTAAAATTTTCTGACAACAGCCTCTGAAGACCTCTTTATTCTGGATGAATTTTATTCATTTTGCATAACTGGAAATCCGTAAGAGGCAAAAGCTTACCACACATAAAATGTATATCCTGTCAACACATATAACTTATCTGATACATGTTTTTTTCTTTCTTTCCTTGTAGAGTTGACCGTTTCTGAAGTTCTGCTTGTTGGTATTGGTATTAGCTTTAAAATACTTATTCTATAGGGAAGTTTATTAACTCCTGGCCATACAAACAAAGGAATTTTATTTACATAGAAACCAGATTTTATAAGATTTGACTATCACTTTAGTATATTCCCTTATTTCCCTTATACTTACAAGGTAGCAAGTAATAAGGCAATTTCTGCTAATTTTATCTCGATTAGCATGAAGTAAACAGACGAATAAGCTTTTTAACCAAAGATTATTACAGAGAGTGAATGGAACACATCAGATGTTTACGTTCTCTACACTCACTGTGTGTATAGAGAAGGTATTTATTGTATTACACCCAAAAATTTGATACAGAGTTTTCAAATATATGTTTTGAGACTCAAAAAAAAAAAAAAAAAAAAAAAAAAAAAAAAAAAAAAAAAAAAAAAAAAAAAAAAAAAAAAAAGCAAACTTGGTATCTATTTAAGTTCAGTATCATCCAAGGATTTTCATGAAAATCCCCCCCATCCCCAACTACTCTTCACGTGGAAAAAATGTTATACATTTTGATTTTCTAAAAAAATGGCTCTAACGATTTTGAATAAAATAATCGTATATCAAAGATATTTACATCACAGATAAAATATATATCTTGAGTTTTCTGAGAGTAGGCTCTGAATTCTGGATAATTTTGCTGAATAGATAGTCAAAATTTAGTTACTTAACAATATATATAGAGTTAAGTAAATTTTGTGTTTTAACGATATATATCTTTAAAACACACATTTATGATATATACATTTTTTCGTGTATTTGGCCATTTCTGAGATATTCCTTGTTATTGATTTCAGTTTTAAAATACTAACTTTTCTCATACGGGAACCTGGCCACAGTTTTCAATCCCATAGCAACCACATTTTAAAACATTTGACTGTCGGTTAAGGCTAGTTTATTCCCTTTTTTCCCATACTTATAAGGAACTAAGTAATAACACTGTTTCTATGTTTATCTTGACTAACATGAAGTAGATGGAAGAATAAGCTTATTAACAATAATTTGTTAGAGATATAGAAAAAGTCATGTAAATGAAGCACATCAGGTTTTTTCTTTCTGAAGTATGCTGTTCACAGGCATATGCAGATGCACACCATCCATTTTTAAAACAGACTTCTTATTTCCTTGTTTCCCTGGAACAGCAGTTCTAAAATATGCAAGTTTTGTGAAATCTGGGCATCGAATTTTAGGAGGAAATACATTACTTCTTCTACTTTAGCAAAGGACATTGCAGAGAAATGAACAAATTTGTTTTAGTATAGGAAACTTTATTAAGTGTGTTTTGTGTTGGGAAACTTGTCAAATATAATACTAAACAAAATAAACATTACACACACAATAAATAAGCATAGGGTGTATTACAAAACATAAGTGTAAAAAGCACGAGCATACGCCACTAACATGCGCACATTATATAATAAAACATAAAAGTTTTCTTTTAATTAGGTAAACTCCTGCAATGTGGCTGAAACAGTTCAATTTTCAAGACAAGTAATTAAAATGCCATATATCTATTCCATTTGTGTATTTGGTGTGCTGAGGTTGTGGCAAGATGAAATAAAAATATTGAACTTTGTAGGTGTAGAAAAAAAGTGGAGATCATATAATTAGAAATATCAATGCATATTTTGCAATTTTAAATTTAACATACCTATGTTGCTGAAAGTTGCAATATTTACTTTAGCGACTCCATACCTTTGTTTTCACAGCAAGAGGTCAAAATGTCACCAAAAATAAAGGTTTTGAAATCCTACCTATGTTAATTGGATAAAAAAAAATGTATGTGTTTCATTCACATGCCTCTCCCTAGCTATTCCACAAACTTTCCTAACAAAAAGTTATTTTATCCACATCATGCTAATCAAGATAAACGTTGCTAGAATTGGTCTTATGACTGATTCTTTGTAAGTAGAAGGGAAATAAGGGAATTCACTTTGCTAAAGTGATTGTCCGATATTTTAAAAGCCTCTTGTTATGTAATTGAAGTTCCTCTGTTTGTGTGGCCAGGAGTCGACAAATACCTGTATGATAAAAGTAAATGTACTTTAAAACTGAAACCAATACTAATAAGGAAAATCTGAGAAACTGCCAGTTCTACCAATAAGAAAAGGAACATGAGATAAATTATACGTGTTGACATGATCTACATTTTATGGTAAGCTTTAACCTCTTATGGATTACCAGTTATGCAAAATGAATAAAATTCATCCGGAATAAAGAGGTCTTCAGAGGCTGTCTTCAGAAAATTTAAGATATACATATTATTTGTCATAATATATCTTTAATGTACCCAGGATATTTTTTTTTTAAATTGTTTTATTTATATAGCCCCCTTTAACATTTAAGGTCATATTGGGGGCTTTCCACTTGAAACAACTTGTCTGTAGGTACTTTTATGTTGGTTTAAATCATTTTTGTTTTACTCAAACATGCACACATTCACACCCACATACAAACTTCCAGACTCTGTGGGGGATAGGGAATAATTCTGGCTAGAGAAAAATTCCCAACCCAAGCCGGGAATCGAACCCGGGACCCCCGGGTGAGAAGTCAGCTCGCTGACCACTTGACCACGGAGGCAGTCCCAGGATATTTTAATCAACACTGTTAGAACCATTATTAACAAAATCAAAACTGTCTACAATTTGTCCATATGAAGGGTAGTTGGGGTGGGGGAAGTTTCTTGAAAATCTTTGTCGCATCGAGCTATGCTGCATGCACTTACACACACACTTTTCTAAGTTTTATTCAGGGGTTCTCAAAACATGTATTTCTGGTGAAATCTTGGTATTGAAATTTTAAGAGGAATACAATACCCCCTCTATACACCATGTGCATAGTACGTGTAGATAAAAGTAAAAATACCATAAATATGAAAGTTAGTATTTTGGCTCGAAATCTGTAAAAAATGCAAACAATTTACAGCTCCCTCTCCTGGGTAGAGTGAAGGTAGTGCATCTGCCTCACATTCAACAGGTCGTGAGTTCGAATCTCGCTTAGGGTGAATTAGAGGAAAGGTTTTTTTTGGGGGATTTCCTTATCCTGAGCCTGTCAAGTAACTTTAAACTACATGGACCCTGAGATCATTTTTGAGCACCATTAAAGCAATTTCATTTACAGTTTGATATGACCAACCATTTAAAGGACGTTAAGCTACAGAAGGTGGGGGGATTTCATTAGTAATCTCATTCTTTTAGAGTTATAGCAGTAAATAAGACAAGCATGCCCGCAGTACATGCTTAGGCTCTAAGGCGTATGAAAAATTATAAGTTTAGTTCCGAGTAACATGGTCTTCCATGGAGACTTAGCACTGAGTATCCGCAAGTAGTCTTACAACATTTTTATTGAAAACTGCCATTTAGAATGTTATTAAAACTATCATTCCAAATTAACCATTTATTTTGAAATGTATTCTAAACTAATAGTGATGATAATTATCACAACAGTAATAATGATAACTGCAACAACAATGAACGAAAAGTGTAATAAAGCTGTTTCTGTAAAAGTTTATTTTAATTAACATGAAGTAGATAGAAAAATAATCTTCCATAGGAAAAGTTTCCAAATGCCCAATAAAAGTGAACATATTATTTATATATATAAAATTTAATTTCTGTTGGTTTTTTAATGTCTTCCATTTTCAAACACATGCACATTCATTCTCATATGCTGATGGTTAATCTGCAGCAATGGTTTGTCACACATTCACTAACATGCATACTTCCAGACCGATGGGGAAATGGAGTAATTGTGGTTAAAGAAAGACTACCTGCTACAATCAGGAACCGAACCAGGGACCTCTGTGCATAACAAATCTAAGGTTCTATATTTCCTGGCAAATTACACATATATTAGTTCGGGGATATTCGCTGTGCAGTTTACATATGCTTGACTTCAAATTACTTTGTGTCTTCGCCACAATCCGAACATTTCACTTTCCTTTCCCACTAGATACGACATACACTCATATGTAGCGATGTATTAAAATATAACATTGGTAGCAGCACACCAAGCAGATTCAGTACTCCAATGTTGGCACTCCGCCTAGCAGACGGATCAATATTTAGAGCCATATCACAGAATTACCACACTTTATGTACTATTTCAATAACATTCAACCTAATGTAATGAAGGCACCCTACTAAAACTTTTAAAGCAGTTGTTCATTTACATATTTCACTTTCTTCAACTTAAGCAAGCGTTAATATTCATTATGTTTCAGTTTCACAACCTCTGCATCACTATTTTTTTTAAAACAACACATGCCCACCTAGGTCATTATGGGATCATTTGTCTCTCTGTGTGTTGTCAACATTCGCAATATGAACATAGCGAAGATGTGGCAGCCAACATCTTAAACAAGGACACATTACAATGATACGGATCGCCTCTGATGTAGTAGTCAATAATTACAGGGCTCTAAGCCAGGGGACTGTGGGCCCAAGGGTACTAAACCTTTACAGCCTTGCCTAGGGGTAAAAGACCCTAAGCTGCAAAACGTAGCCAACGGATGCGTTTAGAAGGCAAGAAGTGAAGCAGTAGCAGCCGAAGGCCGCGGCTGCGAAGTTCTGACAGGGCGCGGCTGAAGATAGCCGAGGATTTGTAAAGAGGAAACTCCACTGAAGCCTGCTAAGGCAAAGGGCGAAGTCGCTGATACAATAGCCAATGGTTTGAGGGCCCTAAGCCGTAAAGCATTGGCGATGAAAACATACCTCGGCTACGTTTTGTAGCTTAGGATTAAATATGTTTACGTGGCAAATAAAATGTACATAATTTTTAAAAATGTTACATTTTGTAAAAATGGCTGGACCGATTTTATTTAAAATCCCGTTCATTAAATATGTTTACGTGGCAAATAAATTGTACATAATTTCTAGAAACGTTACCATTCCTAAAGACGGCTGGACCGATTTCGATTAAAATCCCGTGCATTAAATATGTTTACGTGGCAAATAAAATGTACTCTATATCCATCCGTTTTTTTTTTCTTTTTTTCTTCTTCTTTCTTTTATAGCTCAGGAAGTTGATAAACGCATATTTGCGGGTTTGATATCCGTGATTGTAGTAGTTTATAAACAGGTTTGATAATGTACGCCGCGGGTGCGATAGTACATCATCATATGTGTAGGAGTTTTTTGCCGATTTCCCCCCAAATCTACCCTCGCCCCAAGCCGCAACATGGACGGCTGGCTCGGCCATGCACAAGTAAAAAACCTTGAAAACCATGCGGGACCCAATAACCCTACTCTTACCGAAGATATCCTGTTTATCACCCTTTTTAAATAGCGGTTTCACAGAGGCGTATTTTAGTCTTTCTGGGAAATTTCCTGTTTCTATGGATATATTATACAGCTGGCATAATAGTTCACTTATTACCTTTGCAAAGGCTTTCAACACCTTAGTAGATATTTCTTCATAGCCTGCTGAGCTATTTGATTTTAATGCTTGGATGATTTTTAGAATCTCTGCTGGCGTAGCACATTTTCACTTTTCACCACAATATACATAAAATAGCAAGAAAATGACAACATGCTACTCATTCTGCTTCACAAGTTCACAGCAAACTACAAATTTATATTAGTCATGCTACAGCAGGGTAGCCAACTCAGAAATTTTCTACAGAGCAATAAACTTCCCTACACATGGAAAATTTCATTTCGATATATATAAGGAAAAAAGATATGAACATCAGAGGAGGAGGAATTAGGCTAAAAACCCCTACACATAGGTGATAATTGCACACGCGACGTATATTATCAAACTTGTTTATAAACTACCGCACTCACGGTTATCAAACCCGCAAATATGCGTTTATCAACTTCCTAAGCAAAGATCTCCAGGATTCTAGGGATATAAATATCCAGCTACATGAGGAGATCAGTTCCTTGAACCTACAAAATGATATCAACGATAAAAGTGCAGAAGATAACACTACTTCACCGGAAAACAATGAAAAAGACCTCGCGGCAACAGGAGCGGAATGGAGACGCGCAAACAGAAAGAAAACGGTATCCAGTAAGCAAACAAATCTACATAGCAAGGAAATCCGCCTGCGAAATCGCTTCCAGGCACTAAAGGGTGTAAATGAAAACAATGAACTATTAACGGAATTACCAACATGCAGTGACGATAACATTTTCGACGAGAGATATGAATTCAAATACGAAAGAAATAAGGTCATTGTTTTAGGAGATTCAATGGTAAGGCACGCAAGTAATCACCTTGATGAAGACATAAAGGTATGCTGTTATCCTGGGGCTCAACTTCAACATATTAGAAATCAGCTAGTGAAAAATACCGACCATCCTGATGTCGTGGTTATCCACGCGGGAACCAACAACATCAATACGGCAAACACACCAGAAGACATCATGCAGGAACTCACCGAGGTTGTGTCTGTCGGCAAAGAATTGTTTCCAAGGGCCAAATTCTGCATTACCGGGATTATACGTCGTCGGGACGAGGATCTGCGTTACATCGATGGAATCAACTCTACATTTGACTGAGTCTGTAAACTTTATGATTGTACATTTGTTGAGAGTAATGCATGGTTAGGCGATATGGATTTAGGTAGGGATGGGCTTCACTTGAACAGGAAAGGTGTAGCAAAGTTTGCTAATCTCTTAAACAGGGTAATAGACCTTCTCATTCCAAAAAAAATAGTCAAGTGGGATAGCGGTAGAACAAATTATGAAAGCCCAGCTTCTAATATAAGTTCAAATATAGATAGTAAGTATGTAAAAAAAACAGATATACTCAAATAATCAGAACCAACCAGCCAGGGTAAATATAATTGGAAAGAGAGTAGTCCTGACAATTCATCTTTACATGTCCTACATCAAAATATTCAAAGTATAAAAAATAAATTACTCAATCTAGAAGTGCTACTAAACAGTGACTGGAAGCATATTGATGTAATTTGTATAACAGAGCATTGGTTAAATAGTTGTGAGCTTAAAGAACTTAGAATACCAAACTTTAACATTGTACATGATTATTGTAGAACTACTAAAATGAATGGTGGTTCTCTGATTATGGCTAGAAATACATTGTCTGCAAAACCGATAACGAAGCATGAAAGTCTAAATGTTGATGAGCATTTTGAGGCTAGTGTCATAGAAATCCTTAACAAATTAGTTATCATCTGTATATATCGTAATCCAACAAGTGACATAACTACTTTTTTAGAAAAACTGGACTCTGTACTATTTGAACTGTATAAGACTAGTAAACATGTTATGAGTTTAGGTGATATGAACATTGATATTCTAACCAACAGTAATGATAAGGCAAATTTTATAACACTCCTGAATACGTATGGATTGAAACCAACAGTTGAGGTACCCACAAGAGTTACCGAAACTTCAAGTAGTGCAATAGATCAAATAATAATAAACAATGATGTAAAAGATTATGAGGTTAATGTAATTAATACTTGTTTATCAGACCACTTTGCCCAGACCATATCATTGAAATGCAACCAGAGTCAAAAGATTGTAAATTCAAGCACTTTATTTACAAAGTTTCGTCAAATGCATGGGGAAAATCATGACTATTTTCATTATCTATTGAGCAAAGAGACATGGGAAGAAGTTTATTCAGGGGAATCAGTAGATGAAATATGTAACAAATTCATAAATATATTTAATTACTATTATGAACTGACATTTCCCATAGTTAAGCGAAAAATAATGAGTGGGCCATCAAAATGGATAACTAAAGGTATAACAACTTCTAAAGAAAAACTGAGATTGCTGAGTGAACTTGTAAAGAAAGGTAATATATCACAAAGTTTCAAAATATATTACAATAGATATAAAAGCATTTACAGATCTATCATGAAATCGTCTAAATTAATGAATAATGATAAAAAGATTAGCATCTCAAAGAATAAACATAAGACAATGTGGGATGTAATAAAACAGGAAACCAACCAGAAAAAACTATTTACAGGAAATATTCAATTAAAAATTTATGAGCATGCAATTAGTAATCCCAAAGAAATAGCTAATGTTTTTAATAACTACTTTGTGGAGATTACAAAGAAAATGCAGAATACAAACTGTGCTAAAGGAATTGAGAACATTCATGTGCCTACGTACGGCAATTCAATTTTTTTGGAACCAGCCACTGAAAATGAAGTATTGGCTATCATTAGTGAATTAAAAAATAAAAAAACAGAGACATGGGATGGGAGCTCAAACGAAATTATTAAAAAATGTAGTATTTATGTAATAAAACCCCTTTGCTTTTTAATTAATAAATCGCTGGATAATGGTCAATTCCCAAAAGCTTTGAAGAAAGCTATAGTAAAACCTCTTTTTAAAAAAGGAGATGAATCTGAAACCAATAATTACAGACCAATAACGTTACTATCAGTTTTTTCAAAAATCATTGAAAAAGGCATGTATAGAAGGATGATTCAATTTTTTACTAAATTCAATATAATAAATTCTTGTCAGTTTGGTTTCCAGAAATTGAAAACAACTAGTTCTGCAATTATGAATTTTGTTGATATTATTTATGATACTTTGAATAAAGGTGAGCCAGCGGTGGGTTTATTTCTCGACTTGACTAAGGCATTTGACATGGTAGATCAAAAAATTTGGCTAAATAAACTCCATAACTATGGAATAAGAGGTATTGCTTATAATTGGTTTAACACTTACCTAGAAAAGAGAGAACAAATAGTGCAAATCGATTATCTTGACACAAATTCAACACTCATAAAGGAATTTTCAAATAAAAGAAAGGTTTCAACTGGAGTACCCCAAGGATCAGTTCTGGGGCCCCTTTTATTTTTGATCCACATTAACGATCTGCCTCATTATATAAAAAATGAATCTGATGTAAAAATTACTTTATTTGCTGATGATACGTATATTCATAAGTGGGAAGGACAGTATGAAGCTTGATTCAAACATATCAAGCTCTATAAGCAAAGTTTCAAACTGGTCCAAAGTAAATAAACTAATAATCAATGAGGATAAAACTATAGTTGCCCAATTTCATAATAGAACCTTAAAGAATCAAGGACTGTCGAGCATTAAATTTGGATCAAAATTAATTCAACTAAACTCGAAAGCTAAATTTTTGGGTCTGTGGGTTGACTAATATCTCAGGTGGGAAAAACATTTGGAGACATTGACAAACAAGTTAAGTAGAGTGTGCTTTATCCTCTACCAATTAAAGTCTCGTGCTTCTAGTGAGGTATTAAAAACTTGCTATTTTGCTTATTTTCATTCACTCTTGTTATATGGAATAAATCTATGGGGAAATTCTAGTTATAGTAATGCAATATTTCAATTGCAAAAGAGAGTGTTGAGAATCATGTTGGGCATTCCCCCTAGAGAAAGCTGTAGAGAGCATTTTAAGAAACTAAATATACTCACATTTCCAAGTCTGTACATAAAAGAAATGTTAATTCATGTTAAAAGTGGTTTGAGTAAATAAACAGCAAACTCGGACATACATGCACACAATACTAGGAACAAAAACAAGCTGCACTTAAAGACCCATAGAACTAAACTTTTTCAGAAATCATTCAAATATAGTGGCATAAAATTATTCAATCAACTTCCTGATCCGTTAAAAGGTATAAAGCCTGTTACCAAGTTTAAAAAGGAAATTCACAAATTCCTAAATCTCAATCAATTCTATTCGGTGGAAGTATATATGAGATACAGTGATAAGACCTGAGAGTCTGTATTTTTGAGTATTCAGTTAGTAAAAATGTAATAGTAGAAAATTGTGATTAAATGTATTTATTACAGTAATACTATTGTGTAAACATTGATAGTTGTAAATATTTGTATGCTTAATTGTGATGTTTACTTCAGCTGTTGTATATAAAATATTCTTGTAATATTGTTTCAAAATTAAGTTTAATAATTGTGAATTATTGTTGTCTAATTTTTATATAATTTCTATTTTTTCAAAGCAAAAAAGGTAATTGCTGTATGAAATATTCATTGGTAACTACCTATTTATGTAAATTGTAAATATGTTTCTACTTAACTGTAAACTCTGACTTATCCTATATCATGTATATGATTTACATGACTAATAAATTGAATTGAATTGAACCAAAACAAAAACAGGGATATAGATGACCGCTTTAATTGCCATGTAAACATATTTAATGCACGGAATTTTAATCAAAATGTAGCATTTTATTTGCCACGTAAACATATTTAATGCAGGGGATTTTAATCAAAATCGGTCCAGCCGTTTTAAGAAAATTTAACATTCCTAAAGAGTATCAATGAGAAGGATAATTTGGGGTAAGAATATTTCTAAAAATCTTCGTGTATCCTTGGAAATAAAAATTAAGCTAAACTGAGCTTTATTAATGGACACTGTTTAATTGCGTGGTTCTTAACGACCCATTCTAAATTGGGCGAGGAACAATCATGTGTTCCATTCACATGACTTTCTCTATCTGTTCTGCAAACTATTCCTACAACATATTATTCCTTTATCTACATCGCGTTAAACAAGATTAGGATTACTAGAAATAGTCTTATGACTTGCTTCCTTGTAATTAGAAGGGAAACAGGGCTACATTGATAGAGAAATGTTTTAAAAGCTATCGCTATGTGAAACAATTGACATTTTGTTCTATTTACATGACAAGGAGCAAAACGAAAGAGATGAGGTCCGCCTGGGTGGTGTGGTGGTAGCGTATATGCCCCACGTTCGATAGGTCATGCGTTCGAATCTCGCTTAGGGTTAGGTTACCCGGATAAGGTTTTTTTCTGGGTTTTCACTTATCTTGAGAAGAAAACTAATGTCGAGTAATAGATAGATACTTTATTTCACTGCTTAGGGTGTGGTCCGGTGGCAGCGCTGTCAATGTAATAAAACAATGAGTTAAATAAACAATAATGTGTATAATACACTGTTAAAATGCCAATGACATCATAGTATACTAATACATACATAATTGTAACAGTAATAATAACGCAATATTTTTATTTACCATACTGACTATAAATCACTCTTCTTTAGTCTCTTTTTAAAACTATTTACACTTTGAGGCAAAGTCTCCAGTAAATCTGCAGGTATGTTGTTCCATTCGTTTATTGTTCTATTTGTGAAGGAGAATTTATCTATGTCTGTTTTCCGTTCCCTATTTCTTATTTTTTCCGAGTGATCATTCCTCCCACAGTATAATGGCTTTAATAATCGTTTGGATAAGTCTTTCCATGCAGGTTCCCCCTTATAGGCTCTAAAAATTGCACAAAGCCTTGCTCGTCTCCTACGTTTTTCTAGTGTTTCCCAGGAAGTAGCAGTGCTGGTATGATTTTCGAATCGTTTACTTCTGTCTACAAATTTAGCTGCTCTTTTTTGAACTCTCTCTAGTGCCAGTTTTTGGCCCACCCGATACGGATCCCAGCATGCAGCACTATATTCTAATATTGGTCGAACTAAAGAAGTGTTTGCCAAATTTCGGGACTTTCCATTGCTGCGTTTTAAACTCCTCATTACGAAATGCAACGCTTTCCACGCCTTCCCAGTGATCGAGTTTACATGTTCCCCCCACTCCAATCTTTGATTTACTATTACCCCTAAATATCTGGTTTACCCCTTAATCTTGAGATCATTTGAGATCATTTCACCAATTTCATTCATCGTCCGGTATGACCAACCAGGTTAAAAGACTTGTTAATCTAATTATAAAAAAAGCAAGAAAAGGACATGAAACGAAAGACCCAGTTTTCATTCCAGGAAAGTTTTAAGAAGTTTAAAACTGAAACAAAAAAGAAGGAATGTTTCAGAACGGTTAAGTATACTAAAAACTGTATGAAAATTGTGTGCTGCAAGTAGATTTACTTTTATTTTTTTCTAACTCTTGCATGAATGAGTTCTTCAGCGGCTATTTCTAGAAAATTCGAAGTATACATTTCGTTGTTAGGAATATGTCTTATTTATGGTATTTTAATCAATGTCGTTGGAACCATTTCTTTTAGAAATTAACAAGTGTTGTATATAATCCACTTTTCGTTTTTGATGCACACATACACGGTCCTTTTTCTGAGAATGTTTTTTTTTTTTAACCTTTTTGTGATGTGACGAAAGTACGCAGCCAGCAACACTAGTTTTCTCCGTCAGTGTCCCTAATTTTCGAAATCTCCTTCACGACAGTATATTGCCCTCCTACTCTAATTAGCTCAATAAAGAAGTCTTCCTTTAATATTTCCTCTTCTGCCTCAATTCATACCCACGTCTGCTGCCTCCTGTATCTCTGCAAATTTCGTGGTCAAACAATTATCTCCTTCAAAAGTGAAACAGTTTTGTGCTTAAAATCAATTTTAGCTCTTGTTGCACAGGCCACATCGTTCCCTATTATGACTTCTGCTGTTAATTTAGGAATAATAAAACAAATAAACTGGATAATTTTTCCTTTATGATTGCTTGTAGAACATCTGTTTACTTGTCTTTGTTTAATTCTGCCTACGTCTAGCGTGCAATAAGTTGACGCTCTTGATAACTTCTATTTATTTTTGTTTTTACCACTATAGCACTAAAGAGATTCTGGCTGATGGCCGAAACGGAGGGCCCCATATCTATCATAATGAGGGTAATCTCCCCTTCTATGAATGCCCTTATCAGTAGCGCCTCTCGTACCGCCTGTCCTGAACACTTGGCTACATACTGTCCCTATGTATTTATGTTAATCTCCTGTGATAGCTATGGCCATAAGAGATCCCTCCATAACCTTGAAATAAAGCTGGGTTATTTCAGGGCATTCGAAATCATCCATTACTTGTTACCCACCTATTCATCGGTTGGCGGAGCAGGAGCTTGGGCCCCCCTCTCTTTCTCTCTCTCTCTCTCTCTCTCTCTCTCTCTCTCTCTCTCTCTCTCTCTCATTTTCCCGTCATGCTTGTGTTCTGGTGGCTTTCGCCATTCAGTTTGTTGACGCACTGGACTCTGATCTAGAGATTGCTGCCCCTTATCTGGCGCCCGGCGGTTAATTGCACTCTGCCGTGGGTTTCCCCGTCGGAGGTTTCTCTCTAGCCTTGGGCTTCCACGTTCCACCCCTGTGAATTGTACTTGGAATTCCTGAAGGGCATTAATCCTGTCTCTCAGCCATTGATACCCAATCTCGCTCGTTGGTTCCACATTCTCGTAGCGCTCCTTTCCCTGATTTGTGTTTCAATTGTTAAAAATGTTGCCGATCGTGCAGGTTTTCCGCAATAGATTCTTTTTTTTTTCGGTATAGGGCGTGTTGATTTCCCTTTCGTGCCTGAACGATTCCGGCCATATTCCCAGGTTTGAAGTACTCGTTCACTGCAAATTACTCAACAGCACGAGACTGCATCGTGTAATGTTTAGGCACGGTCTACATTAACATGATTTCTGAAGTTCTGGTGCATATGTGCGGCCATCAAGAATATGAATTATAGATCGGAGAGGATAGGCTCTAATAACTTGGCTTTACCCCACCACTGAATCCTTACACTTGAGAGTTCGGGTGATTTTGTGTAAGGTTGGATATGCTGCTTTTGCGGCGTTGCCAGAGTAACCAGTAAACAATAACAGCTGATTACAAATGTCTCTATCATGTGCAAAAACGAATATAGACAGTGTGCTTGGTAAGTGAATGCCGACAAATAATGAAACTAATTCGTTATTATTGACGCTAATTGAAAATAACAGTGATGCTATAACGTAAGTAGCATACATTACGTATTTACGACAATATAGAAAAAAATAATGAAAAATAGCTAGTTTCAATGAGAGAATGGTATAACAAAGTGATTTTCACCGCTTTAGAATTTTAATGGTTCAATTCCATCCAAGTTTCCGTTGTCACCATTCTCGGAAGCATCATCATCATTATCATCATCATCACCGTCACCAAGACATGTCATTAATGGTTCACATTCACTGATGATTCCGCCTTATTTCTGTGCATTTCGTTTTATTTTGCACATGATTCACTTTGTTCTTCCATGATGCCGTGTCCACCCTCAACGCACCTTTCCGCAAAAGTCTATCCACCTCTATAATTGTGAAAGTCTTGTTATGGACCCTCACGTACAAACACCAACAACACTATCAACAAATATAAATAACGAACAATACTTAGCTTGTATAAAACAGCTCAACGCACATGTTTGGAGTTCGCAAACTGAGCACGTGGTTTAAAATAGCTAATTATTGCAATGGTGCGATATCTAAATGCGTTTCCATTGTCTGACCGACCGACCGGAATGCTACTTTGTGATTGGGTGAGAAAGTCAAATGGGTAAGGGTTTATATCTGTCTTTTGCGGGTGTACCAACTTAACTATCAACTGTCAAGTGTAAGGAATCAGCGGCGGGGGTATAATAATGTTCTCCTTAAAAAGTAGTCTGTAGTAGAAGTACGTCTTCTCCGCTTCTACGCTGATGTTTCCCATTATTGATCTGGTTTTGCGTCTTATACTGGGCGCCAGACCCCAAGTTGTATCTAGAAACGCAATTATAAATGCTTGGTAATTTGTCTTTTTTTTTTATAGTGTTTAACGCCCACTTTTACTACTCTGGCACCGCAGGTGATGTAACTTGTCGTTGGCAGTATGGCTGTTCTATACTAGTTTAGTGCCCCACCGATAAGCGATCTAGCAATTAAGATTTTGTACGTTTCCGGTGCCCCTTTCAAAAAAAAATACCATTCAATGTCTGAAATAAATTGCTTTGTATTATCACGTTGGGCATAAAACCGCGGCGTAACTTACTAAGGAAAGGGAAATTTACTTCTGAATAGTTGTTACAATGGAATTTACTCCATCTGTTCCTTGCGCTATCTGAGGGCTGGCTGGTGTGTCATTCAGCATAGCCTCCGTCGGTCCTCTGTCGCCCCACAAACATCAGCTGGCGGGGAAACAGGCCTCCCTAATGGTCTCATCAGTTGTATTCCCTCACCTGTTCTTTTCAGTTCATCTAATTCGCGACTTCAGTCAGAGGGCATTTGCGGTGTATGTTTCTGAACTTGTATTAATTTTGTAAGGTTTGCCTGGTCCCTTTGCTCCAGTGCTTCTTTAATTGAATTCAATTCTTTTGCAGCCTCAAATTCTAACTCGAGGTGTCTCTGTTCCATTATCTCGCAACTGGTATTTTCTAGATCGCGTATATTGTTTAACAACTCCCATCTTTCCTCCTTACACTGTAAAATTACACTCTTTGCTTTCTCTTTCAACGTTATAGTCACCATCAGAGACGAAGGCGGTAATTGATTTTATACGCGCAGGTAGGAGATGATATAGGAAAGTGCTGCGTTGCACATTTAGCTAGTGACGGAGAAAGGAAGGAAGAATTCGCAAGCACGTGGTAATTGGTGCAAACCGAATCCAGGGATTCCTTTGTTGTAAACGTCACATAACTATATAAATACATATTATCTTAACTGATTCTTCATCACTGGATTCTCCTTCAGAGTCAGAACCCTGTACGTTCTCTATGATGGATTTCATAACAGCATCCTAGATATTTCCTTCTGAAAATCATCTTTGGAGCTTTTCTGCGTGTATAATGCGGTTTGCCACTTTGCTGCAGTAATGTTTTCCACAGCCTCGTGCGTCAGTCTCTTCACGTCTGCAATCTTGAAGGTGAAATTTTTCTCTACTACATACGCCTTTACTTGTGTCCATACTAATTCGACTGGGTTGTAACGCAGTGGTAAGGTGACAAGCATACTGCTCTGTGTCCAAGTTCCACAATAATGGTATCCAATTTAAAGCACTTTTGTGGTTTGTTTAGTTTAACAATCTGTAGCAACTCTTCTCGTGTTTGTGTTGAAGAAAAAGAATTTGCCTGTTGGATAGCCAAGCAATAATATCAGTTTTCCTTGTGTTAGAGCAGGTATCTTCTCCTTTGTACGGAGTGTATACTTACGTTGTCCATTACTATAACCGATTTTGGGGCTAAAACGGCAAAAACTGGTTCAATAACCACCTTTTAAACACACCAGCATTGATTTCTGCATGCTAGTCAGATGGGGGCCGCGCCGTGGCCGAGTGGTTAGAGTGGTTAGGCCACCTAGACGGCCGGGGTTCGATCCCAAGCGACCGCATGTGAGATTTGTGGTGGACAAAGCGGCGCTGGGGAGGGTTTCCTCCGAGTACTCCAGTTTCCCCCGCCATCGCATTCCACCAGTGCTCCATCATCATTCCTGTATCATCAGTGTTACCGCCTACGGTGCCATAAGTAGTTAAAGCGGGCGTTAAACACTACCAAAAAAAAAAGTTGGGGACCTCAATTTAGAGCGAAACATTAATTTGCGCTCTGAGATGAAACCTGTATTTGAGGAACCAGCGTGTCATAAGATCAGGCCACGCTGCCAATAGGAACTTTTAACCTCCACTTCCGTCACTCTTCTGACAGCAAGTTGATGTGGTATGGTTTTTGTTTACCCAGGTTGCATCCAGGTAATACATTTTACTGTCACTCTGGTTTCTAATGGGACATTTACAACTCCTGCTTCTACAATGTCACTATGTTCCATTGTTAATTTTCTTCCGTCTCGGCATTTCCTTTAACGAAATATCATTTTCCTCAAAAAGCGAAGCCCTCAAAGCCCGTGCCTGGTTTCATTTCGACCACAAGCTTTTGCGCAGTAGGAAAATGTCCGTTCTCAGACATAGAAGAAAGTTTTCGACGCAAAAAATTCTTGTCGAAATCGTCAAGGTCAGTCACTGGTTTGTTCCTTTTATGCAGTTTTCCAGGAGCATTAATTTAACACTTTCTCCTGCATTAACACACGCTTTTGCATCACCTACAATTTTTTCTACGGTGTGTATATCCTCCTGACAAGCGCCAGCTGTTTCCCTGCAGCAATCGGCACATTGTTTAGAGTGCTTCCTGCTTCTTCCATCTTCCCCAGGAAATATTTGTACACTTATATACAATTTCTTTGGTTTGACTGTGAAGAACACGTTTGTTTGTTTGTTTTTTCTCCTTCAACCTTAGTCAAAACTGTTAACGAACTGTTAACTACCTTGCTATTATACAATGGAATCGATTTATAGCTCAGAATTATTAAATTTCTCTGTTCATCTGGAGACGGTTCTCGCAAACACACTCTGAAACAGACTGTGTCAGGTTGGCCGGAAACCACGTGGCTATAACGTCCTGTATTTATCTACTACGCGTCCGCCTTCATTCGTAACGGAGTCTCTAATAACTACTGGTATATGCCAAATACACCACAAGGAGATTTCAAATTATTTTGAGATGTCATACCTCAAAATAATTTGAGATCTCCTTGTGGTTTACCGGAAAATATACGAGCCAGTTGGAGAATTTAGTCCATGCCGGCATGTTGCCATGGTAGCTCAGTGTTCAGAGCAACTGGAGGGAACCAGGAGATCCGTGGTTCAAATTCCGGCTATGGCATTGAATTTTTCAGTCTGACCTTACCTCTTCAACTTCTGTCCAACTTATAGTCAATTATAAAACCAGGGTTTTAAATAGTTACTGAATTTGTAAGTCGCCATAAAGGCATGACATCTCAAAATAATTTGAGATCTCCTTGTGGTTTACCGGGAAAAAACGCGAATCAGTTGGAGAATTTAGTGTTGTTCCAGCATGTTGCTATATGGTTCAGTGGTCAGAGCAGCTAGATGAAAACGAGGAGATCTATGGCTAAAATCCCTACTATGGCATTGAATTTTTCCGTCTGACGCTACCTCTCCATCTTCTGTCGTACACGCGGCTGATATATGGAACAAGCAAATCATTAATTCACAAATGATAGTATATTAATGTGATTATTTGTAAAAATCTCATGGGTTTTAAATACCTATTTAACCTTCTTCCTCACGTAAAAACCGTATGTCTTTTACTTTTACACCGTGTGCTATTTTAGTGTACAAATTTTCGCGTCTTGAAAATGTACATCGTGTGACTCTACCTGTCTGAAGAAAGAGTGCAGTTTTCGGACGAGGTCGTCACACGTCGTCACCTAGACATTCCGGGTTCGATCCCAAGCGACCGCATGTGACATTTGCGGTGGACAAAGTAGCGCAGGGAGGGTTTTCTCCGGGTTCTACGGTTTCCCCCGCCATCGTATTCCACCGGTACTCCATCTTCATTCAGGTATCATCAGTGGCATCGCCTGCGGTGTCACAAGTATTTAAACACTATATGAAAAAAAAAAAAGAGAGAGAGAGAGAAAAAAAAAGAGGTCGTCAGTGTGCCATAGCTATGTTTAGACGAGAGATAACGCCAGAGCGAGAGGGAACTTTCTCTGCCTGCCGTCTGCACTCTTTGTCAGACAGGTTGTACAGATATTTGCGCATTAAAACGCACATCTTGTCACTGTTGCACTGTGTGTGTACACCCCTCCACACACACACACACACACACACACACACACACACATACACACGCGCGCGCGCGTTTAAAAGGATGTACGTTGTGTGACTATTAGACCTGTAGGTGAATAGATATTTATGTATTAAAAACGCGATTCGCGTGACTGTTATATCGCTCAATTTAAGTATGGAAATATTCTGGTATTCAATTTGTACTCTCGTGACTGTTATGCTGTGTATTATTTAAGTATATGGATATACACTATTAAAAACGCGCGTCTGTGACTGCTACACCGTGTACTATTTAATTGAACAGGTGTTCACGTATTTAAAACGTACTCGTGTGACCGTTACACTGTGGACTAATTAAGTGAACAGATATTCACGTAACAAAACATACGTCGTTTTACTATCACACAGTATATCATTAAAGTGAGCAGATATTTACGTATTAAATACCTCATCGTAGGACTGTTGCACAGTGTATCATTTAAATGCGTGTATCGCGTGACTGTTATACCGTATACATTTAAGTGTGCAAATACTCAGATATTAAATTTATACGTCTTGTGACTTATGCTGTGCACGACTTAAGTCAACACATATTTTTGTATTAAAACGTTTATTGTATGACCGTTATACCCCGTACTATCTAAGTGAATAAATATTCACGTATTACAAACGTACGTCGTATCAGTGTTACACTGTGTACTCTTTAGGTGAACAGACATTCACATATTAAAAACGTGTGACTGTTTCAAACTATACAAATTAAGGAAAGACATATTCAGGTATTAAATTTGTACGTCATGTGACTGTTACACCGTGTGTTATTTAAGTAAACAGATATTCACGAATTCAAAACGAGCGTCAAGTGATTCTTACACTATATACAATTTATGTGTGGAAATATTCAGGTATTATATTTGTTCGTCATGTGACTCCTATGACGTGTACTTTTAAGTGAACATATATTCACTATGAAAAACGTACATTATGTGACTGTTACACCGTAAGGGAACAGATGTTCTCACATTCTTGAAACATACATGAGTAGCAGTTACATCATGTACTATTTAAGCGAACATATATTAATGCATTTTTACTTTGTCTAGCACATGGGTATAATGTAAATACACAGCAGATAGAGAAGGTGGTGTAATTCACCCAAAAAATTGATACCGAGATTTACAGGAAATACATTCTTTGAGGATCCCTAAAAAGAACAAACAATTTTTTTGAAAATGGTTCGTGCGCGCGTGTGTGGGCAGCACAATTCAAACACGAATGGTCGGTTAAATACTGAGCTTGGAATTTAAACCCAGAATCTGCCAAGAATGTAACACGAAGATTTTCAATAAAATCCCCCACCCCAAATTACCCCTTACAAGGAACATTTTTCGAGAGTTTTGATTTTCTCTAAAATGGTTATAACGACTTTTATTAAAATACCATGAGCATACGATATTTTCACGACAAACGAGATATTCATTGTGAATTGTTATTTAGGAATAACCTTTGAAGACTTCTTCATTCTGGATGAATTTTATACAACTCGTAAAGCGTAAAAGATAGACAAAGACTTACCACACAGAAAATGTAGATCTCGTTATAACATATAATATATGTATGCCATATATATTTTCTTTTCTAGTGTTAACCGTTTCCGAGATATTCCCTGACATTTTGTTTCAATTTTAAACTACTTAAACGTTCCTCGAAGGCAAACGGGAAGCGATCTTCCGTTTCGTCTCTCCTTTGTTTTACTTCTGGCCATGCAAAGGGAACCGAATTTCAATTGTTTCACATATCGACAATCTTCTAAAACAACTGACTATCGCATTAGCCTACTGTATTCGCTTATTTCCTTTCTACTTAAAAGGAAGCAAGTAATAACACAATATCTTTTAATGTTTATCTCGATTAGCAGGATGTAGGTAAAAGAATAATCTCTTGTAAGAAAAGTTTCTTGTACAACATATAAAGCGGATGGAAGAAATTAGCCTTTTTAATACATGTTTTGCCTTTTTTTTTTTTTTTTAAATGCAGTTCCGGAGTCTGATCGGGACTCCGGCGCTGTATACTCTACTTTTTATTTACTTTGATTACTGTATGATTACTGAATTTCTGTTTTACTTTGTACACACACATACACAAACATATAACGCCCATGCCCAAGGCGGAACTCGAACCCATGATCCCCTGCGCTGCGAAACACCAAAGCGAGACTCTTTGGCGAGTGCGGCCATGGGGACCGGCTCCGGGCTTCTCCCTTCAGGTGTGACCTATTTGGCCAGCAGGATAGACGAATTGGAACCCGGGACCCTTTCGAAGTTAAACGCGCAAACGACCACCGCCACCAGGGAGATATTCAGTGTTAAATACGCACGCCGCGTGTTTGTTACGCCGTGCATTATTGCAGGATACAGATAAACTCTTCCAGCAATGTCATCGCAGTGTGACTATTACACCGTACTATCCCTGATGTAGTGTATCCAAATATATATAATTAGGTAAATAAATAAAAGTGTTCTTCATATTTGATCCACATGTATGGTTACTCTGCTTCCCCCTACTGCTCCAACAGGTGTCGTTCCCAACACTATTGTATCTCTATGGATGAAACGTGTGGAAATCTCCATCCATTGATTCATACATAATCATTCTATTAAAACTCTATGTATGAAGCACGTAATCACTAACTGACTTGACATTGACATTGACATTGACACTGACACTGACAATGACACGTAACCACTGTATAGTTAACTGAAACTTGTGAAGCTCTGCACTGGATTTCAGTAATTGGCGTAAGTAACTATTGATAATTATTTATTATTTTAACAATTTAGGTATTGTGCAATAATTATGAATATTGACAAGCCTAGGATGCAAATTGTGATTTTACGCTCACGCGATACAAAATATAATCACAAACGCTCTGTGACTTAGCAGTATGGGAGATTAATCATACCTTATTTGCAAAATTGCATCTTGTGCTGATATTAGACGAGTTTGCGGTATCTTTCAGTTTCCGGGCTCAAACAGTTAACGCACCCGGTGATGGTAACTTTTTCTTAGCCCTAGGATGCATGGTGTGAAAAACACACGTGAATGCATATGCAGGGTCTGCTAAACCCTGTATTTATATTAAATTGCTCTCTTTTCATATACTCGCTTTTTTTAGTTCAATTTATGTGTTTCAAATGTATTAACATATTGAAATGTTCCTAAGTTATACTAAAAGAATCAGACGGTTCTGAGTAATATTTTATTATTTTTTTAAACACCTCTTCAGTTTTTCATCAGTTACTATCATTTACATACAACATATTCAAATAATTATATTAATGTGCTTATAAGTTGCAGGTGTACATGTTGTAAGTGTTATTAAGTTCAATTCCTTGAATTACAACATCCTTATTGTTAACAGTGGGTACTTGATAGGAACAATAAGCTATATTTTAACAATTACTATACATGTTCCATAAAATTTTGCATTTGTTTAGTTCACATTTGACAAACAAGAAGCATAAAGAATGGCGCAATGTTATTTACAGATGTTGCTTTGACACTTCATACATATCATGGTGCTTTTCTTATGTTTGTTATATGCAATATTTGCATCTTTTCCTCTTTCGTAATACAGGAAATTGATTCGGTGATGGGATATCGTTTTGCAACCACATCTGTACATGGCATCAGGTATTTTCCTTGGGAGCTTAAGGTTCTGAATTTGAAGCTCCATTAGTGGTCTTTAGTATTTCTAGGGAGCAAATGCCTTCTATCGGTTCATCCACTATGGTATGTCAGATATTGGGCAGAAAATAAAATATAACTGTTAATTGCTATGACGTTGCATCATATTCATCCACAATGCAAATGACCATCTTCTTGCTCATGTCGTGCAGGTGTAATATCAAACCTTCTGGTCAATTTGATCTACTCCACCCTTTGTGAAGTTAGAGAACTTTATTATATCTGGTTTATTTTTTGCCCGAGTTTGATTGATGTCTTTGTCGTGATGCATTGTACTATTGAGAACTACAGATTTTTTCTTTTTGGGAACATAAATCACCATTGTGTTATCACCTCTATAAGGCAAATAATGAGGAATGCACCACTCTTGAGGCAGACGGTTTCATCTCATTGGGGATTTCTGGCTTATTTTATTGTCCACACAACTGTAATTCGTTTCTGAAGCATTTCTTCTGCCAGCTGAATACTAAAGGCTGTTCACACATAAGTTTGCCTGGTGTCACTTAACAGTCATGTGAACTAATACTTGTTTCTTAAAAGCTGCCTCTCACAATTCCCAACCCCTTTCCCCTGATTGGCTAAGTACACCTTTGAATGGTGACTTACTAAGCCTATGCAGGGTAAAGAGAGGCGATAAAACTGATATAAGCACGCCATCATAGGTGTTTTCATCATCCAAGAGGTAGGTTTACAATGAAGGATCCTCACCTATTTCACCACACCAGCCAATGAGAGGTGATTGGTCACGCGACAGTTAAGAGATAAGGAGCAGGCTTATGTGGAACAGACTTTAATGAAGAAGTTGTCAACAGTAATATTTGTGGATGATCCTTCTATGTTTTTAGCATGATCTTTCACCACATTCAATCTCAGATTTTTTTTGAGTAGGTTCACATGGCTTCCTTCCCCATGTACACAATTCCGTCTAAAGCATATGCAGATGTAACATCACATAACCAAAATATCTTTATGCCATACTTGGTGGGTTTAGATGGCATATATTAGATAAAATCACCTCTTCCATGGAATGGGAGTAACTATTGGTCAACTGTGAGCGAACCAACAGGAGTCATTCTGTTTTTACACTTCTCAAGTAAAAATTCCCATATATAATGGAAGCTGCAAGTTTGTCTACAGATCGAGCTTCATGGGTGTGTCTGTCATCAAATCTTATTATTCTCTTTTAATCCTCAAATCTATTTATTGACATTGTGGTTTTATATGTAAGATTTGCCTTTTCATTCAAGAATAATTTTCTACAGGGACATTCCAACTCCTTTCAACACCAGCAAGCAGTAAAAGACCAAGAAAAATATCCATTTCAATAAATGAAATGTATTTCCATGTTTTGCTATGTGAAGCAGCCACTCTTTTGCATTCTATATTTATGCAGTTGATGCAGTTGATAACTTCACTGAGTATTTAGTAGGAGATAAAATGGTCCCAGATATCCTCAAGCTTACAGGTTTTCAATCCATAAGCTGGACATGGTCCCTTCCTTATGATGTGAATAGGCATATGAGAAGTTACAGGAGGATTTAAACTCCAAATGGTTCCATTACAACGTGAGTTGCTGATGTGTAATTTTATTTTCAGACTCTGATTAAGTAATGCTTCTTAAGTACTATAATCTTCCAGAACATTCATATCAGCAGGCTCAAAATTTGATTCTTTATTACCTCCATCTTAAAAAAAAACTTCCTTCATCACATGAATCGGCTTCTTCAAACCAGTGAGTAACAACACTTTCAGAACTAGATGCAGTAGCATGTACTGATTCTCTTGTTTTTCTTGATGAAGCCATAATAATATACCGGTCACTCAAATACCAGCTGATGCAAAACTAAACAGGTCATGATGGTAACAATATCGGCATTGCAGCAACAAACTAAATAAACTTACCATGACAGTGACAATAAAGCATGTGATTGCAAACAGCTCAATAAACATAGCTAATTTTTCTTAATTTGCTCTTACACCACCCCCACCAGCACTGCTGCCACCACCAATAATTGATAACAATAATTTGCTAAACAGGTATTACTAACCAACAGAAATATTAGTCTGATATTCAAAGAGAACATTAAACCATTCCAATTTTAGCTCGTACTTTGCTGATGTAAATGCTCAACCCTTTTGGTGATACAAATGTCAATGGACATCCTGTGCATGTATTAATGCTTATTTAACCCTAATTATTTTAATTTTTCTCTTTTATAATAAACTAGCTGCCCGCCCCGGTTTCACATAGGCGGTGTACCTAATGAGAATACTGAGATAAAATCTTCTGTTTACCATACGATCATCCAATGAAATAAAATTACAATTAAATAATTTGACAGTACTTTATTGTAATGCCTTATAATGTACAATATTTTTCGTTTTTCCTTCTGGAGAGAAAACAAATAGCACCGGATGATTTGCCGATTCTCGAGCGTGCAACGGGTAACTGCCTATGTGAAAAACACAGCACATTTCTAATGATGGAGCTTGGGATTTATTGTCATTGTGAATGCAAGGTGCACCGGAATCTGAGCATGCTTAAATCCAAAAGGAAAGTCGGATGGCATTTTTGGTATTCTTGGAATAAGCTTATCCTTGCCTTTGAACTTTCCTATGATTATAGTAGCTTAATTCAAAATGTTCATAACTTTTTTAGCATCGAGTCTTGTTCTGTTGCACAATTTCGGCTGATTCAGGTTGTGTAGCATAATTATCACCAAGTCAACCTTGAGCAATTGTGTGCTGGTAATCCTGGCGAATCCAATGAATTTTGAAATTCATTTGGATAAATGACGACTTCATTTGAATCGATAATGGAATTGACTTAAATGAATGCATTTGCCCATCAATTTTACTCTGAATTTTTATATTAAAATCATCTACATTCTTATTAATCGCTGCTAAAATGGCTTGTTTGCTCACCAAGCATGCTTTTTGTGATTTGCATCAATATTTGGGAACGCTTCTGGTATTAATTCCTCCTTTGACGTTGTGAAGTGATAAAAATTTGGTGGAATTGAAATTAGGCCAGTAGAACTGTCAACAGGAAGTTTCCCATTGCCAATGTCTAATAATGCCTTTGCTTCTGAAAAGCACAATGAAGTGCAATGATCTGCATAATGTAGTATATATAGTTGGTATTGCAAAAAGGAGGAAGTCAGTGGTAGTATGGAAAGGATGACATGCAGTTAACAGCATGGGTAAGCAAGGATCCTGTGGTATAATATTGGCAGCGCTTGCATAGTGTGGCTGGTAAACTCTGAAACAGGTAATGAATTACATTAAGGAGAAAGTCACAATGTAACATTCATGCTTCTTCTGAATCTTTCTTTCCTTTATTCCTACTGTTTTCCACCTCTCTCTTAAATTTTTTCTATGTCAAAACAGCCATTTTTAATGCTAACAATGACATAACTAAAGAGCAAGTAGATCTGGTTGGGCAATTGATAAGTTTCGATTTGATGATAGCTTTGTGTATTAAATTTTTCCATTTAACCCAAAAATTACTTACAATTGCAGTGTGATGGTGATGGGGGTATTTTCTTGTTCTGATGAAATCATCTGTAACCAGCTCATGTACTACATAACCTCAAATAACTAACATCTGCAATAGGAAGTTAACCTAAAATGGTTTGCTATCCAGGTCCAATTATTTCTCCCCCAGATTCCAAGAAGGATTATTGGTTATGTTATAATTTGTTCACTTTAAAGAATCACAACAAAACTATACTTCATATGTGAAACAAGTACATTTTTATTTCTTTATTTAAACAATGTGACCGAGGGAACAAAAGACAATGCATAAAAATATACTTGATTTTCACTGTTATCTTGCACCATTGACTTCACAACCGGGCGAATTCACTTAGCAATGAATGGGGAAGAAAAATAGAGCAATACTACGGCCATCTAGTAACAAATAAATAAGTACGTGCTCTAGGTGTTCATTGCCAGGAAAGCTTCTTTGCTTCTTTATTTTAAACGATTGGAGTAAGGAAAGGACACTTAATACATAAAAATATATTTGAATTTCACTGTTATGTTGCATCATTTTCTTGATAAACTGGTGCGTTAACTTAACATTAAATGGGGAAGAAAAATAGAGCAATACTACAGCCTCTAGTGACAAATAAATTAGTACATACTCTAGGTGTTCATTGCCAGGAAAGCTTCTTTGCTTCTTTATTTTAAACAATAGGAGTAAGGAAAGGACAGTTAAAACATAAAATGTATTTGAATTTCAGTGTTGCATTGTGTCATTGTCTCAATAAACTGGTGCATTAAAATTAACATTGAATTGGGAGGAAGAATAGAGCACTACTACTGCCATTTAGCCACAAATAACTGTGGTACCACTGCTATCTATTAACCGATTGCGTTCCCTTAGCACTGTATGCTGATTTATATTATGAGACTTTAAAAACTTTCCCGTATGATTTTTGAACATTTTCTTCTACACAAACCTTGTTGTCACAATAACGAACACAACAAAAAAATTATTCAATTTGGTGCAGCCATTCAGAAGTGATGCATGTGCATATATTTTGGCAATTTTTTTATATGTATAGATTTAAATAAATTCATAAGAAACCAAGGTAATCTTTAAAGATTTCTTCTTGAATGGTACACCTCGAAACATGGATAAATACACAAGGGTATGCTTCAACATTCACAGAAAATCATATAAGTTTCCTTTAAGTCCTTTTTTGTGACACATTAGACATTTTTAAAATGGATGCAACTTTTTTGCTGTGGGTGGTATCCTTTTAGAAAAGTGTCCTCCTTCAAGTCTGAGGGGCACATGTGTTGTGGATTTCTTACACCAAGTATGAAGAGACTTCTTAATGTTATAATTCTCAATTAGGCTGTGAGCTATTGATATTTGGAAGTCCAGGTAGATCATTGTCTTGTGTGGGTTTGGAGCTTTCCAAATTATCAAACAATTATTGTATATGGTTATATCCGATGGGTGCAAAAATACTTTTTTATACTGTTTAACTGTGCAATGTTGTATTCCTGGATAATGTCAGGCTTAAAAATTTAAATTTTGGTTTGGGCATCTAATTTTACAGTGTCAATCATCAAAATTCTAGAGCTGTAATTGGATAATGCCGTAACTACCCTCCTGTTTGCCAAGCTTGGCAAAAGCATTTCTCCTCCTCTCCTTAGAGCCTGGGTATTCACACCCTTTGGCAAACCAATACAATTTGAACATGCTATCACATCACTGTCACCAAGTTCACCATATATCAGGATAATGCTATTCTAATTGCAAAGACCATGTATAATTTAGGGAAACTGTACCAATTCTGTAAATATACAGTCCTAACCTGATCAAGTATAGGTTCCATCAAATGCATTACTATGGAGCTAGATAGCCCCAAATCTTTTTCCCCAGTATTATCAGTCCCTAGACCAGTGTATATGCAGCTATTGTAAATATATCCTGTTTTACTTTCACAAAGGTCAAAACTCTTTATTCCAAATCTACCCCTCTTTGTTTTGATATGTTGCTTCCAACCTAAGTGGCCGACCAAAGCATCAAGCTTTTATCAGCAGTGACCTTTTCACTAGGCTCCTAATTTTCTTTGAATTTTGAAATAATATATTTGAAATCCAGTCTGATTTTGTGTAGTTTATCGTTCACATTTTCGGGGCAGGTAAAATGGAAGAACCACAAAGCCTAACTCAGCAGTAAAACAATTTGTGAAAATGTCAATTGCTTGGCTGCCAGAAGTCAGCTGAGCCTGGGGTTGTACACCAGAGGCTGTGCTCATGAAGATATGTATTTGTGTTGCAGTTACTTTGACCACTCCACAAAGTTTAATCTTTATGAACACCTGAAGGAAGAGGGTCATTTTCTTTCTCACTGATATTCATATCCTCAATGCCCCCCTCAAAATCTGAAAATTTGCCGTCAATATCCAAAACACTATCATACAGCAAAAAGTCCTCCACATTTTCTGAAGTAATTTGAGAATCCTGTACACTTCCTATGCAAGCTAAATTTATTTGTTACTTTACTAGTTGAAGCCATGGTTAGCATTGAGATTTAACAATTTCAAATGTGCTTTTCAGTTACTCCTGATAGGTAAAAGAAATCACTCTGAACCCTGAGACAATCTAAATACTAAATAACTGAGTGAAAACAGCAGCTGCAAGTCAACCATAAACTTTGGTTGTAAAATATTCTGTGTGCTTACAAATGCTGACAGAGAGGTTTGTCTTCTTTGCATCCTGGGTGATTTACAACATACACAGTATTATTGTGTGGTATCATAAACCTAATCATAAAACCTTGAATCAGAGAACACTTCACTTAGGCAGCTATCTACATATCATTTGTATGCACAGAAAACAAGCTGACTTGTTCCAAATGCACAAATTGGATGCGTTTGGTTCATAGAATGACTTTTGCTACAGAGAAACAAAATAGTAAAATTTCAACGAGTTCGTAGAGTTTCTACTGAGTTGGCATTGTAGACGTATACTGCCTTTAATGAACTTTAAACCAGTTTGTGCTTCATTAAAATAACTTAATAGATACAGAATATACAAATGTGTATTTATGAAGCAATTTTAACCCATTAACAATTTAAATGCTTTGCTCTGTTTATTGGGTATCCATTTCCAGCCTGTGCAGGGTTTAAATGGCCATCATTGAAGTGATTAATACAGCTGGAAATTCTCAACCAAACCAATAATATAGAGACAGTGTTCTCTATTCAACCAAAGCTGTTTCTAATGTAACAAAACCTACAGTGTATATCGTACAAAAAATATATTCTAAAATATTTTAAATTTAATCTTAGATTAGATACACGATTTCTGAAGGCCTTGCTAATCTAGGTATGTCCCCTCTGTATGTGAAACTGGTGGTGTCATCAGCTTTAAACTTGTTAAACTTGCACATAATCTCAAAAATTTGAATTTTGCACAGAATGTTGCTAACCTTCACGCTTGTGGCTATCTTAGGTTTTGAAAGATATTTTTATTCCTTATGAAGTAACCAAGCCTTTGTATTTTGTCAATAAAACTTAACCTCACTCTTTACACTGCTGCGCATCATACTGGTGAATTGCTACACCACACAATATTTTTTATTTATCTTGGGTAGTGTTAAATCATTTCCATAAAAATAGATGTATTTTTCTGTTATTTTAGGGATGTGATACCATTTTAAAATGCAACTTTACTGTCATATGTTTTAACCATTAAATTATCTGGTGTGATATTGTTTCTCAGTTTTAAGCTCATTATTGATGTGTTCACTTATCTCACTACCTCTACCACATATTATATTATTCTCTCTGGTTCCCAAACATATATTATAAAAAAGTTAAATCATTTTAGGGTCAAAGTGTGTCCAGTACCCAAGCAGCTGTTTTCCTTTTTATGCTCTATTCTCGGAATAATGGCTTATCCTTGCATGGAATCATGAAATAAGTTATTCCATGTTTATTCCCTTGGTAAACTCCATTCCAGTGCTGTACAACACAATTTAGAACCTAATCATGGAATAACGTTTAAAAGAGGTTTATTCTGAGTCCATACAACTGGCCCTAAGAGAAATGTAATGTATAAATGGCTCAATATCCACAGTGTATTATATTAAACATGTTTAAAGAGTATCACAGTATATTTGAGTTGCCATGACACTCGATAAACACAGCCCATCTTTTGTAAACTATCCTTACTTGGTCACAATAACATGTTGGTGCAAGTAGATGGAGGTTCACCCACTCTCCCATCTTCCAGCTGTGTTTGGGCATCCCTGCTCCATACCAATGTAAATGTAAACTTATGTTGCCACTTACGCTACAACATTAAATTTATTATGAGTTATTTAGCATCAAAAATCATTAAAAGAAAGAAGCTTTTACACATGGAAACATTTCAGTGTTGATACCTTAATATACTCTCCTACATTTATTGCTTTTTCTTTTTTTGCAAATAATTCTTGAGAATTAACAAACATGTATCTTATTTATATTTCAATACACTTATGTATAAAAGCAGATTGCAATATTTGTGACTAATTGGCAGCTGATGTTTGACAGGCATACTTCAACATGGCTCCAAATATGATTAACAACCCAACTGGGACCCTCTTTGAGGATGATACTTTGGATACCATGAATACTACAGCAGCCAGCCAAGAAGCAAATGATTCCTCCAAATCTGAGACATACAAAAGGCAAATTGTATGGAGAAATGTGATGCTGTTTATCTATCTGCACGTGGCTGCACTGTATGGTGCATATATAATGCTGACCTCAGCTAAACTCATAACAACTGTTTGGGGTAAGTGCAATCAAAAGCATCAAGCAAATAACGTCAGTAATAATTTCATTTAGTGTGATGTGCTCCCTCTATCCATTACTTTAGAAAAAAATATTATGATTTAAGCCACATATTAAAAGGTATTGGTTTATGCAACTTCTGTTTTAATCACCCCTAATCCAGAACATAAACAAAATTATTGCATACTACTTTTTAAACATAAAGTGCATTAATCCTGTAAATATACCACTTAAAATAATTTCAGTCAAAGTGTTTTTATTATTCTGAGGAATAATACCACTCCTCACTTAACTGCTACTGAGGGCCTATCGCTCCATTGTTAAAACCTGTTGCATTTTATAAAAGAAATACTTCCAGGTGAAATATAGGTAGTAGAACTGTACTCTTTTGAAGTATGTTTCAAGAATTTAAATAAAATGTGCATGTGGTGTTCGGTTT
This sequence comes from Hymenopus coronatus, assembly GCA_030762935.1. Taxonomy (NCBI): domain Eukaryota; kingdom Metazoa; phylum Arthropoda; class Insecta; order Mantodea; family Hymenopodidae; genus Hymenopus; species Hymenopus coronatus. The sequence goes on along the minus strand of CM060900.1, from coordinate 436,284,347 downwards.
TTACTAATTTAACCCATTTATTACAGCTATTTTGTTGTACCAGGCAGGAGGTTTAGGAATCACAGCAGGTGCACACAGGTTGTGGTCTCACAGATCTTACAAGGCTAAGTGGCCTCTGAGACTCATCTTGGTCATCTTTAACACCCTAGCATTCCAGGTTAGTGAACCATGATGCAGGAGTTTTGCTAAAAATGAGTCTTCACTAAGACATTTTTACCTAATGAATATTTATCTGTGTTGCAGAATTCTGTTTATGAATGGGCTCGTGACCACAGAGTGCATCACAAGTACAGTGAAACAGATGCTGATCCACACAATGCTACCCGTGGCTTTTTCTTCTCTCATGTTGGTTGGCTGCTTGTTCGTAAACATCCAGAAGTCAAGAATAAGGGCAAAGGAATTGACATGAGTGATCTGGATACAGATCCCTTGGTTAACACCCAAAAGAAGTGAGTAGTATGAAATGAATCTCATTAACAGACATTTCCTCACATTCCATGTTTTATTTCTTTTTATACACCTCTTAGTGATGCTAGTAAACTTGGCAGTGGAATGGTTTGGGAATTTTCTGAGTGCTGCCGGTTTGTGTCTTATTCATTTGAGAATTCCACATACATTTTAGGGAAAAATAACTTTTCAAGAGTAATATACAATGTACAAAATTATACAAATAATATATGCATAGTAGTGCACACAGAAAAAAAAAACCGAAATTACCTGAAATAAGTAGATATTTGAAGATAGCCAGAAATGATGTTGCAACTACTTAAAAATTTCCGTTCAGTGCATCAATTCCTTTTCAAAGAGTGCTGTTGATTTTTCAAATGTCTCACTTAATGAGAATTATGTTTCCATTTTTACAAAATGTGCTACAGTAAGAACAAATGCAACATGGATTTTTTTAGAATTTTTGTGATGCATGCATAGAACATGAACTATTCTGTTCTTGTTACCATCTTTAATCCTGGCATTTGAAAAAGAAATTGACTGGGCCAACAAAAATGTTTTTGGTAAATTTCTACTGCCACGCAGCCATGGTGATTCTCTGTACCATGATGCATTAAAATGTTTTCAAAACCTCCATGTGATATAGCCTTCAACATTTTTAATTCGAAAAATAATGCCATTCAAAATAATATTGCAGAGAGTGACAAAAGCTTTGAGGCTGAGATTTAGAAATGAATATCTTGGACAACTAATTCAGAAGAACCATCCCACGAAGAATCAACACAAACCCTATGTTGGTGCAGTAGTATTAATAGGTAGCGACAACTCAAAGAGACTAGGCTGGCCCCTGCAAGAGTAATGGAGACCATCCCCAGAAAGAGTGGTATTGTGAGACTTGTTCATCTCATGACAGCACAAGGGGAACTACTGCAACCAGTACAGAGGGTTTACCCACTCGAACTTACAGCTGGAGAAGATCACAATCTCAGACAATGTGTTAATTGTTGTGGATATGAAAAGGAAACCAACCAAAGGACCGTCTCTCTTGTGAAATTCTATATTTTCTATCATGTCGAGATTGGGCATCTTTCTTCACCTCTTGTAGATACATTGCAGGCGTGATTGACATCACGTTATTTTCATCATTGGACAGGTGGCCGAGAATTCATCACAGCTTCGATATCACACAAAACTGTCATAATTTCCTAGTAGGATAAGGATGCATTTTGCAGAATTTTTCTGAGCATCTGTTTGAGAAGACCAATCAACCTCTCCTACCAACCGCCCCACATAGTGCAGTGGGAGGATTAAACTTCCACTTACTCTCATTTATTGAACTATATTCAGCAATTTTGTCCCATTCAACCATCTCCAACAGAGTATGGCAGACTTAGGCTTTCTTTCTTCCTTTCAAAATCACTGGTCTGCAAGATCTACACCAGATATTTAAAAAAATTGATGCCTCTCTCATTCCGTCAACGGACAGATGGGTCTGTTCTGCTTCAAGATGTTTTCTACGGTATCTGGTGGACAGCACATGATGCAACCTCACTCCTCATTGTTCTTCTTCCACCTAGAGTCCAATACTTCTGTCTGAGTCCACTGAGTAGAATCTACAATCCAGCATGACAATTCTTTGTGTTTCTCACTAATGAGAACCATAACTAATACTGTTTTGTAGGAAGGATAACTGGAAAGCGGGAAGCATAATCATCTGGACATGAAATTATTTTTTTTTTCAGTCTCATCACCCCATCATCAAATTATAGACCCATATCATTATGTTCAACATTTTCCAAAATAATAGAGGGATTGTTTTTAACTCAACTACAGAGCTTCTGCAGTAAGTATAAAATAATATCAGAGTACCAATTCGGTTTTCAAAAAAAGAAATCAACAATACAAGCTATCTGTAAAGGAAATGACGTCCTCATAAAGGCAATAGACAGGAAAGAATATGTAATCGCAATCTTTCTTGATCTTACTAAAGCATTTGACTGTGTAGATATACATAAATTAATAACTAAAATAGAAAATTATGGCATCCGGGGCCTACCATTAAAATGGCTTAAATCTTATCTACAAAATAGAGAACAATGTGTGGAAATTATATACAATTCAAATGGTAACCTAAATAGAATCAGATCACCTTTTAACAAAGTGACTCACGGTGTTCCACAAGGATCGAAACTAGGGCCATATCTATTCCTTATGTGTATAAATTGCTTATTCAAAATAATAAAAGAAGCAGGTGAAATAGCCATTGGATATGCTGATGATACCACAATTATAGTAAGGGGAAATACAGAACTTGAAGTACAAGATAAATCAAATATACTACTGGAAAAAATTAGGGAAGAGCTAGGAAACCTAGGGATGGTAATAAATACAAATAAAACAGAATGGATGCAAATCAGCTTAAAAAAGAAAATCCCACCCAATATTCAATTAGTGCTAGACAATAAACAAATACAACAAGTAACAGAAACAAACTTCTTAGGATTAATAATAGATAACAGATTAAACTGGAAAAAACATATTGAAAAAATAGCAAAAAAAATAAATACAGGACTATACATCTTAAAACAAGCAGCGCAACAAATGGATAGAGATAGCTTAATACAAATATACTATGCCTTCATACATTGTCATTTGAGCTATGGGGTTGTATTATGGGGTAATGCACAGAAAAAAAAATGCAAAGAATATTAAGACTACAGAAGCATGCCATTCGAATAATATGTAAACTAAAGAAGACGGATACTTGTATAAATTCTTATAAAAACTAAATATATTAACATTTCCGGCACTGTATATATATGAATGCATTAAATACTCAATAAAAAATCATAGTAATCAAAGTAGAAACATGCACATACACGAACATGACACAAGAACGAAACAAAATTATTTCATTAACAGACTAAGAGGAACGTTAAGTAACAAAAGTATAGAAAGTAAAACCAAAGATTTGTACAATCATTCGCCTAAACAAATAAAACAGATAACTGAAGAAAACTGTAAACTTAAAGCAATTAAAAAGTATCTCTCAGAAAATGTATTTTACTCTATAGAGGAGTATAAAATGTTAAATTAAGTAAGTTATGCTGTATGATGGTACCCCCTGTATATTTTTTTTATAAAGTGTATATACTCATGTTATTATTTATACTATATGTTTAGTTTTGTAATCAATCTGACGATCCTTGTAAATTATGTATTACAAATGGAGATAATAAAGAAATAGAAATAAAAACACAGAGCTAAATAAGAACTGAAGCTTTCCTGGTGACGTATTGATTCAAAATTTGGGTTTCTAACCAGATAAAAACTTGGCTTGATACCGACGTTTCGAAGAAGTGCATCTTCCTCGAAACGTCGGTATCAAGCCAAGTTTTTACCTGGTTAGAAGCCCGAGAAGATTTTGAACAGAGCTAAATCTTTCATCTTTTACATCAACAAAACAATCCTTTTGTATGGGCTTCATCACATTGCTCTCTGCTTTTGCAGTCTCCTCAAAAGTTCTGAATTCTTTCTACTCAATTTCTTCTGTCCACAATTGTATGCAAATCTGAAGATCCAGCCCACCTTATGAAGAGTTTTTGGAAAACTAGAAAAATAGTCAAGGGCTTGTTTTTTTTCCAATGCTGTCATAGCGCAAACTTTTCCTCTCTTTTTCTGAAATATTTCTTCATCATAACATGAAATTTTCTTCTCTTTTCCTGAAATATTTCTTCATCGTTTCTTGTAACTTCAGAACAGGGTTATTGTGCAGGGGGTTGTTTCAGCCATTTCAGACCCTCCCACCATCTTTGTTCTACCAGCTGCTTTGGACTGCATCCTCTTGATGCCAGATAAGCCAGATTCATATTTTCAGGAACATGTAACCACTGTTCAATTCTAGATATCTTCAAATTTCTTGAACTCTATTCCATATGAAAGTTCCTCAAGGTTCTTCTAATTTTATCCAAGATAATACTGTTGATGAATCACTCCAGTAATTACTGCAGATTTCCTCTGACTTTCAATGCAAGGAATATCCTCATGACAAGTCAAACAGCTATCATAGCTGCCAATAATTCATGGTGTAGTAATTTGCTTCTTAGCTGCCACTTATATCGCTTGTACAAACTGTAGGTCCACACTATCAATCCTCTGTACTCTTAGGAATATTACAGTGGCATATGCACTGTAACTAGCATCACAAAATACATGTAAAGAGGTGTCTTCAACAGACATAGACTTCCAACCAAACCTCTAGGAATCTTAGCTTTCGATAGCTGAGCTAATTCTGCCAACCATTTCAGGAATCTTTTCTTCGATGATTCTTCTACTTCAGCGTCCCAATCTAACATAGAAGCCCAAAGTTCCTGTAGAATTTAGAACAGAGGAATACAGGGCATGAAACTTCAGTAGGATCAAACACGCTAGGAGCAGCCATTAGTATTGTCCTCTTTGTTATTACATCAGGCTTGAAATCCTTATCATGTGTCAAATTCAGTTCAGTAGTGTCATCTCCTTTATTCCAGATGAGATCTAACACACATGATAATTTTTCATTAGTCTCTTCGCAAGAAATCACCCAACCACACAGATTGAAAGATGCTTTTTTTTTTCAATATTGTGCTGGCATGTCTCATAAACAAATTAAGTTCGGTTTTGTTGACACTGGTAACACAATTAACATAGAAACATCCTTGCAGCCTTTCTATTGTTGAAGTAAGTTGAGAATTGTCAACAGTCATTGTTTTCATCTTGTTCAAATAAAATTGTATTGTGACAGAACATTCTTATCCTTCCCATACCTTCCTTGTCCCACCAAAGAAATCTGAAAAAGTCACATCTCTTGGATAAATGCTTAGATCTTCTATATCTGCAATCAATCCAATGTCATTTTTCCTGAACTTCAACAATGAACTAGGAATCAACTCTATAAGGTTGGGTCCTTTTAGAGATGGCGGGTTTTTCTGTTTTGTGGACACATCTAAAACAGGCCTTATCTTGGTGGTGATGTTCTGTTTCAAGGCAAGTCAGTGTGGTAGCTAATGTTCATCATTCTCCAGCTCTTCCTTCAGTACCTTCTCAATAATGCGTTGCTCCATCCAATCTCACAAGATGGCAGCACACCCCTCTTAGTGTCATACAGCTTGTAGTTTCTCTGCTATTTTCTCCAATCTATGCAAAGCAATTTCATTGTTGTCAGGAAGAGGTGGATGTTGTTTGCTCCAAGGTACACACACTTCTTATGTGTTATCTTCACTCAGCCTCACAGTCTCCAGAAAATATTTCTTGACTCATTCATTTTTCTCATTGGTCGATTCCTGCATAACAGGATCAGTAATTCCAAGAGTTTCTAAGTCCCAGAGATCAGACATTTCTGTCTCTCTTGAAAACTATGATGCTGTGTCCCTTTAATGTTTATCTGCAGTATCCACCAGCTAACAGTCTTGACCAGAACTAAACCACATTTTAGCTGATGTGTCTTCCCAGTAAGCAATCTGCCCACAATGTCGGCACTCAGCAGAAATAAAGAGTGCATTAGAGTTTTGTTTCTGATTGAGTGGTACCCAATTTGTTCAGGTAGATCATACACAATGTAAGATTTAGTGGACACAATATCAATAATAGCTTGTACAATCTTTTGTTTTCCTTTCCCTACTACAGCAACTGTAAAGGTTTGCAAATGCACCTCTGGAGTGCAAGAAATGTTAGCTCAAGTGTTATCTTCAGTAATGATATTTTCGATAACACTTTCCCTGGCTTTGTCACCAAGTTTATAACACATTAGTACCACATGTTTTCCACCACAAACAATGCATGACAATAGATTTATAGATTTACAAGCTTTATTTGCATGTCCTTTAAACAATTGAAACAACAGTGCTTGTTGCTTGAGATTTTCCTTTTTTCCTCCAGAGTCATTCATTGAGCTTTAATGCATTCTGCACTGGCATGTGGTTTAAGACAGAAAAAACATTCCTGAATTTTAGAGATGTCAGTAGACAACAAAGCAGATGCTGTGGGAATATTTGTTTCAGTGAGCTTCCTTAATTTTATGTCCTTGTGATGCACTGATATTAAACCCTTTCATATTAATGAAATTCTTTCTTCCTTAATAACTTCATTTTGGAAAAAAGCCACGAGCTGTTTTCAAACAAGTTTTGAATATCGAATTTGACCTGAAGGTGTTCCTTTGCCAGGCTCTTAGTAGATCTTCTGGTAAGGATGATTGATTAAGGAATACATTATTGCTGTTCAGTTTTCTATTGTTACTCCTAAACTGTCCAAAGGTCTAAGATGTGATTTCAATTTATCAAACAAACTACTGTTGGTTTTTCTGTGGAATACATGCATTAGTTAGAACTACCTTTAGTAGTTCATGAACATCAACTTCTACCTGCAAATTTTCTCTACCAAATCGAGTTTTAAGGCTGTCTACTACTTCATCATAATTTTCAGCAGTTGGAGGAAAACTTATGACTAATTCATATGATCTCAAACCTTCTTTCATAGCCTGAGTGAGATACAGGAATTTATCTTCCTTTCCAATATCCTCATCCTTGTGTATTTTAGGAAATTGACTTCAAAAATATAACCAATCCATTTCACCAGAAAATTTCTTTAATTCTTTTTTTGGGAGCTTATATTTCTTTCTTTCAGCAATGTTTTCATTTACCTTACTTTGTGGAGGAGTAAAAGATACACTAGGATTCAATAAACATGGTGCTTATGCCCTAATACTCAAGAATTTGTTTATAATTATCAGTTGATTCTCCCTCTGCTGCTATTTCATCTACATTGCGATTGTCTTCTATCATCTTTTGAAATACTAATCCATCTAAATTACAGATATCATCATACCTTTCTTGTAGAATTTCCATTTGTACCTGTATTTCTGCTGCATCTTGTTCCTTGCCTTGTACATGCATGTTAATAACCGCTGCTTTACTTCTTAGCTTAGCAAGGTTTTACATTTTCTATTCATGGAGTAGTTGTACTATCAATGATGAGGTCCTGTCATGGTCGCCAGAAAATGTGAGGATCATTATTATTAGAATAAAAGATTCTTAAATTACAGAAAATTGTCATTTATTGAGAAAAAACATCAGGTCTGCCTCTACAACCATTATTAAACACAAACACACACACACACACACACACACACACACACACACACACACACACACAAACACACACACAAAAAAGAAAACACTTAGTCACCAGCCTTCTCATTCCAAATTTTCTCCAAACAAAAACATGCTGGCAACACAAATATCTGTTTTTATATGTTGCTGCCAGAATATTGACAACTGGAACTATGGATTTTCCTTTAGATTGAAATTCTAAAATTGGACGTGTTACCAACCTGCAATTTTCAGAAACAGATGTTGCTTGTAACTTTACGATTTCACAGCACTTGACATCATTAAAATTATCATTTAACAAATTTTGTATAAGAACTGAAACCTTTCTTTTTTTAGAAATGAAATCATCAATTGTGTAAAACAGTTAGCAAGGTAAAGTACAAAATTAAATTGATTAGATCATCATATCTGTAGAAGCAATGGGAAGAGTTAGATCGTTGTGTATATTAAAATTGCAGATATTATATTGTATATTCAAATTTTTTTCACTTTAAATATTGTGAAATTTATTGACGAGTTGCCAGTTTACAGAGCTTTTGCTCAATCATTTGTAAGTGTATGTGACAATAAATCTTTTTATCTTCTAAATTTAGTTGTTTTTCAGTGCATTGCTTGTATTCATTTTTTAACTGTAATGCATTTTGGAATGTATTCTTAAGCCCTTAGACAACACTGTTTAATTGATTCAAATTTTTCTGGCATATTTCATTTAATAATTTGAGTTTATGGTACCAGCATGTGAAACTAAATAAACGTGATATGATATTTCTAGTTTATTGCTAATAAACATTCCTCAAAACATGTAAATAAATTAATGGAACAAAATATGTATATACATCAATTCGAAATTATATTAAATGCATACAAAACATTTAATTTTATAATTCAAAAACTTTCTCAATTATTGTTAATTACACAAACTATTGCCTATGTGTATAGTTAATATAATTAATGTTCAGGCTTTAGTAACTGTAATGTTTATTTGAATTAGAAATAATTCTGAGTTGGAATTAGTAGCACTAAAATGTCACTAATTATTTAATTAATTACCTGGACATTAGCCAGTGATATCCACTAAAAGAATCATAAAAATAACCTCACAATAAATGAAACCAAATACATTTAAAAGAATGGGAAATCTAAACTAAAACCCAAACATTCAAACATACCAAGATTGTATGCACTTTCAAAAACCGACAAAACGGGAAATATCATGAGACCATTCACACAAACTTTCAAAATGGCTAGTACAAAAATTTGCTACATTACCAAAATATGCCAAAAATTCAACAGACCTAATCAACAAAATACAAAACATAGGACTAAAATCAGGAGACACTTTTGTTTCTTTTGATGTCATAGCTCGATATCAAAGCGTACCCATTCCTAGAATACTACAATGTTTATTATAATGGTTAATCCAAATAGACATCCAGAGTCGCCCTCCGTGGTGCAATGGTTACCATGCTGACTCCATATACCCAAGGTCGTGGGTTCAAACCTGGCAGAGGACGATGGATTTTTTTGGGTGTAAAAATCCTTAGCATGGCTTCCTTCAGAAGGGAAATAAAGCCGTTGGTCCCGTATCGTAGATTTACGGCACGTAAAAGAACCTCAAGCCTAATAGAGAGGCCTTTGAGCAAAATTATGCAGTCTTTCATGCCCAATATAGAATGGGACGCTGAGAACCACAGCAGTTAAAGAGCATCCATAAATAAAACGCCATTTACATTTTTTTTTAGACATCCAGAAAATAGAAATGGAAGACTACAACTAACAGAATTATGCATAAATGATATGTATTTTATAATCAAAAACAAAATATACCAACAAACCTCTGGTGAAACAATGACCAATCCTATCACCAGTCCTTGGAGACCTTTACATGAGTATTTTGAAATGCACATAACCATATCATTCCCACACACATTCAAAACCTGATACAAAAAGGTAGATAGCATCTTGGCTATATTACCCAAAGAATTCATAACACATGTTTTGAAACTGCTAAACATCCAGCAGAGTTCAAGCCATATCACCTTAGAAATAGAAGAAGACATTTTACCTACAAGATTTGAACATAATCAGAGAACTGAATCACATAAGCTTTAGAATTTACTGTAAATCACCTTTAGTTAGACAACTACATACAGGCAGATAGTTAAAATTCCATAACAAGAAGATGCAGCATTAAGCACCCTAGCCCATAGATTAGGGTAATGTTGCCGTTTAAGGGTCAGTTGGCCGTGCAATGCCGCAAAACCATACCAACTTTAGAAATTAAAAACCTGCTGTAGAACTGAGCACACAGTGCCAAAGGAATGCAACCGGTTAACAGCCGCAAGATGGCAGTAGTAGCACAGTTATATGTTGCTAAATGGCATGTATATGATGTAGCCGAGGGTGTGGCAATGCTAGCAGATGACAGCATCTATCATACACCATTAACCCTACTTATTGCAGATGTTGGTTATTTGAGGTTACGTGGTGCATGAGCTAGCTAAAGGCAATTTCATCAAAACATAAAGATAACCCCATCTGTGTCACACTGCAATTGCGGTGCTCGTAAGACGTTTGATCAAGTAATATTTTGGGTTAAATGGAGAAATATAATACCCAAAGCTACTGTTAAATAAGAAGTTATCGATTACTGTGTTTCTTTTTAACAAAAACAGGAGCATTAGTAGTAAATAAAAATTATTATTGTATATTATTGTTATTATGATAATTATTGTTGTTATTATTATTAGTTGTAAGAATAACTCAGCCCAACCAGATCTACTTGCTCTTTAGTTATGTCATTGGTAGCCTTAAAAAAGGCTCTTTTGTCATTGAGGAAAATATAAAAGAGGTGGAGAACAGTAGGAGATATTCGGAAGAACAGTATATGCAGTCCCTGACTCATATAATTGCATGTTTCAGTATTTTCCGCACCTTCCTATGAATGAGCTGCCTCATTCTGTATTTCTGGGTTTCCCCGCCTTGCTATGGTTACGCTTCCTAAGGCATATACTGTTAATTGCCAATTTCATGCTTTCCACACTACCCTATGACTGCTGCTTTCCCTCCTTTTCGCAATACCAACTATATATGCTTCATTACGCTCAACATTGCACCTTTCAGATGCAAAGGTTGGCTGCCTGACGTTATGCGGCCAATTGACCCTTAAACGGCAAAATTACCTAGATTAGTTTACATACCATTACAGGAAGAATATAAGTTTGAGTGTGAACACATATCTGCAGCAGTAGAACAAGAAGCTGCAATCAAGCTCTTTTTTTTTTTTTTTTCACTTGGCAAATTATGTATGCATTTATGTTCATGATTTAATGAAGGTTATCCTTAACAATGTAAATATCAATAAAATTTAATACATACAGATAACAATTATTAATAATAGGATAAAGAAGAACATAACAATTGTGATTACCCATTAAATAGACCTCAAAATTTAAAAGGAAAATGAAAAATAATCAACACCATCTATTTTTGAAGTGGATAATTTCTGATTTTGTGTCTATTAGACAAATTAAGGATTCCTATATTCAGTAATAAAATCATTAGACTGGCTATCTTTAATAACAAAAATCACTATAGCTCTTATTTTCCTAAGCTGGGGTCTGACAAAAATCCTGCAATTGGAAAAACAAGTGAAGGCGGCAGGTCCATTGCTATAGTATAGCTTGTAAAGATAATGAAAAATATTACCATATTTTGGTCCACAGAGCTCATGCCTTCAACTACTTCCCCTCATCCCGCTTTAGCCGGCCACCACTCGGAGATGGCATGAAAGGTGGGATGGAGGGAGAGTTTGCCATCACCATTATATCATTGTTTCAAATCTTGCATCCATGGCTGAATGTAGGATGAGAACAAATACTTGTTTTCACAAGTAAGAGGCAACATTGTAAACAATTTTCATAGCCTGTCCTCTACCAGATTCACCAGAGGAGAGTCGCCCTCTGTGGTGTAATGGTTACCATGCTAACTTCATATACCCAAGGTCGCGGGTTCAAACCCGGCGGAGGACGATGGATTTTTTCAGGCGTAAAAATCCTTAGTGTGGCTTCCTTCGGAAGGGAAGTAAAGCTGTGGGTCCCTTGTCATAGATTTACGGCACGTAAAAGAACCTCAAGCATGATAAGACAGGCCTCTGAGCAAAATTAAGCGATCTTTCACGCCCAATATAGAATGGGATGCTGAGAACCAAAGCAGTTCAAGAGCGTCCATAAATAACAGGCCATTTCATTTTCATTTCACCAGAGGAGAACTTAGGTGTTGAAGATAATGGCATTACTGTTAATAGTTCTGAGTTTATGTACTCTTACAATAGACAATACACTATAGTTTTAGTGATCACCCACTGCCGCTTGCAATGCCCTCTCTCCCACCACTGACAGAAACCTCTCAATGCACACGAGTGTATCTGATGTCACATGAGCATGTAGGATAGCTGTTTCATTACCTTGACAGGACACTTTGTTGCCTGAGTTGCAGACAACAGATTACCATGTTCTCAATCCTCCTTGGCTTCAACCTGGAGTTACTGTGTTTTGTTTTTGCCATTTTCAGTTATTTTACATATGCATTATTTGTTACCTACTTGTTTCATTGTTTGTGTGTGGTGAAAATCACTTTTCTAAGAGGGCAATCAAGGCCAAGATGTAGGCATTAACAGCTCCTGATTTTCATAAACATATAAAGCAGCATGGCAGTATGTAGTAGAAGTGTGTGTCTAATTGATTTGGCTTCTTTATATTCCTCTTACCATTAACTTGTTTACATTATTATTTAATTTATGGCTTAGATGAAAAACCAAAGGTGAGGGAGGTTTAATTACAATTATTTATGACCATTGTCTTGTACCCTAATATGAACTCTCCTCAGCACTTCAAAGCGCATGAAAGACCACCTCAAAGTAATCAATAATCCCCCCCCCCCCCGCTTTAGTTCTTTCTTAGCTCTCTGGATACTTCTTAAATCTATTTTTTTTTAAATTATTAACTTTATTCATAAATATAATTACAATTACTTTTTTTTTCCGGTCTCTTTTGTGGACTATTTCATTTATCATTGCATCTTGATGCAAGCACATGTCAGGTGATTACTTGTTGCTCACATTGGCAACATAGTGCTAGTTCAAATTTGGCCGCTAACCTGTCGGATCCACACTTACAAAAATTGAGTTGTAGGCTGGCTATACAATGCATACCTGTATCAGCTTACTTTGGCTGCCCTTCACATGGCAAGTCGCCCTCCGTGGTGTAATGGTTACCATGCTAACTTCATATACCCAAGGTCACAGGTTCAAAACTGGCGGAGGATGGTGGATTTTTTTGGGCATAAAAATCATCATGGCTTCCTTTGGAAGGGAAGTAAAGCCGTTGCTCCCGTGTCGTAGTTTTACGGCACATAAAAGAACCGAGCAAAATTGAGCAGTTTTTCACGTTCAATATAGAATGGGATGCTGAGAACAACAGCAGTTAAAGAGCGTTCATAAATGATAAGCCATTTACATTTATTTCACATAGCAAGAGAGAAGACCTCAGACGTTTGTTGTAGCAACTTCCCCCTTCTTGTCTAGTCCCACTTAAATGATGAATAGAAGTTGCCAATGACATATTTGTCTGTCTAAATTGATGTTCTTTCAGCCTTTGTTTTCAAACTTCTATTGGTTCTTCCTCTGTAAAGTTTGTTGCAGTCTACATATTCTATTTTGTAAATTTTTTGTTCTTAGATTTATAAATAACAAAGAATTTATTCCTAATCTGTTGGCCATTTGCATTCTAGTGTTTTGCTATGGCATAAAATGTGCTCCTTGCTCTAAACTTGATTCTGATCACAATGTATTCAGTTGCTCCAGTGCAAGCGCTGTGGATCCTGAGCACCTGTGGTACTTCTGATGTTACTAGAAGTAGTTGGGCCAAGCATCTGAGCCCCTCCCACAGGGAGTTGTTCGGATTGGGTTGGACTTGACAGGCAGTGGCCCAATACCCATGGGAGATTGGGTACATCCAGACAGTGATGCCTGGGCGGGATTGTAAGATGCCTCAATGTCCTCCATCATTAACCTGGAAAGTTAGTAGACCCAATCTGGCAAAGGTCACCCCCACAAGGTTGTTCACTAGTCTTCCTGTGTTAAGTGGCATGACTACTTCTGTACCTGGTGAGGGCTAGGTGGGCTGGTATATAAGATACACACTGGCCTAATGGAAAACCCCGCAGGTAATTCGTTACCCAAGGGATGCCTGGGGAGAAAGGTAACAGGTTTAAGTAGTCAGGTCGTGCTGTGTGGTCTTATGTTCCTGCTTATATGCACATTGTACCATGTCAGTTAGTCTTGCTACTTCTGCCTGAGGAGACAGGCTTACAATACATTGTGATCAGAATCAATTTTTAGAGCAAGGAGCACATTTTATGCCATAACAACAGACTAGAATCCAAACAGCCAACAGATTAAGAATAAATTCTTTGTTATTTATAAATGTAAGTACACAAGATTTAAAAATAGAATATGCAGACAGCAACAAACTTTACATAGGAAAAACTAATAGAAGTTTGAAAATAAAGGCTGAAAGAACATCAAAGACCAATTAAATTCAGACAGACAAATCTGTCACTGTGCAACTTCTGCTCATGAAACCATGAAATAAATAAAAGTATATCACTCATAAAACCAGCAAGATGTGCAACACAATTAGATATAATGGGAAAAAGCCACATTAAAAATCCTAAATAATATAATAAATATTGATTTGCCACCTCACTATATCCTCTGGAAGTGCATAATAAGAGTACCAATCATTCAAAGACAACCCCTACAAAAACCACTGAGAAAAATGCTGCATTAGTTGGATGTTATTAGTGATGTTTTAGGTTATTCAGAATGATTTCTAGTTGTGTTTAGTTCTTCATCTGCTCTGTGTATTGGGTGCAGTTGCCTATTCAATGTATTCAAGTCTTCTTCCATAGTCTTTTTGGCTCTTCTTGACTTCTTTTCTTCTCTGGGGTATTGTCCCTTAGTATTCATGCAGTTCTTTCCTCAGACAACCTGGATATGTGTACATCCCGTTCTTTCTTCCTTCTGGCAACCCATTTTGGCTGGGTCTCGTGCATATCTTAAATTACTTATTTCTTATTCAGTCATATGTCTTTCCAGCTGTTTTTCTCAGAACTCTTCATTTTGGTTGTTTCCATCATTTGTTGTGTTATTGTGGTCATTGTCTTTGTTTCCAAAAACATGTCATTATTATCACATGACCGCTTTATTAATTTTAACTTCTGTTTCCTTTCTCATGCACATTTGTTTGTGCCAAATATATACAGTTGAATACGTTTGCTGCTTTTAAGATTAATTTTTTGAATTAGAAATTCTTGCAGAACTATTGTATTCTTATTATCAGATTTTAACTTTTCTTAGGTTGGGCATGTTCTTATTACCTCTGACATAAAATAGTAATTTGTTTTTAAGCATTGTACTGTCTATGATATTTTACACAGAGCTATATTTAAAATATGTGATTTAGTGCTGTGTTTGACAATAATGTTTATTAATTAGCTAATTTATTAGAATCTATTCATTGAATAGTCCTGACAAATGTAAACAGTAAATTTGAACTTCACTAGGTAAAATCCCCTTTCCTAAAAATACAGAACATAAGTTATGTTCAATACATAAACAATGTTAAGATAATGCCTTGAATCTAGAATGCTGGTTCTGTTTTTGCATTATTAAAGAAAATGGTAATTCTATACTTGAGTGCTGACAAAGTTAATTGCAACTAGCTGCTAAGTTTTAATTTCCGATTACATTTTCTGCCAGGAGAACTAAAACTTCAATTGAAAATTATTTGTTCAGATTATATTCATCAGATTATTTTGCAATATAAATATATACATATACATACATTAAGCTTTTAAACAATAATTATGGATGGCAGGACAGACATTTAGCATATAAAAATGTCAGCCATGTGATCTTTACCCAAATTCCGCACCTCTTCATCAGTTTTTTATGCTCACTGTTCAACCAGTGCATCATCATCGTCATGAGTAACAGCAAAATTTAAGATTTGTTTACCACATTCCAATCACTCTTCATTCTGCTGGACTTTCCCTCTAATACTCCTCTAGATAATCCCATTTTGCATGTGCAGTTTACATATAAGAAATTCCTTTGGAAACCTCTGAAACTTCCGCTAAAAAAAAAAAGTT
Source organism: Hymenopus coronatus (assembly GCA_030762935.1). NCBI lineage: Eukaryota > Metazoa > Arthropoda > Insecta > Mantodea > Hymenopodidae > Hymenopus > Hymenopus coronatus. The sequence continues at coordinate 436,268,541 of CM060900.1, read as the reverse complement.
TGTTGTAATACTGCCATGTACAATCTCATCAAACAACTGAGTGGAATTGCTAGGTAGTTTTTTTTTCACACATAGGTATTTCAAAAATACATAACAAAATGTTGCTTACAAATTTCATTATCACCTCTAGTAACCTCTATTCTACCATTAATTCTCCTCACCACTGAAACTATCATCATTGTCTTTTACAGCTATACCTACTCCATCAAGCTGACATTGTTGTGTATATCTGTTCCATCATAACACTTCCCAAGCAAAATATAAATCAGCTCTTTACAAAATAGTTACATGTGTACAATGTTACTTTAGAACCAGGATTCAATAATCATTAAATGTATTCTTTCATCCTTTCAGATATTATCTGATCCTGACGCCTCTACTCTGTTTTGTGATACCAACACTCATTCCAGTTTACTGCTGGGGTGAGAGCTATACGAATGCTTGGTTTGTGGTTGCCATGTTCCGCTATACATTTACACTCAACATGACATGGCTAGTGAATAGTGCTGCACACATGTGGGGCTGCAAACCATATGACAAGTAAGCATGAATACTACAATAGTAAAGTAATTAACTTCAATTACCATCCTATCACATATTTTGCACTGTATATAAAAAAAATCTGATGTGTTACTCACATGACTTTCTCTAGCCGTTCTACAAACTTCTTACATAAGATTATTCTTCTTTCTGCACCTTTTTAATCGAGGTATTCAGCACAATGTTCTTATTACTTAGTTCCTTATAAGTAGGAAGAAAATAAGGGAATACACTAGGCTAAATCGATAGTCAAATGTTATAAAAGCTGTTGCTATGCAATTGTCATTACAAATTGCTTCTTTTCTTGGCCAGGAGTAGAACAAAAAAAAAAATGGACACTCCCGTCTGAGAAAAGTATAAGTACTTCACAACTGAAACTAATAACAATGAATACCTCGAAAACGGTAAGCTCCACGAAAAAAATGTATATGACGTAAATTGTGTATTTTAACAAGGCCTAAATTTTTTTGTATAGTAAGTTTTTGTCTATCTCTTATGGTTTATTAGTTATGCCAAATTAAGAAAAATTCATCCAGAATAAACAGGTCTTTAGAAGCTATTCCCAGAAAATTCAAGATATACATTTTATTTGTTAGGTAAATATCTTTAATGTACAATATTTTAATCAAAATCATTACAGCCATTTTCAAAAAAAGTTCCATGTAAAGAGTAGTTTGGGGTGGGGGGATTTTTCTCAAAATCTTTGTGTCGCATCCCTGGAAGATACTGAACTTAAATACCAAGTTTGGTATTTACGCTACTTTTCGTTTTTGAGTTATTGTGCTCTCTCTCTCTCTCTCACACACACACACACACACACACTCACTCTCTCCCACACTCTCTCACTCTCTCTCACACTCTCTCACTCATTCACTCTCACTCACTCTCTCTCTCACTGTCTCTCACTCTCTCTCTGGAAATGCTTTTTTTGGATTCAGGGGGTCCTAAAACATGTATTTCCGATGAAATCTCGACATTGAATTTTTGGGTGGAATGCAATACTTCTCTATCCCTATGTACATTGTACATACGGGGAAAGAGAAAGTAATAAACAGTATAAAATAATTTTGAAGCTGCTTACAGTGAAGGCATAATCAATTGAATTAATTAAAGTGGTATTGTTAACACACACTTCACTTACTTTTAATGAGTAGGACAATTGTTTCGCGGACCGTTGCCCGCATCCTCAGCTGTTGAACCACTACTGCTTGGGTTTGGGTTCCAAGTTGTGGTTGTGGAGGTTGTGGTGACATCTGTTGGGCGGGCGATGAAACTTGTTAAGCAATCCCTAGGGGGAACTCCATGTTCATCAGTGTGTGGCGGTATTTATGAATATAGATTTTTTCCCAAGCTGATAATTGAAACTGATTCGAAATTTCTTTCAATAGCAGTAGTGGTTCAACAGCTGAGGATGCGGGCAACGGTCCGCGAAACAATTGTCCTACTCATTAAAAGTAAGTGAAGTGTGTGTTAACAATACCACTTTAATTAATTCAATTGATTATGCCTTCACTGTAAGCAGCTTCAAAATTATACATTTATAATAATAGACAAACAGGTCTTTAGAAGCAATTCGAACACATGGTAACAACAACAACTAAAATGGTGATCCAATAGGTAAGCAATTCAATATCTTACAACACTGATTTTGGACAATCCAACAAGAAAGTTAAAGCATTTATCAACCTCCACACCAAAAAACGAAACATTGCAGCAGATTTGGAATTTTTAAAACTTCGCAAATGCAACAAAATTGTCCCGAAATTTGTTAGGAAAACTGTAAAGGCCGACAATAGTGCACACCAACTAGCCGCGGAGAAGAAAGTAATACAAACGGAGATCTGCCTACAATACAAAAAGCTTCACGACACAGATTTAGAGATATATAACCTTCATTTAGAACTATCTAACAGTTTAGGCTCCGCAGCGTGGGAAAATTTAAATGACCACCTCTATAGGATATTACACTTCTGTATGAAAACAAAAAACCGCAAACTCAAGAACAAAATGTTCAAGTTGAAGAAACAGCAAAACAAAACCAAACCAAAAATCAAAACATCACCACCACAGAACCACATCTTGAACTTGTCTAAACAAACTTTTAACAAAAAAGAAATTGATTTCCTAAATGAAGGATTAAAGATGTGCGTAGGTTTCTCTACGAACATCGACGAGTACATTGCAGACATAGATATAGCATCCCAACAACTTAAGGACACCGAACAGACTATAGTTAAAACTGAATGTAAAGACATTTTAAAGAAACTAAAATATAGCAAAAACAAACAGAACACCATCCCCATACAATTAATCAACCAACTGAAATCCAAACCGGTTATATACACAAAATCGGATAAAGGTAATACCATAGCCATATTGGACAAAAACGACTACATACAAAGAGTAGAAACCATGTTAAATTGCCCAGATTATTCACCTTTACAGAAGAATCCTCTAAAAACATACACTGATGACCTCAAGAAAACTCTCAAAGAAGTTACCACAATTACCAACAACCAAAAACGAAAAATAAACCCAAAGAACCCAACTCTTCCAAGACTATGTGCCCTCCCCAAAATTCACAAAGCAGACAACAGCATGAGACCCATCATCAACAATATTAGCTCTCACACATATGAACTAGCAAAATGGCTAAATAATAAATTCAACTCACTACCCAAGTTCAGCAACCTTAGTCTAAGAAATTCACTAGAACTAATAGAAAAAATAAAAGACATAACTACATCCAAAGGAGACGAATTAGTATCTTTTGATGTTAAATCATTATTTCCCAGCATTCCCACAGAAAAATTCCCAGAACTTCTCAGAAAATGGCTACACACCACAGACCTACACAGTTCAGAAATAGAAGACTTGATCAAACTCGCCAACCTATGCATAAAATAGTCAGCTTTTAGCTTTAATAACACCATATACCAACAAGTCACAGGCCTAGCTATGGGAAACCCACTTTCCCCATTCTTGGCAGAACTGTTCATGGGTGCTTTCGAAACTCACATTACCAAAGCCTTTCCGCAAATTTTCAAAATTTGGTACAGATACGCAGACAACATTTTCGCCATAATCCCAGGAAAACTAGCACAGGACGCCTTAAAACTCCTCAACCTACAGGAACCCAAAATAAAATTTACCATAGAAAGAGAAAATGATAACTACATCCCATTTCTAGATCTCAAAATTTTCAAAAAGAATAACAAAATAGAATTTGGAATACACAGGAAGGCTACACACACCAACAACTACATAAAAAGAAATAGCTTCAACCCCATTCCACACCAATTTGCAGTGATCAATAGTCTAGCTTTCATACTAGTTAATATCCCACTTAATCCCTCTGAATATAAAAAAGAATATAAACACATTCTGAACACAGCAGTAGACAATGGTTTCAATACATCCACCATCATCAATAAATACAAAAGAATGAAACACGTCAAAGAAATTACCACCTTAACCCATAAAGAAAAACCTCCCAAATTTCACAAAATCACATACAACCCATAACTATACAACAACTTTAAGAAAGTATTCAAGAAATTCAATATCAAACTAGCACCGATTAACAAATACAGCATAAAAAACCTCCTGGGCTCCTCCCTGAAGGACAAAATACCCACGGAGAAAAAATCAGGAGTATATGCCATTGATTGTCAAGGCTGCAACAAGAAATACATTGGAAAGACAATAACAAACCTTGAAACACGCAATAAAGAACACAGAAGACACATCAAATCAAAACAGCCGGACAAATCTGCAGTAGCACATCACTTTTGGGAAACTCACCATGAAATAAATCCGAACATCAAACTATTGATAGAACTTTCGAATCTGTTTCAATTATCAGCTTGGGAAAAATCTATATTCATAAATACCGCCACACACTGATGAACATGGAGTTCCCCCTTAGGGATTGCTTAACAAGTTTCATCGCCCGCCCAACAGATGTAACCACAACCACAACTTGGAACCCAAACCCAAGCAGTAGTGGTTCAACAGCTGAGGATGCGGGCAAAGGTCCGCGAAACAATTGTCCTACTCATTAAAAGTAAGTGAAGTAATTCAATAAACAGTATAACTGCATATATGGATAAGATTTACGCAATATCACTATGTTTAGTCCTTATTAGTTATCTGGCATGCATTACAGACTTGTTTCATCTAATTAGAATTTTAATTCACTACCCTCATAATAACTAGGTCACAAGATACTTTTCAGGCCTTGTCATTTAATTGTTAAACCACCATAGGAGAAAGTGGAAAATTTGTCTTTGAAATTTACATTCAAGCCATTTGTTTGCCGCTATTTTTTCGTTTATATGTTTACATATTTATTTCTTATGTAAGCACTTCTGTTCCACATTGCAAGGCTGCACTGTTGTTATTCCTGCATGTTGTAACAGCAGCGTGCCAGCATGAGTGACTGCTGAAGGGATCACTGCCTTGCCCGGTCTGACAATAGAGCGAACAGACACCATAGCAGGTTAAACAAAGGCCTTTGTATGTTTCCCTACAAGATCTTTCAAACCTTCTTTCCCCAGGCCAAGAACATTCTTCTTCCAGAGTAATCTCTTTCTAATGGACAAAATGTAATATTCTCGTAATTTCTAAGCCAGGAAACTTCAGAGGCTGGTATGGACTATATAAGGGGACAGCAAGTGCTGGAGAAGTTAAGTGAGTAACACTTGCTAAGAAAGTGATGTGAACACAGTAATTCAGTTATTTGTGAACCAAAAGTGCAAGTGTTGTATTTCATGTAGTGACGAATAAAGTGAATTAAACTGAAACTGGTGGTCTCATTTGCCACACAATGTAATTGTATGCAGGAACAGGTTTTCCCTATAATACCTATATGTATTAGCTTGTGACGTGATAGCCTAATTGAAATTCTAGACAGCAATACACATATTTTAGGAGAAGCACTTCTGGTACTGAAATGATGATGATGATGATGTACCTGTGTGGCATATCATTCATTTTAATATTTATCATTGCCTACTAAATACAAATATCTCATAAATTGAGCTAGCAAACACTGATTGCAGTAACTGAGCTGCTGACCTGCAAGGTGTGTAAATAATGCTTGCAAATTGTGTGAAGTTCAAAGCTTATTGTTAATTAATTGTTTCTTCTTTATTTCATTCTCATTTTAACAATGGAATCTTACTTTGGGGAAATGCAAGTAGAGCCAACATTCTAGTGGCAAAAGAAAGCAATTTGTTGCACCAAAAATTTAAAAAATATAGAGTCAAACAAAAATTATTTTAATGAACTAAAGGTGTTACCTGTGTCAAGTCTTTATATACTTAATTGTTTACTGTATATAAACAAAAACCATCAAACCTTACCTTCTAGAAATACTATACACAATTATCACCAGAAACAATAAAAATCTAGGAATGTTGTACCTTAGATTGAGCAAAGCAAAACTCAAAACCACTGTTTTTACACAGATCTTTAAGCTCTTTTAATATATTACCTCATAGCATTCAAATATTTCTCCTAAAGCAGTTTAAAATGCATCTAGAAGCCTTGTTAAAGGACATGACCTTTAATGGTATTAGCGAATATCAAGAACTATTATTGCTGTAAATTTTAATTTTAAGTATATCCCTATATACATGGTTTGAGATCTGTGGTTCAAATTCTGGGCTATTGTACTAAGTTTTTCAGTCTGATTCTACCTTCACAGGTTATGTTGGTGTTCATGACACTTATTCTACCCATAACTGTCTGACTTCATAGATATATTATTTTTTAAAAGGAATATCAACCCCTCTGAAAACCTGGGAGTAGCAGTCTTTGCTCTTGGAGAAGGATGGCACAACTACCATCATGTGTTCCCATGGGACTACAAAACAGCTGAACTCGGCAACTATAGTGCAAATTTCACAACTGCCTTCATTGACTTCTTTGCTAGAATTGGCTGGGCATATGACCTTAAGACTGTTCCAATGTCAATGGTACAGAGCAGAGTGAAGAGAACAGGAGATGGGACTCATGAAGTATGGGGATGGGAGGACAAAGATCTGACTGAGGAAGAGAAAAAAGAGGCTCAAGTATTGAACAGAAAAACAAATTAATTATGCTGCTTAAAGCACAACAGGAAGACTTTCATCTTCCGTTAAAAAACTGAAATAAGCTATTTAGGAAATACTTAGAGAAAGAAACAGATTTTTGCCCCACATAAATTACCTTATGGTCAGTAATTAGTTTAAGCAAAATTAAAATGTCCATTTGAAATAATAGATTGATAAGTTTTTAAACACAAACCAGTTTTCATAACTCAATAAATACAGTTTCAGAACGAGACAAAAGGTATGAAATTACTGATACTGGATAAAATCCTTTCAAATGTAAATCTCTGGCAAACATGTATGAACTGTTTCTAATGTCCTCTGGAAATACTGTTATAAGAAACATTGCAAACTCTGAGAGAAACATCTTTCTAAACAATTTTATACAATTCATGTTGCAATATAGATATATTCATAGAATTGCATATTAATTCATGTATTTACGAGTTTATTATCTATATACAGTTTTAAAATGTTTAAATTATATAAACAAAACTCTCCTCTGTATATTAGAGCTGAACTTAGAGCCTTCTTTTTAAACATTTATTTTCAATATTTTCATCATTTTGATACTTCAGCATGTTTTAAAGAAAATTAAACTAATTAAGCTGAAAATTGTAATCACTTTATGTACATTCAAACCTTCTTTGAATTGATATTGATTGAAATACATCTTTATAATTGGCATCATTTGCAGTTATGTGCTCAAAATGATTTAAATGAAGTTTCTTATGGACAAAGCTGTTTTGTCATTTGTGAACTGATTGCAGCTGAAGTCTAATTGTAGCACACAAGTTCATTTAATGAGCTGAAGACTTTCGTATTTGTATAAGTTCATACATCTTGGAAACTGACAGGTCTTAACCCTGATTTGTAAGCCTTAGAAGGCACAAGAATTTCAATCTGCTGTAGTTATGAAACACCTACCAAGTTAATGTTTTTAAAGTATAAATGAATGGCCAATAGTGTGATGCAATTGTTTGCATTATATTATGCCAAGGAAGATGGAAAGAATTCTATGTTTGCTTAATGCTACAGATTAGCTAAGTTTATTTTACTGCAATTAAGTAATTCAGGTAATATCTGAAAAAACAGAATATGAGTAACTGCCCTTTTACATCTTGATATATAGATACAATCTGGGAGAGTTAACTAAGCACCTGCCGTTACAGCATTGTTACTCACTGTTAGTGCCATGTTCAATGGCTATACTCCAAGTTATTCTCTTCCTCTTTGCTGGTTCCCCTAAATTCACTATCTTATCACTGTCATCTGAATTGCTTATGTTTATAATGACGTTTTCAATTTCTTCCCCTCCAAAATTCCTTCTTTCCACACATTCCCTAGAACACCTTTCATATGCTCACTACCTTATGACAGGTAGTTGAGCATCAACTTAAAGCATCACTTCGTTTATTGCTTTAAGTGTCAATTCCTGAACCTCTGTGAATGGCCTTGGCTCTTAGCTAGTTCATGTGTAATATACTTAGGAAATTTAAGCCTATGATGTTGAAAAAGTTTCATTAGCTCAATTTTTTTCAAGTCTTCCAATGATTTTCGGCCATACTGCAAATAGACCTGAATGTTGCGCCAACTTAGCCAATCAATAATTTGTGCTCTTTGAGCCTGCATTGTAGATCCCTTGTCGACAATTACTGAATGATATGGCACGTTATCCATCGCAATAATTGAAAAGCTGTGGAAATTGGGCAAGAACTGTTCTTCAAACCACTTTCTGAAGTGATTAGCATCCATCTCCTCATGGTAATCAGCAGTCTTTGTTGATTTCAAGACCAAAAGAGAATTTGGAACAAATTCAGCAGAATGGTCAATAATAACCTCCCTCCCCCCTGCTTAATTTTAACAACATTGTACTTGAAACCCTCCCATCTGTCCAACCCTCTGTAACACAAGTGCCCCCAAGTTTCATCTAGCCATTCTAGACAGTCCATCTCCCTTATGCTCCTCAAAACCTACATCTATGTGCTACAATGTCTCTCTGCTTCATAAGGATTTTACTATTGGAATTCTTTTTGCAGTAGAATCACATTTCATTTAGTACTCTCCTTAGAGAAGAACTGGATCTGCTGAAGAGGATCAGAGGTTTTAAGTGATATTAACAACTTTTTGATTAGCCAAATTAGGAGTGGAATCCACACAGTGAAGCTCAAAAATTAAACTAAAAATGAGTCAAACTTTACACTCTTAAGCTTGGTTTTTAGTTTAATTTTTTATTGTTGGATACTCTTTCTATTTTAATAGTCATACATGAGGCAGAAAATTGCTTCCTTTAGAAAGGAATCTAATTTTGAAAATGCCTACTGCCATTTCTTATTTTTCCAGGAATTTTAACAACTTGATGGGCTGCATTTTTCCTGTATTTCAAACTTTTTCTTGCCTATTTTTAATACTGTTCTTTTGCTTGCTTTAAAAGCTACAGCAGTTCTCTGAACTAACTTTTGCACCAAAGTAATCTACCATTTTTCTTTTCTTATTCCAAATATTTTCATTCTGCACACACCATCTCCTGGGCCTGACTTTGGAAAAGTCATCACTTTTCCTAATAGGTTTTACAGCTCTTATCAGGACTGTAAGCCATTTTCAAAAGAAGTTATGGTCAGTTATGTAGTAAAGCCAACTACCAAACTCTTATACCTGTACACTAAAACATCTAAACATGCAGTGGTAAGCTTATTTAAAATAATTTACTTAACCCCTCCACACACCCTATCATGTGCATTTTGTCTTAAGTCACAATCACTGCATTCTATATGAAGTAAAAGCATTACAAGCCTTACAATTTATACACAAGAAGCAGAAGCATGGCACCAACTGAGGAATGTTGTAAATATATTCCAACAAGGATGCTATTATACACCTCTCATTGTGAGATGTGCTTACAACTTGATTAAAAGATAGGGCAAATCCCCTTCGCAGGTGACTGACTCATATGGCTGTCAGGTGCATAGTTAACTCTCTGTAAGAGTAGGTATGTTCATTCTATCAGTGCAAGCATATGACTCCTAAATTTGGAGGAAAGAAAGGGGAAAAACCATTTAAGAAAGAATATTGTTTAGTAATTGAATGACATGTATGAGACCAGCATCCCAATTAAGGAAGTAATTAAATAAAAATATATAGTTGTTACATACCTATCTTTCTAAGATTAATATTACATGACATAGTTAATTCTGGATATTGTAACACCATGACACTTAAGACCTCATTATCCAAGCAGTGTGCATGAGTAAAGAATTTTTTTGATTTATATATAATTTTAATCTGTGTACTTTAAAGCCATTATTCGTGTAATTACTTTGGGAAGCACAAACATAATATAAACTGGTTTACATACACTATCAGCTAAAACATTAACTCAAGTTTTTTTTTTTTTACAGCATTTCATATTCAATTATTTTCTTTTCATAATTTACATCACTTATTCTAATGGATGCAAGCTTCAAATAATGCATTATAAACAGCTATAGGGAATCCTGCATACTTTATAGTGCATATAGTAAAATCTTGTACAAATAAAAATATTTATTTTTATGGAGGTAACTAATGTTATTTATTTTGTAAGACCTATTGTTGAATATTTTTGCTCAAATGCAAGGAGGAAGATACACTGACTGTGAACTGCTATAGTGAGATATTTGTTTTAAAAATAGTGAAAATGCAGGCATCTGTTATAATAAATCAAGGATATCTATGGAGCCTCCCTCTCCCCCCACCTATAAAATATCAATAACCTTGGTTATGATCTTGTTAATAGTTCTATTTGTCTAAAATATAATACACTGTAGCAGAGAATTAGCAACAAAGCTAATTTCATAGGTTGCAGGTTTGCTTCACAGATGTCAAAGATTTGCTAAGATGTGTTAAGAATGTGATAATAGTAATATATGCCAGTTTAGCAAGCAGACAACATATTCATATTTACATAAGTCATAAGTTCTTAGTAAATCTAGGAAAAAGGAAAAAGACTGTGTTACTAGGAGGCTTCTGCTTGCTGATTAATGAATTATTTCCTTTAGTTAAAATCTCTTGAGCTATTTTTTTTTTTAGCTTACTATTAAGGTCATCACAACATAAGTTTCTTAACAATATGGAAGTAACCAATGTTATGCTGATTTGAGGGAGAAAAAATAAGAAATTGGAGGCTGATCTATGTGCATTGTAATTCATGTTAAAACCTCACTGGTAGCTGACATGCTATTAATGGTTTGGTAATCTACTATGGAATCAGCAAATGTTATGCCCAAAATTGATAAAAAAAAACTGTGTTATTTTGTAGAAAAAGGAAATAATAAATGTGGTTTAAAGCCCAAGAGAGACTTTTTTTTCCTTTTTTCACTAATCATCATGCAGCATTTCAGATCAGAATATCAGTCATTAAAGTGTTATGCTAATGTGGGAATGATTTCATCCTTAATATTCCTTTACACCATCCACGTTTGAACAATTCTATGCCAATTTCCATCAGTTTTGTTGGTATTTGTTTCCAGCTATTGATAAGGGTTAAATGCCTATTATGTTTTGAGCCTTGGCAACACTGATTGTTGTAGGTGCCATCTAGTGTTTCCACCAGAAAGTTTGACATTGTGGACCTTAATCACCTCAGATATTTTGTCAATAGAGCCTATTTGTGTTATTTACAGTGACTTTAAAATTGTTTCTCAGAGAAAAGATGGAATTAACTCATGAAAATATCTGTGCAATGATTTATTATGATTTTTGACATGGATTATCAAGACAAGAATGCATTTATCAACTTACTGCTACATTTGGCAATGAAACTCAATCCTTTGTCACTGTGAAATGCTGATATAAAAAGTTTAATCGTGGCTGCCGTTCACTCACTGATGAAATTCATTAAGGTCATTCAAAATTAGTTGTATCAGAAAACATTGTTGCTGTGCAAAAACTGATAGTGCAAGATTGTCATGCCATATACTGTGAGAGAGAGGTAACCCTAGGCATTAGTTCCACTAGCATATAAAAAATATTCTATGATTATTTAGCCGTTGAAGTGGTTTGCTCTTGTTGGTTGCCACATAAATTGACACAATCTCAAAAGGATGCTCATGTTGATTGGTGCACGCAAATGCTCAAGAAATACAATATTGGGGCTTCTAAAGATGTGTACAAGATTGTAACAAGTGACAAATCATGGATCCACGTACACGAGTCGGAATGTAAACAGCAGTCAACTGAATGGTTGTTTCAATGTGAACCAAATCCTACAAAAGTTGTTCGCACACAAAGCTCTTTGAAACAAATGGTTGCCTGTCTTACAGAAAAGCTGGTTCTGTTGCAAAAACTGTAAATTCTGAGTAGTACACTACCATTTGTTTGCCAGAAGTCTTTGTGAAATAAGAAAAACAAACAACTGCTGTCGGATCGCTCTTCATCAAGAGAATGCGAGTGCTCACACATCTCATCCCTAATTTGCACCCAATGACTTCTTTTTGGTCCCAAACTTCAAGAATAAAATGCATGGACAACCATGTTTTGAAGATGTCTCAAGCAGATTGGAAAATATGCTATGACAAATTGTTCAAATACATGGGAAAGTGTATTTAATATAAAGGAGAATATGTCAAGAAACAATAAAGCAATTTTCAATGAGAAATTACTGCTTTTTATTATTAGGCTCAAAATAAAAATAGTAACATGATGAAAACAGAGTTCTTTTCTCTAAGGGCTGGTTCCAAATAACTGACAATGGTAACCAAAATTGGGCAAGGTTAAAAGAACTGTCTTATAATACAAGTGCTCACAATTAACGGGGAAGCTTTCCTGGATCTCAAGAACTGAAAAGAATACTTAGCCAAATTTTAACTTTCTGGGTATGGCACATTAAACCCACATTGAATATATTATCTTCAGTGTTATTTAAGGCAGTCTGACATGAATCAGCTACTAGAGCTCTCTCTAGCCAGGAAAATAAAACTGGAAGAAATCTAGCAAACGTGCATCCAGATTACAGATCCTGACTCCCTCAAGACCAATAAAGGTAGTTTTAGCTAAAATGTAATATGTGTTCTGTATATATGTGGTTGCTTCAAAAACAGTAGAAATATCAAACTTTAAAGCATCTGAATTTTTAAGATTATACTGTGACAGATTTTTATGTTGATTAACTTGCATTATGCTGATTGAAGTGGAAGCATATTATTGGTCAATTGCAAAAGAGATCCCAATTTGCATTCACATTCTGGTTAATCAGTATATTGTGAACCAAAGTGTTGTATGCTGTTTTGTTTCCTGCTCTTTGGTGGTTGTGAACCTGCCGTAAATTAATGTGAAGATGTGTAATAGTCATAACTAATACCTCGCACAGATTCAAGAGGAACAATTAAGTATGGGCAAGAAGTTCTTATCTGATGGTTGAATTGGCTTGTTAAATTATTCTACTTTCTTTCATACTCAGCTTCTGGAAGAGATGCTTTTGGAAAAATGTTACTGAAACAGTCTCTGTTTTCTACATCTTTCTCTTAAGTGCAAGACCAAAAGAGACTTTCTCTATTCTACTGTGACAAATAAATCATGAATTTTGGAAGACTAGCATGTCATCGTGATGATGCAAATTATGACCACAAGAAGGTTATGTTCCTGGGAAGTATTTAGATTGTTTTCCCTTTCTTTGCAGAAACAAAATTGTTTACAAACTTTGTACACAAACTTCAACTATTGCAAACTTCTCATAAGCCCTGTATAGATAAGAGACATTTCTTGTACATGAAATGCCACCAAGAATGGTGCATCTTGTGCTACTGACTTATATGCCATCTAGCATGGACATATATATATATATACACGGCACCACATCAGCAGCAATACATTTTAACAAAATTGCTGACACAGGAGTTGCAAATTCTCTAGCTACTGCAGTTATTCTTTTTATAATATACAGTTTATTTATAATTTCCTCACTATTCTACACATAGAATTAGAAATGGGCAGAAAACGTTACGGTTACATTGTAATAGTTACAGAAGTAACCAAGACAGAGTTACTAGTTATCCAGTAATGGTTCCAAAGTAACAGAGACAGTAACTAGCTATCTGTTTTATTAATTTGTTGAGTTGGTTTTTTAACACTACGTCACTTACATTGTTATTATGAGGGACTAGTTTCGAAAGCCTATGCTTTCATTTTCAACCTCGAGTTGGACCCATGAGGTTGAAAATGAAAGCATAGGCTTTCGAAACTAGTCCCTCATAATAACAATGTAAGTGACATGGTGTTAAAAAACCAACTCAACAAATTAATAAAACATATAATTTGACCGTCACTGTTACTAAATTCCTCCAAAGATCAATCAACTAGTTATCTCCTTATCTTGGGCACTAATGACCCAGCTGTTGAGTGCCCTTAAGCCCTATTCGCCGTCATCATCATCATCATCATCATCATCACCATCTCCTCCTTAATTGTTAACGAGTCTGGGTGACATCATTAGTTCCTGGAACTAATAGTTATCCCTTTATGCAGTATTAACATCATCCGCAAGAGGTTGAGGTGACACTGTCTATCTAATAACCATCTGGCAAAAAAAAAAAAAGCTATTCCCTTTGCTACATACCTGTAAGAATTAAGATTATCTGCATCTTTTCCGATGTAATGATGTTAAAACATTAATGTGCCTTTGGACACTAGTATTTCTCTCCTCTTGCATCGCCTTTCAAAATGTCAATCATCACATTTTATGTAACATCCTATGAGAATATTTAAGTTGTTATAGTAATTTCAGTCATATCAATGTTGGCAAAAATGATGTTTTTTTTGCTTTGCTATGTTTGTATTATGTAAGATTTATATTTGGGTTCTCATAATATTATATCTCAGTTCATCTGTACAATTCAGACCTTAGTACTAAAACTGCAAACTCGGTAAACTTATGAAAACCAGCTTTATGTGGAACATGTTTAGATGATGCATACCTAAAATATGATCTTTGCAGGTTGCAAATATATGGACGAGACACATACATTGATGATACTCTTGTAAAATAGCCACTGGTTATTTTCAAGTTTGAGTAATCATCACACAGAGTTGCAAGATTGTTTATTATGTGCTGCTTATTGCCATGAGTGTAGGTCAACGCACCAGTTCTCACTTAGCCAACAAAACTGCTTGTGTTGCATTTAGATGGTACTTAAATTGATTTATAAGTGCACAAATTTTTTATATATGATAGGTATGAATAAACTACTAATGCTGATTAGTAAAAAGATATGTGTATGCTGGTGAGGTCCCATAGTTTTAACAGTGGTGAATCAAGATCCAGAGTTGCAAATTATTAGCAAACCTGTTCTCTAAAATTATTTAAATAAATGTAAAATTTCTTCAATTTTTAACTTCCAAAAGCATATGTGTAGGCGTGTGCCTTCATTTAACACTCCTTTGGAATTGGTATCATGAATACTTAACCTTTGACCTTAAATAACATACAATAAAAGACGGACAGATGTATGATATTTCTGGAAATACACATCATAATTGTAAGTTGGATATTCTTTATCAATAATCTGCAACTGCATTACTCTGGTCTTGATTTGCACATTTTTTTGCAACTGTTTCTATTTGCACATGCTAAGAGGAGTGCATGTAAGGCAAGAACATCTTAGCCATTAAAAAGGAAATGTGAGGGAATACATTTTGGTGTGTATGAGAGAGAGAAAGCATTTTGCCATGGTAGGTAATAAAAGTGTTTACACAGAAAAACTTCTTTTGAGATTGCATCAAATAAAGCAGGCCTGTGCAGATATAGATATGGAGTTACATCTAATCGTTACTGATAACCATTATATGTACTGTAACTGCCCATGCGATAACCATTAAAAGAATAACTTAATCATTACTGGTAACTGTTATTGCACCGTAACCATTACAATTATAACCATTACACAAAAATAACTGTTAGCCACACCACTACATACAATGGTCCACAGTTGTTATAAGTGTATTCATTAAAGCTTACAAAAATGAAGCATGCATCTACAGAAATTCACCCTTAGATAACTTCAACAATGCCAGGATTGCTGCATAGCCCAGTCAGTAAAGCACCTGTTTGCTGTGCACGGAGTTTTGGGTTCCCTTCTTGGTTATGGATAGAACATTTTTATTTTATTTCCCATCTTCCCCAAAGTATGGAAGTAATTTTATTAAGCATTATCTTTATTGTTGCATGGACCATTACAATACTACATGCAATTGTACTTGCATAGTTCAAAGTTATATTTAAGTATTTCATTGTGTTATCTACACTGCCTGACAGAAAAAGTTAAGCACCTGGAAGGAGCGGAGGGAATGAAATGAAACTTTGTGTTGAAGGGTTAAGTGACTATCTTTCTGTAATTAGAAAACAGAGTGGCACATTCAATAATGATGGTAGTATTAGCCCACATCAGTGTCATGTTGCACCTCCCCTGGCTGGATGCATATATGTATTTGTATGGGAAACATGTCATATAGCCTGTGTATGCTCTCTTGAGGCCAACGGACCCACAACTGTTGTAACTGGTCCTTCATACAGATACGGGCACTAGAATGGAGCTGACATCCATGCTGGTCCCACACATGTTCTATTGTGGACAAATTTGGGGATCTTGCTGGTCACGGGAGTACCATAACGCCATGTAGGTAGATCATAAAAATGCATGTCATATGTGTACAAGCACTGTCCTGCTAATGGATGGTACCAGGATACTGTTGCACGAGAGGTAGCACATGAGGATGCAGGATGAGTTCCTTGAATCACTACCAGCTGTAACCTAAAATCATATTCAATTGCTTCCTACACCATGATGCCAGGAGTAGCACCATTGTGCCTCTTTAAAACATAGGCAGAATGGCACCTCTCCTCAGGTTGCCACCCATACTCACACATGATG
Source organism: Hymenopus coronatus (assembly GCA_030762935.1). Lineage (NCBI taxonomy): Eukaryota > Metazoa > Arthropoda > Insecta > Mantodea > Hymenopodidae > Hymenopus > Hymenopus coronatus. Next base: position 436,252,004 of record CM060900.1, on the reverse strand, counting down.
GTCATCTGAAGTAATGCAGAACCAGGATTCATCGCTAAACACAATGTGATGCCACTCATCAGCAGTCCATCCTTCCCGGACATGGCACCACTCCAAACATAGCCGTTTCTATCATGGCGTTAATGGCAGCTTATGCATGGGTGGTAATTCCTTAGTCCACCTGCTGCTAATCTCCGACCAATGGTGCAGGAAGACATGGGTTGTTGCAGTGAGTTGAATACATTTTCCCAAATGGCAGGAGCAGATCTGAAGGGGTGGTGATTGTCTTGCAACAAAATGCGGCAATTCTCCCTTTTCTCCCTTATGGTGGTTAGACCTGGGTGACCAGAACCTTTATGAAGAGCATGGTAGCCCTCATTTTCCCATGCAGCCCAACATTGGGCTACTGTCACATGCAGATGGCCCATGTGTGTGTGTATATTGCCCAATTTGACCAGCCAGCCACATGGAGACCCACAATGAAGCCCTGTTCGAACTCCATCAGATACCGGTAAAGTTGTCTAACATGAGTACATGATATTCTCAGTGTCCTTCACAGTAATCACTAACCTCTGCATGCTAGTCACAGCCCCTATACATCTTATCAGACCTGTTAACAGGATCACATGATGACAAACCTAATGCACTCTAGTGAGCATTTTAGCTGTCACAGAGCATTGCAACTCTAATCATTTACATACCCACTGTTGGCATGCACATGTATAACATTGCATGAACCTTGGTACTATTTTTTCCAGGTACATACATTTTTTTGTCAAGCAGTGTATTATTTACCCTGGTTTGTTCAGTTACACTTTTGTGTTAAGTTGCAGTCCATCAAAGTTTGTCTTTATTTATAATTATATTGTTCATAAATGTCAGAAATTTAATTTTTAAGATTTTCACAAGTTCAATGTTTTGTATTGGCTATTGCCTTCTTGTTCTCACTACATTTTCCCTATCATCTTCTCTTTCACTTTTAACCATTCACATTCCCACAGGATATATTGCACAGATTGTTCACTTTCTCTGCACATGCATGTTCGATCTTTCATAAACTTAAATTGGTTAAAATAGATTTCAAATTTTCCATGTCCTGTGAGCATTGCTTAGACTAGTTTGGTCCAAATTATAGTCTTTACTCATGTATGTGCACATTAAAACTGAAACATTATTAAGTTATACATGGCAGCTATGGAATAATAAGCAAGCTTAAGCAATCAGCATATAAATGAAATTCAAATTGCAGACAAATAATACTCATCAGAATGGCTACCAGATGGTAAGGAATATAGTTTTCTTCACTGGCAAACCATTTGCAAGCAATGTCATTGTGTGCTAGGAGATAGCATGGAAGATTATGCACATACAGAGCTATTTTCTACATGGCACCATCTCTTGTACAAGAGATGTCTCCATCTGTGCAGGACAGATTGCAACATTCTCTCTAGAATAGTCTAAAACAATGCTAGTGAAGAGTATAGAAGCTCAGCTTCATATTTAAGTCATTCCTCCTTCAAATAAAAAGTGACTACATTGTTCAGTAATGTTAATTATACCATCTGCAGATGATACCATTCCATACACCTTTAGGTTACTGAAGTATTTAGACCGCCAGCTCGAATTCAGTTTATATAAAATGCACACTTTAAGAAGAAAGTAATAGACTGCTTGAATTTTACAACTTTCCATTACAGGATATAATTGGATACCAAAAGTTTCCTTCTCGCTTTGTTACAAAAACATTCATCATTACCAGGGCCACCCAAAAGGGGGGACAACCTTGACTTGTGTTGTCCTTAGATTTTGGGAGGTATGGAAGCCATAAAATATCAAACACCAAAAGAAAAAATGTGAATAAAGAGTATTCAGGTAGGTCTATTCAAAAAGTTCTGGAACTTTGTTCACAAAATTGTTCTACACTTACCTTTTACTTATTGTGCATGGTTTCCCTCAAAATACTCTCCTCCACAATTGATACACTGCTCTCAACATCATTTCCATTTCCTGAAGCAGTCTTGGTGCACCTCTTTCTGGATTTTGTGAAGTGCCATCTGTGAATATTTTTTTATTTCATCTATTTTTACAAATATTCGTCCTCTCAACAGGGTTTTCAACTTTGGAAATAAATAAAAAGCCTGCAGGGGTCAGGTCGGGAGAGCACAGAGGATGAGGCAGCACAGGGATATTATTTTTTGTGCACTAGTTACACACCAACAGAGATGAATGTGTGGGTGTGTTATCATGAAGCGAGAGCCATGAATTGTATTGTCACATTTCAGGCCATTTCCTTCTCACATTTTCTCGCAGGCATTGTAATATGTCCCAATAGCACCAATGATTAACAGTTTGTCCCTGTGGCACAAACTCATGATGAACTAATCCTTCAAAGTCAAAGGAAACTATCAGCATGGCTTTGACATTTGACCTGACCTGTCAAGCTTTTTTTAGTCTTGGAGAACCTTTCCTGACCCATTGTGAAGATTGAACCTTGGTCTCAACATCATAACCGTAGACCCACATCTCACCACCTGTTGCGATTCTCTTAAGGAACATCTTGTTCTCATTTGCATGATCCAAAAGCTCTTCACAGATTGCGAGGCCATGGCCTTTCTGGTCTTGATACATGAGCTGTGGGATGAACTTGTTGGTAGACGTTGAAGGGTGTCCTGAACAAGGTTCAACTTTAACTTCTGTCCACCCATTTATAAACCACAAGAACCATTTGTTACACTGAGTACGACTTAAGCATTCATCACCGTAGGCTTCCTGCATCATTTAGTGTGTCTCTTTAAAGGTTTTCTTGAGCTTCACGCAAATTTTAATGCAGATGTGTTGTTCCTCACTGGGCCATCTCAAAATTTGCAAACTATGTGACACAATGTTCTACTCAATACCACAATGGACAAAACTAACAGATACAGAATAATGAAACTTCTGGCAGTTACACATTAAGCACAGGCATGTGCAGGGATGTCAACTGCATTTCACTCCAACACTCCATTGGCATGAAATTACGAATACTCCAGAATTTTTTGAACAGACCTCATACTTAAATGTGTGATTTGGGTCTTGATCTAATTATCATGCCTCAACCTAAATGAACCATGGCTGTTATATATGAAATTACTATGTATAACTGCTAATATACTGCCTCAAATGTTGTGCATTGACATTCAAGTTCAGTATTGGCACTAGCAATAATGTGTTTCAGTGGTCTCATACTTTATGTCCCTGTTGCTTATAACACTGTCAATGAAAAGATGACCACATACTGCTCATGGAATGTGTATATTTTGAGTTTTTGTGCAAACGTACAAGAAGTGGCATATCCACATAAGTCCAGTAACAAAGTTCATTATTGTTGGAGGGTTAACAGCAACAAACGATTTGAAAGACCATCCTAATAAGAATGTTAGCTTGTGGTGTTCTGAATAAGTATAAAACTAAGTAATGCAGTTATAATTTGTAATGGAGCAGTACAGATGTGTTTTAGCTGCTATAGTGATGACTTATTATAAATTAGGTGCTAAAATAATCTGAAAACAAAAAACACACAACAAAAAAAAAAGAAATATACCAGGAAAAGATTAAAAATAATGTTAAACATAACCAGGCATTTCTCACCTTCAATAGTCCTGTGAAATTTTAAGACACAATCGAATACAGATGCTGAAGATAATGTGGGTGAAGGTGTGCTTATAACTAAGAGACTAGATATCAAGCAAAATGCCTACATTTTATCCATTATATTTATAGTAAAAAATACTTAATTTATGTTCAACCTGCTACCCTGCTAAAGTTATCATAGAGGTATATCTGCTTTTCTTTTTTATTGAAGCAACTACACTTTATTGAAAAATTATTGGGAGGAAAGGTATTGAAATGCATGCAACTTGCATTTCATGAGTTTGTGACATGTATATTTAAGTATACCTGAAATGTTAGATGACTTCATGTAATATAAAGTTAAAGTAGAAGTTTGACATCTTGTATCATATAGTGCACTGAATGAACCTCGAAGCTGGTCTGCAGTTTCTCTTATTCTTCAGCAGAATTGTTCAGCTGGCACATTTCTGATACTGGTGAGGTGGACAAACCACCTGTAAAGATCATCTTCAAAGTTATAAAATGTGCTTTCTGATGCAAAACATAATCTAAAAATGGAAAGTTTGGAAAGTAGTAGTATCCTCCCATTCCTCTGGAAGCATAGGACTGTGAAGAATGTACACCAGTGTATCCGGTTTTTAAACACTGCCTTAATTTCCATCCAACTCTTTGCAGAAGCTTTAACCTCCTTTCTAAGGAAAATTTGGCAAAGTATTTTGTAATTCTGTGTAGTCAGTCATTGTTGATGTGTGTTGAAAGTGACAAGAGTATACTAACGAAATATACAATATTGCTCTTATAGTATTTTGGTTAAGCCTCATACTACATTTGTCGAGTACATTACTTAGTTAAATACTATATGATTTAATTATTTTATTTCAGTTGGTAACAAGATACATCCAAAATATGTTCATATATTTGATCTTGGTCTCCTTTTTCATGTGGCTTTAAAAGTTTTTGCACTTTGACAGATTTTGTACCCATTTTGAACCTAGTGCCTAACGAACCTATTCATGTTATTGAAAACTGAATGTTGTATTTGGTTGAAGCAGTATTTTATTTATTTGTTTGTTTATTTATATATATTGTGTGGGTGGGCTTGCAATATAAGGCAAAAATAATTTCCATTTTTTTCTTTAAATATTCATATCAGGGATGGTGAGGCAACTCTTTGTCTCCACCTCTATTGTAAATTTAATGGATTGATCTTGCAGGTTTAGTACTTTCAGTATGTCTTCTGCTGATATCTTAGGGGTGATGACAAACACGTTGTTCAGGTAATAGTAGCAAGTATTAAAAATTATTGGGATGGCTTTTATTGTTTGAATTTAAAAAAAAAAAAAAAAAAAACTCAACTTGTGAATAGTTGATCAGAACAGTGAAAGAAGGTTGACCTTAGCTAATTCTGAAATCTACTTATAGATATTACCACTGTAGGTGAACCAGTACGTTAGTAAAGCTATAAAACTTAAACAATCTTAAATACAAAATGAAATACGCAAACCAGTTGAAACAATTATTTTATTATTTCATTCCAACTTACACTAGTTGTACTTACCCTCACTTACCATAAAAACATTTCATTCAAAGTGAATGAAAGAATTGTCTTTGGTATTTAGCATAATCCTAAAAAGAGCTAATATTGTAACCATAATATGCAAAATACTTGCAGTGACATTGGAAAAAAGTGTGCATCATACTCTGTGCTCATTATGTGTTTTTTCCCACCCAACTGTAATGGAAAGTATACTGTTTTCAAAAATCTCTATTTCCAAGCAGTTGTCCACAAGTCCATTAAAGAACAAAAGTGTTCAATAACCTTTTCAATATATTTATCAGATTCTACCTCCGGTTTAAAGAATGAAAGCTATACCACTTCTATCTTATGTATTTTAAGTGTCTTATATCAAAGTTTTGTGGGATCATAAATGGCATGAATATGTGAATAAATAAATCCCACATAGTTCATTTCAATGTTTTCCACATTTGTTTGGCAGCAGAAAAGAAATAATTGCTTAACTGTAACTTTCTCCAACCTGCCTATACCACCTCCTAACCAGGTAACAACCAAGCATCCACATATATGTGATAAAACAGTAAGTTTTAAATACAGAGCCTTCACCTAGATGCATGACCACTCAGGTAAGGATTTGCTTGGCACAATTTTAATGCAATTGGAAAGTAATTTCAAATATAAATTAAAAGCGAGGAATGTATGTATGTAGCTAATGCTGTGGAGTCAACAATGAAGTCATTCTCATTCTTGCTTCTCAGTGCTCTGATGTTATATCTTGATAATTTAGCAAAGCTTCACAGTTTTGTAGATGTTCTCTATCCATTTCTATATCTTGAGGACACAATACACAGTTTGGGGAATTTAGTATGCCAATTCTATAGAGATGTTTCACCAGGCAATCATGCCCTGTAGTAAGCCTCACCATGGCAAGAGCAGATTTATACAACAGCGAGGAAGGTTGCATTGGACTATTAATTGTTTAAATTATGTTGGTATTACAACCTTAAATGTGCTAATATGAAACATTTAGAAGCTGCCAAACACATTGCCTTAAAGTAATTCGTTTGCCTTTAAACAATTTATAAACCTGATTGGAGCATTTGTTGTATTATCACTACTAGTAAAGACATTTCTGTATTCATATTTAATTATATTTGGTGTTACTCCTATACATGATGAAAATAGTATCTGTTTATTAGTAATCATGGAATGATTACATCTCTGCTAACCAGATTAAAAAGCGCTAATAGCTTGCATGAGGAAGCACAAAGGAGCTTCAAACCATAGCAAATACAAAAGTTTATGGAGAAAATAAAACTGATAATACAGACAAAAATTCTGTAATTATATTCAAAGAACTGAATGCTGTGAAATGGTTAATGAAACAATAATTTAACTTAAAAGTAACAGAAAGCATTCTATGGATGCATGATCTAAAAATAAATATTGGGCTAACCTTAATTATGCTGAAACTAGCATGTTTTGTTGTAGGTTCATATCATTTTAGCTCATTGCTGTTTTTTTATTGTGCTGATTTCAATTTGAAGTTACTGCTGTCAAAGAACCATTTGTTTTGCCATTTTATTTGCAGTTACAAAAGATGAAACAAAGCTATTTACAAAATTAATTGTGCAATCACAAGTTGGGGGACCTTCCTCTGTTTCTTCCCTCTTTGCACTCAACATACTGTATTCATGTCTGGCCTCTTTTATGGGACCTCAGGCTACATTGAGTTATTTTTGCAAGTAGAACATTAACCCCATTAAAGAACTCTAAACAATAAAATTTACCTATTTTGCACTTACATTTGAATGAGGCTTTCAATAGTTATTATGATGGAACTACCTTTACTAAAAATTTAATTCTAAAGGATTTAGAGCATTGGGGAGTTTAGTCTGAACTAGCATGTTAATGGCACAAATAAGCATTTTTAATAGAGCATATTAATAAATAATATGTTGTAATATACATTTATTGCAAACATACATTAAGGAATTCACTTGCAAGGCTTTCTATGATTGCATTTAACACTGTTGGAATTAATTTGCTCAATGTGTTATGGGCTATTCTGGTGGAAAAGCTTAAACTTTTTAGAGTCTCTAGTTGTCAGGAATCTCAAAGTTATTGATAGCCTAAACAGAAGTATTCATTGATTTAATACATGAAAATACAGCCTTCTTAAACCATAATTCTTAACTATGAATATTTGTATTTGCATTTGCTTTATAATTTGAAATAAATATTGCAACCAATAAGGTTTAGGGAATACCTACTTCCAAACTGAAATTTGCTTTACGTGATGATAATCTTGATCTACAATATAACTTGAAATAAGGTTACATTAAGTTGGTAATTATGAACTGATTTTGATAATTATTTCATTAATCTTCCACCTACCTCACTAGCCTTAGCATAATTAAATAAGGTGTATGCATCTAGACTGTAGTAGATACGGAACTTTGTCCGTAATAAATTGTGGTTATACCAAGTTAGGATTATAGTAGCTGAACTATGGTTGAAACACACACTTTTTTTTGTGCAGCATAGATTTATGAAATAATGACTCAGGTATTTATAACCCCTGCAAATGTATTTTATCGGATCCATTTGTACCCAACCTTCTTTTCTCAACAAAAATATAAGAACGTGGTCTTACATTTTGGTAGTGTTTAACGCCCGATTTAACTACTTATGGCACTGCAGGCGGTGACACTGACAATACATGAATGAAGATGGAGCACCTGTGGAATGCGATGGCAGGGGAAACCAGAGAACCTGGAGAAAACCCGCCCCAGCGCCGCTTTGTCCACCACAAATCTCACATATGGTTGCTTGGGATCGAGGTGAGTGGTCTAACCACTTGGCCACGGCACGGCCCCAGTCTTACCTTTGATTTGCTGGCATAGACTGCCTCATATTTGTGTCTTGTTGAGTGATTTTTGCCTCAACTAAGGACAGCAACCTTCCAAACAAATTTTCGTCCATTCTAAGGAAGTTAAAACAATTTACAGGGTCAGAAATGAGTTCATTTTGCAGCATATGTAGTACACCTCTTCCTTGGCCTGCATTCCTATGTTCCAGCCATGGTCTAGTCCACCAATGCCTCTTTATTAATTTTTTCCTTTTATTATAATATGCTCTTGCAATAGATACATAAATTAAGCTTGCAACAGCAGACATAAATAATTGTGGATCAGCAACTTCCACCATTTTCAATCAGCTGTTCATGTGCATGCGAGAAATATTTGGACCAATACACACTCCCGTGGGAATGGAATGGAGAAATTGTACACAACGTTCACATTGTATAAAAAAAATTTGGACCAAATTTTGACTGTGGGACATCGGCTTAAGAGCCGATTTGTTTAAGGTAATCTCTGTTTTGCAATAACCATGAATTGGTCATCTTTATTGACTGTGAGTTTCAATGGTTCAATGGTGAATTTTTCACCAATGTGCAAAATCAGCTTTATTTCTGCTACTAAAACAGGTCTGGTGAACAGTACTCACAAGGTGCCATGCCCTTCCCCTCTCTTTGTGACAACCAAAGCCTAGCAACTGGCTCAATTCCAGAGTTACAATAGCTTGAGCTACAAAAACAGTTCCACTTAGTATGTGTGTATGCCTCTGCGCTAGTAGCGAAGGAAGAGGAGGGACCAATCTGTTCCAGCCTTCAGAGTAATATTCCCTAGGCCTGTACTAAAACAATGTGTGGCAAAATTCAAAACTCTGCCACCTCTGCCGAAAGCAGCATGGAACTCAAGACTCCACCACCACTGCCAAAGGAAGCACAGAACTCAAGACTCTGCTACCACTACCAGAGGGCAGCACAGTCCTAGCCAAAGGAGTGAACTACCCCTCAGCGTCCCTACAGATAAACAACCAGACTGGTAGCTGAGGTAGAAGTAAGTCATTAAGCGCTCCTCCATTCCAACAGTGTCCATTTGTATGTTCCATTATAGTTAATAAATAGTTGTTAACAAATGACAAGTGTTCATTTACAATAGTGTGTTACCTAACCACTGCTTTCCACATATTGGTGACCTTGACTAACGAACAATGGAACAAATACAACTGCAAATACGTGGCCTTCAAGAACAAAACACCATTCAAACCACCAACTGCAACAACAGACAGCACACCCTGCTCCAGAAACGCAGATTTGTGCCTCAGTGAACCATGTCAGTGTGAAGTTACTAGTGTTTTGGCCAGATAAGCCAGTGCTGTGGTTTGCACAAGCAGACAAACAATTCAGTGTTGCCAACATCACACAGGACCAGACAAAGTTCAGCGTATATTATCTCCCAGCTGGACAGTGGATATGCTGCAGAGGTGCAAAATGCTTATGCACATTTACACAGAGTTGATAATGCATCTGTTCCACTCTCAGAGGAGCAGCGAGTGCGGCAGCTCCTAATGAAGGACGAGCTCACCAACCACAATCCTTCACAGTTTTTGCATCACCTTCAATCCTTAGAGGCAACCACACAAGTGCAAGATAATCTCCTAAGACAACTGTGGATACAGTGCCTTTCACCCAGGTTCAGGCAATATTGCAGACACAAGCGGAGACTCCATTGAACAAGGTTGCCATGCTAGTAGACAAAATATTGGAGGACACACCACCGCCCATCCACACTCCACAAACATCCAAGTTAAGTCACCTCATTAAGTACTTGGACAAACTCGCCCGACAGATGGCAGCTATACAGACAACGATCTCACTCTCGCAGTCAACAGGACCACCACTACCATACTTCCCACAACCAATGACGATGCCACCTGTTGGTATCACCGCCGTTTTCGTGAACAGGCTCAGAAATGCACACTGCCATGCAACTTTCAGTCAAACACCACTGGCGACCAGTAATGGCGGTGGAAGGTCGCCCAACAGGAACAAACCGCCTATTTGTAACTGACAGGAATACAAATCAAAGATTCCTCATTGACACATGCTCTGACTAATGCTGCTTTCCATGCAGGCTCCTGAGAGACCATCGCCAGCACACAAGACTACCAACGAGTCGCTGCCAACAACTCTGCCATCCAAACATATGGTGCTCTTCCCCTCAAACTTAACTTTGGCTCAGGCGGGAATTTTCATGGAGATTCGTCATCGCCGACGTTGGAATCCCAATCATTGGCTCTGATTTCCTTTCATACTACTACCTCCATCCAAACTGTAGACTCAAGCGCATCTGGACGGCGTTACGGGCTTAACTGTTTCCGTCCAGCAAGCAATTGTGAAGCAGCAAGCAAAGCCCTAACCACCTCGTCCCCATAGCACGACATACTAGGAGAGTTTCCGGAATTCATACGGCCTTCCAGATCACCACAATATGTTCGCCACAGCACTATGCACTTCATCCGCACCACTCTTGCAGACCTCGACGCCTTGCACCAGATCGTCTTCGAATCGCTAAGCATGAGTTTGATGTCACGTTGTAAGATAGGTCAGCGAGACGCTCGGAAGGCCCCTGGACATTACCATTCCATAAGGTTCCCAAGAAGTTTGAAGGTTGGCATCACTGCGGGATTATCGCGCTCTTAACGCTCGAACCATCCCTGACAGATATCATCCACGTCATATCCATTATTTTAGCAATCAACTGCAGGGATGTAGCGTCTTTTTAGTTGTGTACCTAATCAAAGGCTGCACATAAATCCCAGTCAACCCAAGTGATATTGAGAAGACAGCCATCACAACGCCTTTCGGACTCTTCGAGTTTCCGTCTATGACGTTCGGGCTCTGCTACGCTGGCCAAACATTTCAAAGATTCATTGATGAAGCCTTATCTGGACTGGAGTTCATGTTTGCCTATGTCGATGACATTCTTATCTACGGACTCTACTCCGCCGCCTCTCGGAGAATGAAATCCTCGTCAACGCCAGCAAGAGCGCCCTAGGCTGCCCGAAGGTTAACTTTTTGGGGTACGAGATTTCTGCAGCAGGCACTCGTCCTCCTTCCCAGAACACAATTCTCCGCATGGCCAATTTCCCCCTGCAAAAAACTGTACGGGAACTACGCCGCTTCCTGGGAATGGTCAACTTCTATCGACGGTTTCTGCCATTAGCGTCAGAACATCAGGTCTCACTGCACGCAGAAATATCTAATCTACGTGGTCCACAGCAAATACCCTGAACTGAGGAACTCGAAGACAGGTTTAACACTTGTACAACTAGCCTGGCCGACGCCACGCTTTTGGCACATCCCAATTCGGAAACATCATTAGAACTCTTCACATTAACAACAGCAGTAGGTGCCAGTCTCCAGCACTGACTAACGACAGTTGGGAATCGCTGGCTTTCTTCTCCAAAAAACTTACAGCAAAGCAAGCTGCATTTGCTGCTTACTACCACGAGCTACTCACAATATGAGGCAGTGCGACATTTCCGACACGTCTTGGAAGCTCACCACTACACCATCTATACAGACCACAACGCCTTCCAGCAACGACGAGACAAGTTTCCCCCAGTGCAACTGGACCAGGTATCGTTCATTGTAGTTTTCAACGGACATCCAATACATAGATGGAGCCTCAAACGTCGTCGCAGATGCACTTTCACGGATCGAAGCTGTATCCAGCAACACTCTGGATTTCTCGTCCCTGGTCACGTCGCAACAAGACGGCGAAGAGCTCCTTCGCCTCTTGAACAGCGATTCATCACTCCATTTGCAACAGACACACGTTCCTGGATCTGACACTTTTCTGCTACACATCCACAGGCAGACCCAGACCTTTTATCATAGTGACATGTAAGCAAATCTTTGAGTCTCTCCATGGGCTGTCATCCTGGTACTAGGGCTACTGCGAGATTGATATCAGAACGATTCGTATGGCCAAACATTCGGCGACTGTCCCATTTGGACTAGAACCTGTCAGCCGTGCCAGCGAACGAAGGTCAATCGCCACGTCGCAGCACAGCACCAGTCGTCCAGTTCACTTCGTCATCCACAAGATTCCAGCACGTGCACGTTGATCTGGTCGGCCCTCTTCCCACAGTTGGATCCTATCGACATTGCCTTACAGCACTCGATAGATTCTCCCGTTGGCCAGAAGTCCGGCCCCCCGAGAATATCACAGCAGTAACAGTCGCCAAGGCTTTTGTCGCGTGTTGGATTTCTCCTTTTGGAGGACCTGCTCGCCTTACGACGGACCAAGGACGCCAGTTCGAGTCTCAGCTGTTCCGAGACTTGGGATTGGTAATTGGTACTTCAAGGTCTCGTAGAACCAGTTTCCATTCATGTTCCACCGGCATTGGTGGAACGCTTCCATAGACAATTGAGGACATCCATGATGTGCCATTCCGGCATGTCTCGGCTCCAAACCTTACCAATCGTCCTACTCGGTATGCGCAGCGCATACAAAGAGGACATCGATGCTTCTGCAGCAGAATTTACATACGGGGAACCACTCCGCCTACCGGATACTGAGTGCAACGGAACATCAAAACCATGATTACGTCTCAGATTTCGTAATGAAACTCAAAGATGTTACGGCGTCGTCCTATACAAGCGTCACACCCCAGACGACACGATTCCTTCGTCTTCAAGGACCTGAAAGACTACACGCATGTGTACTTGCGAGACGATATAGTAAGAAGATCCCTTCAACCCCCTTACGCTAGTCCGCATCGAATCTTAGAACGAGATAGAAAAAGGTTTATGTTGCAAATCCGTGACAAGTCTGTTCAGCATCGATCGGGTAAAATCGGCCTTCCTTCTTCCGGAACAATCCGGAACTTGGAACGCGTCAACACACAATCCGCCAAGCAGCTCTGAAGATCTCTCTCAAAATGCTGAAACTTCCACACCACCAGCCACGACTCCACCATCTAAATCTTCATCCACCGGAGACGGCGAAACCAGAACCCCGTGAGTGCGATTCCCGGATTTCTTCCAGCCGTAAGCGTTTTGACTCCCTGGGGGGGGGGGGCTGGTGTCGCGAAATTCAAGACTCTGCCACCACTGCCGAAGGCAGCAAGGAACTCAAAACTCTACCACCACCACCAGAGGGCAGCACAGTCTGGTAGCCAAAGGAGCTAACTACTCCTCAGTGTCCCTGCAAATAAACAACCAGTCTGGTGGCTTAAGTCGTAGAAACATCTTTTCATGCTCCTCCATTCCAACAGTGTCCATTTGTATGCTCCATTATAGTTAATAAATAGTTGTTAACAAGTGACCTGTGTTTACTTACAATAGTGTATTACATAACCACTGCATCCCATAAATGAATATGGAATGCTCACGATTTGTATATTATCTCTATTTACTATAATGTGCCAATATCACATAATTATACTATATTTGCCTATGCTTATTGTGCATAATTAGTTTTTTCACCCTTTACTTTGTTAAAACTTGGACAAATCTGAAGGTATTCAGAAATTAACAATTGCACTTAAGACTAATAGGTAGGAATCAGAATGCTATATATCCATATTATGTAGTAGGTATACATGGGCATTTTCTGATTGACAGATTGTTTTAAATGTGTCAGTGTTGATTATTCTTGTATTGCATTTCATGGTGTTTTATGATGAGTGAACATGCTAGAAGGCTTTTTAGCCTGGCTTTTAACATTTGCAAAATGCTGGTCTGCTTTTCGAAGATGTCTCCACTATACAGCTTAGGCAATCACAGTGGACTGTTACTTGTGGAATGAAACCAAAGATAAATGAGGAGCTATAGAAATTTCTTCCTGAATTTTCTACAACATCTTGAACCAGCTGACTATCAAACATGCTAAATGGTGTCAGATGTGATGGACAGCAGAAAAGTGCTGTGAGAGTGCATGATACTTTGCCAGAACCATCCACAGTTGGAATCTATTGATCATAAATATTTTGAAACAGGGCACAGTGAAATGGAATGTTACTGCATACACTTAAAACTGAAAATAAAAATCTTAAAAGTATTCCAGTATATGTATCAGAGGGATGACCACAAATATTTCTCACATACTGCAACAATGCTTGACCATTTCAATGTTACATCAAGATTTTCCTAATTTCAGAATGGATTTGCACAGAATTTCCTGAACCTGTAATAACAAGGAAATTGGGTCAACTAATAGATCTGCAAGTAAAAGGGGCATACACTAACAATTACTAAAAAAAATAACCTATAAAATGATCTAAAATTTACAAAAATATGGTTTAAAATTACTCAAAAATAACCCATAAAACAATGTTAAATTTATAAAATTATGACACAAAACATATGAGATCTGAAAAAATTGTATTGAAAACTTTATAAAGTTTTCAATATAATATATATGCTGAATAAAATATATATATATATATATATATTTTATTCAGCATTGCTGCAGAAATCTATAGAAATTTGTGGTGTCCCGAACTTGAAGGATCGCTGATTATCCTGAAGAACATTTCTGCAAGCTTAAAACCACTCTAATTAATGCCCTGGATGCATAGCTGAAATAAACAATACCTCCTAGCACAGTCTTCCCCCAAGTATATCAAGGTTAAAATTTTGACCTTGCAGATCTTTACTGATTTTACATTTTGTCTGGTAATCAACATTTTATAGCACATTTTTAATTTTCCTGTTTGATCTATATTGACTAATTTTTCCTGCACAATGTCCAAATGCTATTCAATATATCTTCTCAAGATCTGAGTGTTTCTTGTCTGTTTTGTCTAGCCCTGTTCTACCAGGTCGTCTAGTTACCAGTACTCTTTGCCAACACTTTTAAGTCAGAATAAATGAGTAATCCTGACAAATTACCAGAGAAAAAGTCCACAGAGGATAGATGCCCTTAAATAAGGGAGACCATAAAGCTTCAGCCTATTTATGCAACTATTTTAACAATTTTAATAATATCAAAATAATGCATAATGATTTTAATAAAATTAAAATGCTATCCAATATTAGTTAATAATAATATTAAATAAAAAAATATCAAATTGTATAACAATGCTAAAATATTCATTTTTAGGGGTTGTTCATTCTTTGTTTTCCCATTTTAAAACTTTTTCAATGTTGACATTTAGGTTATTGGGCAGATAAATAGTGGATTTATGTTAATTTTTAACAGTTAAATTCAGCTATTTAGTATTATACAAATAACTGTGTACAATTTGAAGGCAATCCATCAAAATTTTCAGAGGCTTATTTTATAATGCAGTAAGAGGAAGCCCAAATCGCTTGAAGATATTGACAGTAGATTTGTAGCTGTACCAAGCCAATAACTTGCTGAAGCACTTTTCCTATAAGAAATGGCAATCACTGGTTTGACATCAAAATTGACAGAATAATGTAATAGGCTGATGCAGCTGAAGGTAACATAACATGGTCTAAATTATGTCAAATTAATAGTTAAGGAAGTGCAAGATGCTCTGTCTGCAATGTTGAAAAGTCTTTTATGATGGCAAAAAAGGGGGGAAAAAAAAGACAACATGAGTTGGAATTAAGGGAGTAAGTCCCAAAACTGGTCCCAGTAAGTAATTACCAAGTGCTGTTTTGTGTTACAAAAATTGACTCAAATTCATTCCATTTAAAAGAGAGAAAACTTCCTAAAGGATGACCAGTAGATAATAAAATTCTGAAAAATGGAGATAAATGCAAAATAAAATTAAACCATTTTAGTTCACCTTAAAGCAAAACAAATTAATAACCCATCCCGAATGTTCTGGGATGATGAAGAAAGAAGATGATGTTTCATCAACTTCTGAGCCCTGCTGATAAGTTGATGCTTTCTTGAGAGTATTATGAATATTATCGAGGATTGAAGAGTAATGGAATATAAGTGATACACTGCCAGAGCCAGATGAGAATGAATCAGAGGAAGAAGTAGCATAATTTTACTATTCCTTGCATTTGTAATTACTTCTGGAGTAATAATATGCTATGATGTTCCTAATTTGTATATTTCTGAGTTTTATAGATAAAATATAAATATAAAATCACTCATTCATGTACTATGAAATAAATTGTTTAATTTTCTGAAATGCATAAATCACAAATGTGTATTAAAACCTTGGAATGAAGGTGTTAAAGCATTATTTAATGGTTTGGCTTTTACAGATATCTTTCATAATATAACTCTTGTGCCAAAAAAAAAGTATGCATTTTTAAGACTTTGAATTTTAAACTGCCTTAAATACTTTAATGTGTTTTTCTCAAAACTAGTAAAATGCACTTTCATGGTTTTGGCATAGAGGGGATGATACATGCTTACCCTCACTTTCATGGCTTAATTTTTCTCTGCAAACTTCATAAAAAATTAAATAACTTACAGTATCTTCTTCTAGTAAAGTCCATCAATTCATATTACATCAGTTTTTATTCTCTTTTATTAAACTATAATCAAACTTTATCATATACAAAATTAAACATAAACAAATAAATGAAACAATAATCAGGTACAACAAATACACCACTAGTGAAATATCTGTTACAACATTTCTTGGGCTTCAAACAGATAAAGAGCTGCAGAAAACAATTAAAAATAATGCTACCAAAAATTAGCTCTGCTAGCTTTCCCTTAAACTTAAAATCTCCATAACCAAAATGCCTTAAGAAGGGCACACCAAATTCAAGAAAAAGTATGAAATTCACAGGTCTGCCCACATTTTGCAAAATATTGTGATTTCAAACTTTGTTATGGGAAGTTCGCTTTACGTAAATGTAACTTTGACAACAATTTATTAAAATTTGAAAAATTTCCAAATCCCTATTTACAACTAGTTCAAGAATAGGAAGTCTGTCTAGTTGGTTGGACACTGGCCTTCTGATCCCAAGTCATGGGTTCAAACCCAGCCTAGAGCAATGGTCTTAAGAGTGTTTAAATGCATGTGCCAGTAGATCTTAATGAGCTTCAATTTACTAGCATGTAAATAACTCCTGAATGGGGATGAAATTCTGATGCACTGACAAGACTGATATGAACCTGGCATTTACAGTGTGTTAACAAACAAAATAATTTTTGAAAATAATAATTAATTACAGAAAAGAAAACATCAAGATACATGTGTTACAATGAGAGCACTTACAATTACTGAGAAGCTTAATAAAAACTGGAAACTTTATCAAGCTTCAACTCTTCTATTTTGGTTCTGTCATGGCATGTTGTATTCTTATTGTGTATAGCTGTCTTAAAGGTAAAAATCATTAGACTTAACACAGCAGCCATAACTATCTCTAGTCACAATTTTGGAAGATCTTTAGGATAAGAGGCAACAGAATCAACAAAGACCAATAAACTTTAATTACATATTCATTGTTTAGAGATTAGGAGAAGACTTCCAGAAGAAAATAGTGATGGTGTGATTTTTACAACATGCTTATTGTATGAAATTTTGAAGCTTTATAATCTACACTATGTTGGATGACTTGCAAGCAGATGAAAAAGTAACACTACAAAAAAAATGACATTTCAATGTGCAAAACTGACTTTCCACACTAACAATCACATTCTTGTTTAACTGTGTATCTTTTAGCTTTCTATTCTCAATCTGGATACTCAAAGAGTTTTTGCTGCAGTTATTCAAGAATTTGAGAGTTGTGTACAAGAATTTTTTGTGTCCCTACTTATTACAATTTCTATGGAATATTCTATTCCACAGATTAATCTCCTACCAAATGCTTTCAAATGTGCTTTGGTAATTATGTTAATGTTCTGGAAACAAAATGTAATATAGTCATGGAGAGAGAACATTACAAAAGTTTAGCCACACACAGCCAGTGTGATAAAATTGTTTATGCTTATGAATGCAGAATTTAAAATTTAATATCACAAAAATGTCAATGAAAGCATTAACTTACACATACCTAAATACACTGATTAGTGTTTGGAGAAAGCCTTGATTTATACTCTTTTCCAGTACACAACTCAAATATCTGACCTCTTCTTTTCCAATCAAGTACCACTGTTCATCAAACAACTAGTCCTTTGCAAATTTATTAATATTCTGCACTCTATCCACTTTCATTACCACTTTCTGTTTTGTTTCTCCATCATGTTTTATTTGCTCTTGTCAACTTTTTCACAGTATAACACAGCACTCAATTTGAAATATTTCCTGTATTTAAGATTCAGTAAGAAATGTACCTTTTTACTACAGTATTGTATAGGTGTTTCTTAAAATGAACTTTAAAAATACTATACATGTCTCCCTATTTGCATGATAGATGACCAACTAACGGGTAGTTAAATTATATTCAAACCCACTTTACTGCGCGAGATGGCCGGCAGTCACCGGGAAAATTACCCTGTAGAGGCAGACTAAAATCCTTACCTTATAATAGATCCTGGAAATGTCGGTCTTCTACTCTCAAACAGGCAGAATCTCTCATGTAAATATTCTCACTCACTCTCTGAAGCTCAGCAGCAGGAATTCGTGCACAATGTTTTCTCTTAAGTTCCTGTAGTGTGTGAGGATTGGAATAATACACATTGTCTTTTAAAGAACCCCATAACTAAAAATCACAACTTGTTAGGTCAGGAGAACGAGGGGGTCACAAATCAACACCAATTATTCTATCAAACACCTCTCTTACTGCCTTTAATGATTCAGCAGCTGTATGTGCTGTTGCAGAATCTTGCTGGAACCAACAATACAATTTCTCTTCTTCAGTGAAGCGATTGAAAAATGGCCTCAAAATTAGCCTCTGATATCGCTCTGCATTTATTGTTTCATCAAAGGATATGGGCCCTATTATTCCTCCAGCACTTATTGCATACCACTCTCCAATTTTTTGATCATGAGGCATTTCATCCAGTAGGTTTTTCTGAGGCCCAGTATTGCCTGTTGCGAGTTAGATGAAACTAAGGTTCATCAGTGAAAAACAAAAGTTGGGTAAATGAAATCCCTTTCTACGTATTGGAAAAACAAGTTACAATAATTCACATGTTTAGCGGCAACATTTGGCTTTAACCCTTGCTCTTGTATGTAGTGATAGGGCTTCAGTTTCAACAGATGTGTAGCATTTCTCGCAGCAGATCAAGATACAACTGTTTGCTGCACTAGTTTTTTCAGCACCTGTCTCACACTGAATGACTGCATCTGATACAGCAATACCAATGAGAGTTGGTGCTGGCGCACTTTCGAGCAAGAAAGTCCTGGCAGCCAGCACAGGAGTAACAAAGGAGAGAGAGGCCACGAATGGGTTCCAATGTAATTTAACTACCCTTTACGTATATGGAAGAAACATCAAATACTCATAGCCATATAATTTTTTAAGACTGTCACTATTATACACACTGCCAAGGAAAAGTATTAGTCATCATATGTATTTCCCTGAAAAGATTACCTTTGGCAGTTTTATGTCACCTATGTCATTATCTCATTTTATTCTTGTAAAACTTAATATCCTACATTAATACTGATAAATATAGTTTGGTAATGGTTATAAAACACAAAGATTCCATTTTCTCTGTGAAAGTGGAACTCAAATGAACCTTTGGGTGTAATTTGCACCAGTTTCATCTTTTACTGCTGATGCACCATCCATGGAAAATTTTAAATCTTGAAATCTTGATACACGTTAGCATCTGTCAAGCCAAAGAGCTATCAAAGCACTCTTTTATGTATATCATCTTCAACATGCTTTCTGAAGCAAAATTAAGCATTCCTGCAAAGAAAATAACACAAATTAGATAGTGAAAACTTTCCATTACAGTATCTGTTCTATAATTATTATAATAGAGATGTTTTCAAACCAGTGTTCATATCACAGATATTTTGTTCATAAAAGTAATCATGAGATATGTGTCTCACTGTAGAGCAATTCCACAGAAATGTCATATTAAGATAGAAAAATAGATAGATAAAATCTATGCCCGACATAATATATGGTGATGTTTCTGACCAGAAAGTGATATAACCCAAGACAGGTTTCCCCTGAAGGATAGGAACCGGTCGTGGTACACAAATGGTTCACACTTAGGAGCAAAATGAGGGCAAGGGCCTGGGGTCTCGGGACCAGGCTCGCCATTCCTCTTGTAGGTTTGCTGCTGTGTTCCAGGCTGAAATACATGCCATCTTAGCCTCTGTCATGCATATTTTAAACATGCCAGGCAACAAGCATCAAATCGGCTCAGATAGGCAGCTTTGAAAACACAGCAGTTAAAATGACATCCAGATTAGTGTGAGAGTGTCAAAGGATGTTGGATAGTCCTTGTGCCTGAGGACTGCTCACTCACGTCTAAGTTCCAGGCCATGTGGGCATCAGCGGTAATGAGATTGTGGACAGGCTGGCTAAGTTGGCAGTGGGTCTTGCACTTGTAGGACCTGATCTCTTTGGCAGCATGTCCCTCAGAAGTTTCAAGTATGAGATAACCTAGTTCGCAGTTAGGGGAAAAAGCAGAATACCATCAGACATATCCATAATTTTATTCCTGGGCAGGATGGCTAAATAAGTGAGGTTTTGTCAAACCTAACTGGACCCATATTCAGAGTGGTTTCTGGCAATTGGAGTGGGCACATTTTGAGAAGACACTTATGCATAATGGGGCTTATTGAGGACTTGATGTGTAGAAAATGCAGAATGGACTTTGAAACCTCACAGCACATTTTATGTGAAAGGGAGACATTTGCTTTTCACAGCTATATAACACTGGGCTCCTTCTTTCTCTCTCTCTGCTGCATTTAGGGATTGTATTACAATATGCAGTTAAAACTTAAAAGTTTTGTGAACCATTAGTTATTGCTAACTAGTAGTTAAATCAAGTGCCTTGTATTATGAATGCTAGGTACCCGTAGGTTAGTTAACCGGAAGTTTTTAACAATTTTATATGGTTGGCAATGTTTTTGTGCTGAATTTCATGCTACCTAGGTGGAAAAGTGCAGTATTCAATCTTCAAAATAAACTTTCTGGTGTAATGTTCTTGAGCCTGAAGTCTATTTTTGTGTCAAATAAAATCTAAATCATTATTAAATAGGTATTATGTGCATTTGTGATTAATATAGATTGCTTTGGGATAGCATTTTAATAGGCTAGACGTATTCAAGAACATAATAAAGTGTATCTACTTGCTTTTAATATTATGATTTCTATAAGTTAGATAACAGTACATTTCTAAACTTTAAGATTATGGGTTATGCAATTAGTTTAGTTCACATGGGGGAATTTGGAATAAGTGAAGTGCGTTTTGGGACACTTAAGAATAATGTACATTTAACTACAAATATTCAGTGTATCTTTTGGAGGTAGTATCAAATAAGATAGTGTAATCTGAAAGTAGGTTAGGGTATTTCAGAGCATTAGGTTAAATGGTACTTCATTCTCAATATAGTTTAATTAGGTTACTGGAAAATAATGTTAATTTAGCATAAATAGAAACACATTGGGGAAGGCTGTATAGTATTAATATTAGTGTTGAAGCATTCAAAACTGAATAGGGCAAGAATGAAATAGATAATCTGAGTAAAATGTATTGTAGGTACCTATTTTATTTCTACCAGGGGTTTGAAGGTACAGAAAGAAATTGTACCGGCAGGTATATTGAGTGACAAAAAGACCATTGACTCAAAGAGAGTGTGATACTACTAGAAATTGTTATGGAGCATAAGTTTGATAGAAAATAAAGTCATAATACATTTTTTGTTAACCTGAATTAATTTCTAATTCCTATCCTCAAATTTAATTTTTGAGATCTTATCACTTCATTCTCTGCAAGATTATACAAAAGTAATACTGTCGAGAGCTTCTGATAGATTGAAGCCTTTCAAATAATATGAATAATTTGTCAGTGTTTGGCAATTTGCAATCAGGTATTCTTGTATTCAATTCAATATACTTTATTTCACATTTTCCCCTTTTATTTTTGTATAAATGTTTATTAATTTTCAAAAATGGGGAAAAATAACAATAGTTAGCACATAAAATGAATACTTTTTGTGTATTTGATTTAAAGAAATGGTACAAGGAAAGTATAGTTTTCACATTAATGTACTTATTTTAAAACTCACGTGCTAAGAGAGAAAAAATTTCCAGGTGCAGTAGCTAGTTAGAGGGATATATTGGTGCAAGACACTCACATGGTCAATGGGGAGACTGAAAATGGTGTGACAGGACCTGGAGGGCACAATATTTCCTATTTTGAAATTTAAGGTTGTCTTACTTTTGAATTACTTTCTAAAGGTTACCTGCTTTTATGAATATTGGGTTAAAATTGATTGCATTATATTTAAGCAAATATAACTGCCATACACTTAGCACAAGGTACGGCCTTGCCATGGTTGTTGAAGCTTAGGGCCACATCCCTTAGTCTGGATGGACAATATAGCCACACCAGATCATCTTGTTGAAAACCTCGACTGCTAGCTTACCAATCGCTATGGGTCTTCATCTGACCACTTGCTACCTGGATGTTTTGACAAGCCATGTCATGAAGTTGGTCTAAGAGATGCTCAACATAATTGATTGCTGGCTGTTCTGTCCCAAGAGGACTCCCAAACATCAGGTTGCATGGTAGATGCAGCTCTCTGCCAAAGACCAAACTGGCCAGTGTCACCTGGGCATCATGGGTCGAAGAGTGGTAGGCCAGCAAGCAAAGTGGCACCCTTACATCCCAGTCTCTCTGGTGATTGGCCACAACCTCCCTCAAGTGTTCTTCTAGAGTCTTGATTCTCAGCTCCACCATGAAGAGGTGTTGTGCACATCTTGTGCAATCTGAGATGCTCCAGTGTTTCCCTCATGAGGTTGAACTCAAAGCTGATGCCCAGATCACTGTATAGCTCTATTGGTACCTAATAGCAACAAAATAGTTCTTCCATTAAGCAATTTGCAATGGTCTTGGCCTCCTGTTTAGGGATAGCACATATCTCCAGCCACTTGAAGTAATTCATGGCGACCAAAAGATACCTGTTGCCCCTGTCTGACAGAGGGAATGACCCATCTATGTCAATGGCTCTGCAATCAAAGGGTACACCTGTGTTATACTGCTGTATGCAGCACCGTTTCCTGGTCTGTGGTCCACAACTTGCTGCTCACACAACACATTGGCAGCACCACCTCTCAGCATCTGCCAGATGTCCCCCCCCCCCAAGCACTTCCTCCAGGACTTCCGTGACCTTACTCTGGGAGAGGATCAGCTGCCTTCTCCGAGACTTCCCATCACGTAACCTCCATATTCTGAACAGTATGATGTGCCTGATCTTTAAAGAGTCCCATAGGGCCCAGTAAAACTGGTACACAGTACTCCTTGGTGTGGTGTCCTCCTAGCTTGGTCTAGTCCCTGCCTCCACTACTCCCAAGAGTGGCCAACAATCTGTATCTGCCAGCTGCTCCCTCCTCAGCCCTGCGCTATCCCATCCAGCTACAGGCATAGCTGAGCTAACACATGTAAAGCTGTACTCTCACAGCCTCCAGACTCTACTGGCTGTCTGGTCCTTCAGGTGAGGCTGGAGTGGTCAATCAGAATGAATGACTGACAATACAGGTACTTGTGGAAGTACTCCAACACCTTTACTACTGTCAGAAACTCTTGCAGGGTAATGCAGTAGTTCTTTTACCCATGACAGTGATGTCATCCAAATAGAGCAGGCAGGCATCTTAGGTGAACCCTCTCATCAATGATTCCATGATGCCCTGAAAGGTAGCTGGTGAATTGCAGAGACCAAAGGGCATAAACATAAATTGCCAACGTCCTTGGTCTGTTGAGAATGTGGTCTTCTCATTGTCTCTGAGATCTAGGGCCACTCAGTACTTCAATTTAAAATCCATCAACAAATGTGTCCATGGTGTCATCAATCCATGGTAAAGGTGGTGATGACATTCTGCCTCCTATAGTCCATACAGAAGCACAGTTCACTGTTCTTCTTCACCAAATCTACAGGGGAGCACAAAGGGCTGTCAGACACTTCGATGATTCCCCTAGATTTCATATCCTCTTAACATGCCCTGTAACTCTGCTTGCTTTGCCAAGGGAACATGTCTTGGTGGTTGGCAGATGGGTCAGGCATCTCTGGAGTCGATGTTCTGGAGTACCCACAACCATAATCCTTATTCCCTTCACTAAAGATGGACTAGTATCGACTAAGTAGACACTGTACACTCTCCCAGTGGTGAAGTGCTAAGATAGTCAGCTGCCCTCCTCACCAAGTCTTTCAGCAATGGTTCCCAGGTCCTGCGAATGGTGCTGGCTGATCAGGTCCATCACATGGTGTTTATTGAAACTCCTTAATTACTGTTTCTTGTTTAATGTCTTTTACAAGTTCTTCTATAATTAAATTATTTTCACAACAGGTAACTGGGGGTGGGGAATTTTCTTGAAAATCTTTGTTGCATCTTTGCGAGATACTGTACAGTAATACCAAATTAATATTTGGATAGGTACAGTCAGACTGAAAAATTCAATGCCATAGCCAGGATTTGAACCATGGATCTCCCGTTCTCTAGCTGGTTGCTCTGCCACTGAGCTACCATGGCAACATGTCGGCATAGCATTGAATTTTTCAACTGACTCTTATGTTTCCTGGTAAACCACAAGGAGCTCTCAAATTATTTTGAGATGACAACCCCAATGGCGACTTACAATGTTGCAAGTACTTAATTCCCAGGATTCATAGTATAGCCAATGCTATGCCAGCATGTTGCCATGGTAGTTCAGTGGCAGAGCAACTGGTTGGAGATCGGGAGAACCGTGGTTCAAATTCCGGCTATGGAATTGAATTTTTCAGTCTGACTCCACCTATCCAACTCCTGTCCTATACACGGCTTGTGTGAAAAAAACAATTAATCCAAATTAATATTTATTTGGCCTTTCATTTTTGAGCTGTTTTTCTACCTCTCTTGCATATACACAATGCTTTTTCTAAAATTGCTTTTTTTGGGATTCAGGTATCTTTGAAACATATATTTCTGCTGATATCTCTGTATAAATTTTTTTTGGGTGGAATGCAATACTTCCTTTACTTACTACTTAAAGTAGAGAAAGTAATTAACTTCTCATTAATAGCTGGTTCACAACAACCGGTAACAATAACCAGAACTAGAAAGGGAATGTTTAAATACATGTATTTCAATGGAAGCATTCACAACTGACATGAAGCCTTCCTGGGCCCAAGGAATGGGAAACAAGCTTGGACTAGTTAAGTTTCTCATTCTCATTACTGGGCATATTAGATACATTCTTCGATGTAGAGATTACTCTAAGTGGACATGACATGATACAGCCACCAGAGCTCACTTTAGTCAATTCTTTCGAATTACAATGTTGGCTGAATTGGATACACATAAAAGATATCATTGGTCAGATGAAAATAAGTGAAATCACAATGCGCAAAAATGACCAGCAATCTGAAGAAGCACTACTGATTACTGGGTTATTGAGAACCAAAATCGGTTTCATTCTGGTTACCATTCTCAGGTTATTGTGAACCAGCCTTAACACACACTATTCATGAATAATCATGTGTTTTGCTGCATTAGCACATTTCTGAGACATTCATTATTATTTGCTGAAATTCTCAAGTATTTACACTCTTTCCAACTGCTAAGTAGCGATTGTTTTGTTTCATTGTAGTCATGCAAAGAAGCAGAATCTGAATATCAACATATAGCAACTGGCTTAAGAATCTATCACTTTAAGCTGCTTTCACCTAGACCAAATGTGTAATAAAAGCATTTATCTGAACTAATGATAGGTGGATGGTTGAATAAAACTTCAACACAATAATTGAGTAAAGTGAACAGAGAAACTCATGTGAATGCAAGATATCCAAGTTTTACTTTCTCTACACCTTACATGGTGCACAAAGTTCTGTATTGAAAGCAAAACATTGATATAATGATTTCAACAAAATCTTTGAGCTCCCCCCACCTCCCAAATGTAAAAATAATATTTCATGTGTGTGCCTGTGAACAGAAAAATCAAAATCAATAATGTTCAGAGGTACCAAACTGGATATTCAAATTCAGTTCAACCTGAAAATTTGACCTGATTCGACCTGAAAATGTTCAACAAAATCCCAATCTTGAGCCACCTTTATAGACAAAATTTTAAAATTCTTTTATTTGCTCAAAAATTACTTTAATATTTTGTGACAAAATATTCTGTTTAAAACAATTTCATGATAAATAAAATGTGTATCTTAAAAATATAGTTATAAGTGAATAAATATTGTTATTGTTAAGCCTTTGAAATCAATTTCACTGAGAATTAATTTTGTTGAATTGTAAGGTTTAAGAAATTGGCTAAAACTCATTACTAAAAATACTTATTCTTCTTATAACACACAATTTATGTAAAATGTTTTTGATACATTAACCCATTTACAAGAAATACTTGATTATTTTACTGTTTTCAACTATTTATATAGTATTCTTTTGTTTCCTCTTTTATGCAAAGCCAACACACAGAAACATGCTTTTTAAGAAGCTTGACTACTGCTTTATTCTTTTTATAATTATACTGAATGTATAATGAATGTTTATCTCAGTTAACAAAGGTAGACAGTTTGTAAAATTAGTTAATAGAAGCATGAGTAGAGAAAGCCATGTGAATGCAAGGTGTCTAAGTTTTACTTTCACCACACCCTACATAGTACATGAGGTATTTATGTTTAATTCCAACATTGGCAATTTCAACTAAAATACACATTTTTAAATTCACTATGCTCAAAGAAAGTAATTTCAGAATATAGTTCTTATTTTTCCTGTTCACAGTGAAACACACACAGACAGGCCACATGATTCAAACAGTACAGCACCTGCTTTTTGTGCAAGGTGTCCCAGGTTCAATTCCCAGCTGGGGGGTGAAAATTTTTCTCTAGCCAAGATTATTGTGTGTGCGTGCGTGCGTGCGTGTGTGTGTGTGTAAATTTAAAGATAATTCATTCCAGATGAACACCAGCAATGAACAAGTGGATATCACTGCATTGAGAAATGGTTCCAAAAAAAAAAAAAAAAAACAGTTGACAAGATCTAGGGGCTAAAAGTGGCATATAAATGGAGCAGTATGTATATAGCAAAACTTTATATTTAAGATCAGTATCCTCTAGAGCAGTGTTTCCCAACCTTTTGAAGTTCACGGCACCCTTGGGAATAACATTAAACACCAGGGGCACCCTTCCTTGAATTAAAAGAAAATTAAGCTTAATATGTTAATTTATTGAAATATTATATAATAATAACGTACACCGTAACATAATACAGTAAACTTTACTACAATCACTGAGTAAAGATACATCAATAAATTTTGTTCGATTAATGATTAATGTGAAACTTGTGATTGATGCTTAGAGCACAGATATGTGATGTCAGGTCTGACAGTTGACAGTGAAACACGCAAATCATCCTCAAGGTTATTCAGTCTATTTCTTGCTTTGCATTTTATTGTCACCATAGCAGAGAAGGCTTGCTCGCATAGATAGGATGTTGAAAAGGGCAAAAGTGCGTTAATTGCTTTCTTCATTAGGTTAGGGTACTCCTCTCTCCGTTGAAGCCAAAAACTAGCCACCGACGCCTCACTCTTGGTGAACTTACCTTTGAATGTGGAATCAGCACAAAGATCAATAAATTCATCTCATTCGCAAGCAGTGAAATCTATTTCCTCTGCACTATCTACGAAATCAAATGGTGAGACAACCCAGTCGAGATTCGTAGTGAAAATAGTTGGAAAGTACGCATCTATTGCATCTTGCAATCTTGATAAGTGATCACAAATGCAGTCTTTCAGTTTACCCAGATCTTTATCTCCTGCCACATTAAGAAGAGATGGAAAGTTCGACAAATCTCCTTTTTGAACTGCAGACTTCCAAGAACTAAGTTTTCTTTTAAAACCTTTCATTTTACTGGTTGAGGAGATTATTGTTTCATGTCGACCCTGCATCGAAACATTCAGTTCATTCAGCTTATGAAAAATATCTGCCAGATACGACAGTTCAAAACACCAAGAATCACTTAGTAAGAGCTCATGAAATGTGTCTTGATTTTCATCCTTAAAAAAAGTTTTTAGCTGTTCTTTGAGTTCGAGAAACCGGTTCAATACACGACCCCACAACAACCACCTTACTTCTGTGTGAAGTAACAAGGAACAAGGAGGTATGAGCTGCATCCATTGCGCGACATAACTGTTCAAAAATTCTGCACTTTAAAGGTCGAGACTTCATATAGTTCACCATTTTCACAACTTGGTTAAACACTTCAGCAAAATCTTCATTACACGCTTTCACGACTAATGCCTCTCTATGCAGAAAACAGTGAGTTATAATAATGGATGGATTTTCATTGAGAGCTCTGGCAGTAAAACCTTTAATTTTCCCAGACATAGATGGTGCACCATCTGTACATATACCACAACAGTCTTTCCATGAAAGATTATGGTCATTGAGATAGGAATTAATAGAAACGAAAATATCATGACCTGTGGTTGTAGCCTCCAGCGGTCTACAGAACAGAAACTGTTCACTAATATCTTTTTCATCAATATATCTGATAAAACCAAGGAGTTGCGGTTTGTCACCAATATCGAGACTCTCATCTACTTGCAAAGCAAATGTTCTATAAGTTTTTATTTTCTCCGTGACTTGTTCGTTGATATTGCATGACATTTCAGATATCCTGTGGCTGATTGTGTTGTTGGACAGAGGAACTTTCGAAATTTGATTAGCTGCTCCTTCGCCAAGTATTGTTGAAACTATAACTTGACATGCAGGGTCAATGATTTCCTCTCCAAGAGTATGAGGTTTCTAGCTATCAGTTCTGCTACTTTAAATGAGGCTTCAAGAGCAGTATCACCTATGGTCATTCTCTTTACCATTCGCACAGCTGTTTTTTTCTCCCCTTCTAATATATGTGAAAAATACATTACACTTTTCTGTGACACACTAGGATGCTTTGTTGTAAGATGCCGCTTCAGTTTGCTAGGTACCATGGCCTCGTTGCTAAGTGTTTCGCCACAAACTAAACACACAGGGATAGGGTTTTCCTCGTTGTTATTCCACTTAAATCCATACGCTAAGTAACAGTCCTGGTATGTTCTTTTCTTTCGTTTGTCTTCTTTATGTGGTGAATTCGATGGTCCGGGAGAAACTGTAAGATTTGGCTTCTTAAAGCAAGCAGTAGGAGCCGACTGTTCACTTTCACTGTCCTGGCGTTTACGTTTAACAATGAACTTATCCATAGCTAAACACTGTGAATCAACGCGAGGAAGACAACTGAAAGCGCCAAGTGGCGTACACTTTTATATATTCATCTGTTGAAGTCTCGGGAATGTTCGTGAGGAAGCGAGTAGTCTCGGGAATGTTCGGCAGGGTATAGCTGTAATGCCATCTGTGGGATACTAGTATAACTGAATTATTGAAATGAATCGATCACTATCACCATCTGCCATGCATGAGAGTAATTGATTTGACTTATTTTATTTCAAGACCTTACAAGACTTAAAGCTTCAGTAGAAGGTATTTTTTTTTGTTTATCTCAATATCTCGCAGCATCCCTTAGCCAACCACAGTGTTTCCTTAATTCTAGTCAATTGTGTCATTTGAATTTTCTTCTTTTACTATTTACGGTCCATAACCATTTGTTTTTCACTGTGCTTAAGAATTGTCTTATCTTCTTGCTATCTTTATGAAACATTTCAATTATAGCAATATTTTAACCATCCAAACCATTTCTTTTTGATAAATTCTTTTCCTAAAATTTCAGCTCCCTCACATTTAAATACTATATATTCCACATTTTCATTTCCCCCATATATGACATCGTGTTTGTGGAATACTCTTTCTTATATCTTTTAGCCTCCATACTCCATTTCCGCTGCTTTTTGTTTGTAGCTTGATTATATTTTTCTCTTCCCCATGAGCTTTTCATCAGTAAATAGAAGACTATAAATCTCTTTTTGGCTACCTTATTAAATATTTTTTGAATCTCTATATCTTCAAATCTCTTCCTTGCCACATTCCAGGAATTCCCATTATTTTCCCTTTTCTCCATATCTCACCTAACCCATTTATTTCCAAGTTATTCCTAAGGCTATTTGCTCATCCATTATCCTTTAAGATTTTCTCTTGATACTCTAGACACTGTTTTAACAAATTTGTTCCTTCTAAGTTTAAAATTCTGTACCAAAATTTCAAACACCTTTCCATAACATTTACCTTACTTGCCACTCTGCCCAATTATGTTTGTGCTACCTACCTAACAGATGCATTTGATAATACAGGCATTTCTCTACAAAACATCCTGTGCACCTTAATCATCATCATCATCATCATCATCATCATCATCATCATCATCATCATCCTCCTCCTCCTCCTCCTCCTCCTCCTCCTAAGAATTCTGTGTAACTGGTAAGCCTTAAGAGATAGGCTAGCACTTACTACTCAAAAAATGTAGAAATCATTACATTTTAGATAAATAAACCTTTCAGCCACATTAAACCTTTTCTGTGAAATTCTCAAGTGCTTATCCTTTTGTTTCCTCATAGTTATGCAAAGGAACAGAACCTTAAATCAACAAAAAGCAACCTGCTTCTTAAGAAGCAACTTCTTTAAATTGCTTATACTTACACTGGATGTGTAATGAATGTTTAACTTCATTAACATCATATTGCAAGTTAAAGAAGACTTCAAAAGGGGAATTTATAGAAGAATGTGCAAAGAAACTTATGTGAATCCAAGATGTTGAATTTTACTTTTTCCACCACTTGCATAATATGGGGCATTTTACATTCAATGCAGAATATGGATATAGTAATTTCAACAGATACACATGTTTTCTAACTTCCTCCCCCTCCCCAAAAAGTATTTTCAACAATCTTCATATGAGGGGGTCTCACCCCCCCCCAAAGTATTTTTTAAACAATCTTCCTGTGTGATGTGTCTGTGAAAAGCATCTCTCAAACACAAGTTCAAAGGACATTAAGGTATTCTCTAGGTATATAACACAAACTATTACAACAAAATTTCAGAGGAAAATATGCAACATTTTTTGTTTTCTCCAAAATCACTGTAAACATTTTCTTTTAAGTTGTCCCATATTTAAGATAATTTCAGAATAAGTAAATGAAAACCTGAAATTTTTGACAAACCGTGAAAGTCTTCATTCTTTTGTTCAAGTTGTAAGCTTTAAGACCCACTGGTTAAAACTTCCTACACAGAAAATGTAGATGTCATTAAAATATACAATGTCAAATGTTTTAGCTGTATTAATCCATTTTTGCAAATTTCTTTGTTACTGTTTCCAGCTGCTAAGTCACTATTCTCTCATTTCTTTGCAGTTATATGCAAGAAAGAAAGAGAATCTCACAGCAAATACATAGCAATCCACTTCTTAAAAATCTGATTATCACTTTAGATTGCTTTATACTTCTTAAATGAAGTGCTATCCAAAAGTTCTCAAAATGCCACAATAAATGGAATTGCACCATACCTAGAGCTTATTCGTCACCAGCACTTACAATATAGTCTCCGTTGGGAATGTATTTGCCATGCTCAGTACCTCTTTCAAGCATTGGACACCAACTGAAAGTTCTTGTTCTCTGTTTCCTACGATTTTACCCTTATTTCCTCTATTGACTCAAATCTTACCCCTTTCAACTTGACTTTTATCTTGAGGAAGTTGGAGCTACATCTGGTGTATCTAGTGGTTGAGGAATGAGTGTCATTTTGTTCTTCCAGAGGAAATAGTTGCTTTTTATACATGTTAACTATTCTTGTTAAAAAGTTTTAATAACCTTAGAACTGGTTTGAACCAGCTGTGTTCCCAAGCATTAGAGAATTTTCTAATTGTAAGCGATCTTCGAGATATTTATCCCTGAAGTGAGACATTTAGTGGTTTTCCTAAGAAAAAAACTTGGGTCCGCTGGGGAGTTCAGTGTCATACTGGCATATATGGAGTTCAATGGTTAAAGGCAACTGCACAGAAAGCAGAAGATGCTGTTCAAATCCAATACCTATGAATTTTTCAATTCACTAATTTAAAATATAGCAACCTTCTCGATGAGAATATTTTTAATGTTTTAGAATGTGTTATCCTTCTTATACTTACACTAAATGTGTATGAATGAATTCTTATTTTCACAAATCTTAAAAATTATTATACATTTCCTTACACTTTTATTTCTCCATTGATTTGCTGTTTACCCTAGGACCTAATAGGCTCAAACCCTGTGGTTGCCAAGCTATTGGGTCCTACTATATCCTAAATCTAATCTTAAATCTAATCTTAGTGTTTAATTTTCTTTTTCTTTGTCCTACTTACTGATTTTCCTTATCCATTTGGCTCTTACTCCACCCCAGTAGTTTCCAATTTAAATTTTCTCCTAAATGTTATATTCATTAACTTTCTCGCTTGGATATCTTTTGGCGAAGATGTCCATTCCTTTTTCCAGACCCTCTTCCTAAGCATCCTAATTTCTTCACATTCTAAAACTACATGTCATTCTTTATTCTTCAGGTGGCACAAGGAGCATTTCTCTATATCAGTCTCTCTTCTCAAGCCTTTCAATTTCACCACCCCTGTTTTAGTCCAAGCAAAGCCTTCTCTAGCTGCTTTATCAGAAATATCAATGTAATTCTCCCTGTTCCAGACCACTTTCATCTCCCTATATAATGAGCTTTTTGTATTGAAACTCGCTATTATTTCTTGTCTTTCAATATCCCCCATTCTTAAGCTAATTTCTTTCCAGAACCCATTGTGTAGTGATTCCCTGGCTTTCCACATATCCCCAAAGCAAAATTGTAACATAATTTCCTTTATCTTATTTAGCCAAGAATCTTTTTGATTTAGTCATTCCTGTAATACCAAGCATTGATGTAAAATATTCTTTTCCCCTAATTCTCACCCAATACTTTAACACACTTTCCGTAATTTCCCTCTAGTTCCCATTTTGCCTAATTGTGCTTGTGCCACTTCATTTCACTTCATTTGATAAGTCTCAAGGAAAAAATTTCTATGGATCATATCCATATTTGCACCCCCTTCCTCCAAACCCCAAATCTCTACCCCTTAGAGCATTTTTGCCTCCACTATAGCTGCATAAACTCTCTCTAGCCATTTTATTTGCATTCCTGGTAATCTATCTAAGCATGTTTTGATAGTTTTCAAAGCAATTTTACTTTTAGCCAGTACCATTCTCTTTTGCTTACTCCAACCACCTTTACTGTTAATCGTACACCCAAATAATCAAATTTGTTGACCACCTCAACCTCCCTTCCTTGCCAATACCATTTCTCATCTTTCCTTAACTTGTTGCCTTCTCCTTCTATAAGTATCATAAGTTTTGTTTTACTTACATTAATTCTTAGACTCCATTTGCTTCAGAACTTATCTATTGCTGCTATTGACTTAACTATTCCTGCTTTAGTTGTAGCTCCTGCTACTAAGTCATCTGCAAATAGCAAGCCAGGTATTTCTTTATTGTTAATTATTGGCATATGACTATTCTCCACTCTGATTGCATCAAGAATACTGTCTCTAAATAATACAGGACTCAACTTACAACCTTGCCTTAGTCCAATATTGTTTTGAATACTTTTGGTTACTTTATTATTTTCCATTTTGATACAAAACTCATTGTCTGAATATATGCTTTGTAAAACACTTATAAAACCGGTACTCATTCCTTTCTTGCTCAATTTGTACCATAGTGTTTTGGATTTATCATATTGAGGGTCTTTTCGAGATCAACAAACAACATATCTACTCTCTCCCACTTATTTGCTAAATATTTAGTTAGTATTTTATTACAAAAATATTATTTTTTCTAAAATATGCTTTGAAATCTGAGAGCTTTCTCGCATCTTCAGCCCACTTTTGCACTCTTTCCGGCAAAACCCCAGGAGAAGTCTTACCTAGCACAGATAGTAAAGTAATTCCCCTTTAATTTACTGGGTTATCTAGCTCCACCTTATCCTTAAATATTGGCACTGCTATTGCTTCTCTCCAACTGCTTGGAACACTACCTCCTTCAAGTAAAGGGTAGTTAAATTATATTTGATTCCACTGATGGCCTCTCTACTGCGCGAGATGGCCAACAGTCACTGGAGAAATTATGCCGGCAGGGGCGGACTAAAATTCTTACCTTACAATAGATGCTGGAAATGTTGACCTTTTGCTCTCAAACAGGCATATCTTGTGTAAATATTTTTGCTCACTCTCCAAAAGGGGTTTCATTGACCCACAGCTTTTGTTTTTCATTTAGCTGGATGTATGAATACTCACAGCAGTCGATACTGGCCTTCAGAAAAACCTGTACTACTGAATGAAACGCCTCATTATGATCAGAAAATTGGAGTGTAGTGAGCGATAAGTGCTAGAAGAATAGTAGAGCCCATGTTCTTTGATGAAGCAATAAATGCAGAGCGATATCAGAAGATAATTCTGAGGCCATTTTTCAATTGCTTGACAGAAGAAGAGTATGGCTGATTCCAGCAAGATTCTGCAACAGCCCATATGGCTGCCAAATCATTAAATGCAGTAAGAGAGGTGTTTGATGACAATATAGTGTTGATTTTTGGCCCCCTTGTTATTCTGACCTTAACGAGTTGTGATTTTTACTCATGGGGTTCTTTAAAAGACAAAGTGTATTGTTCTAATCCTTGCAAACTACAGGAACTTACAGAAAACAGTGAGCAAGAAATCACAAGAATTCCTGCTGCTGAGCTTCAGAAAGTGAGTGAGAATATTTACAAGAGATATGTTGCCTGTTTGAGAGCAGAAGGTCAACATTTTCAGCATCTATTATAAGGTAAGGATTTAAGTCCGCCTCTGCCAGCATAATTTCCCTGGTGACTGCCAGCCATCTAGCGCAGAGGTCATGAGTGGGATCAAATATATTTAACTACCCTTTATTTTGCTTAGAATTCTCACTAGTAAACCACATCTACCTTCATTTCCATTCCATGCTTTCCAAAACTCCCCTGAAATCCCATCTATACCACATGCTTTGTTCCCTTTTAATCTTATTTGTCCCCTTACTTCCTCTACTTCTATCTGACTAACTAGTTGCTGAATATCTCCTATATTCTTGAATACCTTGTGCCCTCTGTTCTGCCCCTAGAAGATTATCAAAGTAACTGCACCATACTTCTGAGCTTATGTTATTTTCTCTAACTCTAAATTTATAGGTTCGTTTCACTAAGGACCAAATTGTTTTTGTTTCATTTACTCTTGCTGCCTTGTAGATTTCCAACTTTTTTTTTCTCCCCACTTCTTCTTTTTAGTTTCAATAAGATGTCGGTATCCCCATCTTTCAATTATAAAATTTTCTTTTTCCTGGATGTCCCGTTTGTCTCCATTTCCGTAACTCCATTAGAACCCTCTGCTTTGTCTTTCTGCACTCATCATACCAAACCCTGTTAGTATTTAGATTATCTTTCACTCCAATTTTTATCCCTGCCTGTTTCACTGACTCCTTTAGCTTTTCTACTGCTTCCTCAACTTTATTTTCTTTCAGCATATCCTCTATGCCTATTAGCCTTAACTTATTTGATTGGTTTCCCAGCTACTCCAGAAACGTTTCCACTTCCTCATACCTCCATTTATAGTTTTGAATTTTTATTCCTTTCTGCTCAAAACACCTTTCCTTTTCCTTATTTATACCCCTGAATACTATCCTCAATAGAAAATGATTACTAGAACTAGCTATATTCAGAACCTCAAAATTCTTACACTATTCGTCTAAATCTGATGAATATAAAATATAATCTATCACACTAAGACCATTTCTGTTCAAAAATGTAAACTCCCCTAAGTCATCTTTTCCTTTCATCCCATTGCACATCACCAAATCAAATTCCTTAAAAAATTCTATCAGTTTCTTGCCTTAATTATTTATTAATATATTTATCTTTGCCCCTCCATCTATCCAATTCTTTTCTTAACCCAGTTATCTCCACCTCAAAATCTATTAACTGCATTTGGGTTTTCTCCACTCTTGCATTAAAGTCTCCCGTTATGATAAAATCTTTGTATACCCCCCCCCCCCCCCCCCGTTTGATATCCCTTATATGTTCTATCTCAATTTATTAAATAAGTGTGAGCCATAAAATTTCAAGGAACTTGGTGGCTTATACACTATTTCCATATACTTTCCCTGTCCTATACTCCACTAAGCACACACCAAAAAACTTGTTTTTTTGCCTAGATTGTTAAACACTTTCACTTTTATTTGTCTACTTTTTTTTTACTAATAAACCTACTCTACCTAAACTTCTCCCTTTATCTTTCCTTTTGGTACCATATTTCCCCTAGAAGTTGAATTCTCTCAGGTCCACCTTATTATCTCTTGACAACCAAGTTTCTATCTCCCCTTTCACATCAGCTAAGTTTAAGATTTGCCAACTTTCTTAGTTCCTCATTTTCTCCCCATAAACCTTCAATATTCCAGGATATAAACCCAGTTCCTTTCCGTATAGGTACATATCCCTTTCTCTCACATGTGAATTTCTGCAATCTAGCCTTACTCTGGTTAACCTTTCCATTTCTAATATCTTCCCCTCATTATTCGGCACTTGCATAATTCTCCTTCCATCTGTCGACATAATGCTGAGTCCAGTATCTTTCCATACATCCAAACCTGCAACTGTTCCCACAGCCATTCTCTTATTCCCCTTCAACTGTTTCTCTGGCACAATTTGTTTGTTTGGTGACGTGCTTAGTGATGTATGCCATGCTCCTCTCATAGCTGATGATGTGCTAGGTGGCATATTTCCCTCTCCTCCACTGCGCTCCAGGCCTCTACCCATACTGTCAACAGTTCCTAAAGTTCCTCTGTGGCTGTCTCCAATATCTCTGCCGGTGTTTGTTGTTCTTGTGACACAGATCTTATATTTAACTGATGCACATCCTGCTTTCTTCCATTTATCCAGAAATCTAGACCTCTGGTGGAAGCTTTTTCTCATTTGGCCATTGCATTCTTCATTTCTTGTAGTAGCATGTTTCTAATTTCCCTCTGTTTTTTACCATAATCTTGTTCAATGAATATTCTTGTTCCCTCTTCAGCTTTCTGGTATTTGATAGAATTGTCCATTTTATTTTCACTGTAGCACATCTGACTATTACTGGTATTTTCTACTACCAACTCAGAATATATCACCTATTTCCCATCCCTCTGTTTTTAATCTCAGTTTGTCTTTCAAACTCTCTTCAATTTGATCCCAAACTTGTTTGTGTCTTGATTCTTCAACTGCAAAAATTATCGCATTCATTTTTTTTCTTCTGTCTTTAGCTTTTTTCAAGTACATAATTCTGTACTTGCATTCTGTTAATTCCCTGTTCACTTCACTTTCAAATATTTCTCACATTTTTTTCAGTTCTTCAAATTTTCAATCCAACTTCTCATCAATTTCTTTTCCATGCCTTTTATATTTGCATTTGCATTTACATGCTCAGCAATTCCTTTTGTATGCCCATAATATTATGTTCTGTCTCCGGTCCCAGATTTTGCTCAACTCCACTGATGATTAGCAGTACCAATATGGACAACATAATCGCAAACCGATTTTCTGATTTTCTTGCTCCCAGACTTGAACTAGATCTATTGAAGGGCCCAATTCTGGCTCTATACACTTCAATATGTATTTTCATCCTGACTTTCACGCATGTGCTTCAACACGACCATCTCTCCCACCTTCCATCAACAACTTCCACTAAATGTGTAATGAATGTTTATTTTAATGACAAGTATTCAGTATAAAGAGCCTTTGTGAGAATAGCTTATAGAACAGCAAGAAGAAAGTCATATGAATGAAAGATGTCTTAATTTTTACTTTCTCCATACTTTCCATAGTACACAAAATATTACATTACACCAAAACAATTGATATAGGAATTCCAAGAGAGGCACATGCTTTGAGGTCTCCAGGTGCAAAAAGGTGTATTTTCAGAATAAGATTTGTGTGCACACACATTACTCTAGAACAAAATTGTTGATAGATACCAAACTTTGTATTTAACTTCAGTAAATCTAAAGATGCAGCATCAAAATGTTCAACAAAATCCCTCAATGTCAACTAATGTTCATATGAAAAGTTTTCAAAATTGATTTTTTTTTTCACAAATTTCTTTAAAATTTGTCAAATAGAATGTGATTTAAATAAAATCTTAAATTTTCTCCTAATTCCCTCTGAAATCATCTTTATTCTGAATGAATTTTGCATATGTTATAAACTTTAAGAGATAAGACAACACTTAATAACAAATATGTCAACACAAATGATTTTTGGCTGCATGTTTAAGTCATTTCTAAGAAATTCTTTATTATCAATTGCAATTGTCTATTAATTATACTCTTTTCAACTGTTTATTTGATTTTCTTTTGTTCCCTGGGTTATTCAAAGATAACTGAATCTTAAAGACTACACATAACAATCCACTTATTAGGAATCAATCTGACTACCATTTTAGATTGCTTTATCCTTCTTATACCTACACTGAATGCGTAATAAATATTTATTTTAATGAGAAGTAGGTGGTAGGATTAGCCCTTGTAATAATAATTTATGGCAGCCCATGGCTGAATGGTTAGACCACTTGTCTCTCAGCAAGTCAGATCAGTTAAATCCCAACGATACGCATGTGTAATTTTTGTGGACAAAGCAGCATCTGGAAAGGTTTTCCTCTAGATCCTCTTGTTTCCCCTGGCAGTCATTCCATCACCTTTAATTTCGTCTATTTCACATAATTTTCCTCACTCTCATACCAGACATCGGACTGGTCACCAATCCTAGCAACTCTCTCTGGTCCAGAGTCTGTGGAGGGTAGTAAATTTCTCTAGCCAAGCTCAAAGCCTAACCTTGAGACCATGAATGTGTTCATGTAAATTCAGAAAGATAGTAAAATAAAAGTAATTTTCCAAAGAAAAAGCCACCAATATGATTAGATGTTAAAGGCAGCATATAAATGGGGGAGAAAATGCAGCTGGTACATCTAGTCATATTATGTAACAGAACTAACTAGTAGACAGACAAAATGAATTCCACCCAAAATTCTGTTATAGATTTCACTGTAAGTATATCTAGGTATAATTTATAAAACAATATAGATTGAGTCGACCAGACACTCTATGGCTTCACATACCTAATACTTTTCCCGATATATTTCACCTTCGGTTGAAGGCATCATCAAGGTGTCGACTGGCTGGAACCCTGGTGCTTCTGTGGGTCTTTCTTCTCTGGGATGGAGACATCTGATTGTGCTTTTATGTGGCTTAGTAGCAAGTTAACTTCTGGCGGGATGTCAAAGTTCATAAGAAAATCACTGTGTTGTTTTATATAAATCTTTTCCCAAATATGTAATTCTGATGTAAGACCGACCAATTATAATAGATGAGTCCGAGTCTTTTTCTATGTTGTGATGGTAATTCCAAAAGTGTGCTGACACTGCAGATTTGTTGGTTTCTTTGTTTTTGATGTTGCCAAAGTATTCCTTTAATCTAGTTCCAATGTTCCTTTTAGTTTTGCTGATGTATACTTAATTGCAGTCAGAACAGTTAATTTTATAATTGGCAAAACCAAAAGGAACATTGGAACTAGATTAAAGGGACATTTCAGCAACATCAAAAACAAAGAAACCAACAAATCTACACTTTTGGATTTCAGTGATATTTCATGTTCAGCTTCTATTTTCTAATCCTTGAAACTTTTTTCAGTAATAATTAATAATGATGATGATGATGATACTTTATTATCACATTTTGTTAATAAGGCAATGCACAAAAACAGGTAAATGTCAGTAGTAATTTAGATATACACATATGTAAGAGAGTACAGAATCCTTATCATAGGGTACATAATATACTAAAATATAAATAGTTAATAATGGTCATAGTGCAAAAAATATTAGCATCAATTTAATAGACTTGAATACATGAACGTATTACTTATTTAAAAATTCCTCTACTGAATAAAACACTTTGTTAATTAAATAAGCTTGCATGATTTAAATTTCTTACAACTTTCACACGTTTTTACCTCTACTGGTAGCTATTGTATAGTTTTACACCAGCATAACTTGGCAGCTTTTCAAATAAGCTAAGTCTGTGTGTAGCGACAGCAAGGTTACTTCTGACATTTGCACAGCAACAGCTTTTAAAGATTTGACTATGGCATTAGCCTAGTGTATTTCCTTATTCTCCTTTCTGGTAATGTTTATCTCGATTGGCATTATATATATATAAAAGAATGATCTTTTGCAAGAATAGTTTATTTGTAGATCTGATAGAAAAAGTCATTTGAATTAAACACATTTTTTATAAACTGTCTTTAAAGAGTTCCAACTCTCCCTCCCACCCTCTCTCTCTCCATTACACTCACTCTCTCCCTATTACATTCATAGTCATTATCTTTCACTGACTAAAAAACTCTCGCACAGGGAAGAAACACAGTTTTATTAAAAGCATAGAACTAAAAGCACTAGATAAGCTCCTGAATTTCAATAACATTTACTCTAATGTAAAGAAGAAACACTATGAATACATAATAGATTCATGGAGCACCTATTCACTTATATGTTTCACTTTTTCCAACTTATCAATCATTTATATTCATTACTGTTTTCACTTTCACAACTTCTGCATCATTTTTATTCACAACATACATTCATCCCACCTGAGGCACACGGGATCATTTCCTCTTATTTTATCCTTTTTGTTCCATCCTTGAACAAGGCTCGGAGACATTGAACACGTCATACAGAAAACCAACTGTCACTTAACATTCTGACCACCAATACTAAATGTTTAACTACTATGAATGCATGCATTTTTTTAACTACAATCACCATATTATACAATTACTCATTATCAATATTCCAGAAAAACAGTAAACAGTGCCATTAATGTCAGACAAGATCAAAACTAGTAGGATGAAAAAGCATGCAATCCTACTGGCCAGAACACCAGACAAGCATAAAGATAATTTAAGAAATTCCAACGAACAATATGTGCTATACACTAAATGTCGTACAATGACATCTTACATATCCTTTATGGCAGAGGATATTTTAATGATCATCCATAAGCTCTTTTATCGAAAATGAAATGGCATTTTATTTATGGACGTTCTTTAACTGCTGTGGTTCTCAGCATCCCATTCTATACTGGGCATGAAAGACCGTTTAATTTTGCTCAGGGGCCTCTCTATCAGGCTTGAGGTTCTTTTACGTGCTGTAAATCTATGTCATGGGGCCAACGGCTTTACTTCCCGTCCGAAGGAAGCCATGCTAAGGATTATTACGCCCAAAAAAATCCATCATCTCCATCGGGTTTGAACCTGTGACCTTGGGTATATGAAGTCAGCATGGTAACCATTACACCATGGAGGGCAACGTCAAAAAGAGTAATAGGCCTTGCTGCATAGATAGTTTCTAAAAGCAGACTTGTACCTTTCTATTTTTCCCAAAAATAATAATTT
The DNA here is from genome assembly GCA_030762935.1 of Hymenopus coronatus. Lineage (NCBI taxonomy): Eukaryota > Metazoa > Arthropoda > Insecta > Mantodea > Hymenopodidae > Hymenopus > Hymenopus coronatus. Next base: position 436,210,573 of record CM060900.1, on the reverse strand, counting down.
TAAGTCATTTGGAAGGGCACTCAATATTCTGGCACAGTCATACTATGGTAACAAGTTAAGCTAGCACTTGGTTTCTGTAAATCCATTCTTTACCTAGTATTTATATTATGTAGATTTACATTTTTTTTACAAAGTATTCTTGATTTTTGACAAGGAAACACATGAACATGTAAATGTATTCACAAGGAAGTGTCAAAATGTACAGCCTTTGAAACAGATCCTTACGAGGAGTTGTATTGTTGATGCCATACATAGTTCTGATGACTCTCTTTTGTAATATAAACACTCTTTTACTTTCAACCAAATTTCCCCAGAATATAATACCATATTTCATTGCTGAACATCCTTATCTATGCACATGTTGCCAAAATTAACAATATGAACATAGTGAAGCTGCAGCTGGAAGGGAGGAACACATTACAATGACATGGATCATAGATGTAGTAGTCAATAATTCAGGGGTTCTAAGTCAAAGGATTTTGGACCCAAGGGCCCTAATCCATAAAACGTTGCCTAAGCTGCAAAGTATAGCTGAAGGATTTGAGGCCATAAGCCGCAAAATGTAGCCAAGGGATTTATTTTAGAAGGCAAGGAGTGAGGCAGTTGTGAAGCGACAACAGAGCATAGCTGAGGAATCTGAGAAGAGCAAGCCCCAATGAATCCTGCATAGCCAAGGGGAGGTCACTGATGTAATAGTCAATGGTATGAGGGCCTCAAGTTGTAAAGTGTTGAAAAGGGAAGCCTCCCTCAACTACGTTTTGCAGTTTAGAGCCCTCCAATTCCTTGGCTATGCTTTGTGCCTTAGGGCCCACAACCCCTCACATGCAAAGTATCCATTCCTTTAAATCAATAAATAAGTTAGAGTATGTTAATTTATCATGTGCAAAGTATCTTTCACTTTAAAATGAATTCAACAGTATTCCTTTCATGTGTGCAATAATAAAGCAAGTAAAATTTATTCTTTTTCATACCTAGAATCCTTCCTTGTCCCTATCTTTTTAAAATAAGCCTATTAAAATGTATTGGAAAACTGAAATGGGAAACGTATGTGTGTGTGTGTGTGTGTGTGTGTGTGTGTGCGTGCGTGCGTGCGTGCGTGCGTCCCAAGGAGAAGTCAAAAACTCGACAATCTGACGCATTTCACATCTGAAAACGTTTTCAACACTTCTAAATATGAATCGCCAGTGGAAGTTTTACCCACCATTTACACTACTTAAGAGCGTTGAGTGTGCGAGTGTATGTGATGTAATCATAAATCGTATGCAATAAATAGTTCATTCATTTGATAACAGTGAAAGCAATACGAACTTTGGTATAAACATTACTTAGCAATTATTTACAAGTTGGGCCGCTAACTCTCTCCGCTGCGACTTATGCCAGTTTTGCATTCTAACGGGACCGGTGTGGTTAGAGAGGGATTACGGGTGGGGAGATGGTTTAAAAAACTAATGTATCTATTGCGCTGTTGGAGTTGTTGGAAATATCGATAATGAGGTACTACCACGATATAAAATTAGAAACATAAATTTATATACACACACTAACCTAAACGGATTGGAACCTAACCTCGCGCTAAATTTGAAATCCACAGGCTTTGAAATTATCATAAATACAGATATCAATATCACTTAGTTTCATTCGATTTTAGAGCGGCCGAAGTTCTGCATAATAAAATTCACTGAACAGCTGTATCTGCGTGAAACATACTCGTCATACATCAGCACAGCGTCTAGCGACATATGGCGGTGTTGCATACCACAACACTGTTCGCCTGCCGCCGACAATGAAACTCAGGTTTTAGGTACTTTAGCGTGTAGTATTATTATATATTTACATTGCAAAGGTACTACAAGACTTCTTTATTTATATTCTACTCCTTCTATGCAGCATACTTCATAAATATTCACAAAAAAGGATCGCTACGTGCACGTAATAAATTAGCGTTTAACTTAATTACGGAGCTTTTTTGATAAAAAAAAAATTGGTGAAAACGTAACAAGTATAAACGAAACTTACAGTCAAACCACGATTTGTTTAATTTCTAGAGGGGCCGAAGTTCTCTATAATAACCCATTACTGGACTACAGAACGGATTTCAGTTTTTTTTCCCCCTATAAAAAACACTAATTTTCATTGCTTTTTCAAGAACCGTATTTCTAGTTTACCCAAACTCCATTTTCACCCCTTATTTCTATTCAGTTCATTTATACATCCCTAAACTAGCCTCGACGAAATCTCGAAACCAGAGGAACCTGTCGTTCCTATTGGTTTTTTAAAATGCACTTCAATTTGAACTTACCTCAATATTGTGGCGGATACAACTCAGTGGTTGCTCTAAAAATGCAGAGATTCTATCTTTCGGCTTGTATTTACTTCTGAAGATATGTACCACCAGATATCCGACAAAATGACACTTATTCCTTCCGTATTGTGGTATAAAGGCACGTACATGCACGTACTTCCTCCACTGCCGTTCAATACTTTTGAGTTATGCTCTCGAGTATGGGCTCCAGCTTCAGACTCCACAAAAGAATAGCTATTTATGTTATATTTGACGGTTAAATGTACGAAACCACACAATTCAAGACCGTTGTAACCCTTCCAGCAATCTGATCGAGTTTCTTTATCGATGCTACTGATAGCTGTAAAGTTGACGAAAGAAGCGATGTAACAGTGTGGGAGGTGGATGGGATGGGAATTAAATTTTCATTTTAGTTTTAACTGCGAATCTAACTAAATGTTTACACACACGGCAAGATAGAAGTAAATAGTATGTACAAAACGATACAATGAATCAAGCAATGCAGTAGTAGGAACGTGGTTACGGGTGCACGCAAAAAATAAATGATGTAGAGTGCCACGCAATCCACATTCGCAGAGATCAATTGTACATTGACGAATACGAAATAAATATTCCGGTGTCCCAGCAGTATTACAGGGGATACAAAAATACGTCTGGAGTTCTTTTTGGGATAACCAAGGTCGCGATGCCACGAATGAATACAGATTATGCCATAAGAATTTCCCCGCGGCATTGAGAGCATCAAGTGCTACAGAGACTGGGGATAGCACATCATGTGGGGGTACCAAAAATTCCGCCGATACGCATTCGGAGGTAGTAACATGCTTGACCGCGGCATCCACGATACCATTACCGCGTAGGCCAATATGATTGGGTACCCAGACCAGATACACAACAGCCGAGACCAACAATGTACGGAGAACGTTTTTTTTTTACTAGAATGGTATACATTTGCCGTGCAATGTCCGAATAGGATTGTAGAACGCTCATGCTGACGAAATTTTACTAAACAAGAGACCCGCAATGGAATGGTGTATTTAATGGTGTGATAAAGGGCTATGGTTTCAGCTATATGAATAGTCATCTGTGGATAGAGTGTCCACGTCTTTTTCTTCTTTTTTTTTTTGTAGTGTTTAACGCCCGCTTTTACTGCAATGGCACCGCAGGCGATGACACTGATGATACATGAAGATGGAGCCCCGGTGGAATGTGATGGCGGGGGAAACCGGAGAACCCGGAGAAAACCCGCCCTGCGCCGCTTTGTCCACCACAAATCTCACATGCGGTCGCTCGGGATCGAACCCTCTAGGTGAGAGGTGTCCACGTCTGAGTTGTGCCAGTGGTCCAATCATAAATGCCAGCACTGCTGCCCTCAGCCTGCCAACTGTCATGAGCGTGAGTCCCCGTTTTCGAGTCATTCGTAAATAGTAGGTGTGCCTCAGGTAGTCCAGGCGTCAAACGTAAATCGTCTACGAACGAAAGCCAGAATCGTTGTCGGTCCGGGGCCTCCTTACGAAAAGTGTCTACGTTGATGTGCAAATGTTGATCGTGAAACCCAGAATCCTCGTCCATTAAAAAGATCGGTCGCACCGGCGTCTCATATATCGTCGGAACCGTACTTAGGGACCCGAGAGCACGCAGCAAAGGCTCCTGCATTACCGTCAGTACAGACATCCTCCCGAAGGTGATTTAACCGGCGTAACCGTGTCAAAAACACATTACGGTAGTGGATAAATAAGCCAGCAATAAACTTGCCACTCTTAGATTTATTCAGAACACAGGTGGTGAACTTCGGGAAAAATTGGCGAATTAAACCCGCGTTGGGTTTCCGTTCTCATGAAAAATAATTTTGAATAACTGGTAAAAACAAAAATCCAATTTCTTCCACATCGTGCCCGACAAATGTCCGGTCATCAATGTTCCATAGGCCAAACGCGAGAAAACTAAAGGTATTAGTAAACGGAGCAAAATCACTGGATCAGACCCCCAATTTCTACCCGACATTATCCGATACAGATTCCTAACGGACAGAAGCGAATATAAAATATGGTGATAATGGGCTCTAAAGCCTACATTTTGATGTAGGGTAACACCCAAGAAACAAGTCGTAGAAGCCGGAAGAAAATGTCGTTGTAATGTAACGGTATGATGCGACCGTAGCATACTGAGCTGAAATCGGATAAATTGCGTTTTCCAATAATTAATCATTAAATCGAGGTCTTCGAAATATTGTATGACAGCGTGGCAATCACGTTCAAATTGGATGAGGAGCGCTGACTTCCGGGCCTGCATTGGTGTATATAATACCACATCATCCGTATATTGAAATATACGCAACGAGGTATGAATTTATTGCTGTAGATCCCCTACATATATAGCATATAATAACGGATTGAGTGAGGAACCCTGATGTAGTCCACGTGCAGTCTGGTGGTCCGAATATTACAACGTTCAGTTAAAATCATTCTTCGATCGGTCAAGAACTGGTGTATAATGGTAATCAAAACGGTTGATAGGCGCATGTCACGGAGTTTCTTAAGGAGGGTCCGAACATGTACTGCGTCATATGCATTGAAAATGTCCAAAAGTAACACTATCAGGCGCCTGTTGGAGTGAAATGCAATATTAACGTCGGTAATAAGGGTGTACAAATTAAAGGAAGTGCCAAAGTCCTTTCCATATTGTGTCGCAGCCAAAGCCCAAAACATTCCAGATAAAAGGCAGGTCGATCTTGCAAAAAGTTTTCAAAGAGTTTGCGGATAGCTGTAAGCAACGATATAGGGCGATAATCGGAAATATTGCGCCATAGATGGTGTGGTTTTAAAACCTGTGAATAATCACCAGTTTCCAGGTATCTGGAATGTAAACGGTGTGTAGAATTCCGAAAACCGCTGAGCCAAGAATCAGAACAAACGATCTGAAAGCAGCCGTAATAAGTCGTACGTCAAACCGGCATGGCCTGGTGCGGATCATCGCGTCTTAGTGTTCAAGATTTAATGAATTTCCGTAGGTCGAATAGGTTCCATGGCCATATCCGAAGGCAACGTATCAGATAATGTCGATGGAGGTGACAAAGGGACCTCACGCGGAGTCAAATGTCATAGATAGTCGTCCTGTAGCTCCCGGTCCCCATGTAAGTGTGATAAGGCAGTGGAATACTGAGATTTCTTGTACTAAGCCACCTTTGCTAGATATCAGCCACCGGGGTATCCGCAGTGACAGTGGCACAGTAATGAGATCACGTGAGGTGGCGCTATTTGTTCAGTTGATGTTTCGTGCGAGCTTCAGACCTCCGGGCGTTGTGGTAAGACACATAAGTCCGAAGCTGCCGATAACATGCATATGCCAATCGTCTTTTCGCCACAGCTTTGGCACATACAACACTCCACTACAGCGGTTTCCGATTCCGAGAATCTTCTGCCTCAATCGATGGATAAGTGTCACGGTATTCCTGAACGATGTTCTCCAGAGAATCATAGGCAACTTCGTCATCGATGAACCGGTCTAAACGCGAAGCGATAAAATCCTGAGGTAAGTCCCGACATGGGCCGTCCAAATCGTCGGCATCGTACGCAGTCACCATCCAGCAAGGCAGTACGATTGAGAGATAAGAAAAAAGGAAAGTGGTCAATGCCCATCGTACACAATGAACGTTGAGAAGCTAAGTCTGATGTCACAAATATAAAGTCTGGTGATGTGTCCTGCTGATGTGGAGCGTCAATACGGTACAATATAAATGCAGGAGGAGCTGCCAAGAGTGACGCGTACCAGCTTGTATGACCGGATGGTGGTGATTGTACCAGGGATAAAAATTAGAAGTGTTAAAGTCACCGCAAATGAGATAATTTTTCTCACTAAGTATCAATATAGTCTGTCATGTCGCGGCAGAAAGGGTCATACCGGCAGTATAAACCCACCTCAATTGTGAAGCTGCCAATGCAAATACGAAGCGCTTCCAGGTCCGGAGGTACCCGCAAATGAGCGTCCCAATCCTGCACCTTGATATTAAAATGTACCCCAATGAGTACAAAATGAGTCGACGATCGTTCCGAAAAATATGTTAATCGAGGAGAGAAAAATGCGCTTGCAAACCCAACCAGGTTTACACTATGATAAAGGCATGTCTTTTCACTTGAGACAGGAGAAACTGCAGTTCCCCTGTTTTGGAGCAATGCTGCGAGCATTTGAGTATAACTTTTTAAGTTGTTGTCCAGTCGGGGCCATCCCCTCACATTCGGAGAAATTTCTGTTTCCAAACTTCCAAAGGATGACGGAGGTAAGCTGGCGCCATACTTGTTAGCTGTGAAAAAGTTGTAATTAATTCCTAACCCACCATAGAGATTCCTGACCCTGAACATGCTAAAGCTGGTGCCAAAGGCGCACCACGAGATACATGATGGTTCAATTGCATGGGTATCAACAAGGGGCGATCCCTACCTGCGCCCCTCCCTGTACCAGTTGTAACCACCTCAACATCAATACCCAGGTTTCGTTTACCCCTGAGATGGAACCCGGTCTTACCACGGTATGTTGACCAATCGGCCACCTCCCCGAAGGACCTAAGTGGAAGGAAACATTAATCACTACACGTTGCGTCATCTTGCGTTTACTTGGCGGAGACTTCTCCCCCGGTTGCCTAGGCAGGTGGTCTACTGTAGCTGAAATCCCTTCTCCTCCCCCCCTCCCAAATCCAATCACTGGTATTTTCAAAAGAGGTGTGTTACTAACATGAACGATGCCTGCGTACGACTGTCTACCTGTAAGTAATTGCCGTGCCTCATACCGAGATACCAGCAACTCCTGTATTTTGGCATTAATGTTGTTTTCCAATGCATAAGCCGGATAAACCTTCGTACTCAGTGCAGAAGGTGCCGGCCGGCAATTAACACACTGTAAAGTATCTGTAAATATTTCTAACTGACAGTCCAAATGTGCCTGTCCGTGCTTTAAATGCTTCTTTTCGTGTTTACAAAACTTCTCTTATGGTTAAACTTGCCGCAATCCGACAAAGTATGACCCCTTTGAATGTATTTAGTCACCGGAAAACGTTTATAACACAAATATACATGGGAAGGTTATTTCTGTGCCCTAAACGTGATTTTAATTGTTCCTTTTCGACACATTGAGTGTGCCCTTATGTAATCACCTTTCGATTAAAGCGATGAAAATACGTCATCTATGTGTACCCCGTGGCATTCAAATGTTCCTGAAGTTTCTCCGTGACATCCAGGTTTACACCACGAATCACCCCAGATATTAGGAATAAATGATTGGGAACCATGAAGTTCATCAAAATTAGAATTCAAAAGATTATTGGCCTGATGGAGTGTCTGAAAATGTACTTCTACCTGATTAAGTCCAGTTTTGTGCATATGCTTCACCGGGTACTTACTATTAAACAAACATAGCCCAATTTTCGTGGGGTGAAAGTTTTGTTATGTCCTTTGACGGAAACTTCACTGCAACTAAATAGGGTCCTACATCGCTTTCTATATAAGTGGTTTATCTACTCTGAGTTCTCCGGACCTCGTGGTTGCCCTACTTGCCCCATTCGATTGGATTAACTTTTCACCAAAAAACGCCATAATGTCCTCCTGCTGTTTCACCGGCTTTTCCATAGTTTTTGCCGCCAATCCCGTCTCCATTTCAGTGGAGTTGTCAGTGGAGGAAGAACAACCCTCCCCTAATGATAAATTAACATGTCTCCATTGTGTGCCCTTTTCCGTCCCTGCGCGGGAAACTACACAAAAATTAACACACTAAGGACGCTTACCCTATACACCACACTACCAATTAAAATAAAGAAGCAGAACAAAAAAAGAGAGGTGAATAGAACACGTGAATTATCAACCCAACTCCCACTCCGGGTCAGGCCACTTGCATCTCACCTAGAAGGCCCGGGTTCTATCCCAAGCGACCGCATGTGAGATTTGTGGTGGACAAAGCGGAGCAGGGGTGGGTTTTCTCCGGGTTCTCCGGTTTCCCCCGCCATTACATTCCATTCTATCTTCATGTAACATCAGTGTCATCGCTTGCGGTGCCAGAGCAGTAAAAGCGGGCGTTAAACAGTACAAAAAAAACTCCCACTCCACCTCTACACACAAGCCCGTTTGCCCTCCACCTGCCTATGCGCGAGAGGTTTCAATTAGTGACAGCACACCAGCGCTAGCGGTGGCTAGAGGTAACATAATTCCAAGGATTTTGCGTTTTATCCACACAAGGCGTACTCATCTCAAAAGAGTAGTTTCTAAAAATGACGGTTTAACAAAAACGTGCTTCACCAACCACAGTGGGTAATGCTAGGGCTAATATATATCTGTGATTAGCGTCTATATATGGTCCTGGACACAGGAGCTCAACTTCACTGTTGGCAGTAGTGTCAACAAATAAATCCGGCAGAAGAAGCAGCTCATCAATACGAACGATAATTCGCAGTTGCGTCCTAGACGTGAGTGGAACCACACGCGATTCCTAGTGGGTTAGCTGCGCTAGTACTAAAATATCATATTCAATATTATAATTTGTCCTAAATAAAAAAAAAAAATACCCGAAATCTCAATTAAGTTAATTTTTCAAATCTGTAATTTCAGACCGAAACACAACCCAAGGGGTGCAAAAAGGAATTTTGCAAAAGTGTTTGGACATAAAGAATATTAAGTAATAATGGATTCTAATTTTAGATTTGTTTATAAATTATTTCAGGAAGCACAGACCATACTCTCCTGTGGTGAACATATTAATATACCTATCTTATCTAGTTCAAATATACCACAAATACTTATACGTCTTAATTAACGTCTTGAATATAGTTTACTGAAGAGGAATTATTTCAGTTTTTTTTTTTTTTGTTTTTTTTTCTTGTTTGTTTTATTTTTATTTTATACTGTAAATACCATCTCTGAGAATACAGTATCACATGCTTGTTTGTTTTTTCCTGCTAAACGCAGAAGTTTGGAAGTGCAAAATGAAATGAGAAAAATCAGCTTAAGGTTGCATTATCTACAGCAAACCTCATTTTATTTATTTTTTATTTATTCACATACCGTCTTAGGTAATATCGTATATTACCACTTTGACCCTCTATAACGACTGCTTAAATTGTTGAGGTGTACGCTAAAACTGTACTTCTCGATTAACTTAACACACCTTCAGTATCGCATTCATGTTTACAGGCTCTTGAAGGTGAGGAATAAGAATAGCTTCATCAGCTTAGAATTGAACCCAGCACATTTTCATTTTTAATTTAGTATTTTGACCACTTTACTGCAGAAACACTCTTAACAAGCCCTGTTTATAATTCTGTTAACGACCTTGTTCATTAAAGTAAAAAAGTACAAAGTAAACGTGAAATCACTGAGAAGAAACAGCGAAAACGGACTTAAAGCTGAATTATGCTCTCTGAGATGCTTACACCCTGTTTGTAAAACACTTTAAATGCAGGTATGCGATATTCAAGTTCAATGATAACATTTAGTTCTCTTTTGTTCAGATGTGGGATGGAATTCCGTCTAGTTAATGAAGTGATTTTTCAACTCCCAACAGGACATTCAAGATCTAATCTCTATGCATAGAAGATGGCGATCATGTAGAAGGCATTCTCTCAATTATTTCCTACTCAGGTATCCTTATGACGTAATTATATCTCTTTTAAATTTTATTGTGTTCCCATTGCAACCAATGTATTGCGAGCGACCTTGAGTTCTCTTGCCCTCCAGTCCAGTTCTTCATTTCACGGCACTTTTAACCGATCGGAAAGCTTGGTTAAATGTGCACAAAGAAACGATTTTGTGATGTTGAATGTTCAATTAAGCAGTAAATTTAGAGTGTAAGTTTTAAACCCGTATAATGGTCAGTACGTGTGTGATGTTTTGTTTCAGCTTCTCGAATAGCAGAAGCATAACAGGGAAAGGGAAATGTGTGTTCAATATATAATTAGTGTACTTATTTAAGTGATTTTTCAGTGGTATACTAAGTGAAATATGTTATACATTACCAACAGAACGATTCTGTATTGTATGTTAGATATTAGGTTTCCAACTAGGGAAGACCGTTAAGAAGTATCAAAGTTGTCAATCTATTCCGGTTTATAAGAAACCTCCTGCTAACTCGCCTATTTAGCAGGTTATGTGCTTATGATACCAGAACTATGAGAATAAGGGCGTGTTCCTCGGACTCTGAGTGCAATACACCCAATCCTCAGTGAAATCACGGCCAATCTTTAGTATAAGCCCGGAACTGTGGACATTTGGCAACACTGAGAGGGGTGATGTCATTGCTAAGAACGCTAAACAAAAATTAGCAATAAATGCCTGCTACATTAATTTAGTTTTGCACATGAGCAAATCATTTTGTTCCTCACGGAACAAAAGGATCCTGTATCGTACACTCTAAGCTTGAGTGAAGTCCATCTAAACTTTAATTATAGTAATGTATAATTTAAGTCTCGTATTCTTACATTCACACGACAGAAAGTTAAGCTGTTAAGGAGCAAAGGCAAGCAATTTGTTTTGTAAGACGTTTATACTGATTGAAACCCGTTATTGTGCGTGACGATATACTGCATAAAACATTTACTATCATACATATAATAATGAGTAATCCATTATTTGTAGTATAAAATTAAATATTATAAACTAACCTATTTGTTTCAGATGCCAAAATATTGCTGTGTACCTGGGTGCAGCAGTAATTATGCATCAAACAAAGAGGGTTACTTTCAATTTCAAATTTCCTCAAGATACTGCTAGAAAGGCCTTATGGATGAAAAATATTCCTAGGGATAAGTGGATTCCCAATGCTTCAAGTGTTGTTTGCATTAAACATTTTGAAGCTGCAGTTGTAGAAACCATCGAATTCTTCCTTGATAGAAATGGGGACAGTCTTCTGCACTATTTACATAAGCTCAGCACTTCAAATAGGAAAACACCAGTGAAAAGGAAAGGTGAAATCGAAAGATGAGAGCTCGAAAAGGAGGAAGCATTCCTCGATATTTATGTTATTAATAACTTTGATGATTTAAAGAAGAAATAAGTAATGAGGTTTCAGGTATCTTAGTGTGTGCTAAAAATAAAATTATGGATAAAAGTGCTCTTGAAGGGACAGTAAGCCCATCTCCTGGTAAACTACAACGGTGGTCATAGAATATTCTTGCCAGGCATCGAAATCACCATGGCATGGTCGAACCTCAGAGTTCTCTACATGAAAAGTATGAAATTATGGTAAGTTTTTCCAAAGTCAAGTTGAATGACATTAAAACTTTTCTTAACACTCATAGTGAAGAAGCGCTTACAGATTCAGACCCAGCTTTATTTTTAATAGATCAATTTCAGATGCTCTGTACCAAAAGAAATTGTATTCTGCACTATTATTTCGGTTTCCTTTCATAATTTGCTATGTGTCATCTGCATGCTACTCAGCTATTCAAAAGTATTAGTACTAGAATTACGTTTTTATCAACTATTTTAGTAAAACCAATGGAGCTGATGGCTTTATTTCATTGTTTAGATATTCTCTTACCATTGAAAAGACCTTTATACTATTCATATTCAATCACAGTTAACATGAGGAGAATACTACCCTAATGGTTACAATCAGTATGCCCTAATTTAACGTCATTCCATGTAAAGCCTACACTGTTAAGTTGTATTTTCTAATAATTAATTGGTTTAACCTATGTTGACCAAGAAAATGTGCAATAATTATAATAGGGCTATAGTGAGACTGGAGCAAAACCTGGATTTTCTTCAAAGTTTTTAAATTGAATTTTGTTTCATACCTCAATATTATTATACCATTCACTCGCGTTTAAAAACTACCACATTAAAGTACTAAGCATAAAGTATCAAGCGTAAATTGTTAAATAAAAACAGTTTAGTAAACCCCAGTAAACTTTTGGTTTTGTTTTGCTGCGGGAGAAATTTTCCTTTCGCATTCTAGCGGCAGGTCCTATCCACTATTTTAGCTTTTTTTTTTTAAACAGTACCGGAGTCTGATCAGGACTCCGACGCTGTATCCCCGTTTACATCCCCCCCTAAGTTTGCTGTATGATTACTGGTTTTACTGTTCCTTTCCACAAACATATACACATTGCACAAACATGTAACACCCATGCCCAAGGCGGGACTCGAACTCACGATCCCCTGCTAGCTTGAGTAGTGGCAGGACCCCCTACAGATCTGCTGTGCGCTGTTGCTAAATGTAATGTTTTGGCCTTATACTAAAGATTGCCCGTGGTGAAAGTCATTATAATATTTGTGATATACCCTGACACTTGTCACCCTTTTCTTGGTGTGCACTTATTTATAAAGTTCATGTAGTGGAATTAATGGTTATAGGCTTGAGAGATAAGCAATAAGGTTATGTCAAAATTGTTAAACACCTCAATCTTTCCTGGTCCTCACACCAAACTTTTAAAAATTCTGTGAGTAATTCATCAATTCCAGCTGCTTTCTTTCTTTTAAATTTCTGTACCTGCTTCAATACTTCCTGTGCCTCAAATGGCCTGTCTAATTCCTCCAAATATGTATTCTGTATTTCCATCCTCCACCCCCTTGTATTGATCTCAAGCTTTTCAAACAAACTCTGGAAATATACAACCCAGTCATTTTAACTATTACCCATGCTTACTTGTCCCTTTTTTGTACATTCCCTAATAACTTTCCATGCCTGTTGTATTCCCCCTGATCTAATCCTCTCCTCTATTTCTACAGCCCTTGCCCTGCCCCACTCTTGCTTCTTTAGCTCAAGTAACTCCTTGTATCTCTCCTTTAGACACAACATAACTTCCCTTTTCTCTTTGTCTTCCCTCCACTTAATCACTGCCTTCCTAACCACCTCTCTCATCTCCCTACATTCACCATCGAACCATATACTACATGCTTCCTTCACCTTCTTGTTACTTGCCTCCATATTCCTACCTGCCCATTTCAGTACAAACTCACATATCTCAGTTGCTACCTCACTTTCCCCCCTCAATATCATTAACTCTATACCATATATACACAATTTACCCACAGTTGAATTCAATGACTCACAGAATTCTTCACCTCTCTCAGAGATCCATTTTGTAATTCTCCATTTTATACCTACCATCATCCTTCCTTACATTTAATTCAGTAATATCACTTTCCACCTCCCACTCACATAATAATGGGAAATGTGCACTTGAACCAAACATGTTTGACACTTTAAACCTTCTCACTCGATGCAACATTTCTTACTACAAATTATGTAATCTATTACACTTTGCCCTAGAGCACTTGAATAAGTAAATTCCCCTGATATATCATCCCCCTAACATCCATTCAGAACTATTAACTCATTATTTTCACAAACCTCCACCAGTCTTGAACCTTCTTCATTCACCACTTTATCTTGCTGTGCCTTGGCCAGCCTCCATCACTTTCTTCTCCCTTCCCTTCCTCTCACACATTTAATTCTTCTATTTCCAGTTCTCCAATTCTGGCATTAAAGTCCCCTGTTAATACAATCTCCATAGTAGGGTGATCATTTTTTATACGGAACTATGGCAGCGCTTCCGCCATCCCAGGATCCAAGCAGTGTACCAGCGGTTCAAATCCCTGGCAAGGCGCCTGCTTCGCGCGCACCGCAAAGCGGCCTGGGAACACACAATGGCAAATGTAAACCTGGAAGAGAAACAACCCTGGAGGATCATCCGATCTCTCAGGAAAGACAAAAGTCAGTTTCAGCATCCCATCCATGGCACCCGTGGGAGACTCTCTTTTGAGCCCCAGGATAAAGCCACGGATTTCGCAGATTATCTGGAGTCTCAATTCGAACCCCGCGAAGACCCCCAGGACGAGGACTTTACTGAGCTCGTGGAAGCGACGGTAGACTACCTCTACGAGGAGCCCCCGCCGCCCCACGAGGAGATCCACATTCCTTTAGTCACCCCGAAAGAGGTGGCTTCCCAACTCAACAACCCAAAGCCTAACAAAGCCCCTGGACATGACGGCGTTACGGCGCCTATGCTCCAGCACCTACCCAGAAAGGCCGTAATCCACCTGACGCGGATTTACAATGCATGCCTACATCTACGTCACTTTACAACGTGTTGGAAGGAGGCGAGGGTAGTATGCATTTTGAAACCCGGCAAGGACCCGGTCTTCCCGTCAAGCTATAGATCTATTAGCTTACTTCCGATCGTCTCGAAAGTATTCGAGCGGTTACTCCTACCTCGACTCACCCCTCTCTTCGAGGAGAGACTTCTACTCCCGGATCACCAGTTTGGTTTCCGTACTGGACATTCCACAACCCTGCAGTTGCTGCGACTGGCTGAGAAGGCTGCCCTGGGCTTCCAGGACAACTTCAAAACAGTCGCGGTACTCTTGGACGTGGAAAAGGGCTTCGCCACCATGTGGCATCAGGGACTCTTGTACAAGCTCAAGAACGCAGAAATCCCTCCCCCCTACCTTCACCTGCTTAGTAGCTTCCTTCGGGACCGCACTTTCAGGGTGAGGGTGGAGGGGAGGCATTCCACAGTCATACCCATAGCGGCGGGAGTGCCGGAAGGCAGCGTGCTGTCGCCGTTACTCTTTGCCGCCTACATGTCCGACTTCCCCACAGAACCCATTACAGTTACGTGCCAGTATGCCGACGATGTCCTCATAATGGCGCGTAACAAGAACGCCCGATATTGCTTCCCCCCGCTACAGAGACAGCTCCAGGCCATAGGCAGACGGAGTGAACAGTGGCGGATGGCCATCAGTCCGCAGAAGAGCTCAGCTCTACTGCTGGCTAAAGTCCGTGGCTGGCGACCGGAGAGGTCGCTGAGGTTGCGGCGGCGGCGGATCCCCTGGGTCCGCACCGCCAAATACCTTGGAGTCCTCCTCGACCGCGGCCTTACTTTCACTCCACATGTCAGGGAGAAGGTCGGTATGGGACACGCTGCCCTACGGCAGTTGTTTCCCATCTTCCGCTCCACCATGCCTACACACCTAAAACTACGGCTGTACCGCGCGGTCATCCCGCCCCTGATGCTGTACGACTGCGAGATCTGGGGTTCGGTGGCTCGTTCCACCATCCGCAGACTGCAGACCGTGCAGAACAGGGCATTGAGGATGATATATGGCACAGACCGTAGATTCCCGTCCCACATTCTCCATTCCCACTCCGGAATCCCATACATAGTGGACGTTGTGCGAGAAAGAGCTCGCACAATATACACTAAACTTGCTCCTCACCCAAATCCCCAGGTGAACACTCTCGGTCTTTACGACCACACGCTGCCTAGGAGACGCTTAAGCTACCGCCTTCCCAAGGACGCCTTGGGATGGTAGTTTTCCGGCCGCCTCACCCTACTTTACAGTTCTACCCGCCAAGTTAAGCAGCATCGGGCCCGGTCCCGACTCGGACGGGTGACCGTCCAGTTGTACTCCGACCAGATCTGCAATACTGGCTTCCCCCACCCTGTACCTACATCCTTTCAGTTCTCCCCGCTAGCCGGCACTGCTTTCCTTGACAGCCCGCAAGCGGCTGGCCAAGTTAAGCAGCATCGGGCCTGGTCCCTCTCTGGGTGGGTGACCACTCAGGTAGGTAAGCCAGCCGGCGCCGGCTGCACAGAGGGAAACACCCTGCCCACATTACTTCGACACAGACATAAACGCTTGCACAAGACTACATCTTTTATATCACACGGGTAAATCCGCGAGAAAAGCGGATAGGTACCGTGGTGATTTGCCCCCGCCCGAGTACACTCGGGCGACTAGTTCCTGCTCCTGGCTCTCGTTCAATCCCCCTTCTAACTGTCTTAAAAAATCTACATTATGAAATTTAGAGTATCTTGGAGGGTTATATATAATTCCTAAACATACATCCCACTCCCTTATTAACACCCACATTAATCCCCTAACTTCTGATTTCCTCTCCTTAACTTTATTTTCCAATTCATTGCTCACCAATAAATCTGTGCCTCCTGATACCCTTCCTCTTTTGTTTATTCTTTCTCCTCCCTTACTTAAGAATTCAAAGCCCTGTACCCTAATTACCTTCTCTCCGCCCAGCCATGTTTCAGCTAGCGATAACAGCTGAACCTTTCGTAATATGTCATTGCCATGGCCATATCTCAATGCTTTATTCATACCTTCACAGTTCCAGAACCCCAATTTTATTACCTTCTGCCCTTCCCTTGTTTGCTATTGTGAACCAGCCCTGAATCTATATTCTTGTAATTTACTCCTACTTCTTAACACTCTCTGATCTGTGTCATTAGCCCTTTTTTCCACCTGCTGCACCTCTGCGTCACTATCTTCCCCTTGTAGTTGTAATATGCTCCCGCGTGGCATTGATAAAACACTAGACGAAGAATCTGTTGCTACGTGCCACCTGTTTGATCTTGGCCTACTTCCACCAGCCAGCTGGCCTCGCTTCTTCCGTCAGCTTTCTCTCCGGTGAACTCTTCTTCCGTGGTGACGTCACTTGACCTTGACCATGCCCATTTGCCGTTCCACTATTCGTTACTGTGGTAGCACCAACCTCTGTTCCTTCACCACGTATTGTACCGGCCTTTGGACTTCCTCTCTCTATCTGCTCCATCATTTCCGTTTCTCGCCACCAGACGTCCCTTGATCCACTATTACCCGCAACTCCTTGGTTATCGATAAACAGCCTTAAATTGCGGATATAAGCACACTTCCCTTCCGATCTCGCCTGTTTCATTTGTTGTACTAATTCTCTCTTTATCACTCTCTGTCGCTCTGATAAATCCTTGTTTATAAAAATATCCGTTCCCTTTAATTTCTTCGTTCTCCTCAGGATTTCATATATCGTTATGTGTTGATACAAATTTAGCGACAATCATCCGCCTCCCGGTCTGCTTGTCCACACGAAAAGCATCCGCCAGCTCTAAGCCCTTTAGCTTCATCCCAAGCTTACATTCTAGAATTTCTGCATTGGTCGTATTCCTCTTCTTTCTTGTACCCCTGATATCACCAGGTTAAATCTTCTGTGTTTTCCTCCAGAATTTCCGTTCTTCTGTTGAGTCCCTGAATTTCTGTCTTCATTTGCTGTAATTCGGTTCTTATCTCTTCTTTGATTTCTCTTCCCAGGTTATTCATTTTATTTCCCAGCCTTTCTTCCATTCCTTGCATATTTTTTAAAATTTCGTCCAAAACATCTTGGCTACCCTTTGGTCCTGGGTTAATTTCCACCCCTCCAATTATCAATAGCAGTCCAATCACACTCAAAAGGGTAAAAATATCTATCCTTCCTTCTTTACTACCTTGTCTATTGCTTTGGTAGTTTTTAATATTATTAAAAAGCCCAATTCTACCTCTTTACACCTCCACACTAATGCCCATTTTATTGTCAGTTATGTCGTTTTTCCTTACACTTCCGGAGCTCTCCTGCTACACGTCCGCACGCATTGACTGCTGGCTTAGCACTCCTGGTAAACATATATGAAATGTTATTCTCCTCTGGAAATACTGTTATAAGAAACTTTGCAAACTTTGAGAGAAACAGCTTTCTTAACAATCTTATGCTATTCATACTGTTTTGCAGCATATCTACATAGTACTGCATATTAATTCATGTATTTATTAAAGTTTATTATCCTTAAACAATTTTAAGATGTTTTAATTATACAGGATGGCCCATATAAAGTGTTATGGGTGAATATCTCTTTAATGAACATAAACTAAATGCTAAGCATTCCGACTCTTTATGCCTCTTGTAGGAACAAGGGGCCTTCCAAATTGTGGCAAGGAAAATATTTTCAAGAGGCCTCTTATGGGGTCCAACCTCAGAATGTTAAATGAAACTATGGCAAATTTTTTGTATATTCTGGTTCCTCACAATAAACTAAGCAACTTAAATTACAACTTTTTTTTTTACCAAAATGAATTGTTGAGATTTTCTATTTTATATATCCCCATAAAAATAAGTCTGAGGATGTTAAGTTGGGTGAACAAGGGGGCCAGGTGATAGGTCCTGTACACCCAATCAATCTATTACCAAAATTCTCATCTAGAAGTTGACATGCGTGTATTGCAAAATATGATGGTGCAGCATCCTGCTGATACCACAATTCTATTCTCATACTGAATTTCCAATAAGTAAAATTTTCCTTGTTGAGTATATGGCAATATGATTCACCAGTAATTGTGCCTTCAAAGAGGTAAGGACCAATGACAAGATTATAAAGAATTCCGCACCATACATTTAGCAGCCAACGATGCTGAAAAGATATAGTTCTCATTCATTTGGGGTTTTCAGATGCCCAATAATGCATATGTCTATTAACTTGTCCAGTACTTGAAAAAGTTCCTTCATTAGGAAATTATTTGTTTGCCAAGAATGAACCATTCTGTGTATTGACATTGAATAAACACTCCAAAAAAAAAAAAAACTTGGTGCTGATAATCTCTGTGTAAGCTCTTTATGCAAACACATATGACAGTAGCCACTGTCAGAAGTGCAGCTAATCCCACTGACTTTGAACAATTCACATTAATTTTCCTGTTGATTTACTTATACAGCAGCAAGAATTTTGATACTATTTCATCATTCAGTTTTGATTTCACCTTATAGTGATTATTGTTCTTTATACTTCCATACTTGCATAGCCATGTTTCCAGTTGTTTGAATTTCACATTCCACATTTGCGCCCCATATCTGTTATTGAATACTGCCAATGCAGTTCAAAAATTTCTCTTTCATTTACCTAGTACTGAAAACATATCTACCTCTGCATCAAAATCTGCTATTTCTTTTTAATTTTGAAGAGCCACAGTTAATAATCAACATCGTATCAGGGTGTTGTATTTTAGGAGTTTTGGAGGCTTTGAAACCACAATACCCATCTTCTTTCATTTAATACTATTTTCTCCTGGAGCTCATGAGGGAGATAACAGTTCAATTTGTTTTAGAAAAAACAAATTTTCAAACAAAAGTAGTTTAGTTTATTGTAGGGAAGCAGAATATACAAAAAGATTGCCATGGTTTCATTTAAAATTCTGAGATTGGTCTCTTTGAGCCAGGACTCCATGAAAATATTTTCCATATCACAATTTGGAAGGCCCCTTGCTCCTATAAGATTTGGAATTCTTGGCATTTGGTTTTTTCTGTTCGTTTAAGAGATATTCACCTGTAACTCTTTATATGGACAACTCTGTATAAATGAAACTCCCTACTCTTCAACTGAACTTTGAGCTTTCTTTTTAACAGCTTTATTTTCTAATTTTCATCATATTGATACTTTAGCATGTCAAAGAAAATTAAACACATTAAGCTGAAAATTGTAATCACTTAATGTACATTCAAACCTTCTTTGAAGTGATACTGATTAAAGTACATCTTTATAAGTAGCATAATTTACAGTTATTTGCTCTAAATGAATTAAATTAACTTTCTTATGGACATAGCTGTTTTGTCATTTGTGAACTGATTGAAACTGAAGTCCAGTTATAGCACAGAAGTTCATTTAATGAGCTGAAGGCTTTGATATTTGCACAAGTGCATACATCTTAGAAACTGCCAGGTCTTATCCCTGGTTTGGAAGTGATGGCAACAAGAATTTCAATCTTCTATAGCTGTGAAATACCTATCAAGTTAATACTTTAAAATATAAATGAATCCCATTTCTTGGAATACCCAGTAGTACAATGAAATTTTTTGCATTATATTCTGCCAAGAAAGAAAAGAAAAAAAATTCTACACTTGCTTATTACTACAGATTAGCTAAATTTATTTAACTGAAATTAATTGATGAAAGTAGTATCTCTGAAAAAGCAAAATATAAGTAATTGCTGTTTTACAACTGACTATATAGATACAGCCTGGGTGAATTAACTATGCACCTGACGTTGCCACTGCCTCATGGTCATTCTGTTACACTGTTGCTGCATTGTTACTCGCTGTTGCTGTAATGTCCAATGGCTACTCTCCCAAGTTATCTTCTTCCCCTTTGCTGGTTTCCCTAAATTTACTATCACTGTCACCTGATTTGCTTATGTTTGTAATGATGCTTTCAATTTCTTCCTCTCTGAAATTCCATCTTTCCATGCATTTTCTAGAACAACTTTCATATAACTACCTAATATGAGTCTTCATATATCACTTAGTAGGTCAATAAATAGGTCCCTCATTTTTTTTTTCTTCTAAATATTTTCTTTCTGCACATACCAACTCCTGGGCCTGACTTTCAATAAGTTACCACTTTTCCTAATATGTTTTCTGGCCCTATCAGGACTATAAGCCATTTTAAAAGAAAGTTATGGTTATACACATGGCAAAACCAGAACTACCAAACTCTTATACCCAGACAATAAAATACTAAAAAATGCAATGACAGGCTTATTTAAAATAGTTTACGTAACCCCTCCATACACGCTATCATATGCATTTTGTCTTGTGTCACAAGTGCAAACACTGCACTTACATATAAAGTAAAAGCATTACAAGTGGTACAATTTATATACACAACAAGCAGAAGTATGGCACCAGCTGAGGAATTTTGTAAATATATACAGTAGCGCTCACAAGTGTTTTAACTGAATGGTGTCTCAACATTTCTGTATTTATAGCATCGGTTGATCTTTTGTACAATATGTAACTTAAGCTATAAATGGCAAAACATACATAAACAAAAAATAATACTTCTCATCATAGTGTTTTGTATGTCAACAAATAAAACTGAGAAATCCATAGCTCAATAGTGTTTTCACAAAATAGTTTTGTACTGAAAACTAAAACTAAATGTGCTTTTTCAGAGCAAGGCAACTAACATTTTCTTGCATAACTCTTTGCTTTTATAACAACTTCACATCTTGCTGACATAGAAGGAACAAGGGCTTTAATTGTTACCCTAGGAATTTTTTGCTCTTCACATTTACATGTTGAAAAAATCCACTTTATTGGAAAACTCTCTTGTTCTCACACATCTGTGTAACACCTGCCACATATGTTCTATTGGGTTCAAATCTGGACTTTGACTTGGTCATGGCAAAACATCAATTTTTTTCTGTTGAATTTAGTCTGTTACACAATGAGAGTGATGTTTTGTATCATTATCATGCTGAAAACACCATTTTGGGGGCATAGTTTTTGTAGCATATAGTAGCATATGCTTATCCAATATCTCTCTGTAGTCAGGACTTTTCATTACACCCTCTTTACGCACTAAAGGACTTACACCCTTAGTGGAGAAGCACCTCCATACCATGACATTCCCCCCTCCACGTTCTTCAGTAGGAACCTGGTAGCGTGGATTGAACCTTTCACCTTTAGGTCGATGAACATATTGAACCATCAGAAGACATAAAATTAAATTTGTTCTCATCGCTCCATAATACTCTTGACCATTACTGCTGTATCCAGTGATGATGTTCTTTTGCAAAAGCAAGTCTCTTCTGTCTGTTGGGAGGACCTATGAAGGGTTTCTTGGATGGTCAATGAGCTGTCAAATCCTCATCCTTTAATCTACGTTTTACAGTAGATACATGGATATCTACTCTATAATTCTGTCTCAGATTGACATTGATTGGTCATGCTCACTCTTTTTTTTATTAACCCTGGCGTGATTTGTTGTGTACATGATTATGGACTTGGTAAAGTTTGTTCCAAACAGATACAAGTTGTCTGGATATATGAAAATTACAAGCAACCTCTACTAGCGATTTCCCTTCTTGCAAACAATGTATTACAGCCTCCCAGAACTGTACACAATATTCTTTACGTTGAGGTGGTGACCTAATATTTAGTGAATGATTCACAATTCATCTAAAAAACATACAAAGTAAAACTTCAAAAAGGAAATCTAAACAATTTTTGTCAACAGACTTTTGAGCCAGCTCTGCTGTTATTACCCCATTTGGAAGACACTTACCTAGATGTGATGACTCTGCTGTGTTGTAGTTAGCGCTGTCACCCACCTGCATCCTTGTACAATACACTTGGGTCGTTTATGTAAGTACTACCAACATTAGAGATCAATTAGGCTTTGTCTAAATACTTATGAGCGCTACTGTTGCAACAAACGTGCTATACACCTCTCATTGCGACATGTGTGTATAACTTGATTAGATGAGAGGGCAAGCCTCCTTCGCAGTTCACTGACTCGTATGACTATCAAATCATAGGTAACTATGTTCATTCTATCAGTGGATGCATTGCCTGATACATTTAGAAGAAAGGAAACACAAAAGCAACTTTTATAGTAGAATGTATAATATTGATTTGGTAATGTAATTCAATTCTTTATTATTTGTCAATGCACTTTTACAAGCTTCTGACATTGTCAAAGGAGTACAATATATAATCATAGGATATACAGTATATAAAATAAAACGTATAAATATATACACATGCAACAACTAAGAGATATTTACAGATTATGAACTTTATACAAACATTTATCAATTAAGAAGTAATTTAGCTTGCTTTGAAACTGTTTAGTACCATTTATGACTTAATTACTGCTGGCAATCTATTAAATAAAATTTGACCCATCACAAAAACATCTTTATCACTTGACTTTTTAGAAGTACATTCTCTGAAATAGTCATTGTTGTGTCTGGTATTGCAGTCGTGAACATCGGAAATCCTCAAATTTAGCTTATTTACAGCAAAAAGAATAGCTTTATATACATATAGTGAATACAATGTGAACATTTTATTTTGTTTGAAAATATCTACACATGAATCAGTATTTTTTAAGTTAAAAATTATACTAATGCACCTTTTCTGTAGGATGAATACTCTGTCCAGATGAACCCTTGGACAACATCCCCATATTTCAATTCCATATGAGAGATATGGGTATATAACCCCAAAGTAGATCATTTGTAGGAGGTTGGTGTCACCAATTGGCTTGAAATGTCTAATTAGGTATATTGATTTGCTAATTGTTTTTTACATAGGTAGTCAACATGATTACTCCATGTCATATTATTGTCCATATATAGCCTCAGAAATGTATGTGAACTTACATAATTTATATTACATTTATTTATTTGTACATTTATTTTGAAGTGAGTCATGTTAGGCTAATTTGCATTGATGTGGTTTTTTCCATGTGGCACTTGAGATTATTTGTGTCAAAATAATTTGTCAGCTGTTCTCCCTGATAGCTTATGTCCTGGATTAATTTATTATTATCGCCAGCTGAACAGATGACTGATGTATCATCTGCATAGGATATTATCTTATCCCCATGTGTAATTGGTAAGTCATTTATGTAGACGATAAACAGTAATGGTCCTAATACACTGCCCTGGGGAACCCCATATTTTACAGTCTTTCAGGTTGAGCTATAGTAATTTTGATAGTTCACATTTTGGTAAAGAATTTGTGTGTATTATATTCTGCCTGTTACATAAAAAGTTATTAAGTTCTTGGATATTCCCCTTATACCACAATTATCTAATTTTTGAATAAGGATATCATGATCTACACAATCAAATGCTTTTGATAAATCAAAAAATAAGGCAGCAACCTTTTCGTTATTCTCTAATTTCATAGATGCTTGGTGTGCAGACTCTGCAATTGCAGTAATTGTTGATAGACCTTTTTGGAAGCCATGTTGGAACCCTTCAACAGTGTTATTTTTCTTTAGAAAGGACAAGAGTCTGTTTAAGATCATCTTTTCAAATATATTTGCTATTTCTGAAGTTAATGTAATAGGCCTATAATTATTTATATCTTGTTCATGTCCTTTTTATACACAGGCCACACTATACTGGTTTTAAGCCACTGGGGGAATTCACCCTTCTCTATAGAATTATTGATAAGGTGTGAAATGGGCTTTACAATAACATGTTTACAGCATTTTACGATTATGAGGCTTATTTCATCCCACCCATGGGATGCTTTGCTTGTTAAGGCTGATATTATATCTATTATCTCACTTTCAGAAGTTGCTTTTAAGAATAGTGATGAGCTTGTGTTACAGACAGTATCAGGATTTATGCTGCCCCTGCCTCTTGGAGAGTTCATTCCTACATTTACAAAAAATCATTAAAAAGTTCGCTAACTAGTAATGGGTCACTAATTATTTCCCCGTCTATTTTAAGGTTAATAGTTTTTTGGGTTACTATGTTCAGTCTATTTTCATTAATGTATCCGCATGCTGCTTTTTGTATATTTCTAGTTTTATTTATTCCCTGTTTATATGATTGTGCCCGTAAGATATTAAGATTGTCAACATATTGCTTTTTGGTATTTTTTTTTATAAAATGCCATCTCTGTATTTGGGACAGTTCCTTCATTTCTTGCTTTAATTTAATTAGGTGAAGAGGAATTTTGAATGTTTTTTTAAAATGTTTCTGTAGTTTGACATCTTTTACTGGGAAGCAATGGTTAAAATAATTATTAAAAATCCTATAAAATTCATCCCACTTGTCATTTATGTTATTGTAAGAATACATACTATCCCAAGACTCTTCTCTTAAAGAACCTGCAAGCAATTCCAAGCATCTATCCTTTAACTGCCTTTGTTTTTTTATTATATTAACCTTTTGTATCTTGTATTCAATGTGTGCAAAATCAACACATTGCGCATAGTGGTCAGATAAGTGGGTATCAAGTACATCAGCTTTTAAAAGTTGTTCACCAATGTTGGTTTTATCATGATCAATTGTTGTTTTGGAAAAATTTGTAACCCTGATAGGAAAGTGGATTAGTTCAATAAGGTTAAATGATGTTATAACCTCTGATAGTTTTTTATAGTTGCTGTCCATTGGATACAAGTTAATATTGAGATCCCCAATAAGAATTATTTTTGTGTTGGTTCTTGAATATCTGGCCAAGAGGGCTTCCAATAAGTGTAGGAATTCAGGCAGGCATGCAATAGGTGATCTGTAAATACCAAAGACGCGTGTGCTTTCTGTTTTTGTTGTTATCTTAATACCTGCCAGCTCCATTACTTTTTCCACACAATACCTTTCTAGATTTAAGGGGGTTATATCGAGTCCATTTTAAGTGAAAATTGCTACCCCTCCACTTTTGAATGAAGATCTAGAATACTTACTCACTAACTGATAATTACAAATATTTACAATTTCAAGCTGTTCATCATTCCATCCATGTTCAGTTAGTATGGCAACCTGGGGCTTGATTTCATTTGCTAAATGCTCAAATGCGTATGCTTATTACTTAAGTACTGTATATTTAAGTGCAAAACCCGAAACATTTTATTATTAGAGTTGCTGTTAGAGATTATTTTACCTTTGTTATGAAGTACTTGCTTTTTGTCCAAGGATACATCTGCAGCAGCATTCCCCCTATCACTATTATTACCTAACAACTTATTTGATTCACTCAGAGTAATATTAATTTCGTCAGTACTAACATCCACCTTTGAGTTTGTTAGTTTCCCTCATGTACTGAACTAATAACATCGCACAGCAGCTTCCCGAATTTATAGGACCTCTACGGTTAAAATAGACATCATCTCTTCCAAATTCACTTTCTGCCAGCCAAAAGTTTGCATCAACAAAAGTATAATGTTTATTAGAGCACAGCCAATTCAGTTCTTTGTTGATTTTCACTTTGTTGTTGGGGATTAAGATTTCCGAGCGTGTCGTTCCATTGATTTCTAATGTAGGCCCTGACCTTATTATTTGCTAATTCGCGCGCATATTAGTATTCGGTTCGATGCATTAAATTCCTAGTTCTCTGCCATTTACGCCTGATTCGATTTTGAACTTTTTGCAAGTATTTTACATCATGGGGATATCTAGCATTAATAGTGTGTTGTCGTTTTAAGGGGACCCATGCATTAATGGTTCCATTTATTGCTATTTCTAGTTTGTGGATCACTTCGTCCTCTTCTTCATTCGTATTAATTTCGAATTCTGGTAGGCAGAGATCTACCGTAACCTTAAACTCTTCCCAGTCCACCTTATTGTAGTTGTGACTTAAGGGTTCTGGTTTTGGCCTGAAGGGAACATTAATTGTCAAGGGTACCGGTAGGTGGTCTGATGTCAGCTCCTGCAATACAGCTACATCCAGGTCAAAGGGGATATTATTCAAGAGTGCAATGTCCAGAATGTCTGGTGTTTCATTGGGGATATGAGGCAAAAATGTTGGCTCCTCGGGGCCTGTGATTAAACCAGACTTCACTCACTCACTCACTCACTCAAGATGCTGGCTGGCTGAGGTTCAGCCAGAGTGTTTTTGCTGCGTGCCCACCCTCAACAGGGTTTAACCGCAGGGTTTTTATTTCGGGATGGGGTGTTTAGGATGGCTGTTTCATTTTTGGGATGGGTGTGGGTATAAAGGAGGTAGCATTTTGCTCCCCCGACGAGTGTCAATTGTGTGCAGCGACCCTTCTGCACTTCTGGTGTATGGAGTTTTCAAAATTATGCTTTTAATAACACATGAGGATAATTTTGCAGGTTTAATTTAGAAGCTAATCACCTCTTGGTGAGGTTGTAATGGAGCTCAGCTTTTGTGCGGCTGTTGGAGTTGCTCCAGTGTTATCTGGTGTGCCCGCAAGCCATGCGGGGAACCCGATGACGCCTGAAACGGCGTGTTCTGGGATTATAATCACCAAGAGACCTAACCAGGACGTTCTGATGTTGGTGTAACTTTTCGTAAAATTTTGTGGCCCGGCGTCTAATTTCGTCCTCCACATATGGTAGCGAGGAAGCCTCATGCAGCAGCCTCACGGGGAATGCACGGCCCACAGAATAGATGGACCGGAGTCCTCTGTTCTGTGCCCGTTGGAGCAGGAGCAACCAGCTGTCTGCCGCCATGCCCCAGACCTCGCAGGCGTATAGCATTAGGGGGATTATCAGCGCCCGGAAAAGGTGTATCTTTAGACGAACAGGCATCCCGGACTTCAGCATGGGGTACAGGGAGGCGATAGCCCCCTGTGCCTTGGCTGAGACGCCCCGTATGTGCTCGCCAAAAGTTAGACCCTTGTCCAGTTTAACCCCCAGGTAGGAGACGGAGTTTCGCCACTCTATTTGTTGGCCCTGGTAGGACAGTGTGGGACAGTCTGCGAGGATGTGGCGCTTTGTGAAAACAATGGCGTGGCTCTTGTCCGCGTTCACGGACATTCGCCAACGCCGGCACCATCCTTGTATGAGGCGGAGATGTCGTTGAATGGGGCTGAAGGCTCTGATTAAGTGTCTGTCTGTGTTGTACAGCAGCACGTCATCCGCATATTGGGCGATGTTGACGGACTGCTGGGTAGGAAAGTCTGCCATGTAGATGTTGAAGAGGGTCGGGGATAGTACAGAGCCTTCGGGGACTCCGCCTCTTGCAGGTCGTCGTGTAGATGTTTTCCCCGCGACTGTGACGTGGAAGTGTCTGTGTCTTAGGTAGCTGTGCAGTATGTTGAGTGCCTGTGTGGGTAGTCCCAGGTGGATGAGTTTATGTAGGAGACCCGCGTGCCACGTCGTTGAGAAGGCCTTTTCAACGTCCAGCGATACCGCGACTGTGAATGCGCCCTCCTGGAAGCCCAGGGTGGCCGCCTCCACTACCCGCAGCAGCTGCTGGGGCGTTGAATGCCCAGGACGAAATCCAAATTGGTGGTCTGGGATGGCTTGGATGTCCCCTAGAAGCGGGGACAGGCGGTTAAGGACCATCCTCTCGAGTACCTTAGAGAGGGTCGAGAGGAGGCTGATGGAGCGGTAATTGGATGGGTGCACCGGGTCCTTCCCAGGCTTCAATATGCATATGACCCTGGCCTCCCTCCACTCTCGTGGAAAGTGACCGAGTGACAGACACATATTGAAGACTCGTGTGAGGAAGAGCACAGCGTTGAAAGGGAGGTGGCGGAGCATGAGGGGGGTTAGCCCATCAGGACCCGCCGCCTTCTTGGGGTTGAGGCGCTGGAGTGCGCCTTGGAGTTCGCTAGGGCGTATGACGGGAAGTGGGTTCTCGTCCTCTGTGGGTCTCCGAAAGAAACGTCGAACCTCCCGTCGGACTTGGTCGGAGAAGAGATCGTCCTGGGGGTCGTCTCTTGGACGCATGGTCCGCTCTAGGTAGTCTGCGAACACATCGGCTTTGGCTTGGGGATCGTAGGCGAGGCCTCGGGTGCCTTGGAGGGGTGAGGTGTATTGGCCTCTGCGGTTTTTGAGGATTTTAGCGATTCTCCACACGTCGCCTTCCTCGACGCGCAACCGGGTCATCGTCTCCTCCCACGCTTGCACTCGGTGCTCGCGCAGTCGGAGAGAGACCTGACGACGAAGTCGCCGTAGGAGCGCTCGATTGTGCGGCGTGCGTTGTCGCTGGTATAGTCTCCGTGCCGCCCAGGAGCGGCGGATGAGTAGGGTGAGGTCCAAGGGGAGGACGTCAGGGTGCAAGGGTGCCGGGGATTCCACGGTTAGGTTCCGGGCAGTTCGTGTCACAATGGAGGTGAAGGATGAGACCGCGGCCTCCAGGGTTTGGATGTCTGTAATTTGGGGGTTTGGGGGGATGGAAGTGCGGAGGCAGTTTCTGACGCCGTCCCAATCTACCACCCGGTTTTTAACCGTAGTGTCGTGGCTGGCAAACCAGACTTCGTACTGTGCGGTCGGTTTTATAGGTGAGTAGCGACCGCCACCTGCTTTCTCATTGGTTCGTAGTTGGCCAATCCTGGTTGGTTCTGCGGTTGGTGTTACTTGTACTTCCATCTCTCCTCGACAGCTCTGCAATGAGGGTCTTCCAAATGGAATTCAGTGGTTTACCACAGTCCCGATTTAACGTACTCTTTGTTTGAAAATATGTATACATCCCCTATTGATTCTGTTGGAAAACCGAGCACAAACAGCTAGGACTTTTGACATCATCAAACTCAATATGATCCCCTGTGTTTGTTGAGTGTTCCAAGACAACTGATTTTTCTGGTTGTGAATGTTTCACATATCTTATGGCTCATTTTTCTTGTATAAATGGATCTTCCTGTCTGTCCAACATTGGACTCGCACTTAGTCGTATAAACTCCAGGGTTCAACAGCAGGGGTATTTTATCTTTGACTGGGGTAAGATGGATCGTAGCATCTTGCTGGAAGTATATCTGGTTGCTATGTTGTGTCGTTGCAGTAGTTTTTAAATGCAGTTAAATGTACTATGTATGTATGGTATAAATGCCCATTTTTTGCAGTTGTCCTCCGTATTGTTCTTTTTTTTTTTTTTTTTTTATTTATTTTTTTTTTATTACACGCTCCTTGTGTATCTCGATCTGAATATCCATTTGCTTTCAGTAGGTAGTTTAGATGTCTGTTTTCTTTTTTGGCCAGATTATCAGAACTTCATACCTCTTACCGAGAGGTACATGTATCTGCAGATTCACACCATCTTCAGTCAGTAAAGCTGGCTATGATAAATACTCTGTACAAGAGAGCTGAACGCGTAGTCTCTGCGTACGAAACTCGTTCCAACTGCTAATGAAACCTTGAGTAATCCTTGCGGTAACGATTATATATGCCGCCCTTATTGTTTGTTCTTTCACAGCAAACTTAGTAGAGCGCGATAATTCTACAACATGCGGTTTTCAACTTACAGTGTTTCAGCTAACTGCAAACTACAGTACTGCTGCAAAGTAAACACAAATGGGACTCGTTTGGAAAACTGGTCCCGCGAAGAAATCTGCTTACTTATTCGATTTCTGTGGGTACAACATGTAACCACGGCTAAAATTTACCGACGTCTGTTAGAGATTTATGCAGAGACTGTAATGTCACGTCAGCATGTCACAAAATTGTGTCGAAAGTTTGCACCCGGTAGAGAAAACGTCACAGACAAGGATAGCAGTGGCCGACTCAGCACGGCATTCACATATTTGAGACAACTCGCGTGGAGGAACTGATTCAGGACAAAAGGAGGAACACGTTACGACATATAAGGGTAGAGCTGGAGCTTTTTTGAAGCATGCATAACATTTTTCACGATATTCTGCAGTACCGGAAAGTTTATTTCCGATGGGTTTCACGAAATCTGCCCAGCCAACACAAGGAGAAGCGCATTGGAGCAAGTCTGCAACATTTTAACGGTTCTCCACGGAAAGGAACAGTTTTCTTCATCCCGCTGTCACTGATGCCGAAATATGGATCCGCCACTATACCCCCAGCAGTAAATGGCTAATGGAGTAGATAGAAGATTAAGGTGGTGCCAGCTTCCGGAAAGGTGATCGGACACAATATTTTGGGAGAGCGCGGGTATCGCACTCGTGAAGTTTTGGGAAAGAGGGCACATAGTAACACTATTGCGCGAAGCACTCAGGAGGAAACGGCCAGGACTCCTCATCAAGGGTGTCATCTTCCATCATGACAACGCGCGATTTTATACACCCAAGAAGATCGTGGCGTAGCTGTTGAAGAAATTTCGCTGGGATCTCTTTCCAAGCGACATTCATCTTCTTCCTCACTTGAGGGGACACCTAGAAGACCGACGATTCGCATTGGATGAATAGGTGCAACACTTCAAGACAATGAGGCTGAACACGCAAGGACAGAGCTTTTTACCAGGAGGGAATATTCAAACTCATCACACAAAGCGAAAAGAGCCTCAAACCGATATGGTGTTTACGTGGAAAAATAACCTAATATATGCACTATGACATATATTGGTTGTGCGAAATAATAAATACTCGTTTCACTGCAGGTTTTGTAAACTTAGTTTCTGATCACCCATCGTATAATATGGGCATTTCAATACATGTGATTCTAAGCGCATCGTTATAAGAAACGGCATACATTACGATGTGTTTAAGAATTTCATAAGATTAAAGGTGACATTATGGATTATTGCTGCTGCTTTAGCTTATTGAGAAATTCGTTATAGGAGGAGGGATAACTTTTCAGTCGTAGGTGTTGCGTGAACGCCCACTTTTTTTCTTGTAATTTAACGTCCTTTATCCTGGTTGGTCATATCGGACGATGAATGAAATTGGTGAAATGATGCTCATGGAGCTTAAAGTTACTGGACATTCGTCTTCTCAGAACAAGGGAAACCCCCGAAAAAACTTTATCCGGGTAACTCACCCTAAGCGAGATTCGAACTCACGACCTTTTGAATGTTAGGCAGACACGCTACCACCACACTACCCAGACGAGCTGCCCATTTGTTGTTTGCAGGCATTACTGGTTAATTATATATATAGATTTGAAAATCGAATAGTTCATTGTGAACTAGAAAATGATTTAAGCAGGTGTTCATAGGCAAAAAGTTATGCATTGCAAGTGCTAATAAGCAATAGTTGTCGAAATAGGGTTCTAACATTAGTTACATGTCTTATACAGATTCCCTAAAGAAGAAGCAAGAAGGAAAGCTTTGCCTAAAGAATATAAAAGAAGATAATATTGTTCCTTTTGCTGACTCACGGGTATGCTCAAAACAATATTGAATATTGTTTGGATAGCGAGAAATTTGGGGGCGTGTAGTTAAATGCAGATGCGGTTCCTACGTTCTTTAAGCTTACAGAGCATCTAATTTCTAAGGTTTTTAATAGAAAACGTCCTGCAAAAAGACGTTTTGAAGGTAAATATCGGTTCACATGACTGTTCTAATTACTGCGTTTTTCTCACCGATTTTTTGGTAGTGTTTAACGCCTGCTTTTACTACTTGTGACACCGCAGGCGATGACATTGGTGATACATGGAATGAAGATGGAGCACCGGTGAAATGCGATGGTGGGAGAAACCGGAGAAAACACAACCCTGCACCGCTTTGTCAACCACAAATCTCACATGCGGTCGCTTGGGGTTGAACTCGGGCCGCCAAGGTGAAAGGCGAGTGGTCTAATCATTCGACCACGGCGCGGTCACTTTTTCCACCGATTTCCATATGTATCTCGGACTTGGTTATTTTGTTATTCTTCTATTATAGGCACTTTATTGTTGCTTGCTGATCTGTCACAAACTATTTAGGCCATAAGCCGCAAAGCATAGACAAAGTTAGAGGGCCTTAAACCGCAAATCGTAGCTGAGGGGTGTTCTTTTTATAACTAAAGGGGTGAAGCAGTTGCGGTCGGAGGCAGTGACTTGGGAGCGACGATAGAGCGTAGCCCAGGGACCTGTGAAGCTAAAACCCTAATTACTTCAAGAAGTCAAAACCTTGGACTCTAGCAGATTTAAAATGTGGACATGTTAATATTTTTAACATTTTAAATCTGGATCACATTCGCCATTTTTGAAATTTAGTTTGAGAAATATTTCAAGGATAGCTGCAAACACCGGAGTTATTTATTAAATAATACTGTTATATCACTTTGATTTTGTTGGAAATGGCGAAAGTTACCTTAAATTTGAAAACAAGTAGAATCTCTAGAATTGCGCCTGAATGCTCTGAAACTTATATCAGTGCCTTACGTGTTTGTTCGTTCGTTTGGCACCACCTTGAGCAATGCTCAGGGATATTGAACACGTAATACAATTAAGATGTGCACAATAAATAACTATGACATACCCAATTTGTTTATACTTATCATGCAATATGAAAATTTCAAACCATCATCATTTCAAGAGTGAACTTTACGGCATGCATTAATATATGACTGGTAATAATGCAAGGCAATCAATACATGCTGTCTACTCCATACACAGAATATTTACATGCAGGATATATTAAGAAATTCCCCTACAGTATATGGGGAATTTTTAAAATATTTCTTGTACATTTTATGTTAATAAGGATTGCTAATAGTTTTAGGAACATGGAGGGTTATTATAGATGTTTATAGAGGAATAGTAACATCCCTTTTGGAACAGATTTAAGCTTAATCCTACCTTGTATTGTGGTGATGCACAGCATTTTTTTTTTTTTTTTTTTTTTTTTGTGAAGCTACTGTAATTGTTTGTAAGATAGCTCAAGAGAGAATGTATGTATTCACCGGCAAGAGTAAGACTTTTTGAGTTTTAAGCAAGGGTCTACATGAGTGATGAGGCCCAACGTCACAGATAATGCGCATGCCTTTTTGTTTTGTAGTATAAACACATGGTTGTTGTGTGCCGAAATACCCCAGAAGATTACTCCAAAACCCAAATGGGAGTGCAAGTAGGCAAAATATGCTGTTCTTAAGGCATTTGGGTTTTCAAGTTTCTTAAGGCAAAGCAAGCACGGTTGAGCTTCGGAAGCACGACTTTTATGTGTTTTTTTTTTTTTTTCTCCAGCTATGCTCTTCATCTATTTGAAGCCCAAGAAAGTTTATAGCAAATACCTTACTAATGGTGTAATTGTTATACCTGATAACTAATTCATCTATTTGCTTATGCTTTGTTATGAATTGAATAAAGTTTGTTTTAACACAGTTTAATAAATGGTTATTAACTTCAAATGTTTGATTGACAGAATAACACAATTGCTTCAATAGTTTAGCCATTGGGTGGTAATCGCGTCTCATCCATGAGAGGTTTGCTTTTTAGCGAGGCATTAATCTTTTCTATGTCTCTGGAAAATGTGGAGTGCAATTTTAATTTACAGTTTATGTCTGGATATGAGTTTTTCAGAATTTTGAGTGTAGTTAAGGTTGGGTAGGGTCTGTTTATTTTACTTTTTCCTACAATAAGGAAATATATGTTGAAAACATTGCCAACGTCCCAGTGATTACGGATTTGTTTGTTTTCCTTGGCTATGTACGCAATTTTACTGTTTGGGTCAATGCTTCCTGTGTCAGTTTTTATTACATTCCACATTGATTTAATTTTATTCCTGAGTTCATCAATAGCTAGAGAGTAATACCTACTTTTTCTTTCATTAATTACTCTTTGAAGTATTTTACAATATGTATTGTAGTGTGTTTTAATGTTAGGATTATTGCTTGTACGATACAGTAAGCAGAGACTAGTTTTATTTGCATAGGACTTTCTTATACCAGAGGTAGTGCATGGTTTGATTTTCGTCATCTGTGATGAGGTTATAGCTTTCTTATGGAAAGTAGCTTCAAATGATAATAACACAGTTTTGAGAAAATCACCAAATTTGCTATTTACTTGTGTTTTGGCTTGAAATTAGCCAATTTCCCCTTTTTCTACTTTGAATTTATTAATGCACTCATCACTAATTCTTATTCTTGTAGTCTTACTCTTTCCATTCAGTTTGATTGCCTGCTATTGTAGCGACTTACAACAATTGAGCATTGTGGTCTGACATACCATTTACAATAGGGGTTACGGTAAACCTTGGTATTTTTTCTGTGTTTATAAAAATATCGTATATAGCTGTTGTGGTGTTAATATGAATTCTGGTGAGAAAGTAGACCATTTAATCTAAGTTAAATGTATGTATTAGAGGCTTGTTTTCATTTCACTGTCATTAAGTGTATACGTATCAAATTCTAATTTTTACTGAACAACATTAAAATCCTTTTTGTTTACAGAAGGGTGCAACATTAATGCTGGTGAACCTTATTGTGGTTTTAGCAAATATACTCACTTCCCTACGATTTAGACTACTTCTACAGAAACTGAAATACAGTGTGTACTTTCTGAAGTTGACGGTTTTAGCTCTGCTTCTGTATGGTATTCTGTTATGCAAATTACTGATATGTTTTTATTTGTTCAATTAACAGCTTGATTGCACAAAAGAGTAAATAATTCCAACCGTAATTAAAACAGAAGCAAATACTGAGTTTGGAAATAAACCCAACGACTTTACGGTTTTATTTTTCTTCAAACCATGTACTGCGAATTTGTGTACATATTGATTGGTATACCGCTTTAAAAGAGCTTTTCTTGAATCATTTTACAATTAACCTCCTTTAAAATACTGCTCTCTCTAACCACAAGTCAGGTGTATTCTAATTACTTAAATGTATCTACATAGTAACATTCTGCGTACCCTTGCTAGCTCACTATTCAATTGGAACTCTATGGTGATAATCTGAATTCATACATAACCATTCTATTAAATCTCTATGTAAGTAATTTCTATTTCTGTTGACAGGTAATCGTTGCATAGTTGGAAGAAATCTGTGAATATCGGCACCGGAATTTAATCAGCTGCGTAAGTATTTAGTATTATTTTGAGAACTTACGTACTAGGGTGCAAAATAGTGATTTTGCTATACAAAATATAAAGTTAAAGCTATACGATGGTTGCACCACACATATGGACACGCGCGCGGCCCCCCCCCCCCCCCACACACCGGTCTTTTAAGTGATTTTTACTGGCGATCCTTATTTGAAAGTGCTGAAAACATTAAGTTATTCAGATGTGAAAGTCGCAAGATTGCGGAAGTTTTGCCTACTTCTGGGAATCATTGGGGTTTTAGATTCACAGATCCCACGGCTAGGCCCTATCATCGTTCCGCAGTAGCGGCCTTCGGCTTAGGGCCCTGAACGTTTATAATAGACCAGTAAATAACTACAAAGCGGCTCTAATGACAAAATAACAGAAGTACCCATGTATTGAAGTAATGCCAAGTGGTGGAACCATCGTATACTACTACTACTACTAATAATAATATAAACACAGATACTGTGACTTCTTGTTATATATTAGCAGCACGGAGTGAATTTACATTATGTGCAAAGTTGCATCTTGACATTAGAGGAGTTAGTGGTATTTTCCAGTGTGTGAGCTCACACAGCTAATGCACTTAACCTGGTATCGGTAACTTATCCTTAAAATACTTCTTCTTTATTAAAAATTCGGAAGTTAGATTTTAACTGTTTTCAACATCACTTCAATTTAAGAAATGTTTGGTTAAAGGTGTACAGTGCTTGCATCACACTCACAATGCTCTTGTAGTGTTTTAAGTGGTAGTGAAACTTCCACTGGCGATCCATATTTGAAAGTGTTGAAAACACATGCTCAGATATGAAATGCGCCAGATTGCAGAGGTTTTGTCTTTTTTTGGGGGGGATCATTGGAGTTTTAGCTTCACAGATCCCTCAGCTACGCTTTGCGACTTTGGGCCCTAAACGTTTATAAGAGACCAGTAAGTAACTACAAAGCAGCTCTAATGACAGAGTAACAGAAGTACCAAATCCATATCACATATTGAAGTAAGTGGTATAACCAATGTATATAATTAATCATATTGGAATTGCTGCACCAAGATCAAGTCCCAAACAATTTGCTGAACAGGTTTTATTAATCAACAGATTTATTAGTATGCTATTGGAGCAGGAAATGGTGCATGAAAGCTGCTATCAAGACATGAAGTTACGTGTATATATTGTGCCCGTATATAATTTTTTCTGGCTTCAAGTATTCATAAATAATAAGCATTGTGTAATTGGCTGCATTATTTTGACTGCCTGTAAACAAAAATTCCCTCATAAAAAGCTATGATGATGAGCAAGGACGATGATAGACACATTTACAGCATTTCGCACTACACACTGTGTTCATGTTGGTAACAACTTGGCACTTGATGGATTTATGGCATCATGGTTGGCAACATCCACCCCAGATTATGTCAACGCCATTCATACCAGATGATGGTACCTAACCTGCACACATACCCATTAAACCATTCCCATTACAGCTCGTACTTTGTTGATGGCAATGCTAAGTGGAAGAACTAGAAATTCTCAACAAAAACTGTTTCTAATACAATAATCTAAGTGTATATATTGCAAAAAGATGCATTCTAAAATAATTTCAATTTAATCTTAGGTTAGTTATGTGAGCACTTAAGACCTCTTCTAATCTGTGTATCTCATCCCTATATCATGAAATTGATGGTGTCATCAACTTATATTTCTGAAACTTATACATATCCTCTGAAATTTGAATATGTCACAAAATGTTGCTAAATTCACACTTGTGGCTATCTTATGTTTTGAAATATATTTTTTTGGCTTATGAAGTAACCAATCCTTTGTATTTTGTCAACAAAACTCAATCTCACTCTGTACATTGCTGTGCATCATAATGGTGAATTACTACACTATGCAATGTTTTGTGTCTTGGGTAGTATTAAAACTGTTTCCATAAAAATAGATGTATTTTGCTGATAGTATTTTAGGTATGTTAAACATTTTAAAAATGCAACTTTATTCTATCGATCTTTTTGTGATATGTTTTAGGTAAATTGTCCATTGAATTACATCAGTGCATTATCCTTTTTCAGTTTTGATCTCATTATTGTACTCTTCACTTATTGGACTACTTCTACCATATATATTATTAAGCCTTCTGGTTCTCAAATGCATATTATAAAGAAATTAATAATTTATATGGTCAAAGGAATAAAGTGAAAGTGAAGATAGAAGATATGGGGAAACAAGAAATAATAGGTAGCTTAAGGGATAAGAGTTCTTTAATATTGTATAGGAATGTTAAGAAAGTATGGGAAGGAGACAAATACATTGATGTCTCTGGCAAAATGGAAAGAGAGGATATAGCATGGGCAAGAACAGGTACAATGTTACTAAAAGGTATAACATTTGATAAAGATCTATGTCCACTATGTGGCAAAATTGATAACAATTTACACTGTATAGTTGGGTGTGAAGAAACTAAAATGTGAACAGGAGAAAAATATGGAATAAAAACTGGGAAAAGTTACTGTCAGAGATAGTGTACTTAAAAACTTCTTGGAAAAAAGGAAGAGTTTCTGAAACAACTAGGTAATTATACAGGGAAAGCAAAAGAGAAATGGGGGAAGGAAAATCGCCAAAGAAAGAGAGGAGCTTGATAATAAAATTGATGAGGTTGTAAATCGTAAAAGAAATAGATTAAGTTAGCAGGGTAAAAACTGTATAAATAGAGGGATAGGTACATATACATAAATAACTAGGGTAACTTGTATACGATACCAAATTCAGCAACTCCAGGAAAGTAACTATATATGTAGGAAATTTGTGACTGAAAAGATTAAATAAATTATCTAACTATACGGTCAAAGTTGTATCCAGTTCTCAAGAAGCCATTTTCCTTTTTATACTCTATACTTGGAATAGTGGCTTATCCCTGCTTGGAATTGTGGAATAAGTTATTACATGTTTATTCCCTTGGTAGACTCCATTATGGTGTCGTACAGCACAATTTAGCATCTAACCATGGAATATTGTCTAACAGAGGTTTATTCTGAGTTTGTACAACTGGCCCTAAGAGAAATGTAATATACAAATGGTGCAGTATCCACAGTGTATTATATTAAACACATTTAAAGAGTATCACAGTAGATTCAAGCTACCATGATACTTGACAAACATAGCACATCTTTGGAAACCTAAAATAGCCTTTCATAATAATAATAATAATACCTTTATTGTCAATAGACTGCAATACAGTTTCTGACATTGTCACAAATTCAT
Organism: Hymenopus coronatus; assembly: GCA_030762935.1. Classification (NCBI taxonomy): domain Eukaryota; kingdom Metazoa; phylum Arthropoda; class Insecta; order Mantodea; family Hymenopodidae; genus Hymenopus; species Hymenopus coronatus. Next base: position 436,172,119 of record CM060900.1, on the reverse strand, counting down.
ATTTACAATTATGTATTTACAATTTTTACATTCGTCCAGAGTAGTCTACACTTAAAATATGTTAATTAACAAATATTACAAAGATGGACAACCTGCATAGTTACAAATTTTACTAAAACTACATATCAGTTGTATATACACAGAGGGACATTATTATAGTTCATTGATACTATACAATGTCTTTGTTATCAAATACTTCTTCAGAGCACTCTCAAATTGTTTCCCTTTAGAACATTTTAAATATGCAGGTAGTTTTGCATGAAGCAATAAACCCATGACATTTGGATCCTTTTTTGAGATATTTTTGTTAAACCCCTGCCGAAAATAATCCTCATTGTGTCGGGTGTAATGACTATGGATATTACTATTTTTTAGGTTTTGTTTCTGAACTGCATAGGTTACAACTTTAAAGACATACAAAGAATACAACGTTAATATCTGCTTATCTTTAAATATTCCCCTACATGATTCACGAGAGCTCATATTGAAAATCAATCTGACTGCCCGTTTTTGTAATCTAAATAACCTTTCCATATGGGTAGCAGCAGCACAACCCCAAATTTCTATCGCATACAATAAATATGGGTATATAACTCCATAATAAATCATTTTGAGCCCCTTCTCATCTAGGATATTTTTAAAATGACGTAGCAGATACACAGATTTACTAATTTTGTCACAAATATGATTTATATGTCCAGCCCATGTTAATTTTCTATCAAGAATTATTCCTAGAAATTTATGTTCGCTTACATCATGAATATTGCTATCATTTACCGGTAAAGAGAAGTTCGTGGTGTTTCTGTTACTCTGTGAGAAATGAATTAAGGTTTTTGTCATGTTGCATGCAAGTTGATTTTGTTTAAAGTAGTTAATAACTGAGTCAATGGATTGCAGTAAGCTCTCCTTTAATATATCTACATTTGCCCCTTGACATACAGCAGTAGTATCATCTGCATAAGCTATTATATTTGTATTTTTTGAGATTGGTATGTCATTTACATATAAAATAAATAATAATGGTCCCAACACTGATCCTTGTGGTACGCCATACATAACACGTTTAAATTTTGATTGCACTTTTCTTACTGATTTGACCTGTTTATCGTACAATAGTGTTGATTGTCTTCTGTCAACCAAATATGATCTGATCAAATCTCTCGCCAAGCCTCTTACTCCATATGCCTCCAGTTTTTGTAATAGTATCGCATGATCAACGCAATCGAAGGCTTTTGAAAGATCAAAGAATAAGGACCCTACTTTATCATTTTTTTCAAGGTTTTCAATGACTAAATGTATAAATTCACTAATTGCTGTAGCTGTTGATCGACCTTTCCTAAATCCATGCTGAAAATTTACAATAATATTGTTTTTGTCTAAGAAATCTAATAACCGGCCTAATAAAAGCCTTTCAAAGAGCTTGGCTATTTCTGATGTTAGGCTAATTGGTCTGTAGTTATTTATGTCATTCTCATTTCCTTTTGTATGTAATGGGCGTACTAGGCTCTGTTTCAGACACTCTGGAAATTTACCACATAAAATAGAGAAGTTTATTAGATGTTCGAGGGGACTGGCCAGAATATATTTACAATGTTTTAAGAGAATCACACTGATTTCATCCCATCCACTTGTGGCTTTTTTTGGTAGTTTAGTTATTGTATTTAGAATCTCTGTTGTAGATACTGGATAAATAAAAAATGATGACTTTACAGTGTTTTTAAAGGACTGCTGTGTATTCCTGCCAGCAGAATTCTCTCCTACACTAAGGAAATAATTGTTTATTAAATTACATACAAGGTTTGGTTCTTTTACAGTTTCATCATCAATACTGAGTTCTAAATTTTTGTGTGCTTTTGTTTCCGATCTAGCGACATTTACAAAGCCCCATGCAGTTTTACTAATATTCCCTGATTTACTTAACTTTTCTTTATAGTCATTAACTTTTAAATCTTCCAAGCTTTTGAGATATTTCTTTTATATGATATTGTACTTTGATTTATAAGTAACACTACCACTAGATTTATGCAATTCATACAAATGTTTCATTTTATTTTTTAGTTTTATTATTTCTGTGGTAAGTTTAACATGGACATAACTATTCTTATATACCTTTTTGGTTTTCATAGGACAGCATGCATTAAAGTGAGTGCTAAATACATTATAAAACTGGTTCCATTTTTCATCTACAGTTTTGGCATTATATACTATGTCCCAATTTTCGTCTGTTAAGGATTCTATCAAATGACCAATATATTTTTCATTCAGATCACGAAAAGTTTTGATTTCATAATTGCTTTCTTTACTGTAATTTAAGCCCTTAAATTTCACATACTGAGCATAATGGTCAGAAATGTGAGTGTTTATATTGTATGCTTTTACTACCTCAAAATTCAGGTTTGTGGCAATATGATCAATAACAGATGATGATGAATGTGTTACCCTTGTAGGCTCATGTATCAAATCCCTTATTCCATAAGTGTTAAATAACTCGTAAAGTTTCTTATAGTCCCCTTTTGTATGGTCTAGATTTATGTTAAAATCACCCATCAAGATTACCTGATTATATTTAGTGCAAACTTGAGCTAGAAATTCATCAAGATAATCAACAAAGTGCTCCGAAGGAGTACTTGGTGATCTGTATATCCCCAGTAATAAAATAGATTTCTGTTTTATATTAATTTTTGCAGCTGCCACTTCAAAATGCATTTCCAACTGATATGTATTTACAACAAACTCTGATATATCTATTTCATTTGTGGCCAAGATTAAAACCCCTCCACCCTTATAAGTAGTTCTAGCAAAGCTACTAACAATTTTGTAACCATTTATTTTACATAAATTGATCTGCTCTTTGTTTAACCCATGCTCTGTTACAACAGCTAGTTCTGGCTTTACTTCATTTAGCAGCTGTTCAAAAGCAGCTGTTTTATTACTTAAATATTGTATGTTCAAATGAAATACTTGGAGAGTGTTTGCATCATACTGGTTTACAACCTTATGTATTGTATGTTCACCATCATTGTTGCTATTAAAAAGATTAATATAATTTTTATTCACTATATTTGTAACTTGTTTAAAATTTATTTCCCCAACTAATTTATGAGTATCTAATGACCCTATTTCCACATGATTTATTTGTTTCTCATGATCAGTGGAGTAATTACAATGTTTATTACCTGTAACAAGTGAAACAGCATTCACCTCCTTACTTACTAGTTTTCCTTTATCACGGAATATATTGCATTATTCAATAAGTTACCAAAGTTAAATGTTCCCTTCCTGTTTAAATGCACTCCGTCCTTAGCAAAATCACTATTATATACCCAGTAATTTCCGTCAACCATTAGGCAGTTTTTCACAGCACACATCCAGTCTAGTTCTTGGTTAATTTTCATGATCCTCTTTGTGTTCACGTCACGTCTTCTAAGTACACCGCTGATTATAATTTTCGCGTCAGGCACTTGAGTTCTGATGCTACTTACAAGATCTAAAGTTTCCCCCATTATATATTCTGCACTTATCCCCGGTCTTATATCATTCGTTCCTGCATGTATCAGGACTGTTTCAGGACTTTCGTCCTTCAAGTTCATTGATCACAATAACATGTTGGAGCAGGTAGATGGAGGTTCACCCAACCTCCCAACCTACAACTGCAGTTAGGCACCCCTGCTCCATACCAATGTAAATGTAAACTTATATTACCTCTTATGTTCCAACATTAAATTTATTACAAATAATTTAACACCAAAAATCACCAAAAGAGAAACATGTTTACACATGGAAATGTTTCAGTGTTGGTAACAATATGCTCTCTCTTATTCATTGCTTTTTTCTTTTCTTGCAAATAATTCTTGAGGAATAGCAAACAAGTATCTTATTTATATTTCAATACAATTTGTATATGAAAGCAGATTACAAATTTGTGACTAATTGGCAACTGATGTTCAACAGGCAATACTTCAAGATGGCTCCCAATATGGTAAGCAACCCAACTGGGGTTCTCTTTGAGGGAGATAGCCTGGATACTATGACTGCAACAGCAGCCAGCCAAGAAGCAAATGATTCCTCCAAATCTGAGACATACAAAAGGCAAATTGTATGGAGAAATGTGATGCTGTTTATCTATCTGCACATGGCTGCACTGTATGGTGCATATATAATGCTGACCTCAGCTAAACTCACAACAACTGTTTCGGGTAAGTGTAATGAAAATATTTGAGTAAAGCAAATCATAGTAATTTCATTGATTACTTTAGGGGGAAAAATGGTTTACAGCCATATAAATGTAAGCATTAGAGCGAACCACTTACCTGGCTTATTTGCAATGGTAGCTCATTGTGATGAAGTCACCTGCTTAAGTATCAATGTAGTGCTTCACATGTGTGTACAGAGAATTCATGAAGTCACTACCAAATTAAATACCATAGTTTCAGTAACGATTTCAGTTCCATACAACACTTCACACTGAATAACTGACTTTAATAATTTTTTAATTTTTTTATGCCTGACATTTCTTCATCTTCTGTGAAATCATTAGGAATGACTATAGCCTCTTCACTGCTCTCATTCCTATTTTCTTCAATTACAATTCTGTCAAATCGTACCTCCATTAGACCACCTTTCTACCTACTTTCTTCAATTTGTGTTGCTGTTATTGGGATGTTATGGTTTTCTTCTCAGAGTCTCAAAAAATTAATTCTTTATGTTTGGGTCTTTCTTGCCAAATTCTATGAACTGTACTGTGCCAGACTTCATTGGCTGCAGTTCTCGCAGCTTTTGGATCTCTTTGAAAGCCTCAGGATAGTATCAAACCTTATGCTTGGTGTCTTCCTTTAAGTATTGATAAACATTAGCAATATCCTCAGAGTTTCACTATGAAATGTTTTGATTCTAGTTTTAAATTAAAGGAGCTTTATAAACAATTCTGAATTTGATGTGTTCCCTTCACGTGACTTTCTCTATGCATTCAACAATTTGTACAAAAGCTTGTGAGCAGAAATTCAATTTTTATTTATTTCTTAATAGGTACTGGATATAAGAAAATATGGCTCTTCTTTTCAATATGTGATGCAATATGAGATATTTGTGTGAAGTACAGCTTCACATTTTCTTATCTAATATGGCTTGAAAGTCACTTATTACTATGATTTCATACTGGAAAACATTTCCTTAACATAACTTAAGGTTTATATTTACACTTACAGTGCAGGTAGACATTCTGAAGAGTGTAGTGCAGCCAAATCTCCATTTTTAAATTGCATAATGCAAAGCAGCCAACAGTCTTTTATCGTCAGCAAATTACACTAGCAATACAGTTTGTCACCCATTTACGATGATTCGTTATTGCACTAACTATATGATCATGTTTACTGTTTGTCTCTATGTTGCTAACGATACACACTAAACTCACTAAGTCTAAGCTGTATAGTTTTGTCCCTAAATTACTATCTCTGTGAACTAAACACTTAACTCACCCATAACTAGCCTAGCCTAAACCTAATCTCTACACCATTGGGTACATCTGCCTAATGTCTTCCACAAGTACTTGAAAAGGGTTGCTAAATGATATTTGCTGATGTTATGCCACATACCCTCACATAGGTGAGCATCTAAATGTTTGTGTTGCATGCTGACCCTGGATAGAGCATGCCAGGTGGGTGGCAAATCCTCCAGCAATTAACTCATAGTAGCCCTGCCAAGTATCCATATGTATGGTGTTCTGTAATTAAATTGTAGAGCATGCTTGCATTCCTATTATTATTTGCACATATTGTCATCTGCACCTCATTTGTTTCCACAACTGTAATCCCAAGGATCCACTTGCCCTCTATGATGCACCTGCGATGGAATTTCTGTAGACCTATTTCATATTCGTCTATTTGAACAATGTGCGGTCTGTACCTCCAATTTTCCCTCTCAAAGTATATTTGGTATCATTGCAGACCATGCACTCTTCATAGCAGTAACCAAACCAATCAGATACTGTCTACGAACTCGCACATTGGTCTGCAACCAAACTCTCCATTATTGTCACCTCGTTTGACTGCTTGTATGCAAAGCAGCATATGAAGAAAGGATTTTGCCCAGGCAATAGCTTTGCCCACTTGAACCATGTTCCTTTGCGCCCAGACTGTGACTTTTTCATGTCCAGTTCTAAAATAAAAAAAAATAATGATGATAATAATAATAACAATAATAATGATAATGATGATGATGATAATAATAATAATAGTAATAATAATAAAATTATAATAATAAATCTGTAAGAATATGACCAGTAACATACAACCTTTCCTGCTTGCACTACAATAAATTCTACTTGATTACATCCCCGTGTTTGTAAAGCATTAAAATCTGAGAGAAGATATGTTAAGACTTTTCAAGAATGACTGTTTGTTAATTGCTTCCAGATGGTGATATACACAGTTTGTTGTGCAGATGTCTGGGGATTTTTTTGCATAGGTTGGCTACGATTCTTAGAAATTATTTGCAGGTTGGCACTGGGCGATATGCAATACACCTCAAAGTTTTCAATTGGTTCTGTATGCTTGTACGTGTGGATTGCCAAACCTTCAAACTTAGAACATTTTCTCACTGTTTCACGTCACATGTAAAAAATCCCCAAAAATACAATAGGCTAAAGCAATAGTCAAATCTTTAAAAAGCTGTTCGCTATGTGGTGATTTTGATATTCTGTTCCTTTTGCATGGACAAGGAGGAGTAAACATAAAAAAACCACATGGCAACTTTTCATTTGAGAAAAGTACAAGAATATCTTAGAAATGTTTAATGGTACAATATAAGAAAAATATGCGTAATATAAATTGTGTGCTTTAATGAGATTTACATTTTTGTGTATAAGATTGTCTCTTGTTCTTAAGGTTTATCATTATGCAAAAGCCAGCCATTTCAAGATAACTTCATTTGCTATGGAAATGTATTAAAAGCATAGTATTTTAATTAAAATTGAAAAGAAATACTTCCAATTGAATTATAGGTAGTAGAACTCTGCTCTACTGAAGTATGTTTCAAGAATTAAAATAGCATTCACATGTTGTATTCAGCTTTTTGCTAATTTAACCCATTTTGTTGCAGCTGTTTTGTTGTACCAGGCAGGAGGTTTAGGAATCACAGCAGGTGCACACAGGTTGTGGTCTCACAGATCTTACAAGGCTAAGTGGCCTCTGAGACTCATCTTGGTCATCTTTAACACCCTAGCATTCCAGGTTAGTGAACCATGATGCAGGAGTTTTGCTAAAAATGAGTCTTCACTAAGACATTTTTATCTAATGAATACTTAATTGTGTTGCAGAATTCTGTTTATGAATGGGCTCGTGACCACAGAGTGCACCACAAGTACAGTGAAACAGATGCTGATCCACACAATGCTACCCGTGGCTTTTTCTTCTCTCATGTTGGTTGGCTGCTTGTTCGTAAACATCCAGAAGTCAAGAATAAGGGCAAGGGAATTGACATGAGTGATCTGGATGCAGATCCCTTGGTTAAATACCAAAAGAAGTGAGTAGAAAGAAACAAATCTTGTCAACAGACATTTCCTCGCATTCCATGTTTTATTTCCTTATAAATTCTTCTTAGTGGTAAAAGTAAACTTGACAGTGGTATGGCTTGGGAATTTTTTGAGTGTTGCCAGTTTGTGTCTTATTCATTTGATAATTCCACATACGTTTTAAGGAAAAAAAGTCCTTTCAAAAGCAATATCCAGTGTTTAGAATAATTTATATAGTTAATAATAAAATTATATGCATAGTATGAACAGGGAAAAGACCCAAAATTGCCTGAAATAAGTAGAGATTGCACCTACTTAAACATTTCAGTTCAATGCATTGATCCTTTTCAACAAGTGCTGTTAATTTGTTTAAATGTCACTTAAAGAGAATTATAGTCCCATTTTTCCAAATTGTGCTAAGAACAAATGCAACATGATTTTTTAGAATTTCTGTGATGCATGCATAAAATGTGAAAAATGTCCTGTTCTTGATAACATCTTTAATCCTGGTATTTTTTCTTTATTTTTCATTTGAAAAAATGTAAATTGGGCCAACAAAAATTTTGTTGGCAAGTTTGTACTGCCACACAGTCATGGTGATTCTGTGTAACTTGATGCATTACAATGTTTTCAAAATCTCATGTAATTTAACCTTTAGCATTTTTAATTCAAGAGTTGATCTGCCATTCAAAATAATGTTGCTTTTCTGACTTGATATATGTGATCCTAAGGGACAGTTGAAAATTCTCTATAACCAAGTGAAAAGCATAGGAATATATTTCATTAGTAAACTTAGAAACACAGGTTTGATGAGTGAAGGGGAAGGAAGAAGAATTTCTGTGTTTGCTGCTGTGTGTAACCAGCAAATGAGTTACATCATAGACTCCTATGACTGAAGGTCACTGACCTCCACCTAAAGGAATTTGCCTTTTCATTAATACTGACATGTGTTGTAAATCAGAAACATAAAGTGAATATCTGCCAGAAAAAAGCTTTGTAACCCTCAAAATGCAAATTATTCTGGAAAGAAGTACAAAATAAACAAAGGTATTCATTTGGAATGCTTGTTCTGCCACTTGTAATTAGTTAAAATATTTTCACTGTTTAATAATACATGGTGTGTGTATGCCTTTAAAATAAAAATGCAAGAGAAAATGATTGGACATCCATGCAAAAACGTTATAACTGTAGCGCAAGTAACAGATTTTTGTGTGTTGCAATGTTTATGCTACTGATAATATTTATCTTTTAATGTTTCTTGTTTTTATTCTGTTTAGAAATTATGAAAACAAACCATACTTTACATTTGCATTGCTTGTTAATGGAGCTTACCATTGTTTAACCAATTCACTGAATGCTAAACATGTTGTTACTAAAAACATTTTACAATATTGAATAAACATCACATTTTCATTTCACTTTATGTTCTTATAAAATCTGATATTTTTCAAGGATATGTTGATATATATCTAGAAATTAACTTTCTTTCCATAGATACTGGCAATGTGTTTCCATACATTCTGGGTCGGCTATTCAAGCTCATGATTTAAGGCGAAACTGTGATATTAGCTTTACCTCTTGAAAATCGTGCACAGTACCAAGATTGTAAGTAGTTATGGCTCTTAAGACACTGAAGTACTGTTGGAGAGTCTAAGGAAATCTTCATCCATATATTGTAGGTTATTTTGCATTTTGGATCTTCAATAGTGCTCAGGTCAATGAAATCTTCTTGCTGCATTTAGCAAACCAAAAACAAGATTCTTGGACTAGCAGTTGCTATTACCTGGGACCATTCAAACAGTTCATTCACAAGGTGGTCCTTGTTTCTCACAATTATTACAAAATCTTGATCACAGTGGTTGTGCCCTGTGATTAGAAATTTTGCTATATGTATGTGAAGTATTTTAAGTTTGGTAGAAGCTGATAAGAAACAGTAGCTTTGCAGTTATTGCTCTGACCACACAATTAAAGTTCATCCTTCATCCAAATTTAGTAGTTAAAATTCAGAGGTTATGTACTTCAGGAGGCAAGAAGTAACTTGTGCTGATCCCTGTCTGGGTACAATTTGAGGCCAAACACACATCCACACCTTGTTGTATGTATTGCTTGATTGTAGGTTGACAGCTCATGTTGATAGAATTCTACAGACTGGTTAAGGGTAGGACAGCATAGTACCTACAGGAGGTCTCTGCATATCACAACATATGTTTTGTTTGTTTTTGCCCTGTCCATATCCTTCTGCAGCATTATGTAAGCTGTTTCTGCCTGGAAATGGTACAGTTTGCTTTCCTCTTCTTCAATTTTCTTTCTGTCAGTTTTATTTTCACTGTCAGCTGACTGAAGAAACACCTGTCACAATACCCACATGAGTTCATTCCTGGTACTCCAAGGTGTAAATTATATTCTCTCCTGAAAATACCTCTGTATGCTCTTCACTGCACTATACTGTAGGCTTCTTTTTTTTAAAGAGTTGATAAAGTTTACTAGCTTCAAATCGGAACTCGGGTACAGCTTTTCATTCTTATGTCTGGAGTAGTGACTTTCTTGTTTTGGTAGCTTCTCAGGTGACTTATCAAATCCGTCAAGTCATCCCGCAGTTTTTCAGACGATTCTCATTCTTACCTTTTCTAACTTCATAAGGCATGCCACATTTTACCTTCTCTTGGAGACTTCTGGCAGTGATTCCGTATATCATGCAGAAGGTTTTTTGACACATCTGAATTTGTTCTCCATTTTTTCTCAAAAAGTACTTAAAAGCGCAGTGTCTGCATGAAATGGCCTCCTCAGTCTCCTTGGATTTTATATTAGTTATTTCAATGCACAATGAAGTTAAATGTCTTATTCGTGCATTGTAGTCCAAATAATAGAAATCTTGAAACATAATTTTGTTGTCCTTTGAAATTAGCGATCTGAATTTGTGTTTGCATTTACAGGTAGAAATCTATAAAGAAGGATATATAACATTAACTATATTGCATATGATGATAAAAGCTATGATTTTGTATTAAAATCTAATACACACACATAATAGTATGCATCACACTGAGTGTTAGATTGGCTTACAGTATTTTTGCATCTACCTGTTCAGTAGGAATTTTCCCAGGTACTGGCTTCTTATTGTGGGATAAGTATGGCTGCCCCGAATTTCGTTTGCATTTCTTCTCATTCCTCTTCCATTTACTATACTTAATATTGTGTTTTTGTTCCTATGTATATCTTTACACTTACTGGGACTTAGAAACACAGGACTTCCTTCCTCCACTGTTACATATTTCTGTACCCAAATGACCCATGGCAAAATTAAAATAAGAGAAAAAAGGCGCTTAATGTACATGGTGACCAACAATATATACCTCAATATTACTGCATACAATGTTTATTCACAAAAACCCAGCATTATATAAAAATGAGGGTTACAACGTTTCTGTCAGCAGGTGCTCAAGTATTGTGTATGCAGCTGTGCAATCCTTAAGCTTTAGATGCCAAACATATATTTCCCGACATGTTTCATGGGAAACTGATGGATGATTTTTGATTGAAAATACAAATTGCTATACAGGGTGTTGACAAACTACACCAAAATAGTTTCAGAGAATAAGGAGGTGTCTTAAACAAGTAATTTGTGACTGGAGACCTATGGGCTGTCTGTTCAAATTTCAAGGTACAGCTGTGTTTCAAAAGTGCCAATACGCCACTGGTTAATGATATCATTACTAAGCACAACACACAAACACAAAGAGGCATTTCCAGTGTATCTGTATGGAGCAATGGTTATAACATTAGCTTTTGAGTAAAAGGAAACCTTAGTTTTCAAGTTCGAGTCTTGTCCACCTTTTTTTTTTAATTCATATTTCAATTTATGAATTTCAATTTCAAAATATCTATCAGTGGAATCTAATTACAATGCTTGCTTAACTTTATGACATGCTATAGTTGTAGGAAGTGGTTTAAGGAGCGAAAGAAAAAAAAAAAAAGAATAAAAAAATCAAAGTCTTTGTCAGTTTTATCGGAACTGCTCTAAATGTTGACCAGCATTTTCCGGGCAAAGTTTTCAACAACAGAGGAATGATTATTGTACTGAATCAAGGGTTTCTGGGTATGTCAAATAACCACCATTTCTTGATTCGCTGCAAATAAGCTACATATTTATTAGTTTAGAGCAAGTGTACATATTCTCCAAATAGTTAGTAACTGTTATGTTTATTTTAATTGGAAATCATTCCGAGTTCAAATTAGTAACACTGAAACATCACTAATAGATAATTTTACCTGGATATTATCTAGAAAGATCCACTAAAAGAATCCATAAAATTAACCTCACAATAAATGAAACCAAATGAGTTTCAAAGAACAGGAAATCTAAGCTAAAACCAGAACATCCAACAATAGCAAGATAATATACATTTTCAAAAACTCATGAAACAGGAAATTCCATGAGACCAATCGTACAAACTTTCAAAATGGCTTGTACAAAAATATGTTACATTACTAAAATACACCAGCTTAAAAAATGAAACAGACCTGATTCAACAAAATACAAAACATAGAACTAAAACCATGAGAAACTGTAGTTTGTTTTGATGCCCGAACTCTTTATCAAAGCATACCCATACCTAGAATGCCACAATTCCTTATGGAATGGTTAATCCAAATATACATCCAGATAATATTAATGGGAGAACAGAATTATGTATAAATGAGATTGATTTTATAATCAATCAATATAATCAAATATACAAACAAACTTTTGATATAAGAATAGCAGTCCCCTATCATGATTGTGCCCTACGATTGGCCATATATAATTTTATTTCCCTTTTACAGCTTTAGCAGTATGTAGTTTTATTCCTTATTTTAACCTACTGGACTGTTTTTAATGTTTTAACTTTGGGGGCATGTATCAGTAGGTTATATTCATTTTACCATGATATTTTAGCTAGAAGATTAATTTTATCATTAATTTATCCATTATTTTAACCTACCGGAATGTCTTTAATGGTTTAACTTTGGAGGATATATTAGTATTATCCTGATATATGGTGGATTTTGAGACAGTGATGTGTTTTAACAATTAAAATTTAGTTGAGTTGATTTTGTAACACTACATCACTTACTTTTTTATTTCGGAAAACATGTTTCAGAAGCCATGTGCTTCCATTGTCAATTCCTTTGGTCGACTGCCAGCATTGCTTGCTGTGGTGGTTGTCTCTGTCCCTGGTGGTGGTTTGATGAACCTCTGAATGAGTAGATCGCCTGGCGGGATTTCAAAATTGAAAACATGGTTCTTGTTTTTCCAAATATATATGTTTTCCCAAACTTTTAATTCTGTCTTCCTTGTGATGTTTTTGAGGATTTTTGGGCTTCTATTTATACTGTGTTTCTCTTTCCAAAAATGCCAAGCTACTGCAGATTTTTCTTCTTGTTTGAGTTTAATATTTCTGTGATGTTCTTTTGCCCTGGTATTTATATGTCCTTTTGTTTGGCCGATGTAGATTTTTTCATAGTCATTACAGCTGAACTGATATATTCCTGGTTTGTTTTCTTGTGGGATATCATCTTTTAATTTAGAATTTAAAATGTTTTTTAAAGAGTAATTGTTTTTAGGGGCTAGAATGATGTTATGTCGTTTGAAGATCCTCTGGAATTTGTAGAAAGTTGTAGGGTGGTATGTAAACTTCTTGTAGATTAATTTTCTTTCTGGTTTTGAGTGAGTGTGCTGACTTCTTTAATTCTCTTTCTATTTTTGGCTTTATTAACTTTTTTGTACACCAGTTCTGACCGAAATCCATTCTCTGTAGCTATGTCCAATATTTTAGTAAGTTCACATTGGTATTCTGTTTTTCCCATTGGTACATTTACCAATCTGTGTGTAAGGCTGTTGAGTAAAGCATGCTATGCCGGCAGTCGACAAAAGGAATTGACAATGGAAGCACATGGCTTCTGAAACATGTTTTCCGAAATAAAAAAGTAAGTGATGTAGTGTTACAAAATCGACTCAACCAAATTTTAATTGATATATTAGTAATTTCATAATATTCATTTGACCATGATATTTTAGCTAGAAGATTAATTTTATGGTTAATTTATTAATTATTTTAACATACTGGACCATTTTTAATGTTTTAACTTTGGGGATACATTAGTACCATGATATTTTAGCTCGAAGATTAATTTAATGTTTTATAGGTTCTCTCTCTCTCTCTCTCTCTCTCGCTCTCTCTCTCTCCCATCATGATTCATTGTAGATTTTCGCATGAGATTTTTGACATCATATCATTCAACCATATCATTCACACATATTCAAAACGTGGCACAAATTGATAACATCCTAGCTATATTAGCCAAAGAATTTATAACAGATCAAGATCACTGTGGAAATAGAAGAAAACATTTACCTCTGGGATTTGAACATAATCGGAGAACTGAACTAAACAACCTTTAGAATTTACTTTAAACCACACTTAGTAAACAACTACATAAAAACAAAATAGAACTCCATTACAACAAGCATGCAGCATTAAACACACTAGCCCATAGATTAGTTCACACACTATCAAAGGAAGAATATAAGATTGAATGTGAACATACATATATCTGCAGCAGTAGAACAACAGGGGTATATGCTGAAACCAAGCTATGGGATTTTTTTTTCCCCACTTGACTGATTAATGTATGCATTTTTGTTCAGGATTTAATGAAGGTTATCCTTAACAATATACATAATTGAATATAACAATTGTAATTACCCATTAAATAGACCTCTAAATTTAAAAGGAAAATAAAAAATAAAATACCCCCATCTATTTTTGAAATGGATTACTTCTGAGTTTGTGTCTATTAGGCAAATTCAGAATCCCTATATCCAGTAATAAAAATCACTAGACTGCCTATCTATTTTTAGTAATAAAAATCACAATTGCTCTGTTTTCCTGAATTAGGTCTGACAAAAGTGCTGCAATTGGAAAAACATGTGAGGGTGACAGGCCCATTGATATAGTACAGCTTGTCAAGATATTGAAAAATATTACCTTGTATTGGTCCTCACAGCTCACTTCTTCAACTGCTTCCCCATATCCCGTTTAGCTGGCCACCTTTCATAGATGGGAAGAAAGGTGGGATGGAGGGAGAGTTTCCCAACACCACTATATCATTGTTATAATATTTGCATGCATGGCTGAATGTAGGATGAGAACAGGTAATTGTTTTCACAAGTAAGAGGCAATATTGTAAAAAATCTTCCTAGCTTGTTCTCTACTGGACTTACCAGAAGAGAACTTAGGTGTTGAAGATCCCGACATTATTGTTGAATAGTGCTCAGTTTATGTACTCTTACAATATACACTATGGTTTTTGTGATCATCCACTGCTACTTGCAATGTCCTCCTTCCCACCTCTCAATGCACATGAGTGTCTGATGTCACATAACATGCAGGAGAAGGGACAATGATGTAATTGGCAATAGTTGTGCCCATAATGCTCTGCAATCTTATTATTTAATTTATATCCTGATAAATGGTGGACTTTGTGACTGTGATGTGTTTTAACAATTGAAATTTAGTTGAGTCGATTTTGTAACACTACATCACTTATTTTTTTTATTTCGGAAAACATGTTTCAGAAGCCATGTGCTTCCATTGTCAATTCCTTTGGTCGACTGCCGGCATCGCTTGCTGTGGTGGTTGTCTCTGTCCCTGGTGGTGGTTTGATGAACCTCTGAATGAGTAGATCGCCCGGCGGGATTTCAAAATTGAAAACACGGTTCTTGTTTTTCCGAATATATATATGTTTTACCAAACTTTTAATTCTGTCTTCCTTGTGATGTTTTTGAGGATTTTTGGGCTTCTATTCATGGTGTGTTTCTCTTTCCAAAAATGCCAAGCTACTGCAGATTTGTCTTCTTGTTTGAGTTTAATATTTCTGTGGTGTTCTTTTGCCCTTGTTTTTATATTTCTTTTTGTTTGGCCGATGTAGATTTTTTCACAGTCATTACAGATGAACTGATATATTCCTGGTTTGTTTTCTTGTGGGATATCATCTTTTAATTTTGAATTTAAAATGTTTTTTATAGAGTAATTGTTTTTAGGGGCTACAATTATGTTATGTCGTATGAAGATCCTCTGGAATTTGTAGAAAGTTGTAGGGTGGTATGTAAACTTCTTGTAGATCTTGTTTTCTTTCTGGTTTTGAGTGAGTGTGCTGACTTCTTTAATTCTCTTTCTATTTTTGGCCTTATTAACTTTTTTGTACACCAGTTCTGCCCGAAATCCATTCTCTGTAGCTATGTCCAATATTTTAGTAAGTTCACATTGGTATTCTGTTTTGCCCATTGGTACATTTACCAATCTGTGTGTAAGGCTGTTGAGTAAAGCATGCTGATGGGGAATGGGATTGTAACTCTTTTGTTTTATATAGCTGTTGGTGTGGGTAGGTTTTCTGTAGATGCCAAATGTAAGGTGATTATTAGTTTTGATGATTTTTAGGTCGAGGAATGGTAGTTGTCCATCACATTCCTTCTCCATTGTGAACTTTATAGACTTTTCTTGCATATTTAGGAGTTTTAGTGCATCTTCTAGGTGTTTTTCTGGGACTATTGCAAAGATGTCGTCTCCATAGCGGTACCATATTTTGAACATCCTGGTGAATGCCTTTTTAATCCTAGTTTCCATAGTGCTCATGAAGAGATCTGCTAATATTGGTGACAGCGGGCTGCCCATAGATAAACCAGATGTTTGTTTGCAATATTTCCCGTTAAATGTGAAAAAATGTTGATTTATGCACAGATTCGTTAATATGATGTATTCTCGGACTTCTTCTGTTGTTTTCTCTATTGCAAGTAACCAGTTTTTGATGTGGGATTGTATGCTTTCTAACTTAATCATTCAAATTTGTACAGAAGTTCACATTTTGTGCAGTAGAAAGGCAGAGAGGGAAGTCAGAAATGTATGGTAAGTGTGCAGTGGGAGAATGTGACCACAGCAGCAGTGGCATGTCTGTTCTGATGATGGATACTATTTTCTATTTAGTCAGCAAATCAAATATAATGCATCACTGAAGAAAAAGAAAAAAAAAAAAAAATCTAATTCCATTGCGCAGAAACTTGCATTGTGAGCAGGAGAAAGATGAATGGAAATTGTACTGCTATGTCCGTGCATGATTGTGATGGCTTAGCTGTAATGACGACGAATGTAATTTTCTGTTTAGACAATACAACTGAATATAACACAATGTTGTAATAAGCATTACTGTAGTTTTACATAATTTGAATTTGCAAATAAATTCACATTGTTAGTAGTATAGAGAAACAGAGGGGCGAATGGAAATATATTTGATGCAGGAGGAAGGAAATGTGGAGCTAACAACCACTGATGTGAAAGAAACACCTCTATTTTTATTACGGTCTCAGAGAGAAATGTTTTTAATAATAAGTAAGCTTATACAGTCTCGGAGAGAAATGTTTTTAATAATGAGAATGCTTATAAGACTATTGAAAGTGAAATGAAGGCACAAAATCTGCCACATTGGTTATGACCTTGGTGGTAAGCATTATCATTTCCCCCGGGGTTCGCCACTACTGTACCCGCAAAATTTGAAACTTGCTTTTTGCTGCATGCTATTCAGAAAGCGATTATGATCCTTACTTCTGAACATTTGGAAAAGACATTGTCTTGTATCCGATAAATACAGTACTTATTCTGCTGGAAAGTATTTGTAGTACTATATCAGTGCCATCATGTTGGTAAACTTTGTCATTTTTTACCTGGATAAATCATATTGCTCGAAAATGTGCCAAGTACAGTATTTTGTATAAAACCCAATTTTTACATTATTTCACAATTTAAAATTGGCAAATTCTGCGATTTTTGGATGCCCGAAATATATATCTACTATGTTTTAATGATGTTAATATAATTTTAGTCTTTTCATTTAAACAACATTTTCCCATCCCTACCAATCATTCAAAACCAACACCTTTAAACACCACTGAGAAGAAGCTGCATTAGTTTGAGAATGCTATCAATGACTCAAATAAGCCATCAAATTATATGTATAATTACCTATTAGCGATGAATTAGGTTACTTGGAATCATTTCTAGTTGTGTATAATTGTTCTTGTGCTCCGTGTATTAGGTGCTCTTGCCTGTTCAATGGGTTCAAGCCTTCTCCCATCTTCTCTTCGGCTATCCTGGACTTCTTTTCCTCTAAAGTGTTGTCCCTTAGCATTCATGCAATTCTTTCCTCCAACATCCTGGATAGGCATACATTCCATTGTTTCTTCCTTCTGGCAATTCATTCTGTCACTGGCTGAGTCTTATGCATATCTTAATAGCTTTATTTCTTATTCAGTCATATAATGTCTTTCCAGCTGTTTTCCTTGGAACTCTTCATTTTGTTTGTTTCCATCATTCATTGTGTTTTTGTGGTCACTGTCCTTGTTTCCAAAACATGAGTCATTAATAGTCACTCATTATCAGATTTTAATTTTTCTTAGTTTGTGCATATTCTCTTTTACATAAAATAGTAATTTGTTTTTAAACAGCGTACCTTCTGTGGAACTTTACCCAGGGCTGATATTTAAAATATCTGATTTAGTGCTCTGTTTAACATTAACGCCTATTAATTAGCTACTTTATTATAATCTATTCATTGAATAGCCCTGATAAATGCAAACTCAAAATTTGAATTCATTAGATAAAACCCCGTTTCATACAAATACAGAACATATGTTACATTTTATAAATAACCAATGCCAGTATGGTGTCTTGAATCTTATCTTTTGTTTGCATTATTAAAGAAAGTGGTAATTCTGTACTCGAGTGCTGACAGAGCTTATTGGAACTAACTGGTAAGTTTTAATCTCTTGATTAAATTCTCTGCCAGGAGAACTAAATCTTCAATTACAAATTTGTTCAGATTATGTTCATAAGATTATTTTTTGATTATATATATCTTTCAAAAAATTTATATGAATGGCATGACAGACATTTAAAATATAAAATATCCTGCTAAATATTCTGTCTTAGCTTTCCCCAATAATTGAGCCATGCAATGTTTACCCAAATTCCTCACCTGTTCCTACAGTTTTCTGTACCCACTGTCCAACCAATGCATCATCATTACTAACAGCTAAATTGATTGAGCAGTTGTCATGTAGTTTTTTTCATGCATGTGTAGGTGTTTAAAAAAAAACCATTTCAAAGTATTGACTCCAAATTTCATTACAACCTCTTAACGTCCATTCTACCATTCATTCTCCTCACCACTTAAATTATCATCGTCATTGTCTTTTACAGCTATACCTTTAACTCCATCAAGCTGATATTGTTGTGTATACTTGTTCTGTCATAACACTTCTCAAGCAAAATATAAATCACCTCTTTACAACCAGGATTCAATAATCATTAAATATATTCTTTCATCCTTTCAGGTACTATCTGATCCTGATGCCTCTATTCTGTTTTGTGATACCAACACTCATTCCAGTTTACTGCTGGGGT
The DNA here is from genome assembly GCA_030762935.1 of Hymenopus coronatus. Taxonomy (NCBI): domain Eukaryota; kingdom Metazoa; phylum Arthropoda; class Insecta; order Mantodea; family Hymenopodidae; genus Hymenopus; species Hymenopus coronatus. Next base: position 436,153,117 of record CM060900.1, on the reverse strand, counting down.
GAAAGCTATACGAATGCTTGGTTTGTGGTTGCCATGTTCCGCTATGCATTTACACTCAACATGACATGGCTGGTGAATAGTGCTGCACACATGTGGGGCTGCAAACCATATGACAAGTAAGCATGAATACTGTAATAGTAAAGTAATTAAATTCAACTGATATTTTGCAATATCTATATATATGAAGACATGCCCAGAAAAATGGGTAACCAACATTTTCTAAAAATAGAGAATAATGTTTTGCGAATGAGGCTGAAAAAATATTAAAATTATTTTTTTAATTTCTGAGGATATAGGTTTTAAGAGTACATCAGTTTTGTCGTTAATAAACCCCAAAAACTGGACTGATGTAATAACATTAATAAAAATAAGGAAACTAAAGTGAAAACTGCATTTATTCTAGTCTTTTTCTAAATATATTTTACATTTATATTTCAGGTAAAACCAATAATTAAATATGTCTTTTGGCCTTTCTAAACATAGCACACTCTGGATTATTATACTTTTCAATAAGTATTTCAGTTAGAAACGTTAAGAAGCAAATTTTTAGCTGTAATCAGGCTGATCAAAAAATGCTCCATTAGTAATACTCTGAATGTCTGTGGTAAATTCAAGACTTTTATAGTACTTATGATAAATTGGTGAAATATAATTCATCAGAACATGTAAGTCCGTTAATTTTGTAAGATTTTTAAGTCTTGGCCATTTGTATTTTGGAGGAAATGTCACTTAACTAAGGGATGGTTTACCAAATTTTTTCCTTCTAATGTCCAAAGTGTCATAATCTTCAGTATCACCATAAATGTATTGAAAATATAGCTTAAAAATGTGGTCTTTAAATGATGTCATGCAATATCACCTTGCTCAACAGTACCTTATTCCCAGATTCTAACACTTTTCTTTCCTGTACTTTATCGAGAAGAGGCTTTGCAGAGATAAATATATTAGTTGTTATTTAGATAACATGAAAAGGATACTGTATCCTTTTTTTTTTTTTTTTAAAACACTGGCTCCAACCGCTGATCTGCAACATAAATGTAAGTTATTTGCATCTTTTTGCTCTATAAGGCCGGAGTATGCTCACAAGGCAAAAATGTATGACCAGGTACTTAATATATATGTTCTACAATAACAAATGTGCCAGATTGTTTCAGACACATCCAGATACTAACCAAGGAAAAATTCTTCTTTTGCCCAAAACATGAGTCAGAATAAGCAATCATGTGACGTACTTCATCAGGGATTGTCCCTATATAATGCTTAACACATAAAATAGTCATCTTCTACCCTCCTAGCAATTTCCTCAGATCACATACATATTGTTACATAATTATTGGGCAATTCCCTGTAAAGTATGACAAAGTATATAAAAACAAATTCTCGTATCCCAAATGTTTACATACTGGGACACTGCAAATAAACATTCTAGTTTATGAAAACAAGAATTTTAATTTTGTGCTGCCATCTGTTTGCAAGGAGTTGTGAGTTTGATTGCAGAATATCACACGCTTGCTGAATGAGGAAAATAGCAGCAGGTTTCAGTTTCCTACTATTTTACTTTGTCTATATTTCTGACTTTGAATTAAACATGCATATTAACCTATAACTATGAGCATATTTTAGATTCATTGCATAAACAAGAATATGAGTTTGTGTTACATTAGTTACTATATTTTATGTTTTTATTAAATTGTTGCTAACAACATAGTATATTTGAGTATGTACACTCAAGTTCATTTATGTACACAAAAATGATGGGTCCAAAATTGATGTTTATAAAATGTCAGTCCTGCAGATAAATGGGGAGTTGGCAGACACTGTTGCATATCAAAAGCAATAACCAGTATACTATTACTAATCTTTGTAAATTCAGAATCATATTTTATATATTTTCATAGGCACTATTAGCCTGTTTAGCATGAATGGTAAACTTATATTCTAGTTCTCTCTTCTTTTTAAAGTGTTTCTCTGCTGCAATTGCTACTTTAAGATGATCACAAATTTTATATGGCATTATTATGCAGTGCTGCAAAGCTAATACTGAAGAACTTAGTTTTTTTTCGATACATGCCAAGGCTAAGAGGTTGCTTATTGCTATCTTTTCACTTATCATGATACAAATAATATATTTAGTTCTTCAAAAAGGTAATTCATGTTTAGATTTCTCTTCCTGGAATAGTGACTTGATTGAGTAAGGAAACTTGTTTATGTGAGCCCGTGCAAAATCCAGATCCTCATCTTCATGACTGTACCGTGGCCAAGTGGTAGAGAGCCCAGGTTCAACTCCAAGTGATTAGAGATTTGTGGTGGACAAAGCAGCGCAAGGGTGGGTATTCTTCAGGTTCTCAGGCCCCCCCCCCCCATTGCATTCCACTGGTGCTCCATCTTCATTCCATGTATTGCAAGTGTCATCACCTGCAGTGTCACAGTAGTAGGAGCAGGCATTAAACACTACCCAAAAAAAAAAAAGGTCCTCACTGCACATTTGGTTGATTGTTGCGTTTTCCTCACCTGTCCACCTTTCTGATATAAACAATAAATGTTCCACTATTTAAAACCTGGGATTTACTATAATACCAACATTGTAAAACAAAATGCCATCACTTTCTCATAGCTTCGTCTAGGAGTATTATGATAAAAATTAAATACAACGATACCTGAGGAGAACCATGTTTTCTTCTGCTGAATTACTTGAGACAGTTGCCTGCTGCTTATACCAAAGATTGCCAGAAAAGTCTTCTTACAGATTGGCATATCCATTTCACCAACAGTAACTCTGTAGATGTTAGTAGCCTGCCTCCTGCTGTTTTCTGGATGATCTATGTATCTTCTTTTAATAGGATTAATATTCACACAACCGAAAATGTATGTATGTTGTAATTCATGGTTCTCCATATTCCAAAAATCAGGAAATAGTTTCTCCCACGTATCCACAGGTACATTAACTAAACATTTTCTAACACAATCACAATTTGAATCTGGCAATTTTGGCATTTTAGCAGTACCCTTATGGTTTTTATATGCTTCCCCAAGATTTTGTCTTCTTCCCAAATTCTTTACACCAGTGATGTGGATTACACTTCCTTTTCTGATAATTTTCAATACTTTTCACATTTCTGTTCACATTTGCCTCTTCTAGTTCTGCCATTTTTTGTGTTTACATCGATGGTAGAGTTTACCAAAATGTTCACCATTGAAGCACTATGGTTCGTACAAAGACGGAATTATATTACCTAGACTCACCGGTGGCACTGGTGTGCTGTCGCTAATTGAAACCTTTCGCGCATCGGTAGGTGAAGGGCTAACATGCTTTTTGCCATATGTTCAGTATGCTTAAAAGGCTTTAAAAGTTAGGTAGGTTATGGGTATTAGGGTTTAATAATTAACATGGTGCACTTCTATCCTGCATAACTGTACCAACAACCAGAAAAATGATTCCAAGATCACTTTCCATTAGAAAGAATAAGTTGTAACTTTCATATTCCAAATTCATTCCGATTTATTCTCGTGAGTTTCCTTGGTCACTAAGCGAATGATGATTTATTTTAGGTTCCTCATAAAATAGAATTATTGAGTAAGTCATCAGCTGCTCTCAGACTAACAAAATTGTGCCATCGAAATATCACATGCTATACTCAGTGCATTTTGCCAAAATGTGTTTCCATGAGAATAAAGGCAAGATGATGCTAAACCCTGACACAGTTCCTTCAGTATTTAGTTTCCCTTCTTATGACAAAGGTAAAGAGAATGCTAATTTCATTCTTATAACTATTTTGTATATGTTTTATTAGCATTAGAAGGCAGTGCTAAATATTAGATTTAGTATTATAATATGTCCTAAATAAAAAAAAAAAAAATATCCCAAAGTCTCAAATCTGTAATTTCAGGCTGAAACACGACCCCACAGGGTGCAAAAAGGAATTTTGCAAAAGTGTAAGAACATGAAGAATATTAAGTAATGATCAATTCTAATTTTAGATTTGTTTATATATTATTTCAGGAAGCACAGACCATACTCTCCTGTTGTGCACACACTTATATACCTATCTTATCTAACTCAAATATACCACAAAAACTCATAGAAAATGTTTACTTAACTTCTTGAATATAATTGACTGAAGAGGAATACAGGTACCGTAAAAGCGGGTGAATCCGAAATAGGCGGGAAATTCTGATTGTTTCTTCTTTTAAACGGCGGAACAACTGTATAGAGTTAATTGTTGCATCATGTATTCGGAACGAGAATACAATTAGAACACAACATTGTTGCGTCGAAACTGTTATTATTGTTTTCTATAGCAGTAGATCAGATTCAAGTGAACGCATCATAGTGGTGGAAGAAGTTTACTTGTGAAAAGCTCTGTTGTGCATTTCATCACTTTCGTATAACTAGGTATGTTTTAACATATTTTATTTCATTTGTGTTTCTTGCGGTAGTATCAGTAACTAAACCTATTCAAGTTCGTTTTGTTTTAATGGTAACTCGTCTGACATTAAAATTTGTTACATTGTAGGGTGAATCTGATCAGCGTGGGGAAGTACAAAAAGAAAGTTGGTCCTGGCAGTAGATGTAATTACAATTCTGTATACTTAACTTACGCAGTAAATGCTGCGAAATCAGGGAAATTAAGCATCGGAGCAATATGGTGTGCCATACACCACCCTTAATGATAAAATAAATAACAAATGTAAAATCAGAATGGGAAGACAAACTGCTTTAAGTAGAGAAGAAAAAAAAACTTTGATTGAAAGATTACTGTTGTGTGCCAAATGGGGTTTCCTGCTAAGATATCGAGATACCAGAAACATAGTACAAAGCTATGGCAAGGAATGGTTACGTGGATTCCTTGGAAGAAACAAGGAATTAAGTGTAAGATTAAGTGAAAGTATAAAGAGGACCAGAGCAGCTGTTACACACGCTACAGTGCATGAATATTTTTCTAATTTAGAGACATCAATGGAGGGAGTCCCTCCATCTAACATCATTAATTATGATGAAACCAATTTCTCAGATGGTCCGGGCCAAGTTAGAGTCATTGTCAGACGTGGTGTAAAACACCCGGAAAGAATAATTGATTCTTCAAAGAACAGCATTAGCATTATGGTGTCAGCTACAGCAGATGGAAAATTGCTTCCTCCATTTACAGTGTACAAGAGTAAGCATCTCTATGACACATAGTTATTAGGGGGTATGCCTGGTGCTGGCTATTATAGAAAATTGAGTGGATGGTTTGTTATGAGTATGCTTGAAGCATGGTTTTCGGACATTCTGGTTCCTTTCGTAAAAAGATTAGAAGGGACAAAGTTGCTAATAGGGGATAATTTAACAAGCCACATTTCTCTACATGTCATCAAACAGTGTGAGTTGCACAATGTGCGATTTGTTCTATTGCCACCTAACACCACCCACTCGATGTAGTATTCTTTCAACCACTCAAACGTGCTTGGAGGAGTTATCTTGATGAGTGGAAACAACATAACAGAGGTGTAGTTCCAAAATCAGAATTTCCTCGCCTCCTTAAAAAGACATTTGATGAAATTGGAGATAATAAGAAACAGAATATCATATCTGGTTTTGCAAAGACAGGGATTGTTCCCTTCTACCCAGAAAAAGTTCTCTCTCAAGTTGTAGATGTAAATGATGCTAATGGTACACAGGAAATGGAAAAGTCGTGGACAGAAGCATTTGTGGATCACTTAAAGAAGTCTCGTACTGGAGAAGCAGCTAAGAGAACAGAAGCGGTTCGTAAGGCTCGTTTGAATGTGGTGCCAGGTAAGGGAGTGGTTGTGGAAGATCTTGAGAGTCAACAAAATGTCCACATTACAGGTGAAGGAACCAATGCAGATGAGCCAGCAGAGAGAGATGATGATGATGACAATGATGAAGCATCAAAAGCAGTTGAGGAAAGTGAGGATGGAACTGAAGAAATTTCAAGAGGAGAGTTTGTTGAAGTAAAATTCCCAACGAAGAAGATGGTTAGATACTTTATTGGAAAGATTGAGGAAGAAGTTTATAAAGATTTGTTTGAGGTTAAGTTTTTAAGAAAAAAGAAAGTATTAACTTGAACACGCACTTCATTTTTCCATAGACTGAAGACATTGCAGAAGTAGAGAGAAGTGAAATAATTCTAAAAATCCAATGCGAGAGAAGAGGAAGTTACATGTTTAGAAACATAGATGATATGATTAATAAAATTGAATAATGGACAGTTTCAATGATGAAAACATGTTTATCGATAAACTGAGCTGTGTTTTTCTTCTTTGTAATCATACTCTGTAATCTACCTTTGGTTATGAACATCTGCTGAAACATTTGGAGTCCTACAAAATAAATATGAATATAAATGCACAATTTATATACCATTAGTTTTTAATTGGTAGTCGAATATACACACATGTGCTTCACAAAAACTTACTTTTACGCAGAACTAGTTTCGCATGCGTGTTGCATGCATTGTCTACTGCTTTCGACTATCGGATACAACACGAGGATCCTTGATGTATGACTGTCTTCCCTCTGGTGTTGGATTGATGAACTTCATTAGCGGGTTCTCTTCAAAGGGACGATCAAAATTCATGAGGTGCGCTTCATGTTTTTTCATGTATATTTTCTCCCATGCGTCGAGTTCTACTGTCCGTTGTACATTTTTTAAAAGATGGATGTCTTGTTTAATTTCATGTTGGTTGTTCCAAAAATGAGCCGATACTGCAGATTTTTCAGTTTCCCTATTTTTGATATTTCTAATATGTTCTTTTAGACGGGTACCTATGTTTCTTTTTGTTCTGCCAATGTATACTTGGTTACACTCATTGCAATTTATTCTATAGATGCCTGGTTTTTTGTCAATTGGGTCTTTTTTTGTTCTATGGGATGGAATCAAATTTTTTACACTGAACCTGTTGTAAGGTGCCAGTGTTATATTATGTTCTTTAAATATTTTTTGGAATTTCTTAGTTGCCCAAGGGTGGTAAGTGAATCTCCTGCAGTTATCATCATCTTTAATTCGTTTGAGGAAAATTAAAGATGATGATAACTGCAGGAGATTCACTTACCACCCTTGGGCAACTAAGAAATTCCAAAAAATATTTAAAGAACATAATATAACACTGGCACCTTACAACAGCTTCAGTGTAAAAAATTTGATTCCATCCCATAGAACAAAAAAAGACCCAATTGACAAAAAACCAGGCATCTATAGAATAAATTGCAATGAGTGTAACCAAGTATACATTGGCAGAACAAAAAGAAACATAGGTACCCGTCTAAAAGAACATATTAGAAATATCAAAAATAGGGAAACTGAAAAATCTGCAGTATCGGCTCATTTTTGGAACAACCAACATGAAATTAAACAAGACATCCATCTTTTAAAAAATGTACAACGGACAGTAGAACTCGACGCATGGGAGAAAATATACATGAAAAAACATGAAGCGCACCTCATGAATTTTGATCGTCCCTTTGAAGAGAACCCGCTAATGAAGTTCATCAATCCAACACCAGAGGGAAGACAGTCATACATCAAGGATCCTCGTGTTGTATCCGATAGTCGAAAGCAGTAGACAATGCATGCAACACGCATGCGAAACTAGTTCTGCGTAAAAGTAAGTTTTTGTGAAGCACATGTGTGTATATTCGACTACCAATTAAAAACTAATTGCTAGCTTCACAGTGTACCACTTCCAGTATTCTAAATTATATACCATTGTTCGTTGTTTTGTGTAATTTATGAAATTATTTTTAAAAAATCACAGTTGTGATCGTATTTACCCATATTAAAGATATAAAACGACATTGAATGAAAATAAATGAGTGATCGGAACCACCTGCACTATGCGGGTGACACCGTCGGTAAACAATTAAATAAGTATGCCACTGTTGAAGTCAGTCAATGACGATATTTATGTATCATTATTGTCAAATATGAAGGAACATATCTTCCGTGCTTCAGCACTTTTAGCAAAGTATTTCATTTCAGAATATTAAATTATATGCAAATTTTGATTGGATTCACCTGCTTTTACGGTACCTAATTTCACATTTATTTTATTTTTATACTGTACATACCATCTCTGAAAATCCAATATCGCATATGTTTTTTTTCTGCTAAATCATTTTATTTGTTTGTTTGTTTTTATTTACATACCGCCTTAGGTAATATCGGTTTATTACCACTTTGACCTTGAATAAGGTTGCTTAAATTTGAGGTGTACATTAAAACTGTACTTCTCGATTAACTTAACACACATTCAGTATCGCGTTCATATTTCCAGGCTCTTGAGGGTGGGGAATAAGAATAGCTTCATCAGCCTAGAATCGATCACAGCATATTTTTCATTTTTAGTTCAGTATTTTGACCACTTTACTACAGAAACACTATTAACAAACTCTCTTTGTAATTCTTATTGACGACTTTGTGCACTAAAGTAAAAAGGAGAAAGTATACATGGAATCGCTGAGAAGAAACTGAGAAAAGGGAATTAATGCTGAATTATGCTCTCTGAGATGCTTACATCCTGTTCATAAACCACTTTAAATGCAGGTATGCGATATTCAAGCTCAGTGAAGTGATTTTATTCAACTTCCAACAGGACATTCAAGGTCTAATCCCTTTGCATAGATGCTGACGATCATAAAGAATGTGTTGTCACAATTATTTCCTATTCAGGTATCCTTATGACGTAATTATAGCTGTTTTAAATTTCAATGTCTTCTCATTACGACTAATGTATTGCTCGCAACCTAGGGAGTCTCTTGCCCTCCACCAGACTTCTTCATATTATGACAGATAATCTGGTCTGCACAGCTAGGCGTGTAGGGGCTTGGATTCGTATTAGTTATTACTTATGAAGTGGGCTATATACTTGACGACTATTATCTGTACCTTGCTTTATTCTGATAAACAAAACTATGCTGGCTTCATAAAACATATAGTAATATTAAAATATTGACTTTTCAAAAACATTTGAATCACTGTTGGTTATCCTGTTTATGTACTTGCTTCCATGACTGCCACTAAAAGCAACAAGACAAGTTCAGCCCATTTTAGACACTCAAGAAGCAAATCATGAAATGCAAGAACTTAACTTTTCTCTATTTAGCTTCATATGATAGCTGGAGGATAGAAGAAAAATTATTCTCTGATGCAACTACAGAAAGCAACATGTATCTAGAAACGTTTATTTTTAGGGTTAACCTGTTTTTCCGGGCATGTCATCATATTTATAAACAGTATGGCTGCACACATGAACAAGACTTACACACAGTGATTTTGCTGCATGCACATTCCCTATTAGTTATCTGTTCAGCATGCATCATAGGCTTGTTTCACCTAATTTAGTTCAGTATCCCCATAATAACTAGGTCAAAAGATACTTTCGGGTCTTGTCATTTTATTGTTAAACCACCATAAGAGGAAGTGGAAAAAAATTGTCTTTGAAATTTGCATGCAAGTTGTTTTGTTTGCTGCTATTTTATTGCTTATGTGTTTAGGTTTTTATTTTTTCATGAGGACTTTTGTATCACATTGCAAGGCTGCACTGTTGTATGCAGGAGCAGGTTTTCCCTATAGTATGTATATGCATTAACTTGTGAAGTAATAACTTTATTGAAATTCTATACAGCAATATATGCATTTTACGAGTAGCATTTCTTCTGGCACTGAAATGAAGATGATGATGTAATTTTGTGGAATATAAATAATTTTAATATTTATCATTATATTCTCATAAATCGAGCAAGCAAACACTGATTGCAGTAACTGAGCTGCTACCTGCAAGGTGTGTAAATAATGCTTGCAATTTGTATGAAGTTCAGAGGTTATTGTTAATGAATTATTTCCTCTTTATTTCATTCTCATTTTAATTATGGAATCTTACTTTGGGGTAATGCAATTGGAGCCAATGCTGTCTTCAGCTGGCAAAAGAAAGCAGGCCATTGCATCAAAAACTTAAAAATATAGATTTATACAGAAATTGTTTCAAAGAACTAAAGGTGTTAATTATGCCAAGTCTTTACATACCTAATTGTTTACTATACAAACTATCATGACACTAGAAACAATAAAAATTTAGAAATGCTGTAGCTTAGACTGAGCAAAGCAAAACTCAAAACCACTATTTATATATAGGTCTTAAGTTCTTTAATATAGAATTCATTAATATTTCCGTAAAACAGTTTAAAATGCATCTAGAAACCTTTTTAAAGGACTTGCCTTTTTTTTAGTATTAGTGAAGATTAAGACTGTATATGGTAAATACCATTGCTGTAAATTTTAATTTTAAATATATATTAATGTATACCTATGTATATATGGAAATGGTTGTGAGACATTGTAAAGCTAAAATGTGCATTTCTGTAGTTGATTGCATGACTACAATAGCAGAGTTAGTGCTCTTGGACCATAGGCCCTTATGGTCTGCTCAAAATAATTATTTTTTGTGCTAATTGTAAAAGTTAATAACAAAGCAATAGAAAACACTGACGATGTAAACTTTCTTGGAATTTGGATTCAGAGAAATGGGATAAGCACATTGGCACTTTAATAAGTAAACTGAATCCTATATGTTATAACTTTCGAATACTGTCAGATAATATTGGAATTGATACACTTATTTATGTCCATACTCATTTGGGATATGGAATAGTGTTGTGGAGAAATTCTTTGACTTGTAAAACCCTATTTAAAAGCGAAAAAAGAATAATAAGGATAATTATGGGGTCAGCTGGAGGAATTTGTGTAGACCATTATTTAAACAACTCAAAATTATATCTCTTCTATCTGTTCGTATTCTGAAATGTGCTTTATATGCCAAAAAATACACTGGCAAGCAATATTCTCCCAACAAATAAAAGTATCCATAGCCACAACACATGTCAAAAATCAAGCATACATGTAATAAGAGCAAATACAAAAATGTATCAGGATGGAACAGCATATTCAAATTCCAAGATTTATAATAAGTTACCATAACATAAAATCAGTAAAAAAAAATTGAATGTTTCAAAGCTAACTTGTTCGAGCACTGCTTTTACTCGGTTGAAAAATTTCTTAATTCTTAACTTGCATGGTAAATTGAGTAAACATATTTGGATTGTATACTATAAATATATCTTAATGATGTGTTTACCTTTTATTATCAAGGATTTTTAGGTGCACACCTTTTTTTGCAGGGTAAATTAAAACTGTTCAGAAAGATATCACAGTGTGAAATTTTGTTTCTAGTTGCAAAAACAGGCAGTTTTTATGCACCTTTTTCCCTTTTTTGAGTTCTTGATCCCTTTCCCCAACCATGCCCATAATCCCCTTTTGTCTTTGAGGTTTCATTCCAATTTATTGTATAAGATTTCTAATCAATATAAAATATTAAACTCTCAATTAATGTCTTGTCAGCTTGCTGTGTACGTGCAAATAGTAAACATAACTGTTTCAGTAATGCTGCGTGGGAGCTGAAAGCACACCTGCAACAATGGAAAATAATTATATGTTTGACAAAACCTCTTCTCTCACTTTATTGCTATAAAGTAGCCTGCATTAATGCATTTGACAATGAGTGAATCTGTCCTACCAGAATCAGTAGTCTGCTGTTCGTGAATGTGCATTTGTTACATCTGTTCACGTGGAGGTGGAGGCGGAGGCTGGTCAGGCAGAGATGGCACTAACTGCACCCACGTAATTCTGAGAATTGAGGCTGGGTTCCACTCCAAGCTACTAGAAATCACTGAGACTGCAGTTCCAGCATAAATAAGTACACTCTGGTATTTGTCACAGTGTTAAAGGAGTGTGTGGACAGCAAGTGAGCAAGTGGGTGCAAGCGTGAGTTGGTGACAGTCGCATTGAGTTAGCAAGTGAACTGATGTTAGCTCATTGTTACATTACTAAATGAGTGTACTACTAGATTTTATCGTGCAAAAGGTGTCTAGTGCCTGATTTATTTTTCTGGCTCAGGAATTCAAACAAAATTTCATACATACTGATGGAAATGTTATGCCATGTACTATTGTGATTCAGGAATTTTTTAGAAGAAAAACATATTTCCACCTCTAAGCATCAAATGAGTAAAACTGTTCAAGCAAACATCACAGTAACCTCTATTACAAAATGTGTTTCAACAGAGTTCTTCAAAAGGCCAAAATTTGAGGGAATTAAACATTGATTAGTGTTCAGCTCATACACAATCAGAAATTCTACTCAATAAGGTGAACCATCCAGCCTTCAAGAGATTTCTTGAAAAATACTTGAGGATGTCAATGCCTGATGAGAGTTTTTTAAGAAAAAACTACATAGAGCCTGTATAGGTATAGTCAGACTGAAAAATTCAATGCCATAGACGGATTTGAACCACGGATCTCCCGATCTCTAGCCGGTTGATTAGTGCTCAGTGGCAGAGTAACCAGCTAGAGATCGGGAGATCCATGGTTCAAATCCCAGCTATGGAATTTAATTTTTCAGTCTGACTCGACCTATCCAACTCCTGTCCTACACGCGGCTTGTGTGAAAAAACTATTCATCCAATACATAGAGCCTGTTAACCAAGAAACTATAAAAAGAATAAGGAGAAAGTGTGTGATTGCGATGTGGGAATCATTGAGAATGAAACCATAGACTCAATGGTAACAACATTTTTTGAACATTTTAGCATCTTAGTTTTTCTCTTAACAGGGGGAAAGTTAAACCCATATTGTTAAAAATATGTGAGCTGCATAAAGCAAATGTTAGTACAGTAATCAAATCAATTATGGACTTCTGCCAAAAACTCTGGCCTACGGTATCAAGATTGAAAACCTTCTTGTGGTTATGGACCAGGCTCCATACATGGTTTCAGCTGTTAACCAATTGAACCTTTATTTCCTAAGTTGAAGCATGTTCATGCCCTTTACAGGGTTTGTGAATCCATAAGGAACGAATACATTGCAAATCAATTCATCTCTGCCATGAAGAACATTCTACTGAAAGCTCCCAGTTGTGTTGTCGCCTACAGGGAAACCACTGGCCTGCCTCTTCCAAATTTCCTGATCATTACTCGCTGTTGATCTTAGATTGACTGCGCTACTTACTATATTGTGTGAGAATTTTGACAAAATTGGAGAGTTTGTGCTTTCTTTGGATCCAGCTGATACAAATGCAGTTTCCAAGGCACAGCAACATCTGTTACCAGAGAAAATACATGATTTCAGAAAACTATAATCTGTCCATAGTTACAAGTACCTGACTGCAGCTAATATACGAGGGCCGTTCAGAAAGTAGCCTCCGGTCGATTGCAAGAAATTCACCAAGTTAAATAAAAATATTTTAATATATACATCTTACAACTACATCTTTGCACTATTTTTCTACATAGTTTCCATAACGATTGAGGCACTTATCGTATCTGTTCACAAGCTTTGAAATTCCTTCTGCATAAAAATCACCCGCTTGTGCCTGGAGCCAGCCTGTGACCGCATCTTTGAGCTCTTCGTCGTCATCAAACCGCTGGGACCCGAGCCATTTCTTCATATGCATGAAGAGGTGATAATCGCTTGGCGCCAGATCTGGGCTGTAAGGTGGATGATTGACAACATCCCACTTGAAGGACTCAAGAAGGGCTGTTGTTCTGCGAGCAGAGTGAGGACGGGCGTTATCGTGCAAAAAAACGATACCGGAAGTCAGCATACCACGGCGTTTGTTCTGTATAGCCCGTCGTAATTGTTTTAGTGTTTCACAGTACACGTCTCGATTAATGGTCGTCCCACGTTCCATGAATTCAACCAACAACACCCCTTTTGAATCCCAAAACACCGTTGCCATCAATTTTCGGGCAGAAAAATCTTGCCGGGCTTTTATTGGTTTGGTAGGCGAATTTGAATGTGCCCACATCTTTGATTGTTCTTTTGCCTCAGGGTTCACGTACTTAATCCAGGTTTCGTCCCCGGTCACGATTCTGTTTAACAATGGTTCACCTTCGGCCTCATAACGTGACAGAAAGTCTAATGCAGAGGCCATTCTTTGAGTTTTGTGGTGGTCGGTAAGAATTTTGGGCACCCATCGTGCACAGAACTTACGGTAACCCAATCTTGCTGTCACTATCTCGTACAAGAAAGTCTTAGAAATCTGTGGAAAATCAGTAGACAACTCCGACATTGTGAAACGTCGGTTTTCACGAACTTTTGCATCAACTGTCTGAACGAGTTCGTCCGTGACCAATGATGGTCTACCACTCCTCTCTTCATCATGAACGTTTTCTCGTCCACTTTTAAATAAACGTACCCATTCACGGACCACTCCTTCACTCATAACTCTTGGTCCGTACACGGCACAAAGCTCACGATGAATAGCTGCTGCAGAATATCCTTTGGCTGTAAAAAACCTTATAACAGCACGCACTTCACATTTGGCGGGGTTTTCTATTGCAGTACACATTTCAAACGGCCACAAACACTAAACTAGCGCAGGTACGACTTTCACTCGACCACGGCTTGATGCCGACTGACCTGCTGAGTGCGTGAATGCACAGATGGCGTCGATACTCCCCCCACTACCCGCACTGTGACCGATCGGAGGTTACTTTCTGAACGGCCCTCGTATGATTAGATGAACAAGATCTGGAAAAGGAAAAACAGTGGGATATTCTCACTTCCATGAGGGAGGAGTCAGATGGCTTTGACAAAGACAAACTTGAGTGTAGCCTTCAGAAAAATCAAGACATTGAGGAATTTGCCACATCTGTAGAGTTGCCATTCTGAGTGAATACAAGATTTGACCCACTGGTTTCTCCGGATGTCAAAAGAAGCTTTAGCATCTACAAAGTTATGTCACCTCCTAATAGAAACAGACCTTTAAAAATGTAGAGATGCTTCGGTTAAAGTAAACAGTTTCATGTTTTTTTCCTTTCTTTTGACGATTATTAATTTGATGTACTTGTTTGTAATTCAAGAAACTAAAATAGAGGAAAGAGAAACTGTTGAATTGGTTGAATAAACCAGCATTTTTTTTTTTGAACTTCTTTAACTTCCTTTTTTATCTGAAATTTGCACCTAAAAATCCTAACAGTGATTATCATGGTCATATATTTATTGTTCTTATTAAACATATTTGTATTGTAAATTTAGTTGTATATTCACACTTGATGTTTTTTTTTACTTTATAAATAATCTTATTAACTACATATTATGTTTTAAAACTAAATTGTTAAATGATTTGACATTTCCATATCACAGCATGACTAACTGCAATGTATGATTGAAGGTATCAATGAGGTGATGATGATGATGATGATTATTATTATTATTATTATTATTATTATTATTATTATTATTATTATTATTATTATTACTAATACCACACTATATGTGTCAGGACAGCAGTTGGAAAGGTAGAGTCAGACCAAACACCTTAGAGCTGTAGTTGTGATTTGAACCATGCATCTCCTGATTTAAGATCCGTGGTTCAAATTCTGGTTTTTCAGTCTGACTCTTATCTTCACAGGTTATGTTGGTGTTCATGACACTTATTCCATCCATAACTGTCTGACTTCATAGTATTACATAATATAATCTTTTTAAAGGAATATCAACCCCTCTGAAAACCTGGGAGTAGCAGTCTTTGCTCTTGGAGAAGGATGGCACAACTACCATCATGTGTTCCCATGGGACTACAAAACAGCTGAACTCGGCAACTATAGTGCAAATTTCACAACTGCCTTCATTGACTTCTTTGCTAGAATTGGCTGGGCATATGACCTTAAGACTGTGTCAATGTCAATGATACAGAGCAGAGTGAAGAGAACAGGAGATGGGACTCATGAAGTATGGGGATGGGAGGACAAAGATCTGACTGAGGAAGAGAAAAAAGAGGCTCAAGTATTGAACAGAAAAACGAAGTAATTATCCTGCTAAAGGCACAAAAGGAAGACTTTTATCTTCTATTAAAATACTGAAGTGAACTGTTTAGAAAATACATAGAGGGAAAGAAACAGATTTCTGCCCCACATAAATTACCTTATGGTCAGTACTTAGTTTAAGCAAAATTAAAATGTCCATTTGAAATAATTTGTTGATGAGTCTTTAAACTTATAAACCAGTTTTCATAGAGCTTCAGAAAGGAAAATTAGGTTTGGAATTACTGGTGGTGACTAAATTCTCTTCAAATGTAAATCTCTGGCAAACATATTATATTTTTTTATTCTCCTCTGGTATAAGAAACTTTGCAAACTAAGAGAGAAACATCTTAACAACTTTATGCAATTCATATTGCTTAGCAACAATATAGACATCTTCATAGAACTGCATGTTAACTCTTGTATTTACTAAACTTTATTATCTATGAACAATTTTAAGATGCTTCAACTATACAGGATAACCCATACAAAGTGTTCCAGATGAATATCTCTTATATGAACATAAAAAACTAAATGCCAAGAATCCCAAATCGTGTATGTCTGGTAGGAACAAGGGACCTTTCAAATTGTGGTGTGGAAAATATTTGCAGGGCCCAACCTCAGAATTTTAAATGAAACCTCACAATTTTTTTGTATTTATAGGTTCCTCACAATAAACTAAGCAACTTATATTAAAACATTTTTTTTCCCAGAAGGAATTGTTTAGCTGTTATAGGATGATCTATAAATTAGTAGAAAATAGTACTAAATAAAAAAGTCAAATTATTCAAATTACTCTATGTGACTTTTAACATCTGACATTTGACAATTTTTTTGGAAATGTTTCCTCTGCTAACATACATGGGCTAATAATGTGACAAGCTTAACGTATTTCATATTCCCTTTGATTTTAGGTGCTTTAAACATGAGTTTCTGTTTTTTGTATCCCCATAAAGAGAAGCCCAAGGTTGTTAAGTCACGTGTACGAGGGGGCCAGATGATAGGTTCTGTACTTGCAATCCACCTATCACCAAAATTCTGATTTAGATTGCATATTGAAAAATGTGACGGTGCACCATTCTGCTGATACCACATTTCTCTTCTCACACTGAAGGATACGTTTTTCAATAAGGCAGGTAATTCAAGGTTGAGAAAATGGCAATACGATTCACCAGTAATTGTGCCTTCAAAAAGGTAAGGGCTGATGACAAGGTTATCAAGAATTCCTCATTTAGCAACCAACAATTTTGGGGTTTTCAGATGCCCAATAATTATGCCTACTAACTTGTCCAGTATTTGAGAATGTTGCTTCATTGAAAAATAATGTTTGCCAAGAATGAACCATTCTCTGCAATGACAGTGGATAACCACTCGCAAAAGAACAACTCAATGCTAAAATCGCTGTGTAAGTTCTCAAATGCAAACACAAACAACAGGGATGGTATTTCTGCTGCTTCAGTATCCACTATACAGAAGTGCAGCTAATCCCACTGACTTTGGGCAATTCACGTTGACAGCAGCTAGAGTATTAATACTATTTTCATCATTCAGTTTAGATTTCACCTTCAAGCGATTATTGTTCTTCATACTTACATAGTCGTGTTTCCAGTTGTTTAAATTTCATATTCTACATTTGCATCCTGCATCTCTCAATGAACATTCCCAATGCATTTTGATAATTTCTCCTGTGCATTCACCTATACTAAAATCATATCTACCTCTACATCAAAATCTGCCAATTTTTAATTTTCAAGAGCCACAGTAAATAATCAACATCACTAACTGCGTAAGGTGGTGTATTTTAGAAGTTCAGGAGACTTTGAAACCACAATACCCATGTTCTTCCATTTGATACCTTTATTTTCTCCCTGAGTTCATGAGGGAGGTAACAGCTCAACAATTTATTTTAGAAAAAAAAATGTTTCTGAGGTTGGGATCTCCAGACCCCATAAGGGATCTCATGAAAATATTTTCCATATTTACAATTTGAAAGGCCACTTGCTCCTATAAGATTGGCATTTTTTTTTAAGAGATATTCACCAGTAGCACTTTATATGGGCCAGCTGTATAAACAAAACTCTGTACTGTATATTAGAGCTGAACTTACATCCTACTTTTTACAGCTTTATTTTGTACATTTTCATCATCTTGATACTTGAGTGTGTCTTAAAGGAAATGAAACACATTAAGCTGAAAATTGTAATCACTTAATATACATTCAAACCTTCTTTGAAGTGATATTGATTAAAGTACATCCTTATAAGTAGCATAATTTACAGTTATTTGCTCTAAATGAATTAAATTAACTTTCTTTTGGACATAGCTGTTTTGTCATTTGTGAACTGATTGAAACTAAAGTCCAGTTGTAGCACAGAAGTTCATTTAATGAGCTGAAGGCTTTGATATTTGCACAAGTGCATACGTTTTAGAAACTGCCAGGACTTAACCCTGATTTGGAAGTCTTGATGGCAACAAGAATTTCAATCTTCTGTAGCTATGGAATACCTATCAAGTTAATGCTTTAAAATATAAATGAATCCCATTTCTTGGAATGCCCAGTAGTACAATGAAATTGTTTGCATTATATTCTGCCAAGGAAGAAAAGGAAAATTTTACTTTTGTTTATTACTACAGATTAGCTAAGTTTATTTAACTGCAGTTACGTGATGCAAGTAGTGTCTCTGAAAAACCAAAATATAATCAACTGCTCTTTTACTTCTGACTATATACATAAAGTTTGGGAGAATTAACTATGCACCTGGCGTTGCCACTGCCTCTTGCCACTTGCTGTTGATGTAATGTCTGGTGGCTACTCTCCCAAGTTATCTTCTTCCTATTTGCTGGTTCCCCTAAATTCACTATCACTGTCACCTGAATTGCATATGTTTATAATGACACTTTCAATTTCTTTCTCTCTGAAATTCCTTCTTTCCACACATTCTCTAGAACGACTTTCATTTGCCCAACTACCTTATATGAGTCTTCTTGCATCACTTCACTTATTGCTTTAAGTATGAATTGGCTCTTAGCTATTTCATCTATAATACACTTAGGGAATGTAAGCTTATGATATTGAACAATTTCCATTAGCTCAATTTTTTTCAGGTCTTCCAGTGATTTTTGGCCATACTGTAAAAGGGCCTGAATGTTGCTCCTATTTAGCCAGTCATAATTTTTGCTTTTTGAACCTGCATTGTAGACCCCTTGACATAGTGCATTATCCATCACAATAAATGAATAGCTATCCTGATATATGGTGGACTTTGAGACAGTGATGTGTTTTAACAATTAAAATTTAGTTGAGTCGATTTTGTAACACTACATCACTTACTTTTTTATTTCGGAAAACATGTTTCAGAAGCCATGTGCTTCCATTGTCAATTCCTTTGGTCGACTACCGGCATTGCTTGCTGTGGTGGTTGTCTCTGTCCCTGGTGGTGGTTTGATGAACTTCTGGATGAGTAGATCGCCTGGCGGGATTTCAAAATTGAAAACCCGGTTCTTGTTTTTCCAAATATATATGTTTTCCCAAACTTTTAATTCTGTCTTCCTTGTGATGTTTTTGAGGATTTTTGGGCTTCTATTTATAGTGTGTTTCTCTTTCCAAAAATGCCAAGCTACTGCAGATTTGTCTTCTTGTTTGAGTTTAATATTTCTGTGGTGTTCTTTTGCTCTTGTTTTTATATTTCTTTTTGTTTGGCCGATGTAGATTTTTTCACAGTCATTACAGCTGAACTGATATATTCCTGGTTTGTTTTCTTGTGGGATATCATCTTTTAATTTGGAATTTAAAATGTTTTTTATAGAGTAATTGTTTTTAGGGGCTAGAATGATGTTATATCTTTTGAAGATCCTCTGGAATTTGTAGAAAGTTTTAGGGTGGTATGTAAACTTCTTGTAGATCTTGTTTTCTTTCTGGTTTTGAGTGAGTGTGCTGACTTCTTTAATTCTCTTTCTATTTTTGGCTTTATTAACTTTTTTGTACACCAATTCTGCCCGAAATCCATTCTCTGTAGCTATGTCCAAAATTTTATAAAGTTCACATTGGAATTCTGTTTTTCCCATTGGTACATTTACCAATCTGTGTGTAAGGCTGTTGAGTAAAGCATGCTGATGGGGAATGGGATTGTAACTCTTTTGTTTTATATAGCTGTTGGTGTGGGTAGGTTATCTGTAGATGCCAAATGTAAGGTGATTATTAGTTTTGATGATTTTTAGGTCGAGGAATGGTAGTTGTCCATCACATTCCTTCTCCATTGTGAACTTTATAGACTTTTCTTGCATATTTAGGAGTTTTAGAGCATCTTCAAGGTGTCTTTCTGGGACTATTGCAAAGATGTCGTCTACATAGCGGTACCATATTTTGAACATCCAGGGGAATGCCTTTTTAATCCTAGTTTCCATAGTGCTCATGAAGAGATCTGTTAATATAGGTGACAGCAGGCTGCCCATAGCTAAACCAGATGTTTGTTTGTAATATTTCCCGTTAAATGTGAAAAAATTTTGATTTATGCACAGATTCGTTAATATGACGTATTCTCGCACTTCTTCTGTTGTTTTTCCTATTGCAAGTAACCAATTTTTGATGTGGGATTGTATGCTTTCTGTAGGTATGCTTGGAAACAGAGCAGTAACATCAAAGGAAACTAACATATCGGTTTTTTCCAATTTTATGTCTTTAATTTTTTCGATCAGATCTAGAGAGTTTTTTATACTTGCTGTTTCAAATTTAGGGAAGGAAGAGAATCTGTTTGTTAACCATTTTGCTAGATTATAAGTAGGTGCACTTATATTGTTTATAATTGGTCTCATTGCATTTCCCGGCTTATGTATTTTTGGAAGGCCATAAATTCTGGGCAGAACTGGATTATCAACTTTAATTTTGCATTTTTGTTTTTTGTCTATTAGTTTACATTCTTGAATACTGGCATTTAATTTAACTATACATTGGTTTAGAGGGTTCTTTTGTACTGTAGAGTATTCTTCTTTTTCTAAAAGTGTTTCCATTCTTTCTACATATTCAGTTTTGTCCATAATTACTATTGTGTTTCCTTTGTCTGCTTTGCTATAAATTACCGGTTTGCTTTTTAATGCTCTTATTACATTTTTTTGGGGGTTAGTTTTCTTTTTGCTTTCTATTGTTTCGATAATTTGGTAACATTCACTTTTTATTATGTTTTTATCAATATCATTTATGTGCTGGGTGGCTATTTGTACGTCCGCAATGTAATCGTCAATTTTTTCTGAAAAATCGATGCAAGTTTTCATCCCTTTGTTTAAGAAATCCAGTTCTGATTTGGTGAAAGTTTGGTCCGATAGGTTTTTGACGTTCATTTGTGGTGTGGACTTTTGAATTGGTTTTCTTTTCCCCTGTTCTTTGCACAGCTTTTGAAGTTTACGTTTTTGCGTTAAAGTTTTGTTTCTCATTTTGATGCTTAATTTAGCCAAGCAATGCCGGTAGTCGACCAAAGGAATTGACAATGGAAGCACATGGCTTCTGAAACATGTTTTCCGAAATAAAAAAGTAAGTGATGTAGTGTTACAAAATCGACTCAACTAAATTTTAAATGAAGAGCTGTTTAAATTACTCAAGAACTGTTCTTCAAACCACTTTTTGAAGCAATTAGCATCCATCTCTTCATGGTAATCTGCCCTTTTTGATTTGGAACAAATTCAGTAGAAGGCATGGGTGATGAAAGCCTCCCCCTCACCTAATTTTATTGATACTCCCATCTGTCCAACCCTCTGAAACACAGGTGCCCCCAAGTTTAGTTTAGCCACACTAGTCTGTTTAAGTCCATCCCCCTTATATTCCTCAATGTCTGCCCTTTCCATAGGGATGTTTCTATTTAAACTCTTTTTCCAGTAGAATCCCATATCATATAGTACTTTCCTTAGAGAAAACCTGGATGTGCTGAAGAGGATCAGAAGTTTTAATAACACTAACAATTTTTTGATTAGGCAAATTAGGAATGGGAATCGACACAATGAACCTGGAATATTAAACTAAAAATTGAGTTGAACTTTACACTTTTAAAGTTTGCTATTTGGTTTAGTACTCTTTTCTTTTATAATAGTTATACATGTGGCAGAAAACTGTTTCCTTTTGAAAGGAATCTAATTTTGAAAGTATCTATTGCCTCGTCTTATTTTTCCAGGAGTTTTAACAACTGTTGATAGGCCACATTTTTCCTTTATTTCAAACATTTTCTTGCCTATTTTTTAATACTGTTCTTTTACTTACGCTTAAGGCTGCAGCAGTTCTCTCAACTAACTTTTGCACCAGAATAAGAGGTCCCTTTTCTTTTCTCATTCCAAATATTTTCCTTCTGCATATACCATCTCCCATACTTGACTTTCGATAAGTTATAACCTTTTCTAATATGTTTTCTGGCTCTATCAGGACTATAGGCCATTTTAAAACAAAGTTACGGTTAATTACATGGCAAAACCACAACTACCAAACCCTTATACCCATAAAATGAAACACTCAAAAATAGTGTTAGGCTTCTTTACATAACCACTTCATACACTATTATCATATGCATTTTGTCTTACAAGTGCAATCATTGCACTTAAATATAAAGTAAAAGCAACTGGTACAATTTACATATGCAAGAAGCAGAAGCATGGTCCCAACTGAGGAGTGATGTAAATATATTACAACAAGGGTGCTGTATACCTCTCATTGCTAGATATGTTTATAACCTTAGCAGCTGACCACCTCATATGGCTGTCAAGTGCATAGTTAACTCTGGAAGTGCAGGCATGTTTGTTCTATCAGTGCAAACATGTGCCTGATAAATTTGGAAGAAAGGAAAAAATAGCAACTTTCATAATAGAATGAATAGGTAATATTGATTTGATAATATAATGTCATGTATGAGACTAGCATCACATTTAAGGATATAAACAAATAAGAATATATATTTGTTATATACCTATCTTTCTTTCTAACTCCTAAGATTAATATTACGTGACCTATTTAATTCTTGATATTGTAAAATCATGACACTTGTGACCTCATGATGCTAGGAGTGCACATGAGAAAAGAATTCTTTTGGTTTATATTTATTTTTAACCTGTGTACTTGAAGCGACTATCACTGTAATTACTTTGGGAAATACAAAAGTAATGTAAACTGGTTTATGTACTCCTTCAGCTAAAACATTAACTGAAGACTTTTACAGAATTTTAAATTCAATTATTTACTTTTCATAATTTACATCACTTATCCTAATGCATGCAAGTTTCAAATAATGAATTAAGCAGCTATTGGGAATCCTGCACAATTTATAGTGCATTTGGTAAAACCTTTGTACAAATAAAAATATTTATTTTTATGGAGGTAACTAATGTTATTTATTTTGTAAGACTTATTGTTAAATGTTTATTGCTCAAATACAAGGGGAAAGAAAGATTGGCTGTGAACTGCAAGAGTAAGATATTTGTTTTAAAAATAATTTGAATGCCGGCATCTTTTATAATAAATCTAGGATTTCTATGGAGCCTCTTCCCCCCCCCCTCACCCAAAAAATATCAATAACCTTGGTTATCAGTTACATATTGTAAATGGTTCTTATTGTCCAAAATAGAATACACTGTAGCAGAGAGCATTAGAGACAAATCTAATGTGTACTTAAGGTTGCAGATTTGCTTCATAGAAGTCAAAAGATTTGTTCTAAGATGTGCTAAGAACTGATAATGGTATGCACATACCAGTTTAGCAAGCAGACAACATATTCATATTTACCTAAGTCGTAAGTTCTTAATAAATCAAGGAAAACGACTGTGCTAATAGGAGGCTTCTGCTTGCTGATTAATGAATTATTTCTTTTAGTTAAGACTCTTTAAGTTATTTATGATAGTTAATATTAAGGTCATCACAACATAGATTTCTTAATAATGTGCAGGTAACAAATGTTATGCTGATCTGAGATAAAGGGTGGAAAAAAATAACAATAATAATGGAGGCTGACCTATGCACATGTAATTCATGGTAAAGCTTGTGGTAGCTGACATGCAGTTTTAATGGTTTAATAATCCACTATGGAATCAGCATGCATTATGTGCACTACAACAAGCACAACATTGATAAAAAGCTGTATTATTTTGTAGAAAAAAAAGGAACTTAATAAACATGGTTTAAAGCTTAAGAGAAATTCTTTTTTCTTTTATCACTCATCATCTTACAACATTTCAGATTAGAATCTTAGTCACTAAAATGTTATGTTAACATGGAAGATTTCATGCTTAATATTCCTTTACTCTACCAGCCCTCAACCAATTACATACACATTTCCTTAAGTTTTGCTGGTATATGTATACAGTCATTGGCAATTGTTTCCATTGGCAAGGGTTAAATGCCTATTTTAACACAATGCGAAAGAGAGTTCTTCTAAGAGCTGGTTCACAATAACTGACAATCGTAACCAAAATAGGACAAAGTTGAAAGACATGTATTACAATGCAAGTATAGAAAATTAATGGGAACCTTTCCTGGATCTCGAGAACAGAAATGAAGACCTGGCCAAGTTTTAACCTTCTGGTTCCTGGGTGTGGCACATTAGGCCCTTATTAAGCATATTACTCTTCACTGTTATTTAAGGCAGCCTGATATGAAACGGCTGCTAGAGCTCTTATGAGTCCCAATAAAAATGCAAGAAAGAAAGCAAATCTAGCAAATCTGCATTCTGATCTCACATCCTGACTCACTCAAGATCAATAAAGCTAGTTTTAGCTAAAGCTACATGTAGTTTTTATATATGTAATACAAAACTAGTGTTGCTTCTAAAACAGTAGAAATTACTAAGAACAATAAACAAATTCCAAGTGTTCTCAGGCTTTAAGCCAGGTGAGGTGATGTGGTGCTCAACTTTCATTTGTCTATAAACAACTTGATGCATCCACATTTTGATGATAATTACTCATCAGATTTTTATGTTGGCTAACCTGCATTATGCTGCTAAATTGGAAGCATATCATTGGTCATTTGTAAATGAGATCCCAAACTGCAAAGCCGACTGCCCACTTTGCTGTCAATATACGTATATATTCACATTCTCATTAACGAGGTCATTATGAGCTAAAGTGTTGTATGCTATTTTGGTTGTTGTGAACCAGCCTTAAATTATTGTAAAGATGTGTAATCGTCATAGATAAGTGATAAATAATATCTAGCTCAGATCCAAGAGGAACAGTTAAGAGTGAGCAAGAAGTTCCTATCTGATGAATGAAGTAGCTTGTGAGACTATTCTACCTCCTTTCAGACACATCTTCTGGAATGGTTTTGGAAAAGTAATACAGAAGCAGTCTCTCTTTTTTCTACAACTCTCTGAAATGCAAGTGCTAAAGAGATTTTCTTTATACTACTAATACAATCAAATCATGAATTTTGGAAGAGTGAATTGTGGTGATAACGTGAATTATGATCACAAGAATGTTCTCTTCCTGCAAAGTATTTTTTTTTCTAGTTTCTTTGCAGAAACAGAAAATTGGTTACACACTCTGTACACATACTCCAACTATTATAAACTTCTCATAAGTCCTATACAGAAAAGCATTTTTTGTACAAGAAATGGTGCCACAGAATAGTACATGTGCTACTGATTTGTATGCTATCTAGTATGAACATATTTACCCACAACACCACATCAATGGCAGTATGTTTTAGGAAAATGGCAGACACAGAAGTTGCAAATTCTCTAGCTACTGCTAAGGTACTTATTCTTTCTGCAATACATAACTTATATATAATTTTCACACTTTCTGACCATACCTTAATTAACTGTGTAGAATAGTAATTAATTGGTTACAAAAGTAATGAATACAAAGTTATGGTTCCAAAATAACGAAGACAGTTACTTAACAGTTGTTAACTTTTATCGAGTCTGGGTGACATCCTTCCTGTATGTGTGTTGCTGTTGCTATCTGGAAGTAATAATTATCCCATTATGCAGTATTAATATCCTCCTCAAAAAGTTGGAGTGACATGTTGATTTAATATGCCATCTGGCAAGAAAAAAGCCTACTAACTCTTTTTTGCTGTGTACCTATGTGAATTGAGATAATCTGCATCTTTTCTGATGTAATGATGCTAAACAATAATGTGCCTCTCACCCGGAGGTCCCGGGTTCGATTCCCGGCTGGGGTGGGGAATTTTTCTTTAACCAGATTTATTCCCTATTCCCCACAGAGTCTGGAAGTATGAATGTGAGAGTGAATGTGTGTGTATTAGTAATATAATAATGATTAGCCTAATGTTCTAGCCTACAGTAATACGAGTTGTTTCACAAGTCAAAGCCCCCGATATGACCATTGAAGTTAAATGAAACAATTAAAAAAAAAAAAAATAATGTACCTTTGGGCACTAATGTTTCTCTTTTCTCGTATCATCGCATTTCAAAGTGTCAATCTTTAATTTTTATCTAACACCCTAAGAGAATATTTAAATTGTTATATTCATTTTAGTCATGTTGAAGTTGGCAAAAATGGTGTGCTTTTGCTTTGCTATGTTTGCATTATGTGAGATTTATATTTAGGTTCTCATACATCTCAGCTCATATATACAATTCAGACATAGAACATACTCACTCTCATGAATTAGCCACTGGTGTTTAGTTTGAGTAATCATCACGCAGAGCTGCAAGATGGTTCATATGTGCTTCATATTACTTTGAATGCAGGTCATGGTCATAATTTAACACATCAGTTCTCACTTAGCCAACAAACTACATCTAATGCATTAAGATGGTACTCAAATCACTTATTTAAGTGCAAAAGTTTTTATACATGATGGGTATGAATAAACTGCTAATGCTGATTAGTAACTAAATATGTGTGTGCTGGTAAGATATTGTTTTAACAGTAGTGAATCAAGATCCAAATTTGCAAACTGTCAGCAAGTCTATTCTTCAAGATTGCTTAAATAGATAAGAAATTTCTCCAATTTTTTAATTCCAAAAGCACGTGTGAAGGTGTGTACCTACAGCTTTCACTCCTTTGGAATTGGTATCATGGATATTTACCCTTTAACCTTACATAAGAAACAATAAACAACAAACAGATATATATTTCTGGAATTAAACCTCGAAGATGAAAGGTATGCCATGTTATCAAACATATCATAATTGTAAGTTGAATATTCTTTATCGATTTTGTACAACTGCATTCTTCCGGCCCGGTTTGCATGATTTTTTGGCAATTGTACCCATCTGCACATGCTAAGAGAAGTGCACTCAAGGCGGGAACATCTTAGCCATTACGAAGGAAACTCGAAGCAATGCATTTTGGTGTGTGTGTATTTGAGAGAGAGAGAGAGAGAGAGAATGCATTATTTTGCCATGTTGAGTAATAAAAGTGTTTCCACAGTTACAAAAACTTCTTTTTAGATAGTATGAAATATCAAAATATATCTGTGCAGACAATATTCCTATAGATACATAGTTACAGCTAATCTTGACTGGTAACCATTATTCCAACGTAACAGCAGACATGATAAACATTAGAACAAATAACTTAATCAGTACTGATAACCTTTATATGTAATATAACTGCCAATGCAATAACCATTGATACAAATAACTTGACCATTACATGTAACCATTATCATGCTGTAATCATGACAGTTATATCGATTACACCAAAATAAATGTTAGCCACACCTCTACATACAATGGTCCAAAGTTGCCATAGATGTATTTATTAAACAGATGTATTTACAGAAACAAAGAGTGCCTGTACAACAAGTCACTCTTAGATAACTTCAACAATGCCATCATTGCTCCTAGCCCAGTCAGTAAAGCACCAGGCTACTATGCATGGGGTCTTGGGCTCCCTTCTCAGTTATGGGTAGAACACTTTTATTTTATTTTCGTCCTCCCCATAGTCCAGAAGTAATTTTTTTAAACTATCTTTATTGTTGCATGGACCATTGCAATACTACATGTAATTATATTAACAGAGTTCAAAGTTAAATTTAAGTATTTTATTGTGTTATCTACACTGCCTGACATAAAAAAGGTAAGCACCTGGAAGCAATGTAGGGAATGAAATTGTACTTTGGAGTGTTGAAGGGTTATGTGACTGATTAGTAAACAGAATGATACATTCAACAATGTTGGTAGTACTAGCCCACTTATCAGTATGGTGATGCACCTCCTGTGGCTGGATGCTTGCACATGTTGAGTGGGGAAGCATGTCATATAGCTGGCATATACTCTCTTGAGGTCAACTAGCCCACAACTGTTGTAACTGGTCCTCGAGATCCTGGATAGCAGCAGTGGGATGAAGCTGACGTCTGAGCTGGTCCCACATTGGGGATAAATCTGGGGATTTTGTGGTCACAGGAGTACTTCAACCCCATGCAGGTACTTCATAGAGACACATGCTGTGTGTAGACTGGTATTGTTCTGCTGATAGATGTTACCAGGATACTGTCACATGAGAGGTAACACATAAAGATGCTAGAATGTACTGTTGTGCCATCACGAATTCCCTGAATCTCTACCAGCTGTGACCTAAAATCATATCCGATTGCTCCCTACACATTATGCCAGGAGTGACACCATTGTGCCTCTCCAAAACATAGGCAGAGTGGCAGCTCTACACAGGTCACCCAAAGTAATGCAGAAGTGGGATTCATTGCTAAACACAATGTGCTGCCACTCATCAGCAGTCCATCCTTCCCAGGCATGGCACCACTCCAAACATAGCTGTTTCTGTTTTGGTGTTAATGGCAGCCTATGTATGGGACAGTAACTCCATAGCCTGGCTGTTGCTGGTCTCTGACCAATAGTGCAGGAAGACACAGGATTTTGCAATGAATTCAGTATACATTCCATGATAGCAGGAGCAGATCTGAAGGGGCTGTGATTGGCTTGGAACAGAATACTGCAATCCTCCCTTGTAGTGGTTAGACATGATCAACCAGAAACTTCATGATGAGTGTGGTTGCACTCACGTTCCCATACAGTCCAACATTGGACTACTGTCACATTGGAATGACCCATGTGCCTGTATATTGCCCAATTTGACCAGCTGGCCACATGGAGACCCAGAATGGGGCCCTGTTCAAAATCTGTCAGGTACCAGGAATGTCATCTAACACAAGTATGTGGCATTCTCAGTAATCAGTGACTGTAACCTCTGCATGCTAGTCACTGCCCTTATATATCTTATCAGGCCGGTTAACAGGATCACACATCTCTAATGCATTCTGATGGGCAGTTTAGCTGTCACAGAGCATTGTAACTTGAATCATCTGCACACCCACTGATGGTGTGCATATGTGTGAACATAGGACTATTTCTTCCAGGTGCTTAACTTTTTTTGTCAAGCAGTTGTTTTACATTTTCCCTGCTTTGTGCAGTCATACTTTTGTATTAAGTTGCAGTCCATCAAAGTTTATATTTGTTTATACTTATATTGTCCACAAATTTTAGAAATTGAATTTTGATGGTTTTCACAAGTTCAATGTTTTGTATTGGCCATTACCTTCCTGTTCTCGCTGCATTTTCCCTAACATCTTCTCTTTCACTTTTAACCATTCACATTCCCACAGGATATATTGCACTAATTGTTCACTTTCCCCGGCACATACATGTTCAATCTTCCACTCTCTTAAATTGGTTAAAATAATTCCAAATTGTCCTTGTCCTGTGAGCATTGCTTATACTAGTTTGGTCCTGAGTATGGTCTTTACTCATACTTGTGCATATTAAGACTGAATCATTACAAAGCTACATATGACAGCTATGGTATAGTAAGCAAACTGAAGATATCAGCATATATATGTGAAAAAATTCAAACTGCAGGCAATAAAATGTTTGTCAGAATGGTTACCAGATGTTCAAGAATATAGCTTTGTTCTCTAGCATGCCATTCGAAAGCAGTGTCAGTGGCCAGTAAATAGCATGAAAGATCATGTGCACACAGAGCTATTTTCTATATGGTGCCATCTGAACAAGGCTTAACAAATTGCAACATTCTCTCTAGAACAGTATAAAATAATGCTAGTGAAGAGTATAGAAAGAAGCTCAGCTTCATATTTAAGTCATTCCTCCTCCAAATAAAAAGTGACTACAGAATTCAGTAATGCTAATTATACCATCTACAGATGATACCATTCCATACACTTTTAGATTGCCAAAGCTATTTAGACCCCAGTTTGAATTCAGATTATATGTTGTAGGTGCACAAAATGCACACTTGGGGGCCTGGATTTTGGGAGGTCTGGAAGTCATAAAATATAAATAGTCCAAAGAAAAATTGTGAATAAAGAGTGTTTACATATTTAAATGTCTGATTTGGGTCTTCGTATAATTATCATGCCTCAACCTTTATGAACCATGGCTGTTATGTATGAAACTTTCCATGTGGAAATGTAAATACACTGCTTCAAATGTGCATTGACATTCAAGTTCATTATTAGCACTAGAGATAATGTGTTTCAGTGGTCTCATAATTTAAGTCCCTGTTGCACATGCTTAAAGCACTGTAAATGAAAAGACGACTACATACTGCTAATGGAATGTGTATGTCTTCGATGAAAACATAAAAGTGGTACAGCCACATAAGTCCGGTAATGAAGTTCATGACTGTTGGTGGGTTAACGGCAACAAATGATTTGAAATTCTATCCTAATAACAATGCTACTCTGCAGTGTTTGGAATAAATGTAAAATAAATTTAAGCAGCTATATTTAGTAATGTAGCATTTATTTAGGTGCAGAAATATTTAGGTAACTGCTATAGAGGGAGGTTATTATAAATTAGGTGCTAAAAATCTAAAAACAAAAAAAAGAAGAAAAAATCCCAGAAGAAATTCAACAATAGAAAAACATAACCAGGTGCTTCTCAACTTCAACAGTCCTGTCAAATTTTAAGATACAATCAAATACACATGCTGAAGATGATATAGGTGAATGTATTCTTATTTCTAAGATATTGGATGTTAGGCAAAATGCCTATATTTATTCATTATATTTATTGTAAAAAAGAGATTTAATTATGTTCAACCAATCTGCCTCTTTTTTAAATAACTGCATTTTATTGGAGAATCAGGGGGAAAAGTTGTTGAAATGCATGCAGTTTGTATCTATTGAGTTCATGACATGTTGTACATTTAAATATATCTGAAGTGTCAGATGACTTCATGTATGATGAGGTTAAAGTAGAAGTTTGACATCTTGTATCATATAGTGCACAGAATAAACATCATAGCTGATCTGCAGTTTCTCATATTCTTCAGCAGAATTGTTCAGCTGGCACATTGCTGATACTGGTGGGGTGGACAAATCACCTGTAAAGATTGTTTTCAATGCTAAAAAATGTGCTGTCTGGTAAGAAACATCATGTAAAGGCGGAAAATTTGCAAAGCAGAAGTAGCGGCGGCGGCAGCAGTAGTAGTAGTGGTAGTATTCCCCATACTCCTCTGGAAGCATAGACCTTGAAGAATGCACAACAGTGTATCCTGTTTTAAAATGTTAAAAAAGCCATTACATACAGTGAAGCTGTCAATTTTATTAAAATCTGGACATCTATTACCAACACGTGCTTCATTTGGTCATGGTGTAGATGGAGTACCCTGGCCGCGCGTTTCCACAACTTTCGTTGTCATCCTCTTGCAGGTTTGCAGATGTCTCTTTTTTTTCCACATACCTTGGTTCTTTTTCCTCCTTGGCTTTTGAAGCCTGTTAGCTTTATATATTTTAAAATGTAAGAAAAAGCCGTTACATACAGTGAAGCTGTCAATTTTATCAAAATCTGGACATCTATTACCAACACGTGCTTCACTTGGTTATGGTGTAGATAGAGTACCCACAACTTTTGTTATCATCCTCTTGCAGGTTTGCATATGTGCCTTTTTTTTCCACATACCTTGGTTCTTTTTCCTCCTTGGCTTTTGAAGCCTGTTAGCTTTATATATTTTAAAATGTTAAAAAAAGCACTTACATACAGTGAAGCTGTCAATTTTATTAAAATATGGACATCTATTACCAACATATGCTTCACTTGGTCATGGTGTAGATGGAGTACCCTGGATGTGCTTTTCCACAACTTTCGTTGCCTGCAAACCTGCAAGAAGATGACAACGAAAGTTGTGGAAGCGCGCACCCAGTGTACTCCATCTACACCATGACCAAGTGAAGCACGTGATGGTAACAGATGTCCAGATTTTAATAAAAGTGTATCCTGTTTTAACATTGCCTTAATTTCCTTCCAGCTCTTTGTTCAAGCTTATGCCTTGTTTATAAATGAGCTATACTATGTGATTCTAAGGAAAAGTATCTTGCAATTATGCACAGTCAATCTCTGTTAATAACTGGTAAAAGCTTATGTGCATTGAAAGTGATAAGGGTACACTAATGAAATGTACAATATTGCTTATATAGTGTTTTGGTTAGATCACACTATACCATAGTAGTCAAGTTCATTATTTTATTAAATACTGTATGATTTAATTGCTTTTATTTCAATTGGTAACAAAAGACATCCAAAATACGTTCATATTTCTGATCTATAGTCACCTTTTTTATGTGGCTGTAGAGGTTTTAACACTAATATTTACAAATTTTGGGCCTTTTTGCCTGCCTGTTTTGAACATAGTAAGTGCCTAACATCCACTATCTACTTAATACGTCTATTGAATGTCAACTACCCATCTGTTTATCATTACTATCAACCCAAGGCAAAAGAAATTGGAAGTGCCAGACTCAGGGCAGCATGCATAGTCATTACCTCAAGGATTACTCAAGGTTTCCTTGGCAGTTTGGTATACAGAGTCGCAAACACTTAAGTAGACCTTGGGTAATCCTCGAGGAATAGACAAGGCTGCTTGAGTGCATCTTTATCCCTTCCTTAAATAATCCTTCGCTCGATTTTTCTCACAGTGGCAGGCATTCTTGACCATAATTTAATTGAGTTTCTCGATTTTATGGAGAATGAGGATTTTGAGCATGAACCGCAGTTGCATCAGAGTGACAGCAAAAATCCTTTAGAGCATTATAGTGATGTACAGTTTTTCAAATGGTACAGATTCACAAAAGATACTGCAACAGAAATTATTTTACCATTACTGCAGTTTGAAGAATCGAGGTCACAATGAGGCCTACCAGTGCCTCCAATTTATCAAATTCTGTGTGCACTAAGATTTTATGCAACCGGAGATTTCCAGGTAAATACAAGTGCAATCAAAACTTTGTATTTGCTAGTTTAGTTATAGAAGTGTAATTAACCAAACACTGTGTTTGTTAAGTTATTTCGGAATAGTTATGCATTAATTAATGTGCGCCAATTTGATATCTGAGCAATGTGATTTTATTCCCTCGAATAGTGTAGGGAATACCTATTTGAGTAATAAAATGGGTAATGTACGAAGAGTGTAACGTTAAAAGTTAGGTTAGGTTGCCTTGTTTGAAATTTGTTTGCTGTTAATTACTTTCGATGGGGGGGGGGGGGGGGTGTTTGGGTAAAATGCAATAAAGTGTTCATGCTACACAAAAGGCCATATGGATTATCAGTGCCGTTGGGCCCCGTTATTCATATAGGCCCTTATTTAAAACCAAAAAAATTCATTCTTGCTGGTGAATACATGTAAGATTACCTTGCAGATCCTTTACAGCAACTTCACAACAAACCTTGGTGTACACACAAGATGCGAGCGATTTACATAGACAAGCAAACAGTTTAAAACTGTTTTAAAAAGGATGTTGCTTTGCTGCAATACACATTTAGGTAATTCTGCACAATGGCTCTATTAATTCTGCTGTCTACAAGACAGAAACTGCCATGTTGGTATCTATAGTAGGAAATAAAAGTGATATTGTCGGATTGTGGTGAAAACACAAGTAATTTAAAATCAGACATTTGGAGCTCCTCATATTCTGGCCAGTGGCGAACAAAAATTACAAATGTTTTGAAGGAAATAACTGTTAAGAAAGGTTCACCTGCTGATACTGAAAGTCTGCAAGTATGTTATGACCCCAAACAATAGAAATGTTCAGAGCATTATCTTTATTCCAACTATATTTCTGGAAAATTTTGCATGAAAAGATACTTAGAATTAAAAATTTGATGTGTACCATTCACATGACTTTCTCCATATCCCTGCAACAAATAATTCTTAAAAAGCTTATACTTCTAATTACTTTATGCTAATCAGACAAAAAAGGCAGAAATAGTCTAATTACTCGCTTCCTTGTAAGTAGAAGCGAAATAAGGGACTACCGTAGGTTAAAGTGATAGTCAAAAGCTGGTTGCTATGTCAATGAAGTTCCTTTGTCTATATGGATAGGAGTTGACAAGTTCCTGTATGAGAAAAGTATACGTTTTTCATAGCAGAAACCAAAAATAAGGAATGTCACAAAAACGATGAACTCCACGAAAAAATGTATATAACATAAATTGTGTGTTTTAATGTGCTCTACATTTTTTGTGTAGTAAATTTTTGTCCGTCTCTTACGGTTTAGCAGTTATTCAAAATTTAGTAAAATTCATCCAGAATAAACTACTCTTCAGAGGCTATTCCCAGAAAATTCAAGGTATACATTTTGTTTGTCAGGTAAATATGTTTAATATACGAAATTTTAATCAAAATCGTTAGAGCCATTTTTGAGAAAATCAAAATTTTCGAAAAAAGTTCCATGTAAAGGGTAGTTGGGGTTGGGGGATTTTTCTCAAAATCTTTGTGTCGCATCCCTGGAAGATACTAAACTTAAATACCAAGTTTGGTATTTTACTGACTTTTTGTTTTTGAGTTATCGTGTTCAACGTCACACACACACGGAACATTTTGTGAAAATGCTTTTTTTGGATATTGGGGACCCTAAAACATATATTTCTGGTGAAATCTTGGTATTGAATTTTTTGGTGGAGTGCAATACTTTCTCTATTACACTATGTACATAGTGCGTATGGAGAAAGTAAAAATAGGTATTCTGGGCCCATATCTGTTGTTTGTAGAGTGATTCAATATAATCCTGTAAATCTAGATTAGGAAATCCAGAGGAATTTTGTTATATTTAATCATGGAAATATTTTATATGCAAGCCTCTTCAGCATGAGAACAGTCTTGCCATAAAACTAATTGTGTGTCCGGGAGAAACCTGGAACACAGTTTGTCAGGTTTTGGAATGGATTGCTGTCTTCAAAGACAAATATCTAAACAATAAGACTGTATGAAAGTTTTTGAAAGGGCTATTGGATGCTACTTTCTTTCTTGCATTTAGAGGCACTAATAATAGATTAGGAGAATATAATATTGGCAATATCTTAGGTGGATAGTTCCATGTATTCCAATAGTGTTTGCAACATCTAAATAGTAGAAACTATACTTTAAATTTTTAATATCTAAGTTTCAGTTACTGTTCAAGGAATTCTTTATCATGCATACTAAGAAGTGTTTCTAAGTTCATAATACAAGGCGTGAAAGAGTTTAAATGTGAATTTGACACACTACAGGAAAGGAAATACATTTTTGAATATATTTTTCTTTTTGAATTAATAGTTCTTCCTCCTTAAGTACTGTAAAATTTAAAGACCTGCATCAGTGTATACTAGCATGAGTAAGTTTTGTAGATTAACATTCATTTTTGCAAAATACGGCAATAATGTAAACAGAAATTGAAATACTTTATGATGCACACTATAATGTGAATGTGACTGACTTACATATGTCACTAATTTTTTGTCCAACAATTGAAGGAGAGTGTTAAATGATTGCAATCTTAATAACAAAATTTGTTTAAACTGCTAGGCACAATGCTGGATGATACAACACTCTTGTTTTTAAACCAGCTCTTTTTCCTTAACTGCTCTTAAAATCACATAATTGAAAGCAAGAACTGCATACTTATGAGCAATCTAACACAACTACATTAGTAGTAACATTTGGATCTTAAGTGTACCAAAAGGGTGTACAAGGTGCTTGCAGACTGAATCTTATCTTAATAAAAAGAATCATATATTTCACTAAAATCAATGTGCAAAAACAGTATAATTAGGAATTTTTCACTTTAGGTTGCTAAATTTCCTGCTTTCTGTTGCTCAGCAAATAAATGTTGAAGAAGCTTGATTAGTATAAATAAAAATGTATGTTCTGCATTCAAGAGAAACTGGGAATAGGATGGGGAAGACCCAACAAAAACATGGTTGGATGCTGATGGGCTTTGATTGAGTGCAGATACATTTATTTATTTATTTTTTTTTGTGAAAAAGATTTCACTCTCTTATTATGTAGCATTATAAGATTACAAAGCAGTGCAGCTATCATCTGTCCAAATAGCCACGTGGTCTAAGGTATGGTATGAGAGTTGACCATGATATGGTTGTAGGTTTGCTCCTTAAAAGTACCAAAATATTTCTTTCATTTATTTACTCTAAGACCTCACCTCTATTATTGGGTATCCTTGAATGGGTTAGTGGAACCTTAAGGAGCCTTTTCATGCTATTGAAAACTGAGTGTGTTGTATCTGGTTGAAGCAGTATTTTTTGTTTTAATTAAATCATTGTGTAAATGGGCTTATAATGTATGGCAAAACAAATTTCCCAGTTTTCCTTTAAATATTGGTATCCAGGAATGGGAGGCAACCCTCTATGTTGTAAATTTAATGGATTTATCTTGCATATTTGCATTTCCACTACTACTTCTGCAGACTTCTTAGGGTGATGACAAACATATTGTCTATGTAATGGTACCAAGTATTAAAAATTAAAGGAGCAATTTTTTCGTCATGTGAATTTCAAAAAAATAACAACTTGTGAATAGTTGACAAGAACAGTAAGAGAAGGTTGACCTTAGCTAATTCTGAAATCTACTTATAGGTTTTGCCAAGTGAACCACTTCTATTAGTAGAGCTAGGTCATTTATGCTTTGGTTTTTGCTTTAAATGCAAAATAAATAAATAAATGAAACAATTCTGTTATTATTTCTTTCCAACTTAAGCCATTTCAGTTTTACTTTCACTAATCATAAAAAAATGTCATTCAAAATGCATGAAAATATTGTCTTTGTTATTAAGCATAATCCAAAAGAGAGCTAATATAAACATAGCACATAAAAAGCTTTGCAGGAAAAAAGTGTGCATTGTACACTCTGCTCATCAAATGCTTTTTCCCCACCCAACTGCAATGTTAAGTATACTATTCCCAAAAATCTCTGTTTCAAAGCAGTTGTCTACAAGTCTATTAAAGAGCACAAGTGTTCATCAACCTCTTCAATATATTTATCAGGATCTACCTCTGGTTTAAGAACAAAAGCTACACCTTTTCTATCTTGTGTATTTTAAATGTCTTAATGCATTTCAAGTGTCTTTTGTCAAAGTTTTGTGGGGTCTTAATCAACATAAATCTCTGAATAAATAAAGAGCACATAGTTCATTTCAACATTTTCCATGTATGTATCCCTAACTTTGTTTGGCAACCAGTAGAAATAAATGCTTAACAGTACCTTTCTCCACGCTGCCTATACCTCCTCCTAACCAGCTAATATCCAAGTATGCACATATAAGTGATAAAGCAATAAGTTTTAAATACAGAGTTCTTGGTACAGATGTATGATGACTCAGATGAGGATTTGCATGGTGACTAGCTTTGGATGTTCATAGCCTCCTAAATTCAATTGCATGCAACTTATAATTATGATACACAAATACTTTCATCATAAATTAGGACTATGCAAGAACTAGTATACTGGCAAAGAGATGCTGTAGTGGCAGCAAGCCCACCTCCCTGGCAGCAGGGTATTACATCGTACAATACATGGAGGCCCTCATTTTCAGTTTTCAAGGCTGACAGGGAAAACGTCTGGTTCACTGAAGTGGTGGTGCAAAATGTTTGGTATTGCATAAAATTTTCAACCAGCTAAAATGACTTAATCTTAAAAGACATAGTAAAATGTGTGCCATAGTCAGGTTGTTTGT
Organism: Hymenopus coronatus; assembly: GCA_030762935.1. NCBI lineage: Eukaryota > Metazoa > Arthropoda > Insecta > Mantodea > Hymenopodidae > Hymenopus > Hymenopus coronatus. The sequence continues at coordinate 436,115,343 of CM060900.1, read as the reverse complement.
TTGCATAACTTGTGTAAACTTTAGTAATACACATTTTAAACTATACTTTATCAACTAAGTTACTATTGCTATTACAAAATATTCTCCATGTTTGCATCATTATTTTGTAATTTCCATTTGAAATAAATCTAGGAATGTATATATGTCAATTCATATTGTAATATGGAATATTGTAATATGTAATGCTGTACATTTTAGCTTTATGTACATTCCATGTTCATGATCATTATTAAATGGACAGTGAAATATGTTTTGTATCTATTAAAGAGTATACTTTCACTGTAACAGAGTGTCATGTAAAAATGTGTCAAGTCCAGGTTGTGCAAAAGAATATACTAAATAGTAGCTAGTTGGTTATTAAAGTTGCTGTCTTGCTCTCCACAGTGTATGATGCAACCTCTTCGCAACTCAAGTTTGGTCAAGGGCAAGGGTGCAATCATATTGGCGAAGCCTGCACAGGCCCATCATAGATGATGGAAATTCAGTCATCACTACATGACTCTCATACCTTTTAAGAAAATTTGCATTTAACACACATTAGTTCTTCTGAAATTTCAGCAGTTATATTGCATTTCAGTGTATATAGGTCATTCATTTTAATTTTTAAGGTCCCCCATAAATAGAAGTTGCATACAGTAAGATACAGAGAACATGCTGACTCCAATCTCATACTGATCATACTTTTATGTTAAAAATGGTCCTAATTAATTTTAATGAGTGGTCAGCTGTAAGTGATATAGCATAATCATATTGAAAATATTCACTTATACATTCAGTATCACACATACTTTTAAGAAATGGTGAGATATGTTATCTCTCTACCTCTGCCCACTCCCCATATCTTCAAAGAATATAAGCCTATACTTCCATAAGCAGTCACAGCACACTGAATGTGAATCTTTTGGTCACACAATGGTATTTTGTGTACAACATCAGGTTTTTCTACACTCCATTACCCATTGTTTTGTGCGCTACATGGTAATGTAAATAAAACTAAGCTTCATCTGTTAAAAAATAACTTAAGGTGGATCAAACATGTGATCATTATTATTATTCAAGAACAAACTGGAGAAATTCACTCTGCCCACATTATTATATGATTGGAATTTCTAAAATATACTGATATTATAGGGCTCTAGTTTTAAAAGCTCAGTGGCATTCCAGGCTAAGGTATTTGTAATTCCTGATTCCTGTGCAAGCTTTTGCACATATATCTTTCGATGTTGTTCTATCTTTTCTCTGATGCTATCAAGTTCACTGTCTGTAAAACAAGATTTACTTTCAGTTTCTTATCAGAAACAGTTCTGGTTTCTGTAAATCTAAGTATAAGATCACCAACAGTTTCTCTTTGAGGCACATGGAATCTATCTATGCACATTTAGCTTCTCTACAAGAGTTTATCATAGGAATCGTACCTAAAAATTGTGTACTACAATATATACCTATTTTGGCATAACAGCACTAATACACAACAGGATAGGACATGGTTGGAAGAGACTCAGCAGTGAACCCAGGAAGGCTGAGGTTCTCCGAGCGGCTAGACCCAGGAGCAACAACACAGTCCCTACCGTTTCCAGATTGAAGCACCCCAACAGTCTGAAAGGCAGACTGGGGCCCCCACCCCACATAGGGTCCAACACATCTGCCACGAGTGGTCCTCTCCCTGGCAAACAAGCAAAGTCGGAGGACAGAGATGTCACCCTGAACATCTTTGGTTGGTTGGTATCTAATGTTGAGCAATTGGCAGCAGTGAAGCCATTCACTCTCTTGCATTCCAGTATTTTGATGTCATATTATCATGTCGACTCAAGGTTGGGCAGCGCAGTAGATGGTTTCCATCCATATCTTCTTTAAGTGTACAGAAAGGACACAGAGGAGATCTCACTATACCAATTCTGAATAAATGTTTATTGAGACAGTCATGGCCTGTTAGGAGTCTAAAATTTGTTACAGAGGATTTTCTTTGTAATGTAGTGATTCTGGTCTTGTTATTACATACATTTTCCCATGGTTTTCCTTTTGTTTGTAATACATTATCTTCTTTAAGTTTGTTATTATATGTTGATATAATGATTCTTTGATTGAGTGATAACTTATTGGATCAGACGAATTTGATGTAATTTTACTACCTTTCTTGGCCAGAAAGTCAGATGTTTCATTACCCTGTATTCTGCAATGTGCTGGTATCCATTGAAAGTATAAATTTGTTATTTAAAATCATTAGTTATTTTATGATTTTGTGGCATTCTGCAATATTTAAGTTATTAGGTGTTACATCATATGTTATGGATATAATAGCTGCTTTAGAGTCAGATAATAGTACAACTTTTTCAAAAAAATTTTATATGATATAGTGGGTTTTGTAAGCTCTGAAGTATTGCCGAAATCTCTCCATCAAAATTTGTAGTGTTTAAACTTAATCTTTTGTAGAAAGAGAAGAGAGGCCATATTGCACCTGCATCCTTTTTCCCCAGCCATGTCGCAGTGAGCACCACTGCTGACACTTCCAACCCTGAAAGAAATCAACAGGATGAACAATGAAGAAAACCTACCCAGTGTCTACCTGCCTATCTGGAGAAAGCCCCGAAAAAACCCATGGGTGAGGTAGGCTGGCCAAGGGTAGCAAACCCGCTACCTCCTGAATGCAGGTCACCTGAGCCATTCCACATGGTAATACACTATTAACACAAATATATGGTCTCACAATATATCAATCTCTGTAGAAAAGATATTGCAACAACTGATTTGCTGGTGCAAGAAAGTGGAAGGGGAACAGAATAAGTTAGAAACAGTGCAGTGAACGGAAAGCAAATCCCTGTTATTTGGCAATGTAACCAAAGAAGACTATAATCTTGAATTAAGAGCAATTTAGTGTGCAAACATTGTATTTTTCCTTTTCTCTAAAGTTAAAACTCTGCCATTCCTACTTACTATAAATGCATGCAACATTATGGGCTGTAAACTCTGGATAATTTCAGGATAAAAGGCAAAAAAATTTAAAAAGACAATTAAATGTTCACTATAAACATCTATTATCAGAGCAATATACATAGAGGCATAGGATTTTAATAGTGTGAACCATCAAGAATTTGTGCTGTCTTTTACCAGATTGCACCTTCTCCCAAACTGAACTATTTATCATTATTCCTAATGACGAAACTACTTTAAAATGTGGAACATCAAAACTTAAAATATTGTAGAATACAAAGGGGGCAATCAGGTACTTCTAGCTTTATGAACTTAAACCAGTGTATTGGAGTTTAGTGCACAAACATACTCAAGATGCCATCTATTCTTACAGAATAAATCACTTTTGTCATTTTATGACATGTACTACACAATATTATTACATCATACATTTCTTAGGTCCCAATATAGCTTTATTTTTTTTAAAGCATTGCCATTCTGTTTCTACTTTTGGCCAGTTGATATCCCTTTTGAAAAAACAAACTATTTGTTATTTTAAAAACTGTCCATGCATGTTTACCTTTTGTCTGTTTCATCTGCTTTGTGTGAAAGCAGAGCTGGCAAAAGTTAACCCTTTCTTTAAGATTCAAATGCAGTTTCTGGATGTTGAAAAATACGAGGGCTGTAAAGAAAGTAGTGGCAATATGGTCCCCACATTCACAGGAGAGCGGGTATGAGCCAATAGGATAAAGGAGCGATCAGGTGACTAGTGTCGATGTGTAGTGTGCTTTGGTGGGGTTGCCAGTTGGGAGTGTGTTGTTGCTGTGTAGCGTTGAAGTGAACAGTGTCAAGTGCACCGCTCTAAAGCATGTTTACCAAAGGCGATCAGCGTTCGTGGATTAAAATCGAGGTTGCCCATGGAAAAGATGCATCAGCATGTTATCGAGGATTACGTGAAGCCTGTGGCGGGAATGCATTGCCGTACAGGACGGTTGCACGATGGGTCAAGGCGTTTCATGCAGGTCGGACTGAGACTGCGGATTTGCACCGCACAGGTCGGCCATCCATTCCACAAGATCAGATTGACATTGTGAGTTGTCTCGTTGCCATGGACCATCGATGGACTCCGGGAGTTATCCGTAGAGGTTGGTCTCAGTCATCAAACTGTGGCATATCCTGACGAAATGTCTTCACCTGAGGAAAATTACATCCCGTTGGGTCCCACATCGACTCACTGAGGTACAGAAATGGCACCGGTATGCACTGGCTGATATCCACCTGGACAGATACCACAACGACGGAGACACATTTCTGCAGCGTATTGATGAGACGTGGGCACATGCCTATGAGCCGGAATTGAAGCGTCAGTCGAATGAATGGCGCCACCCAGGTTCATCTCGTCCACAGAAAGTTCGACAGGAACCCAGTCGGGTGAAGCTGATGCTGATTGTGGCATACGACTACGAGATGGGTTATTCTTACGCATGCTGTGCCTGAGGGACAAACCGTCAACAGTGACTACTATTGCCGATTTCTGGAGCGACATTGTCCGGCTATGCGGCGCAAAAGTCCACGTTTATTGCGAGACGATCACCCCATAGAGTTGCAAGAACGCACGTTGTCATTTCGCAAACAATGTCCAGCTCTTATTGCAACGGTGGCATTGGGAGGTTTTGGAACATCCTCCGTACTCACCAGACATGATTCCTTGTGACTTCGACCTGTTTCCGAAGTTGAAGGAACCCCTCCGAGGCCGCCGATTTCCTGACGTGGCATCTGTAGTCCGCGCAATAGGGCGCTCCATCGCAGTCATCAACAGAGATCGCCTTGCCAACGGTCCCCAACGGCTGCCCTACATTTGGCAAAAGGTCAGGGAATTTGCGGGTGGCTACAATGAAGGAATGTAATGCAATTGTACTTGTGATTTCAATAAATATTGTGTTCTATCAATGTTGCCACTACTTTATGTACAGCCCTCGTAGTTGAACATCCACTATTTGGAAAACATGTATTTGTATGTATAAACAAAGTTGCTCTTTCCTAGTTATACATATACATCACCACAGTAAGATTGAGAAACCTGCTCCCAATTTCTTATTGCTCTAAAAGTCATCCCATTATTTCTGGAAGGCTTAACTAGTGATGCTATTTCATATACAGGTTGGAAATGCAAATAAGTTAAAGTCACAGTCTTGGAACATTTGAGGTTCTGACAGGGAAACGTACACAATGTCTATTTTTTAGTATTTGTAAGGAAATGCCAATGTTCATAGCCAAAAAAGTAGTATCTATAGAATAAGTAAAGCAGAGCAATTAAACAGTGCGTTTCAGAGACCCAGAAAATTCTAGCAAATGTGCCTGTAACAAAATAAAAATGAAAAGCACGGGGAAAATGTAACAATACCCATAATTGAGGGGGGGGGGAATAAATGCAATCATAGTGTTTTGAAAGCTTTCCACCTTTAAATTTCTTAAAGTTGCTCTCATTTTCAAACTTTTGTTTATGGTTACGCAATATCAATGAATATGTAGTTGTTTGATAGTCTAGCTCAGAGTATAATTGGACATTTAGAAAACCAAAATGCGTGCTTTTTATCCACTTTACTACTTTTCTATGGCATTATATGCCTGAAGCTTCATTAAAAATATAAATAGCCGAAAATTTCCACATAAATCCTTCTAACGAATATTAATTGACTTTCGTGAAGAAAAAGGTATTGTTAAAGCTGGTTCACAAGGAAGAGTGGTAAAAACGAGAATAACATCGTTGAAATAAATGCATTTTAATTGTTTGTTTTGTCCGTTTGGTCTCATTATCGAGCAAGGTTCGAGGACATTGAACACGTCATACAGAAAACCAACTGTGACAGTACCATTTTGACCACTAATATATTTATTATCAATATTCCAGAGAAACGATAAATAATGCTTTTAATCTCGTGAAAGACCAAAACTAGTAAGAACAAGTATGCCATCTAGAGCTGGTCAAGTCAGTTTTCAGTCTCGCTCGTTTCTCGCGACTGCTTAGTGCGCCTCTCGTAGCCAGTAGCTGAATGCATAGAGGCCCGAGAGAGCATGGCCAACGAGCGTACGGGAGTCTCGATTCGCGCAAAACTCATAATAATAGCAAGACTGCGGCGTTATTCGCGGAAACTCGCATAATCAATCCTGAAAATTGTATTATTTAATGTGTTTAAATGATTTAAGATTTAAATAGCGTACCAGTGTAAAGATGATGTTTAAATAACCGCACTAGAGAAAGGGTTAAAAGCGAAACGTGGTATTACAGAATCTGTCTGATATATGCACGTGGTCTCCACTTTTATTAAAAATAAGTGTTATAAGTTTTATTACTTCTAAGACGCTTATGTTGCAAGCAATAATTTTATTTTCGGTTGTACTCTGAACATTTTTATACAAAGTATAGGTATGTCTTTAACGATTAATATTGCTGATTCAAATCGTTTACTGTGAGCAAATTTGCGATATGTTAAACGATTAGTCATCTTATGTTATTACTAGGGCAAGGAATGTTAGCTTTTTATAAATGCAGTTTTAGTCTTTGTTAACATCTTTAGGTTTTCCAACAATTTTCTTAGCTTTCTAACAATGTCCTTCCTCTTTTTTTAAGGGTTTTAAACAATTTTCTTACTTATTTAAGGAAGTTGAAGACAAACGCCTTTTATAAAATAATATAGATAAAAATATGAAATCTGTTTTACTTCACAGAAACATGCTATTAATATGTACTGTAATTCAAGGTAATTTATTGCACGGTATACTTGTGCTCGAACATTTTAACTAAATATTTAGCATGTATTTTTAATGTACAGCACCCGTCTAAAACAAACTTCACATTTCAATAGTTTTGCTGTACACAACTAGCCACATTTGCAAATTTTCTATTGCTTTCTTTAATATATTCCTATAGGCAGAAAAATATCTTTTAACATCGCAAAATGTCGCTGTCATACACGCAATTTCTCTACCAAGATAAAAATCGTGATAAATTCTTTCCCTGTCTGACCCCACATGTACACTTAAAACAAAACTAAACGAATTGTTACACAAAAATTGTAACTCAAATGAATTGAAGACAAAATTGATACATTTTCTACCGAGGTTAGAAAAATAGAATAAAATAAAACTTAAGTTTAGCGAGTTTTAAGTCTGAATGTCCCATTTAGCTTTTTCTAGGTTGAACAACATTCACACACTAGCATCCAAACGGCTTGAAACATAAAAGTACTCTGAAACTTTCTAACTTACTTATAAGGGGAAAAAATATGTTAAAACCTAAAACGCCGGAACCTAATTATCACGTAACCAGTTTATAGCACGGATCATACTTCTTCTGTAATTACGAGAATACTCGAGTCGCCTCGCTCATAATAATAATGATGATGATGATGATGATAATAATAATAATAATAATAATAATAATAATAATAATAATAATAATAATAATAATAATAATAATAATAATAATAATAATAATAATAATAATAATAGCTTTTAATAAGAGGTGTAATGTTATCTTAACAAAATGACCGGAAGAAGCGTACATTGATTGTTTGTTTGCTCCCATTTCGAGCTGCGCTCAGGGATACTGAATATGTTATAGGATATGCAGCATAACTAATATCATATATAATGTAAGTTTTTTCTGGCCATCGTGTAATATATCACTCAAAATTAAAATTTCTACACTATCGCCATTTTTAGAGTGAAAATCCCTACATTCATCAAGGTAATGTAAGTAAGAAAATAATGAACAAATGTATTTTAATTCATTTAGATCAAATAACTGTAAATTGTGCTACTTATAAAGATGTACCTTAATCAATATCACTTCAAAGAAGGTTTGAATGTACATTAAGTGATTACAATTTTCAGCTTAATGTGTTTAATTTTCTTTAAGACATGCTAAAGTATCAATATGATGAAAATTAGAAAATAAAGCTGTTAAAAAGAAGGCTCAAAGTTCAGTTGAAGAGTAGAGAGTTTCATTTATACAGAGTGGTCCACATAAAGAGTTACAGGTGAATATCTCTTAAACGAACCAAAAAAAAAAAAAAAAATGCCAAGAATTCCAAGTCTTATAGGAGCAAGGGGCCTTCCAAATTGTGATATGGAAAATATTTTCATGGAGTCCTGGCTCAAAGAGCCGACGTTTCACGAAACTTGTGTTGAGCTTCTCTGGGCACTGCCGGTTTCTCGAGCAACGAGTTGACGCTGGAGTGAGGCAAGTCTCCTTCCGTCTGCTTCCAGTTCAGGGCTAGACCCTCTACTGGAGGTGAAGGGTTTTTTTTTTATTATTGAGGGACGGGAATAGCGGGAGGATAATATGGTGAATATATTCGATTAAGGAGAGAAAGTGCGGAAGTTGCTATATGCAGGGATTATGCGGAAGATTTTTTTTTATTTAAGGTGCCGAGAAGGAGTCTGGGGCGTTTGTAGCGCTCTCCTGGGTCAACGTCGTACTCGCCTAGACCGCGGATTAGGGCGTTGAAGTTATTTGGAAGGTTTTAAAGAGGATCGGGATGTTCAGATCCTGATGGAGTGTACGGTTAGGACGGTACCATGGGGAGTTGGTGGATATTCGCGGGATTGCAGGGTTTCAAGGTGGTCTAGGTGAGTTTTGGCGGCGACGCCTCAGACTTCTTCTTCTTTTTTTCCCGAGTGGAGTGGAAAAACTCAATCTACAGGCGACAGAGGGGATAACTCTGCCAAGTGTGGTGGTCGCCATAAACTGGCAATACCCACTAAAAAACCATTCCACCGGAGAGAATTTAGGGTGTAGAAACGGAGCAGTACCGCTTGTTGCACCTGCGGATTCAAGGAGTGGGTGTGTTGGCCGGCCATAGGCCAGAGCCAGAAGAGTGGTAGCCAGGACGCAAACATGGCCGAAGCCCTGATTGCACCCTTAGAAATTTGTGGTGGGATTTACATAAATATTACATGTGTATATAATTGCAGCCCTGTAACAAAATGGACATAGTCAGTATAGTATTTACTGCCCGTTCGGGTATAGTCGTTAATGCATTTTGTTGTGTCTGTAGGCCTGTAACATAAGGATATAGTCAGTTAAAATATTATATTTAGAATACATTCTAAGCTAGTTATATTTCTGCAACATCTGCTGCTCTGTCTGGCATAGTCTTTAGTCATTAGTATAAGCTATTCATGTGGTTTTATTCAGTCCTGTAACAGAAAGGACGTAATCATTATCTAGAGCAACGGTTCCCAACCGGTGTGCCCCGGCACCCTAGGGTGCCGTGAGATTGGCTAAGGGGTGCCGCGAGATATTGAGATAAACAAAACAAAAAATACCTTCTACTGAAGCCTTAAGTCTTGTAAGGTCTTGAAATAAAATGAGTCAAATCAATTACTCTCATGCACGGCAGATGATGATAGTGGTCGATTCATTTCAATTTTTTCAGTTATACTAGTATCCCACAGATGGCATTACAGGTATACCCTGCCGAACATTCCCGAGACTACTCGCTTCCTCACGAACATTCCCGAGACTTCGACAGATGAATATATAAAAGTGTACGCCGCTTGGCGCTTTCAGTTGTCTTCCTCGCGTTGATTCACAGTGTTTAGCTATGGATAAGTTCATTGTTAAACGTAAACGCCTGGACAGTGAAAGTGAACAGTCAGCTCCTACTGCTTGCTTTAAGAAGCCAAAGCTTACAGTTTCTCCCGGACCGTCGAATTCACCACATAAAGAAGACAAACGAAAGAAAAGAACATACCAGGACAGTTACTTAGCGTATGGATTTAAGTAGAATAACAACGAGGAAAACCTTATCCCTGTGTGTTTAGTTTGTGGCGAAACGCTTAGCAACGAGGCCATGGTACCTAGCAAACAGAAGCGGCATCTTACAACAAAGCATCCTAGTGTGTCACAGAAAATTGTAATGTATTTTTCACATATATTAGAAGGGGGGAAGAAAACAACTGTGCGAATGGTAAAGAGAATGACCATAGGTGATATTGCTCTTGAAGCCTCATTTAAAGTAGTAGAGATGATAGCTAAAAAAAAAAAAAAAAAAAAAGAAACCTCATACTCTTGGAGAGGAAATCATTGGCCCTGCATAGTTTCAACAATACTTGGCGAAGGAGCAGCTAATCAAATTTCGAAAGTTCCTCTGTCCAACATCACAATCAGCCGCAGATATCTGAAATGTCATGCAATATCAACGAACAAGTCACGGACAAAATAAAAACTTATAGAACATTTGCTTTGCAAGTAGATGAGAGTTTCGATATTGGTGATAAACCGCAACTCCTTGGTTTTATCAGATATATTCATGAAAAAGATATTAGTGAACAGTTTCTGTTCTGTAGACCGCTGGAGACTACAACCACAGGCCATGATATTTCCGTTTCTGTTAATTCCTATCTCAATGACCATGATCTTTCATGGAAAGACTGTTGTGGTATATGTACAGATGGTGCACCATCTATGTCTTGGAAAATTAAAGGTTTTACTGCCAGAGCTCTCAATGAAAATCCATCCATTATTATAACTCACTGCTTTCTGCATAGAGAGGCATTAGTCGTGAAAGCGTATAATGAAGAGTTTGCTGAAGTGTTTAACCAAGTTGTGAAAATAGTGAACTATATGAAGTCTCGACCTTTAAAGTGCAGAATTTTTGAACAGTTATGTCGCGCTACGGATGCAGCTCATACCTCTTTGTTACTTCACACAGAAGTAAGGTGATTGTCGCCGGGTTGTGTATTGAACCGATTTCTCGAACTTAAAGAACAGCTAAAGACTTTTTTTAAGGATGAAAATCAAGACACATTTCATGAGCTCTTACTAAGTGATTCTTGGTGTTTTGAACTGTCGTATCTGGCAGATATTTTTCATAAGCTGAATGAACTGAATGTTTCGATGCAGGGTCGACATGAAGCAATAATCTCCTCAACCAATAAAATGAAAGGTTTTAAAAGAAAACTTAGTTCTTGGAAGTCTGCAGTTCAAAAAGGAGATTTGTCGAACTTTCCATCTCTTCTTAATGTGGCAGGAGATAAAGATCTGGGTAAACTGAAAGACCGCATTTGTGATCACTTATCAAGATTGCAAGATGCAATAGATGCGTACTTTCCAACTATTTCCACTACGAATCTCGACTGGGCTGTCACACCATTTTATTTCGTAGATAGTGCAGAGGAAATAGATTTCACTGCTTGCGAACGAGATGAATTTATTGATCTTTGCGCTGATTCCACACTCAAAGGTAAGTTCACCAAGAGTGAGGCATCGGTGGTTAGTTTTTGGCTTCAACGGAGAGAGGAGTACCCTAACATAATGAAGAAAGCAATTAACGCACTTTTGCCCTTTCCAATATCCTATCTATGCGAGCAAGCCTTCTCTGCTATAGTGACAATAAAATGCAAAGCAAGAAATATACTGAATGACCTTGAGGATGATTGGCGTGTTTCACTGTCAACTGTAAGACCCGACATCACATATCTGTGCTCTAAGCATCAATCACAAGTTTTACATTAATCATTAATCGAACAAAATTTATTGAAGTATTTTTACTCAGTGATTGAAGTAAAGTTTACTGTATTATGTTATGGCGTACGTTATTATTATATAATGTTTCAATAAATTAACATATTAAGCTTAATTTTCTTTTAAGTCAAGGAAGGGTGCCCCTGGTATTTAATGTTATTCCCAAGGGTGCCGTTAACTTCAAAAGGTTGGGAAACACTGATCTAGAGAGTTCATTGGTTACGCGTGGCCTTCCTTAGTGGTCACACAGCCAAGTAATGACCACGCCCAATGCTGCTTTACCTGTAATAAAAGCGTATTCTAAGTAAATATTTGTTACATTCTATTAGCTATATACAAGAGAAGGTCCATTTGTGGTCCGCCTGCGGTGCCGTTAGTAGTTAAAGCGGGCGTTAAACACTACCAATCCATTTGTGGTCTGCCAGTCCCTCATACCCCCAGGTCCGCCTTGACTCGGAGAGCAAGGACTTCAAGGGTCACGAAACTCACGTTCTTAGACACATTCATGGGTAATATTGTAGAATTCTAACTAGTGATTCTAGATGTTCTTGTATATTTAAATTGGGTTCCACCAGGCCGAGGGTTATGTCAAATAGAGAGAGGGGTCTCTTGTGTTTGTTATTGTCTGCTTCATAGCTGCCTAGTTCTTGTATTAGGTCATTACCGTTGTTTGCTTTACGTTTGTACAAGTTGTAACTCTGGTTTTTATGAACTGCTCAATTGAGTGCAGTTTTAGCTCCTGTGAAGAAAATAAGCCGGCGCTACTGGGGGTTGGCAATTATTCCAATTATTCTATTCTAGAGTGTCTGCAATTTATGTGAGTTTTTGCAGCGTAACCCCACACAGGAGATGCATATGTAATGATTGTTCTGCATGCCATACTTTATCGAAGAAATGTTCAATATCCAAATAGAGGGCACCTGTCGATTTATTTGTATTGAAACCTTTGGTGATCTGATCTGTCATTCTTAACAATTTTAGCGTGGTCGAATGATGCGCTCTAAATCCGACGAACTGTTTGGATATTAGTATTTTGTGTCTGTGTAAGGGTGAATTTATTCGCTTCAGTATTACTTTTTCTAATATCTTGCTCGTAGTATTTAATAGGATGATTGGCCTGTAGTTAATTGGTAGTGCTAGATTTTTGTTTGCTTTTGGGAAAAGTAGAATTTTTGCTTCTTTCCATGCAGGTGGAAACCTGCCATATTCGAGCGTGTAGTTAAATATTTTGGCTAGTAATGTTATTGCCCATTTAGGTAGATTCTTTAGTACCATATTTGGTATTTTGTCTAGGCCTGGTGCCTTTCTTGCTGGCAGATGTTTTATAATCTAGCTTACTTCTCCTGCATTTGTTTTCCGCATTGAGTTGTGTGTACTTGCTTGACCTAAGTTTTGGGGTTCATCATCGACTTCTAGTCTGAAGTCGCCTTGCCCGTTCGCTGGTTTGGGAGAAAATCCCTCCTCCAAGGTGACCTTAAACGCTTCGGCCTTAGCCTGGGGGGGTCTCTGCTACGGTGTTATTAATTTGTAGTGGCGGTATATTTGTGCGTGTACGCGTTAAGAAATACGCCATACTGTGTTTTGTTGGGGATTGCGATTTCCGAGCGTGTCGTTCCATTGATTTCTAATGTAGGCCCTGACCTTATTATTTGCTAATTCGCGCGCATGATAGTTTTCGGTTCGACGCATTAAATTCCTAGTTCTCTGCCATTTACGCCTGATTCAATTTTGAGCTTTTTGCAAGTATTTTACATCCTGGGGATATCTAGCATTAATAGTGTGTTGTCGTTTTAAGGGGACCCATGCATTAATGGTTCCATTTGTTGCTATTTCTAGTTTGTGGATCACTTCGTCCTGTTCTTCATTCGTATTAATTTCGAATTCTGGTAGGCAGAGATCTACCGTAACTTTAAACTCTTCCCAGTCCACATTAATGTAGTTGTGTCTTAAGGGTTCTGGTTTTGGTCTGAAGGGAGCATTAATTGTCAAGGGTACCGGTAAGTGGTCTGATGTCAGCTCCTGCAATACAGCTACATCCAGGTCAAAGGGGATATTATTTAAGAGTGCAATGTCTAGAATGTCTGGTGTTTCATTGGGGATTTGAGGCACAAATGTTGGTTCGTCGGGGCCTGTGATTAAACCAGACTTCGTACTGTGCGGTCGGTTTTATAGGTGCGTAGCGACCGCCTCCTGCTTTCTCATTGGTTCGTAGTTGGCCTATCCTGGTTGGCTCTGCGGTTGGTGTTACTTGTACTTCCATCTCTCCTCGACAGCTCTGCAATGAGGGTCTTCCAAATGGAATTCAGTTGTTTACCACAGTCCCGATTTAACGTACTCTTTGTTTGAAAATCAGTATACATCCCCTATTTATTCTGTTGGAAAACCGAGCACAAACAGCTAGGACTTTTGACATCATCGAAATCAATATGATCCCCTTTGTTTGTTGAGTGTTCCACGACAGCTGATTTTTCTGGTTGTGAATGTTTCACATATATTATGGTTCATTTTTCTTGTATAACTGGATCTTCCTGTCTGTCCAACATTGGACTCGCACTTAGTCGTATAAACTCCAGGGTTCAACAACAGGGGTATTTTATCTTAGACTGGGGTAAGATGGATCGTAGCATCTTGCTGGAAGTATATCTGGTTGCTATGTTGTGTCATTGCAGTAGTTTTTAAATTCAGTTAAATGTAATATGTACGAGTATGTATGTATGGTGTAAATGCCCATTTTTTTACGGCTGTCCTCCGTATTGTTCTTTTTTTTTTTTTTTTTTTTTTTTTTTTTTTTTACACGCTCCTTGTATATCTCGATCTGAATATCCATTTGCTTTCAGTAGGTAGTTTAGATGTCTGTTTTCTTTTTTGGCCAGATTATCAGAACTTCATACCTCATACCGAGAGGTACATGTATCTGCAGATTCACACCATCTTCAATCAGTAAAGCTGGCTATGATAAATACTCTGTACAAGAGAGCTGAACGCGTAGACTCTGCGTACGATACTCGTTCCAACTGCTAATGAAACCTTGAGTAATCCTTGCGGTAACGATTATATATGCCGCCCTTATTCTTTGTTCTTTCACAGCAAACTTAGTAGAGCGCGATAATTCTAAAACATGCGGTTTTCAACTTACTGTGTTTCAGCTAACTGCAAACTACAGTACTGCTGCAAAATAAACACAAATGGGACTCGTTTGGAAAACTGGTCCCGCGAAGAAATCTGCTTACTTATTCGATTTCTGTGGGTACAACATGCAACCACGGCTAAAATTTACCGACGTCTGTTAGAGATTTATGGAGAGACTGTAATGTCACGTCAGCATGTCACAAAATTGTGTCGAAAGTTTACACCCGGTAGAGAAAACTTCACAGACAAGGATCGCAGTGGCCGACTCAGCACGGCATTCACATATTCGAGACAACTCAAGTGGAGGAACTGATTCAGGACAAAAGGAGGAACACGTTACGACATATAAGGGTAGAGCTGGAGCTCTTTTTGAAGCATGCATAACATCTTTCACGATATTCTGCAGTACCGGAAAGTTTATTTCTGATGGGTTTCACGAAATCTGCCCAGTCAACACAAGGAGAAGCGCATTGGGGCAAGTCTGCAACATTTTAACGGTTCTCCACGGAAAGGAACAGTTTTCTTCATCCCGTTGTCACTGATGCCGAAATATGGATCCGCCACTATACCCCCAGCAGTAAATGGCTAATGGAGTAGATAGAAGATTAAGGTGCTGCCATCTTCCGGAAAGGTGATGGACACAATATTTTGGGAGAGCGCGGGTATCGCACTCGTGAAGTTTTGGGAAAAAGGGCACATAGTAACACTATTGCGCGAAGCACTGAGGAGGAAACGGCCAGGACTCTTCATCAAGGGTGTCATCTGCCATCATGACAACGCGCGATTTTATACACCCAAGAAGACCGTGGCGTAGCTGTTTAAGAAATTTAGCTGGGATCTCTTTCCAACCGACATTCATTTTCTTCTTCACTTGAGGGGACACCTAGAAGACCGACGATTCGCATTGGATGAATAAGTGCAACACTTCACGACAATGAGGCTGAACACGCAAGGGCAGAGCTTTTTACCAGGAGGGAATATTCAAACTCATCATACGAAGCGAAAAGAGCCTCAAACCGATATGACGTTTACGTGGAAAAATAACCTAATATATGTACTATGACATGTAGTGGTTGTGCGAAATAATAAATACTCGTTTCACTGCAGGTTTTGTAAACTTAGTTTCTGATCACTCATCGTATAATATGGGCATTTCAATACATGTGATTCTAAGCGCATCTTTATAAGAAACGGCATACATTACGATGTGTTTAAGAATTTCATAAGCTTAAAGGTGACATTTGGATTATTGCTGCTGCTTTAGCTTATTGAGAAATTTGTTATAGGAGGAGGGATAACTTTTCAGTCGTAGGTGTTGCGTGAACGCCCACTTTTTTTTCTTGTAATTTAACGTCCTTTATTCTGGTTGGTCATATCGGACGATGAATGAAATTGGTGAAATGATGCCCATGGAGCTTAAAGTTACTGGACATTCGTCTTCTCAGAACAAGGGAAACCCCCGAAAAAACCTTATCCGGGTAACTCACCCTAAGCGAGATTCGAACTCACGACCTTTTGAATGTTAGGCAGACACGCTACCACCACACTACCCAGACGAGCTGCCCATTTGTTGTTTGCAGGCATTACTGGTTAATTAAGTATAGATTTGAAAATCGAATAGTTCATCTGTGAGCTAGAAAATAATTTAAGCAGGTGTTCATAGGCAAAAAGTTATACATTGCAAGTGCTAATAAGCAATAGTTGTCGAAATAGGTTTCTAACACTAGTTATATGTCTTATACAGATTCCCTAAAGAAGAAGCAAGAAGGAAAGCTTTGCCTAAAGAATATAAAAGATGATAATATTGTTCCTTTTGCTTACTCAGGGGTATGCTCAAAACAATATTGAATATTGTTTGGATAGCGATAAATTTGGGGGCGTGTAGTTAAATGCAGATGCGGTTCCTATGTTCTTTAAGCTTACAGAGCATCTAATTTCTAAGGTTTTTAATAGAAAACGTCCTGCAAAAAGACGTTTTGAAGGTAAATATCGGTTCACATGGCTGTTCTAATTACTGCGTTTTTTTCACCGATCTTTTGGTAGTGTTTAACGCCTGCTTTTACTACTTGTGACACCGCAGGTGATGACACAGGTGATACATGGAATGAAGATGGAGTACCGGTGAAATGCGATGGCGGGAGAAACCGGAGAAAACACAACCCTGCACCGCTTTGCCAACCACAAATCTCACATGCGGTCGCTTGGGGTTGAACTCGGGCCGCCTAGGTGAAAGGCGAGTGGTCTAATCATTCGGCCACGGCGCGGTCACTTTTTCCACCGATTTCCATATGTATCTCGGACTTGGTTATTTTGTTAATATTCTATTAAAGGCACTTTATTGTTGCTTGCTGATCTGTCATAAACTATTTAGGCCATAAGCCGCAAAGCATAGACAAAGTTAGAGGGCCTTAAACCGCAAATCGGAGCTGAGGGATGTTCTTTTTATATCTAAAGGGGTGAAGCAGTTGCGGTCGGAGGCAGTGACTGGGGAGCGACGATAGAGCGTAGCCCAGGGACCTGTGAAGCTAAAACCCTAATTACTTCAAGAAGTCAAAACCTTGGACTCTAGCAGATTTAAAATCTGGACATGTTAATATTTTTAACATTTTAAATCTGGATCACCTGTGTAACATTCGCCATTTTTGAAATTTAGTTTGAGAAATATTTCAAGGATAGCTGCAAACACCGGAGTTATTTATTAAATAATACTGTTATATCACTTTGATTTTGTTGGAAATGGTGAAAGTTATCTTAAATTTGAATCCAAGTAGAAGCTCTAGAATTGCCCCTGAGTGCTCTGAAACTTATATCAGTGCCTTACGTATTTGTTCGTTCGTTTAGCACCACCTTGAGCAATGCTCAGGGATATTGAACACGAAATACAATTAAGATGTGCACAATAAATAACTATGACATACCCAACTTGTTTATACTTATCATGCAATATGAACATTTCAAACAATCATCATTTCAAGAGTGAAGTTTACGGCATGCATTAATATATGACTGGTAATAATGCAAAGCAATCAATACATGCTGTCTACTCCATACACAGAATATTTACATGCAGGATATATTAAGAAATTCCCCTACAGTATATGGGGACTTTTTCAAATATTTCTTGTACATTTTATGTTAATAAGGATTGCTAATAGTTTTAGGAACATGGAGGGTTATTATAGATGTTTATAGAGGAATAGTAACACCCCTTTTGGAACAGATTTAAGCATAATCCTGCCTTGTATTGTGGTAATGCACAGCCTTTTTTTGTTGTTTTTTGTTTTTTTTGTTTTTGTTTTTGTGAAGCTACTGTAATTGTTTGTAAGATAGAACAAAAGAGAGTGTATGTATTCACCGGCAAGAGTAAGACTTTTTGAGTTTTAAGCAAGGGCCTACATGAGTGATGAGGCACAACGTCACAGATAATGCGCATGCCTTTTTGTTTTGTAATATAAACACATGGTTGTTGTGTGCCGAATTACCCCAGAAGTTTACTCCAAAACCCAAATGGGAGTGCAAGTAGGCAAAATATGCTGTTCTTAAGGCATTTGAGTTTTCAATTTTCTTAAGGCAAAGCAAGTACGGTTGAGTTTCGGAAGCACAACTTTTATGTGTTTTTTTTTTTTTTTTTTTTTTTTTTTTCTCCAGCTATGCTGTTCATCTATTTGAAGCCCAAGAAAGTTTATAGCAAATACCTTACTAATGGTATAATTGTTATACCTGATAACTAATTCATCTATTTGCTTATGCTTTGTTATGAATTGAATAAAGTTTGTTTTAACGCAGTTTAATAAATGGTTATTAACTTCAAATGTTTGATTGACAGAATAACACAATTGCTGGTGTGAGCGTTCTGAAATAAGTACACTAGTATCATCTGCAAAGAGCACGGCATTAATTCTTTGCTAGGATTATGTGGCAAGTCATTTATACATATTAAAAACAACAAAGGGCAAAGTATAAAACCGTGTGGAACACCTTTAGTAACAACTCCTGGTTCAGAGTCCCCACTATTGACCTTGATTTCTGGATTCTATTTTTAAGTAAGATATGAACCAAAATATGGTGATCTCATTGAAGCCATAAGATTTTAACCTTTTCAGTAAGAGATTGTAATTTATGCTGTCTAGTGCCTCGGCCAAGTCACAAAATACTCATGATGGTGGTTTCTTTTTATCCAAGGCCGTTAATACTTCTGTAGTGAAAATGTGTCTAGCATTTTCTGTTGGCGTGTGTTTCTGAAACCCAAACTGGGATGTTTATATTATGTTTCTAACTTCATATATTTCGTTATTTGCTTATATTTAACTTTCTCCTTTACTTTAGAAAAGGCTGTCAACAGAGAGACGGGCATATAATTAGAGGTCACATTTTTGTTTCTCTCTCTCTCTCTCTCTCTCTCTCTCTCTCTCTCTCTCTCTCTTAACAGCTGTTTGTTTAATTTTTCTGGAAATGTTCCTGGCAAGAGAGAATGCTTGCATACGTGACTAAGAGGCTCATATAACTATGATAGTCAATGGTTTAGCCATTGGGTGCTAATCGCGTCCCATCCATGAGAGGTTTGCTTTTTAGCGAGGCAATAATCTTTTCTATGTCTCTGGAAAATGTGGAGTGCAATTTTAATTTACAGTTTATTTCTGGATATGATTTTTTCAGAATTTTGAGTGTAGTTAAGGTTGGGTAGGGTCTGTTTATTGTAATTTTTCTTACAATAAGGAAATATATGTTGAAAACATTGGCCAAGTCCCAATGATTACGGATTTGTTTGTTTTCGATGGCTATGTACGCAATTTTACTGTTTGGGACAATGCTTCCTGTGTCAGTTTTTATTACATTCCACATTGATTTAATTTTATTCCTGGGTTCATCAATAGCTAGAGAGTAATACCTACTTTTTGTTTCATTAATTACTCTTTGAAGTATATTACAATATGTATGGTAGTGTGTTTTAATGTTAGGATTATTACTTGTACGATACAGTAAGCAGAGACTTGTTTTTTTGCAAAGGACTTTCTTATACCAGAGGTAGTGCATGGTTTGATTTTCGTCATCTGTGACGAGGTTATAGCTTTCTTATGGAAAGTAACTTAAAATGATAATAGCACAGTTTTGAGAAAATCACCAAATTTGCTATTTACTTGTGTTTTGGCTTGACATTAGCCAATTTTCCCCTTTTTTCTACTTTGAATTTATTAATGCACTCATCACTAATTCTTTTCTTGTAGTTATACTCTTTCCATTCAGTTTGATTGCTTGCTATTGTAGCGACTTACAACAATTGAGAATTGTGGTCTGACATACCATTTACAATAGGGGATACGGTAAACCTTGGTATTTTTTCTGTGTTTATAAAAATATCGTATATAGCTGTTGTGGTGTTAATATGAATTCTGGTGAGAAAGTAGACCATTTAATCTAAGTTAAATGTATGTATTAGAGGCTTGTTTTCATTTCACTGTCATTAAGTGTATACGTACCAAATTCTAATTTTTACTGAACAACATTAAAATCCTTTTTGTTTACAGAAGGGTGCAACATTTATGCTGGTGAACCTCATTGTGGTTTTAGCAAATATACTCACTTCCCCACGATTTAGACTACTTCTACAGAAACTGAAATACAGTGTGTACTTTCTGAAGTTGACGGTTTTAGCTCTGCTTCTGTATGGTATTCTGTTATGCAAATTACTGAAATGTTTTTATTTGTTCAATTAACAGCTTGATTGCACAAAAGAGTAAATAATTCCAAGCGTAATTAAAACAGACGCAAATACTCAGTTTGGAAATAAACCCAATGACTTTACGGTTTTATTTTTCTTCAAACCATGTACTGCGAATTTGTGTACATATTGATTGGTATACCGCTTTAAAAGAGCTTTTCTTGAATCATTTTGCAATTAACCTCCTTTAAAATACTGCTCGCTCTAACCATAAGTCAGATGTATTCTAATTGCTTAAATGTCTCTACTTAGTAACATTCTGCGTAATCTTGCTAGCTCACTATTCAATTGGAACTCTATGGTGATAATCTGAATTCATACATAACCATTCTATTAAATCTCTATGTAAGTAATTTCTATTTCTGTGTGTGTTGACAGGTAATCGCTGCATAGTTGGAAGAAATCTGTGAATATCGGCACAGGAATTTAATCAGCTGCGTAAGTATTTAGTATTATTTTGAGAACTTACGTACTAGGGTGCAAAATATTGATTTTGCTATACAAAATATAAAGGTAAAGCTATACGATGGTTGCACCACACATATGGACACGCGCGCGGCCCCCCCCCCCACACACCGGTCTTTAAGTGATTTTTACTGGCGATCCTTATTTGAAAGTGCTGAAAACATTAAGTTATTCAGATGTGAAAGTCGCAAGATTGCCGAAGTTTTGCCTACTTCCGGGGATCATTGGGGTTTTAGATTCACAGATCCCACGGCTAGGCCCTATCGTCGTTCCGCAGTAGCGGCCTTCGGCTTAGGGCCCTGAACGTTTATAATAGACCAGTAAATAACTACAAAGCGGCTCTAATGACAAAATAACAGAAGTACCCATGTATTGAAGTAATGCCAAGTGGTGGAACCATCGTATACTACTACTAATAATAATATAAACACAGATACTGTGACTTCTTGTTATATATTAGCAGCATGGAGTGAATTTACATTATGTGCAAAGTTGCATCTTGACATTAGAGGAGTTAATGGTATTTTTTTCCAGTGTGTGCGCTCACACAGCTAATGCACTTAACCTGGTATCGGTAACTTATCCTTAAAATACTTCTTCTTTATTAAAAATTCGGTAGTTAGATTTTAACTGTTTTCAACATCACTTCAATTTAAGAAATGTTTGGTTAAAGGTGTACAATGCTTGCATCACACTCACAATGCTCTTGTAGTGTTTTAAGTGGTAGTGAAACTTCCACAGGCGATCCATATTTGAAAGTGTTTAAAAAAAAATGTTCAGATATGAAATGCGCCAGATTGCCGAGGTTTTGTCTTTTTTTTTGGGGGGATCATTGGAGTTTTAGCTTCACAGATCCCTCAGCTACGCTTTGCGACTTAGGGCCCTAAACGTTTATAAGAGACTAGTAAGTAACTACAAAGCAGCTTTAATGACAGAGTAACAGAAGTACCAAATCCATATCACATATTGAAGTAAGTGGTATAACCAATGTATATAATTAATCATATTGGAATTGCTGCACCAAGATCAAGTCCCAAACAATTTGCTGAACAGGTTTTATTAATCAGCAGATTTATTAGTATGCTATTCGAGTAGGAAATGGTGCATGAAAGCTGCTATCAAGACATGAAGTTACATGTATATATTGTGCCCATATATAATTTTTCTGGCTTCAAGTATTTATAAATAATAAGCATTGTGTAATTGGCTGCATTATTTTGACTGCCTGTAAACAAAAATTCCCTCATAAGAAGCTATGATGATGAACAAGGACGATGATAGACATATTTACAGCATTTTGCACTACATACTGTGTTCATGTTGGTAACAACTTGGCACTTGATGGATTTATGGCATCATGGTTGGCAACATCCACCCCAGATTATGTCAACGCCATTCATAGCAGATGATGGTACCTAACCTGCACACTTACCCATTAAACCATTCCCATTACAGCTCGTACTTTGCTGATGGCAATGCTAAGTGGAAGAACTAGAAATTGTCAACAAAAACTGTTTCTAATACAATAATCTAAGTGTATATCATGCAAAAACATACATTCTAAAATAATTTCAATTTAATCTTAGGTTAGTTATGTGAGCACTGAAGACCTCTTCTAATCTGTGTATCTCCTCCCTGTATCATGAAATTGATGGTGTCATCAACTTATATTTCTGAAACTTATACATATCCTCTGAAATTTGAATATGTCACAAAATGTTGCTAAATTCACACTTGTGGCTATCTTATGTTTTGAAATATATTTTTTTGGCTTATGAAGTAACCAATCCTTTGTATTTTATCAACAAAACTCAATCTCACTCTGTACATTGCTGTGCATCATAATGGTGAATTACTACACTATGCAATGTTTTGTGTCTTGGGTAGTATTAAAACTGTTTCCATAAAAATAGATGTATTTTGCTGATAGTATTTTAGGTATGTTAAACATTTTAAAAATGCAACTTTATTCTATCGATCTTTTTGTGATATGTTTTAAATACATTATCCATTGAATTACATCAGTGCATTATCCTTTTTCAGTTTTAATCTCATTATTGTACTCTTCACTTATTGGACTACTTCTACCATATATATTATTAAGCCTTCTGGTTCTCAAATGCATATTATAAAGAAATTAATAATTTATATGGTCAAAGGAATAAAGTGAAAGTGAAGATAGAAGATATAGGGAAACAAGAAATAATAGGTAGTTTAAGGGATAAGAGTTCTTTAATATTGCATAGGAATGTTAAGAAAGTATGGGGAGGAGACAAATACATTGATGTCTCTGGCAAAAGGGAAAGAGAGGATATATCACGGGCAAGAACAGGTACAATGTTACTAAAAGGTATAACATTTGATAAAGATCTATGTCCACTATGTGGCAAAATTGATAACAATTTACACTGTATAGTTGGGTGTGAAGAAACTAAAATGTGAACAGGAAGAAAATATGGAATAAAAACTGGGAAAAGTTACTGTCAGAGATAGTGTACTTAAAACTTCTTGGAAACAAGACAGAGTTTCTGAAACAACTAGGTAATTATACAGGGAAAGCAAAAGAGAAATGGGGGAGGAAAATCGCCAAAGAAAGAGAGGATCTTGATAATAAAATTGATGAGGTTGTAAATTATAAAAGAAATAGATTAAGTTAGCAGGGTAAAAAACTGTATAAATAGAGGGATAGGTACATATACATAAATAACTAGGGTAACTTGTATACGATACCAAATTCAGCAACTCCAGGAAAGTAACTATATATGTAGGAAATTTGTAATTGAAAAGATTAAATAAATTATCTATCTATACGGTCAAAGTTGTATCCAGTTCTCAAGAAGCCATTTTCCTTTTTATACCCTATACTTATCCCTGCTTGGAATTGTGGAATAAGTTATAACATGTTTATTCCCTTGGTAGACTGCATTATGGTGTTGTACAACACAATTTAGCATCTAACCATGGAATATTGTCTAACAGAGGTTTATTCTGAGTTTGTACAACTGGCCCTAAGAGAAATGTAATATACAAATGGTGCAGTATCCACAGTGTATTATATTAAACACATTTAAAGAGTATCACAGTAGATTCAAGCTACCATGATACTTGACAAACATAGCACATCTTTGGAAACCTAAAATAGCCTTTCATGATCGCAATAACATGTTGGAGCAGGTAGATGGAGGTTCACCCAACCTCCCATCTTACAACTGCAGTTAGGCACCCCTGCTCCATACCAATGTAAATGTAAACTTATATTACCTCTTATGTTCCAACATTAAATTTATTACAAATTATTTAGCACCAAAAATCACCAAAAGAGAAACATGTTTACACATGGAAATGTTTCAGTGTTGGTAACAATATGCTCTCTCACATTCATTGCTTTTTTCTTTTCTTGCAAATAATTCTTGAGGAATAGCAAACATGTATCTTATTTATATTTCAATACAATTTGTATATGAAAGCAGATTACAAATTTGTGACTAATTGGCAACTGATGTTCAACAGGCAATACTTCAAGATGGCTCCCAATATGGTAAGCAACCCAACTGGGGTTCTCTTTGAGGGAGATAGCCTGGATACTATGACTGCAACAGCAGCCAGCCAAGAAGCAAATGATTCCTCCAAATCTGAGACATACAAAAGGCAAATTGTATGGAGAAATGTGATGCTGTTTATCTATCTGCACATGGCTGCACTGTATGGTGCATATATAATGCTGACCTCAGCTAAACTCACAACAACTGTTTCGGGTAAGTGTAATGAAAATATTTGAGTAAAGCAAATCATAGTAATTTCATTGATTACTTTAGGGGGAAAAATGGTTTACAGCCATATAAATGTAAGCATTAGAGCGAACCACTTACCTGGCTTATTTGCAATGGTAGCTCATTGTGATGAAGTCACCTGCTTAAGTATCAATGTAGTGCTTCACATGTGTGTACAGAGAATTCATAAAGTCACTACCAAATTAAATACCATAGTTTCAGTAACGATTTCAGTTCCATACAACGCTTCACACTGAATAACTGACTTTAATAATTTTTTAATTTTTCTATGCCTGACATTTCTTCATCTTCTGTGAAATCATTATGAATGCCTATAGCCTCATCACTGCTCTCATTCCTATTTTCTTCAATTACAATTCTGTCAAATCGTACCTCCATTAGACCACCTTTCTACCTACTTTCTTCAATTTGTATTGGGTTGTTATTGTTTTCTTCTCAGAGTCTCAAAAAATTAATTCATTATGTTTGGGTCTTTCTTGCCAAATTCTATGAACTGTACTGTGCCAGACTTCATTGGCTGCAGTTCTCGCAGCTTTTGGATCTCTTTGAAAGCCTCAGGAGAGTATCAAACCTTATGCTTGGTGTCTTCCTTTAAGTATTGATAAACATTAGCAATATCCTCAGAGGTTCACTATGAAATGTTTTGATTCTAGTTTTAAATTAAAGGAGCTTTATAAACAATTCTGAATTCGATGTGTACCCTTCACATGACTTTCTCTATGCATTCAACAATTTGTACAAAAGCTTGTGAGCAGAAATTCAATTTTTATTTATTTCTTAATAGGTACTGGATATAAGAAAATATGGCTCTTCTTTTCAATATGTGATGCAATATGAGATATTTGTGTGAAGTACAGCTTCACATTTTCTTATCTAATATGGCTTGAAAGTCACTTATTACTATGATTTCATACTGGAAAACATTTCCTTAACATAACTTAAGGTTTATATTTACACTTACAGTGCAGGTAGACATTCTGAAGAATGTAGTGCAGCCAAATCTCCATTTTTAAATTGCATAATGCAAAGCAGCCAACAGTCTTTTATCGTCAGCAAATTACACTAGCTATACAGTTTGTCACCCATTTACGATGATTCGTTATTGCACTAACTATATAATCATGGTTACTGTTTGTCTCTATATTGCTAACTATACACACTAAACTCACTAAGTCCTAGCTGTATAGTTCTGTCCCTAAATTACTAGCTCTGTGAACTAAACACTTAACCTAATCTCTACACCATTGGGTACATCTACCTAATGTGTTCGACAAGTACTTGAAAAGGGTTGCTAAATGATATTTGCTGATGTTATGCCCCATACACTCACATAGGTGAGCATCTTAATGTTCGTGTTGCATGCTGACACCCTGGATAGAGCATGCCAGGTGGGTGGCAAATCCTCCAGCAATTAACTCATAGTAGCCCTGCCAAGTATCCATATGTATGGTGTTCTGAAATTAAATTGTAGAGCATGCTTGCATTCCTATTATTATTTGCGCAAATTGTCATCTGCACCTCATTTGTTTCCACGACTGTAATCCCAAGGATCCACTTGCCCTCTACGATGCACCCGCGATGGAATTTCTGTAGACCTATTTCATATTCGTCTATTTGAACAATGTGCGGTCTGTACCTCCAATTTTCCCTCTCAAAGTATATTTGGTATCATTGCAGACCATGCACTCTTCATAGCAGTAACCAAACCAATCAGATACTGTCTACAAACTCACACATAGGTCTGCAACCAAACATTGTCACCTCGTTTGACTGCTTGTATGCAAAGCAGCATATGAAGAAAGGATTTTGGCCAGGCAATAGCTTTGCCCACTTGAACCATGTTCCTTTGCACCCAGACTGTGACTTTTTCATGTCCAGTTCTAAAATAAAAAAAAAATAATGATGATGATGATAATAATAATAATAATAATAATAATAATAATGATGATAATAATAATAATAGTAATAATAATAAAATTATAATAATAAATCTGTAAGAATATGACCATTAACATACAACCTTTCCTGCTTGCACTACAATAAATTCTACTTGATTACATCCCCGTGTTTGTAAAGCATTAAAATCTGAGAGAAGATATGTTAAGACTTTTCAAGAATGACTGTTTGTTAATTGCTTCCAGATGGTGATATACACAGTTTGTTGTGCAGATGTCTGGGGATTTTTCTGCATACGTTGGCTACGATTCTTAGAAATTATTTGCAGGTTGGCTGCTGGGCGATATGCAATACACCTCAAAGTTTTCAATTGGTTCTGTATGCTTGTACGTGTGGATTGCCAAACCTTCAAACTTAGAACATTTTCTCACTGTTTAACGTCACATGTAAAAAATCCCCAAAAATACAATAGGCTAAAGCAATAGTCAAATCTTTAAAAAGCTGTTCGCTATGTGGTGATTTTGATATTCTGTTCCTTTTGCATGGACAAGGAGGAGTAAACATAAAAAAACCACATGGCAACTTTTCATTTGAGAAAAGTACAAGAATATCTTGGAAATGTTTAATGGTACAATATAAGAAAAATATGCGTAATATAAATTGTGTGCTTTAATGAGATTTACATTTTTGTGTATAAGATTTTCTCTTGTTCTTAAGGTTTATCATTATGCAAAAGCCAGCCATTTCAAGATAACTTCATTTGGTATGGAAATATATTTAAAGCATAGTATTTTAATTAAAATTGTTTGAGTCCTGTTTGGAGAAAATAAAAATGTTTGAAATTTTTTTCATGATAAGGGTAGCTTGTGGCGGAGGGGATTATTTTGGAAATTGTCACACCCCTGGAATATGCTCAACTTAAATATCAATTTATATATCACTGATATTATAAATATCAGTTAAATTATTTAAGTGACTTTGTGAGTTATGCTGTTCACCCACTCATTCACTCTCTCTTACATGCACACGCGCACAAACACACACATTTTTATTATTATTATTTTTTTTTTATTTGAGAGTTTTCAAAACACATATTTCTGGATCAAAATTGCCATTTAATTTTCGGGTTGAATGTGGTACCTTCTCTACCTAATATGCATGCTGTATATGGTAGAGAAAGTAAGAATTCACTCATGTAAAAGCATACTGGCTCCCAATGACAATACTTGGGACTCGACTGTACTTGTGGTGGACAATTCACATTGCGTTGCATCAAATTATCTTACATTCGCTGATTCCAGAGAGAGAGAGAGATCCAGGCTCAGTAACTGTTTCAGGATCTAGGTCAATATACAAGATCGATGACCTATAACTGCTACTGACAGCCTATTGTTCCATTATTGAAACCTGTCTCATTTTATAAAAGAAATACTTCCAATTGAAATATAGGTAGTAGAACTCTGCTCTACTGAAGTATGTTTCAAGAATGAAAATAACATTCACATGTTGTATTCAGCTTTTTGCTAATTTAACCCATTTTGTTGCAGCTGTTTTGTTGTACCAGGCAGGAGGTTTAGGAATCACAGCAGGTGCACACAGGTTGTGGTCTCACAGATCTTACAAGGCTAAGTGGCCTCTGAGACTCATCTTGGTCATCTTTAACGCCCTAGCATTCCAGGTTAGTGAACCATGATGCAGGAGTTTTGCTAAAAATGAGTCTTCGCTAAGACATTTTTATCTAACGAATACTTAATTGTGTTGCAGAATTCTGTTTATGAATGGGCTCGTAACCACAGAGCGCATCACAAGTACAGTGAAACAGATGCTGATCCACACAATGCTACCCGTGGCTTTTTCTTCTCTCATGTTGGTTGTCTGCTTGTTCGTCAACATCCAGAAGTCAAGAATAAGGGCAAGGGAATTGACATGAGTGATCTGGATGCAGATCCCTTGGTTAAATACCAAAAGAAGTGAGTAGAAAGAAACAAATCTTGTCAACAGACATTTCCTCGCATTCCATGTTTTATTTCCTTATAAATTCTTCTTAGTGGTAAAAGTAAACTTGGCAGTGGTATGGCTTGGGAATTTTTTGAGTGTTGCCAGTTTGTGTCTTACTCATTTGATAATTCCACATACGTTTTAAGGAAAAAAAGTCCTTTCAAAAGCAATATCCAGTGTTTAGAATAATTTATATAGTTAATAATAAAATTATATGCATATAATGAACAGGGAAAAGACCCAAAATTGCCTGAAATAAGTAGAGATTGCACCTACTTAAATATTTCAGTTCAATGCATTGATCCTTTTCAACAAGTGCTGTTAATTTGTTTAAATGTCACTTAAAGAGAATTATATTCCCATTTTTCCAAACTGTGCTAACTAAGAACAAATGCAACATGATTTTTTAGAATTTCTGTGATGCCTGCATAAAATGTGAAAAATGTCCGGTTCTTGATAACATCTTTAATCCTGGTATTTTTTCTTTATTTTTCATTTGAAAAAATGTAAATTGGGCCAACAAATATTTTGTTGGCAAGTTTGTACTGCCACACATGTCATGGTGATTCTGTGTATCATGATGCATTACAATGTTTTCAAAATCTCCATGTGATTTAGCCTTTAGCATTTTTAATTCAAGAGTTGATCTGCCATTCAAAATAATGTTGCTTTTCTGACTTGATATCTGTGATCCTAAGAGACAGTTTAAAATTCTCTATAACCAAGTGAAAAGCATAGGAATATATTTCATTAGTAAACTTAGAAACACAGGTTTGATGAGTGAAGGGGAAGGAAGAAGAATTTCTGTGTTTGCTGCTGTGTATAACCAGCAAATGAGTTACATCATAGACTCCTATGACTGAAGGTCACTGACCTCCACCTAAAGGAATTTGCCTTTTCAGTAATACTGACATGTGTTGTAAATCAGAAACCTAAAGTGAATATCTGCCAGAAAAAAGCATTGTAACCCTCAAAATGCAAATTATTCTGGAAAGAAGTACAAAATAAACAAAGGTATTCATTTGGAATGCTTGTTCTGCCACTTGTAATTAGTTAAAATATTTTCACTGTTTAATAGTACATGGTGTGTGTATGCCTTTAAAATAAAAATGCAAGAGAAAATGATTGGACATCCATGCAAAAACGTTATAACTGTAGCGCAAGTAACAGATTTTTGTGTGTTACAATGTTTATGCTACTGATAATATTTATCTTTTAATGTTTCTTGTTTTTATCCTGTTTAGAAATAATGAAAACAAACCATACTTTACATTTGCATTGCTCGTTAATGGAGCTTACCATTGTTTAACCAATTCACTGAATGCTAAACATGTTGTTACTAAAAACATTTTACAATATTGAATAAACATCACATTTTCATTTCACTTTATGTTCTTATAAAATCTGATATTTTTCAAGGATATGTTGATATATATCTAGAAATTAACTTTCTTTCCATAGATACTGGCAATGTGTTTCCATACATTCTGGGTCGGCTATTCAAGCTCATGATTTAAGGCGAAACTGTGAAATTAGCTTTACCCCCCCCAGTGGCCTACTACGGTAGGTACGGGTTAGGCGCACCCGGGGTCCCGAGCCACCTTGACTCCCTCTGTGGGCAACCTCAGCGTGGTGAGGGAGTCAGAAGATCAAAATGCCCACCCATGTGTAGGCCGTGCGTGGAGACCCGTGTCGGTGAAAAGGAATATCCTGGTTGGTTGAGGGTTGCGTACCTGAGCCTGGGCTTCTGTCTTTCAGTAACTGGGGAGGGTGCGCAGCCTAATACACCGCTTTGGTTTCTGATTTGCCTAAACGGGAGGCTAGGGACTAACCCACCCCTAGTCAATCGGCCAGGACTAGGTATTACACCGAACTCCAGGGTGAGTGGGAAGGCGAGCCCGCTATATCCCCTGTGTAGCCCTGTCACCCCAGTGGGGTGACCCCTCGTTGGGCTCCATGGTGGGTGGGGAGCACTGGGGGATGAATTTATACCATTTTTTCTATGGCACCAAAACTAAAACCCCTTAAGGCAAATAAAGACGTTGGAAAGGAAATAGTGGAGTCATGTGGTCCTCGCTACTTGGTTATTCATAGGGCAGAGGAAGGTAAGAAGTTCCTTATGGTGAGCCCTTTTACTATCCAAAAGGGTCTCGATGCCATTGCTGGTCCGGT
This sequence comes from Hymenopus coronatus, assembly GCA_030762935.1. Classification (NCBI taxonomy): domain Eukaryota; kingdom Metazoa; phylum Arthropoda; class Insecta; order Mantodea; family Hymenopodidae; genus Hymenopus; species Hymenopus coronatus. The sequence goes on along the minus strand of CM060900.1, from coordinate 436,084,733 downwards.
TAAATCCTGCGTTCGAGCTCGCAATGATACACTTCTTGTCGAAGCCAACTCCGCCTCGCAAGCTGCAAGGATACTTAAAGCCACCATGTTAGCCAGCTATCCAGTGAAGGTCGAGGTGCACAAGTCGCTGAACTCTTCCCGCGGTGTAGTAACAACCCGCGCGTTGGACGGTTTGTCCATTGAGGAGATCCAAGAAAATCTTGCGACTCAGGGTGTCTCATCTGTTTATCGGGTACAACGTAAGATCAACGGTGAATTCCTGCCTACTCGTACCCTGTTTATTACTTTTGATCGGGTTGACCTCCCTCAAAGGATTAGGGCAGGGTATGAAGCCATCGAAGTTAGGCCTTATATACCCAATCCGCTGAGGTGCTTTAAATGCCAACGTTATGGTCACACTAGTGAGTTGTGTACCGGCAAGTCCACCTGCGTCCACTGCGGTGACATCTCCCACGATGGGGCTTGTGCTTCAGCTCCATCGTGTGTGAACTGTAACGGGGAACACCCATCTAGTTCCCGAGACTGCCCCCATTTTGCAGAGGAACGAGCGATCCAGGAGATACGGGTGAAAGAGAAGGTGTCCTTCTTGGAAGCCCAGAAGCTCCTGCGACTCCGCCAACCCTCTGCCCCGAGGTTCGGTAACTATAGCTCAGTTGCAGCTAAACCTATACCGCGTTGGGAAATCGCAACACAGACCGGCGATATGAACGGGGCTACAATTGCGGAAAAGGTTATTTTAGCCCAAGCGCTGCCAAAGCCTTTGGCACCTACACCCAAATTGGTATCAACATCTGCCAAATCCGCCAGCTTACAGAATAGTCCTGCACACTTGTCACCCAAAGCCTCGACCTCGGGAACTAAAGCTGGTAAATTCACGACGTCTTCTGCCCCGGAAAAACAGTTTAAGACCAAGTATGTACGACAAGACTTCTTTAAAGAGAATGTGCAATCTATTACCAAGTCATCTAAGGGTAAGAAAAGTACACGCAACTCCACACGTGTATCCTCCTCTGAAGGGTCATCTGGGGAGGAGGGCCTGAATCGGCGACGGCCGTCTTCGCCGATCAGCACATCCAATCGGTTCGAACTTCTCGGACCGAAATTTGCTCTTGAAAAAGGGACCTCCCTTGTGGAGGAGATGGACCAGGAGGATTCTGCCGCCACTGCCAGAGGGACAGTGCGGAAACGGCAGGATCGTGCTCCTGAAAATAGTACTAGCCCAACGCCTAAGAAGAACAAATTGAACTGACCAGCTAATCCCAATCTGTAGAAGCGTCTTTCGATTTGAAACTTATCCCATAATATACCCAATGGCTATCCTCCATTGGAACATACGCGGAATTCGACCACATCGACCAGAGCTTGACTTGTTGCTACGCCAGCATGAACCCTTGGCTGTATGCTTACAAGAGACGAAGCTCCGTCCACAGGACACCGTTACCATCAGACAGTACTCCTCCATACGATGTGATTTATCCCCGGAGGACGGTGTCCCGGCACATGGGGGCACTATGATGCTTATTCGAGATGATACTTTTGCCAACTCCGTACCCATAAAATCTGCAATCCAGTCCGTTGCTGTCAGCATTAAGCTATCCTCCGCTTTATTCACCATTTGCAGTATCTATTTGCCTCCATCTGAGGACCTCTCGCAGAGCGACTTAGAACACCTCATTTCGTAGTTGCCACCACCCTTTTTATTGGTAGGCGACGCGAATGCCCATCACCCTCTTTGGGGCTCTCCTCGGGCTTGTGCGAGAGGTACGCTACTTAAAGACTTCTTGGATAGTCAGAATCTTGCTCTCTTGAACACCGGAGAGCCCACCTTTCTTTCTGACGCATTTCATAGTTTTTTCACACATTGACATTGCAATTTGTTCCCCTCAGCTAGCAGTCACCTTATGCTGGAATATCATCTCGGATTTGCATTCTAGTGACCACTTTCCTTGTCGTATTAGTGTCTTGACACCCGTTGTATGTTCCACCCGTTTACCTAGTTGGCGCCTAGACCACGCCAGCTGGGAACTGTACTCCCACTTGGCTGAATTTAGCTACGAAGAGCACGACTCTGTGAACCACTTGGTCGAACATCTCACAGGGACCATTCTTTCTGCTGCTGAGCAATCCATTCCGCATTCGACTGGCTACAGCCGTCGATTTCCGGTACCTTGGTGGACCGATGACTGTCGGGATGCTATTCGCGCTCGCAGACGATCTCTACGGGTTTTCCAGCGTTTTCCTACACTGGATAACCTGATACACTATAAACGGTTGCGTGCACATTCTAGGCGGGTTATTAAGGATAGCAAAAAGATGTCATGGAATAAATTCTTGGGTTCCTTTAATCGACATACACCTTCCTCTGTCGTATGGGATAAGTTAAGACGTGTGGCTGGGAAACCGAACCATATGCCCATCGCCGGTCTCAAAACACCTACCGGAGCTGTTGTTGATACATTTGACATGGCGAATACTTTAGGCAGTGCTTTCGCTCAGGTGTCTAGCTCAGGCAATTATTCCCCTGAGTTTCTTACAGTTAAGAATCAGGTGGAATCTCAAGAATTCTCGTTTCTTTCTGGCAACCTTGAGGATTATAATCGCCTTTTCACCCTGGCAGAGCTAGACAATGCACTCTCCTCTTCACGACACTCAGCACCAGGTCCAGATGGTATCCACGTCCAAATGTTGCAACATCTCTCTCCTGATGGCAAAGATTTCCTACTCGAGGTCTATAATCGTGTCTGGGTTGATGGCATTTTTCCAGACAAGTGGCGGGAGGCCACCATCATACCCATTCTTAAACCTGGAAGGGACCGCCATCTTCCTTCCAGTTACCGTCCTATTTCCCTCACCAGTTGCGTGTGCAAGGTGATGGAACGCATGATCAATGGACGGTTGGTGTGGTGGCTGGAATCCCACAATCTTCTGACAAACATCCAGTGTGGCTTTCGACGATGACGTTCAACTGCTGACCACCTTGTCTCTCTGTCAACACAGATTATGGACTGGTTTCTTAAGAACAGCCCCACAGTTGGGATATTTTTTGACCTCGAGAAGGCCTACGACACGTGTTGGCGGGCGGGAATATTGCGTTTTCTGCACAACTGGAACATCCGTGGACGCCTACCGTTGGTCATTCAGGAGTTTATGTGGGACCGCGTTTTTCGAGTGAGGGTGGGCTCGGTTTTTTCTAACCATTTTATTCAAGAGAACGGAGTGCCGCAGGGTTCGGTACTCAGCGTGACTCTATTTGCTATTGCAATAAATTCCACATCACTATGTGTGCCTCAAGGTGTCTCTTCCTGTTTATTCGTGGACGACTTTGCCATCTTCTGTACTTCTCAGCGTACACCGTTTTTGGAACGCCGTCTCCAGCGGTGTTTGGACAATCTCTATGCTTGGAGCTCGAAACACGGTTTTCGTTTCTCCGCTGAGAAGACAGTCTGCGTTAACTTCTGGCGCCGTAAGTGGCAAATGCCGCCGTCTCTTTGACTCGGGCCAGATTTACTTCCTTTCGCAGACGAGGCGAGATTCCTTGGTTTGATCTTCGATCGGAAACTTTGTTGGGCACCACAAATAGCACAGCTTGAGCACGATGTGACCGTTCTCTAAATCTTTTACGGATACTAAGTGGCAAATCTTGGGGTGCGGATCGGACGGCATTGCTCCGTCTTTATCGTGCTGTGATTCGTTCGAAGTTGGACTATGGCAGCATTGTGTATTCTTCAGCTCGACCTTCAGTGCTCAGAAGGTTAGACACAGTCCATAACCAGGGCATCCGTGTGGCCGTTGGAGCTTTTCCAACGAGCCCAGTTGTTAGCCTCTACGCCGAATCGGGAGAACCTCCTCTGCGTTGTCGGCGTGATGTCCTGCTTGCTAATTATGGCTGTGGGCTGAAGTGTATGCCTGGGCATCCAACTTATCACGCGTTTTTCTCCCCTGAGCTGCACGAGCGATACTGCCTCCGCTCTCTGAGCCCCAGGCCAGCAGGTTTTCGTTTCCGTGAGCTTCTACGCCAGCACCATGTTGACGTTCCTCGGCTGTTATCCGAGGGAGAGAGTATACACCCCCCTTGGTTACGCGCTACCTCCCATGTCGATCTCGGGATGACGCTCTACGGGAAATCTGTTACGCCTCTTGATAGTATTCGTCGTTGTTTTTTTAGAATTTTTATCCAAATACAGTGGCCGTATTTGTATTTACACCGATGGTAGTAAGAGCCCCGACGGTGTTGGATATGCCTTTGTCACTGGCCCCGCAACTTCTACTTACGGTTTGCCTAGTTGCACATCTATATATTCTGCCGAGCTATATGCTATTTATCAAGCCCTTCTGTATATTCGACGTCGAAAATTAGGTGACTGCCTTATTCTTAGTGATTCCCTTAGTGCCCTTCAGAGCTTTCGTGAGCTGTACAATTGCCATCCTTTGGTGCAGCGCATCCAGGACGTTCTCCACATTTTGCACGGTTCTGGTTTTAATGTGGAGTGCGCATGGATTCCTGGACACGTTGGCTTGCCAGGGAATGACACGGCGGATTTGGCAGCAAAATCGGCAGTCACAGCGCCCAGTGTTACGATTACCCATTCAACAGCAGAAGATTTTAGAGTGGCTGTACAGAAAGCCGTTTTTTCGACTTGGCATGCGGAGTGGTCGGCTCTCCGTGGTAATAAGCTGCGAGAGGTGAAGGACCTCCCTGTCAACTGGGTAACCTCCTCTCGTTTATTCCGCCGGGAGGAGGTAGTACTAGCTCGGCTAAGAATTGGCCACTGTATTTTTACTCACAGTTACCTTTTTAAACGTGAACCTGCTCCTGTCTGTGCGCTCTGTGGGGAGGCACAGACAGTTCGTCATGTGTTGCTGGAGTGTGGTCACCTGGCACACATTCGGTCATCTATGGGCATGCCAGCCTCTCTTGCTGAGGTCCTGGCAGATGACCCAAGAGCAGTGGACAGGGTTTTTAAATTTTTAGCAAAAGTTTCTTTTACCTTGCCGTTTTAGTGTGATAGCGGTTTTTTAAACTCTTTTGGTTTTAATGTGTTGATTTTAGATGGAGTTTTATATCCAGCTCTTGTTGGAGGGCTGGACAGTTCTGTTGCTTCCGTTTCAACTGTGTTAGCTCTTTTACTTGTGTTTACTTTTTTGTTTGGTATTTTCTTACTGCCTATTGCCAAGTTTTAATCATAAGGGCGCTTATGACCTCGGCAGTTGAGCGCCCTTAAACACCATTATCATCATCATCATTTAGCTTTACCTCTTGAAAGTTTTGCTAATAGTGCACAGTACCAAGATTGTAAGTAGTTATGGCTCTTAAGACACTGAAGTACTGTTGGAGAGTCTAAGGAATTCTTCAGCCATATATTGTAGGTTATTTTGCATTTTGGATCTTCAATAGTGCTCAGGTCAATGAAATCTTCTTGCTGCATTTAGCAAACCAAAAACAAGATTCTTGGACTAGCAGTTGCTATTACCTGGGACCATTCAAACAGTTCATTCACAAGGTGGTCCTTGTTTCTCACAATTATTTCAAAATCTTGATCACAGTGGTTGTGCCCTGTGATTAGAAATTTTGCTATATGTTTGTGAAGTATTTTAAGTTTGGTAGAAGCTGATAAGAAACAGTAGCTTTGCAGTTATTGCTCTGACCACACAATTAAAGTTCATCCTTCATCCAAATTTAGTAGTTAAAATTCAGAGGTTATGTACTTCAGGAGGCAAGAAGTAACTTGTGCTGATCCCTGTCTGGGTACAATTTGAGGCCAAACACACATCCACACCTTGTTGTATGTATTGCTTGATTGCAGGTTGACAGCTCATGTTGATAGAATTCTACAGACTGGTTAAGGGTAGGACAGCATAGTACCTACAGGAGGTCTCTGCATATCACAACATGTGTTTTGTTTGTTTTTGCCCTGTCCATATCCTTCTGCAGCATTATGTAAGCTGTTTCTGCCTGGAAATGGTACAGTTTGCTTTCCTCTTCTTCAATTTTCTTTCTGTCAGTTTTATTTTCACTGTCAGCTGACTGAAGAAACACCTGTCACAATACCCACATGAGTTCATTCCTGGTACTCCAAGGTGTAAATTATATTCTCTCCTGAAAATATCCCTGTATGCTCTTCACTGCACTATACTGTAGGCTTCTTTTTTTTAAAGAGTTGATAAAGTTTACTAGCTTCAAATCGGAACTCAGGTACAGCTTTTCATTCTTATGTCTGGAGTAGTGACTTTCTTGTTTTGGTAGCTTCTCAGGTGACTTATCAAATCCGTCAAGTCATCCCGCAGTTTTCCAGATGATTCTCATTCTTACCTTTTCTAACTTCATAAGGCATGCCACATTTTATCTTATCTTGGAGACTTCTGGCAGTGATTCCGTATATCATGCAGAAGGTTTTTTGACACATCTGAATTTGTTCTCCATTTTTTCTCAAAAAGTACTTAAAAGTGCAGTGTATGCATGAAATGGCCTCCTTAGTCTCCTTGGATTTTATATTAGTTATTTCAATGCACAATGAAGTTAAATGTCTTATTCGTGCATTGTAGTCCAAATAGTAGAAATCTTGAAACATAATTTTGTTGTCCTTTGAAATTAGCGATCTGAATTTGTGTTTGCATTTACAGGTAGAAATCTATAAAGAAGCATATATAACATTAACTATATTGCATATGGTGATAAAAGCTATGATTTTGTATTAAAATCTAATACACACACATAATAGTATGCATCACACTGAGTGTTAGATTGACTTACAGTATTTTTGCATCCACCTGTTCAGTAGGAATTTTCCCAGGTACTGGCTTCTTATTGTGGGATAAGTATGGCTGCCCCGAATTTCGTTTGCATTTCTTCTCGTTCCTCTTCCATTTACTATACTTAATATTGTTTTTTGGTTCCTATGTATATCTTTACACTTACTGGGACTTAGAAACACAGGACTTCCTTCCTCCACTGTTACATATTTCTGTACCCAAATGACCCATGGCAAAATTAAAATAAGAGAAAAAAGGCGCTTAATGTACATGGTGACCAACAATATATACCTCAATATTACTGCATACAATGTTTATTCACAAAAACCCAGCATTATATAAAAATGAGGGTTACAACGTTTCTGTCAGCAGGTGCTCAAGTATTGTGTATGCAGCTGTGCAATCCTTAAGCTTTAGATGCCAAACATATATTTCCCGACATGTTTCATGGGAAACTGATGGATGATTTTTGATTGAAAATACAAATTGCTATACAGGGTGTTGACAAACTACACCAAAATAGTTTCAGAGAATAAGGAGGTGTCTTAAACAAGTAATTTGTGACTGGAGACCTATGGGCTGTCTGTTCAAATTTCAAGGTACAGCTGTGTTTCAAAAGTGCCAGTACGCCACTGGTTAATGAAGTCATTACTAAGCACAACACACAAACACAAAGAGGCATTTCCAGTGTATCTGTATGGAGCAATGGTTATAACATTAGCTTTTGAGTAAAAGGAAACCTTAGTTTTCAAGTTCGAGTCTTGTCCACCTTTTTTTTTTTTATTCATATTTCAATTTATGAATTTCAATTTCAAAATATCTATCAGTGCAATCTAATTACAATGCTTGCTTAACTTTATGACATGCTATAGTTGTAGGAAGTGGTTTAAGGAGCGGAAGAAAAAAAAAAAGAAGAAAAAAATCAAAGTCTTTGTTAGTTTTATAGGAACTGCTCTAAATGTTGACCTGCATTTTCAGGGCAAAGTTTTCAACAACAAAGGAATGATTATTGTACTGAATCAAGGGTTTCTGGGTATGTCAAATAACCACCATTTCTTGATTCACTGCAAATAAGCTACATATCTATTAGTTTAGAGCAAGTGTACATATTCTCCAAATTGTTAGTAACTGTTATGTTTATTTTAATTGGAAATCATTCTGAGTTTGAATTAGTAACACTGAAACATCACTAATAGATAATTTTACCTGGATATTATCTAGAAAGATCCACTAAAAGAAACCATAAAATTAACCTCACAATAAATGAAACCAAATGAGATTCAAAGAACAGGAAATCTAAACTAAAACCAGAACATCCAACAATAGCAAGATAATATACATTTTCAAAAACTCATGAAACAGGAAATTCCATGAGACCAATTGTACAAACTTTCAAAATGGCTTGTACAAAAATATGTTACATTACTAAAATACACCAGCTTAAAAAATGAAACAGACCTGATTCAACAAAATACAAAACTTAGAACTAAAACCATGAGACACTGTAGTTTGTTTTGATGCCCGAACTCTATATCAAAGCATACCCATACCTAGAATGCTACAATGCCTTATGGAAAGGTTAATCCAAATATACATCCAGATAATATTAATGGAAGAACAGAATTATGTATAAATGAGATTGATTTTATAATCAATCAATATAATCAAATATACAAACAAACTTTTGATATAAGAATAGCAGTCCCCTATCATGACTGTGCCCTACGATTGGCCATATATAATTTTATTTCCCTTTTACAGCTTTAGCAGTATGTAGTTTTATTCCTTATTTTAACCTACTGGACTGTTTTTAATGTTTTAACTTTGGAGGGATCTATCAGTAGGTTATATTCATTTGACCATAATATTTTAGCTAGAAGATTAATTTTATCATTAATTTATCCATTATTTTAACCTACCGGAATGTCTTTGATGGTTTAACTTTGGAGGATATATTAGTATTATCCTGATATATGGTGGACTTTGAGACAGTGATGTGTTTTAACAATTAAAATTTAGTTGAGTCGATTTTGTAACACTACATCACTTACTTTTTTATTTCGGAAAACATGTTTCAGAAGCCATGTGCTTCCATTGTCAATTCCTTTGGTCGACTGCCGGCATTGCTTGCTGTGGTGGTTGTCTCTGTCCCTGGTGGTGGTTTGATGAACCTCTGAATGAGAAGATCGCCTGGCGGGATTTCAAAATTGAAAACCCTGTTCTTGTTTTTCCAAATATATATGTTTTCCCAAACTTTTAATTCTGTCTTCCTTGTGATGTTTTTGAGGATTTTTGGGCTTCTATTTATAGTGTGTTTCTCTTTCCAAAAATGCCAAGCTACTGCAGATTTTTCTTCTTGTTTGAGTTTAATATTTCTGTGATGTTCTTTTGCCCTGGTTTTTATATTTCTTTTTGTTTGGCCGATGTAGATTTTTTCACAGTCATTACAGCTGAACTGATATATTCCTGGTTTGTTTTCTTGTGGGATATCATCTTTTAATTTAGAATTTAAAATGTTTTTTAAAGAGTAATTGTTTTTAGGGGCTAGAATGATGATATGTCGTTTGAAGATCCTCTGGAATTTGTAGAAAGTTGTAGGGTGGTATGTAAACTTCTTGTAGATCTTGTTTTCTTTCTGGTTTTGAGTGAGTGTGCTGACTTCTTTAATTCTCTTTTTATTTTTGGCTTTATTAACTTTTTTGTACACCAGTTCTGCCCGAAATCCCTTCTCTGTAGCTATGTCCAATATTTTAGTAAGTTCACATTGGTATTCTGTTTTTCCCATTGGTACATTTACCAATCTGTGTGTAAGGCTGTTGAGTAAAGCATGCTGTGCCGGCAGTCGACCAAAGGAATTAACAATGGAAGCACATGGCAGTTTTTGATGTGGGATTGTATGCTTTCTGTAGGTAACTGGTTACTTGCAATAGGGAAAACAACAGAAAAAGTCCGAGAATACATCATATTAACGAATCTGTGCATAGATCAAAATTTTTTCACATTTAACGGGAAATATTACAAACAAACATCTGGTTTAGCTATGGGCAGCCCGCTGTCACCAATATTAGCAGATCTCTTCATGAGCACTATGGAAACTAGGATTAAAAAGGCATTCCCTGGATGTTCAAAATATGGTACCGCTATGTAGACGACATCTTTGCAATAGTCCCAGAAAGACACCTAGAAGATGCACTAAAACTCCTAAATATGCAAGAAAAGTCTATAAAGTTCACAATGGAGAAGGAATGTGATGGACAACTACCATTCTTCGACCTAAAAATCATCAAAACTAATAATCACCTTACATTTGGCATCTACAGAAAACCTACCCACACCAACAGCTATATAAAACAAAAGAGTTACAATCCCATTCCCCATCAGCATGCTTTACTCAACAGCCTTACACACAGATTGGTAAATGTACCAATGGGCAAAACAGAATACCAATGTGAACTTACTAAAATATTGGACATAGCTAGAGAGAATGGATTTCGGGCATAACTGGTACACAAAAAAGTTAATAAGGCCAAAAATAGAAAGAGAATTAAAGATGTCAGCACACTCACTCAAAACCAGAAAGAAAACAAGATCTACAAGAAGTTTACATACCACCATACAACTTTCTACAAATTCCAGAGGATCTTCAAACGACATAACATAATTGTAGCCCCTAAAAACAATTACTCTATAAAAAACATTTTAAATTCAAAATTAAAAGATGATATCCCACAAGAAAACAAACCAGGAATATATCAGTTCATCTGTAATGACTGTGAAAAAATCTACATCGGCCAAACAAAAAGAAATATAGAAACAAGAGCAAAAGAACACCACAGAAATATTAAACTCAAACAAGAAGACAAATCTGCAGTAGCTTGGCATTTTTGGAAAGAGAAACACACCATAAATAGAAGCCCAAAAATCCTCAAAAACATCACAAGGAAGACAGAATTAAAAGTTTGGGAAAACATATATATTTGGAAAAACAAGAACCGTGTTTTCAATTTTGAAATCCCGCCAGGCGATCTACTCATTCAGAGGTTCATCAAACCACCACCAGGGACAGAGACAACCACCACAGCAAGCGATGCCGGCAGTCGACCAAAGGAATTGACAATGGAAGCACATGGCTTCTGAAACATGTTTTCCGAAATAAAAAAAGTAAGTGATGTAGTGTTACAAAATCGACTCAACTAAATTTCAATTTAATTTATAGTTGATGTGGAAAACCAAAGATGAGATGTAATTACAATTATCTATGACCATTGTCTCATACCTTAATGTGAATTCTCCTCAGCACTTCAAAGCACATGCAAAACCAGCTCAAGGTAATCTACAGATTTTTCTCCCCCTTTATTTATTTCTTCATTTGTTCAATTTAGCTTGCTGGAGTTCGCTTCCACAGAACACAGAATCTATACTGCTTGTAGTGCTGCAGCTGCAAATTCAGAGTTATCTAATTTCATTGCCTGTAGGCATTTCACAATGTCAACCTTCTCAATTGAAAGTTGTAACTTGATGCATCTTGCAGCTTTCAGAATTGTGACCGCATTCTAGAAGCAGCAGTTGACAGTGTTCACACCACCTTCATTTACAGCATTTAACACAGTGTTCTTAAGATTAAAAGATATGTTCAGCAGCTTTTTTTGAACATCTCCTCTTTCCAATATTCAATAATTTTTTGTTGTGCCCGTATATCGACATTGATGGAGATGCAAGGCCAAAATTGGAGTACACTAGGCACTGAATTCTCATCTCCAATTGTGTGTCATCACCTTGGATGATTAATCTGTGGGAATCATCATTGGCTAATATTTTATGTAGGTATACATCATTAGACCACCCTGTTATGGACTGGATCTCCAAGTCTTTTCACACCCAGACTTAAGTCGAATTATTAAACTTAAAAGAGAAATATCAAAAAGTTAAAAAACTGCAAATCAAATTTTACAAAACTTGGCACTGGGACTAGTTCAAAATACCTTAGCAACATGTTGCTAAATATGGAGCAACATTGAAAAGGCCAATGAGGAAATTGCACAATATACCTATGTTTCAAATTAGCCAGCCATCTGATGAATACATAATTTATCCAAATATAAAATGGCATGAAATGCAAGATGACCCCCAATTTTCAGAACTAAGTTTTGGAATTAAGTATAGCATGCATATAAAAAGAAGGGCTCTTCTTTCTAATATGTGATATGGGATTTTCACGTGAGCAGAAAATTTGTTTGAAGTTTATCTTTCCATTTTTTTATGTAATATGGTTTGCAAATCAGTTTTTACTATGCTCTCGTTCAGGAAAACATTTTCTTAACGTAACTTAGGGTTTAAAATTCTTTATTTACTTACAGCACAGGTAGCCATTCTGAAGAATTGCAGTGCAGCCATATCATCCATTTTTAATGCATAACTTAAGGTAATTACACTAGCTATACAATTTGTCACCAAATTACGAAGACTTGTTATTGCACTAACTATATAACCATGTACACTGTTTGTCTCTAAATTTCTAGCTACGTACACTAACACTTTAGTCACTCGTTAACTAAGGCCTAGCCTAAACCTAATCTCTACACCACAAGGTACAGCTGCCTAATGTCTTCAAGTTCCTGTAAAGGGTCTGCTAAGTGATTTTTGGTGGCGATATGCCACAAATGTTGACAAATGTGAGCATCTAAATGTTGGTGTCAAATGCTGCCCCTGGATAGGTGATGCTGTAGAACTCGCCAGCAGGATTCAATATTATTGGTGTGCACATTTGTCAGTAAATCTACAAAATACACAGAATGATTTACAGCCAGGTGGCAGCAAATCCTCCAGCCATCAACCAATAGTAGCCCCTCCAGGCATCCATATGTATTGTGTTGGTGAACTCTACATGCTTTCAGTTAAATTGTAGAGCACGTTTGCATCCCTATTATTATTTGGACATATCGTCATCTCATTTGTTTCCACATCTATCATCCCAAGGTCGCAATTTCCCTCTACAATGTGCCCCCAATGAAATTTACGTTGTCCTATTTTACATTCGTCAATTTGAATGATGTGGCCAGGACCTCCAAGTTTCCCTCTCGGAGTGTATTTGATATTCTTAGAGACCATGCACACTTCATAGCAGTAACCAAACCAATCAGATACTGTCCGCGAACTCACACACATTGGTCTCCATCCAAACACTCCATTATTGTCACCCCACATGACTACTTTAATGCAAACCAGTGTATGAGGAAATGAATTTGCTCAGGTAATAGCTTTGCCCGCTTGAACCATCTTCCTTTGCTCACACGTTTGTGCGACTTTTTTATGTCCAGTTCTAAAATAAAATTATAATATAAAAATAATGAGAATAATAAAGTGACTTATTATTTATTGTAAAAAAGTCACAAGAGTATGGCTCTACTTTAACATTCTTCTGCCTGCAGTAAAACTCGGTATAAATACAGTCCCCTCTCTTAATGGGGTGCAAGATAGCATTGCATTCAGAGCACAACATTCTTCTTCTCAGCAGACCATTGTCAAATAATAGTTGAGGTCAGACCTTCGATTCGTTGAGGTAAACCAACGCAGAACATTTTCTCGCCATTTCGTGGTACATGTTGTAAAGAATCTTTAAAACAAGATAACTTTTGTTGTATACTTGAACAAACTAAGGGACAATTAAAATGATTAAGTATTTTTTTCTTATTTTACTTAATTGGAATTTGTACAGAAATTCACATGTGGGTACAGAAGAGGGAGAATGGAAATTATATACTGGTACCTGTTTATGTGATCAGAGGTAATGGCAATGGCAGCAGCAGCAGTGCAACACTGTTACAATGAAATGGACATATCTGATATAGCACACCATTTGTAAAACGTTTTACCCAACTTAATCATTCAAATTTGTACAGAAGTTCACATTTTGTGCAGTAGAAAGGCAGAGAGGAAGTTCACATTTTGTGCAGTAGAAAGGCAGAGAGGGAAGTCAGAAATGTATGGTAAGTGTGCAGTGGGAGAATGTGACCACAGCAGCAGTGGCATATCTGTTCTGATGATGGATACAATTTTCTATTTAGTCAGCAAATCAAATATAATGCATCACTGAAGGGGAAAAAAAAAAAACTTGCATTGTGAGCAGGAGAAAGATGGAGAATAATGGAAATGTACTGCTATGTCCGTGCATGATTGTGATGGCTTAGCTGTAATGACGACGAATATAATTTTCTGTTTAGACAATACAACTGAATATAACACAATGTTGTAATAAGCATTACTGTAGTTTTACATAATTTGAATTTGCAAATAAATTCACATTGTTAGTAGTATAGAGAAACAGAGGGGCGAATGGAAATATATTTGATGCAGGAGGAAGGAAATGTGGAGCTAACAACCACTGATGTGAAAGAGACACCTCTATTTTTATTACAGTCTCAGAGAGAAATGTTTTTAATAATAAGAAAGCTTATACAGTCTCGGAGAGAAATGTTTTTAATAATGAGAATGCTTATAAGACTATTAAAAGTGAAATGAAGGCACAAAATCTGCCACATTGGTTATGACCTTGGTGGTAAGCATTACCATTTCCCCCAGGGTTCGCCACTACTGTACCCGCAAAATTTGAAACTTGCTTTTTGCTGCATGCTATTCAGAAAGCGTATATGATACTCACTTCTAAACATTTGGAAAAGACATTGTCTTGTATCCGATAAATACAGTACTTATTCTGCTGGAAAGTATTTGTAGTACTATATCAGTGCCATCATGTTGGTAAACTTTGTCATTTTTTACCTGGATAAATCATATTGTTCGAAAATGTGCCAAGTACAGTATTTTGTATAAAACCCAATTTTTACATTATTTCACAATTTAAAATTGGCAAATTCTGCGATTTTTGGATGCCGGAAATATATCTACTATGTTTTAATGATGTTAATATAATTTTAGTCTTTTCATTTAAACAACATTTTCCCATCCCTACCAATCATTCAAAACCAACACCTTTAAACACCACTGAGAAGAAGCTGCATTAGTTTGAGAATGCTGACAATGAGTCACATAAGCCATCAAATTATATGTATAATTACCTATTAGCGATGAATTAGGTACTTGGAATCATTTCTAGTTGTGTATAATTGTTCTTGTGCTCCGTGTATTAGGTGCTCTTGCCTGTTCAATGGGTTCAAGCCTTCTCCCATCTTCTCTTCGGCTATCCTGGACTTCTTTTCCTCTAAAGTGTTGTCCCTTAGCATTCATGCAATTCTTTCCTCCAACATCCTGGATAGGCATACATTCCATTGTTTCTTCCTTCTGGCAATTCATTCTGTCACTGGCTGAGTCTTATGCATATCTTAATAGCTTTATTTCTTATTCAGTCATATAATGTCTTTCCAGCTGTTTTCCTTGGAACTCTTCATTTTGTTTGTTTCCATCATTCATTGTGTTTTTGTGGTCACTAATAGTCACTCATTATCAGATTTTAATTTTTCTTAGTTTGTGCATATTCTCTTTTACATAAAATAGTAATTTGTTTTTAAACAGCGTACCTTCTGTGGAACTTTACACAGAGCTGATATTTAAAATATCTGATTTAGTGCTCTGTTTAACATTAACACCTATTAATTAGCTACTTTATTATAATCTATTCATTGAATAGCCCTGATAAATGCAAACTCAAAATATGAATTCATTAGATAAACCTCGTTTCATACAAATACAGAACATATGTTACATTTTATAAATAACCAATGCCAGTATGGTGTCTTGAATCATATCTTTTGTTTGCATTATTAAAGAAAGTGGTAATTCTGTACTCGAGTGCTGACAGAGCTTATTGGAACTAACTGGTAAGTTTTAATCTCTTGATTAAATTCTCTGCCAGGAGAATTAAATCTTCAATTACAAATTTGTTCAGATTATGTTCATAAGATTATTGTTTGTTTATATATATATATATCTTTCAAAAAATTTATATGAATGGCATGACAGACAATTAAAATATAAAATATCCTGCTAAATATTCTGTCTTAGCTTTCCTCGAGAATTGAGCCCTGTAATGTTTACCCAAATTCCTCACCTGTTCCTACAGTTTTCTGTACCCACTGTCCAACCAATGCATCATCATCCATCATCATTACTAACAGCTAAATTGATTGAGCAGTTGTCATGTAGTTTTTTTCATGCATGTGTAGGTGTTTAAAAAAAACCATTCCAAAGTATTGACTCCAAATTTCATTACAACCTCTTAACGTCCATTCTACCATTCATTCTCCTCACCACTTAAATTATCATCGTCATTGTCTTTTACAGCTATACCTTTAACTCCATGAAGCTGATATTGTTGTGTATACTTGTTCTGTCATAACACTTCTCAAGCAAAATATAAATCACCTCTTTACAACCAGGATTCAATAATCATTAAATATATTCTTTCATCCTTTCAGGTACTATCTGATCCTGATGCCTCTATTCTGTTTTGTGATGCCAACACTCATTCCAGTTTACTGCTGGGGTGAAAGCTATACGAATGCTTGGTTTGTGGTTGCCATGTTCCTCTATGCATTTACACTCAACATGACATGGCTGGTGAATAGTGCTGCACACATGTGGGGCTGCAAACCATATGACAAGTAAGCATGAATACTGTAATAGTAAAGTAATTAAATTCAACTGATATTTTGCAATATCTATATATATGAAGACATGCCCAGAAAAATGGGTAACCAACATTTTCTAAAAATAGAGAATAATTCAAAATCTTCTCGGGCTTCTAGCCAGGTAAACACTTGGCTTGACACCAACGTTTCGAAGAAGTGCATCTTCCTCGTCTTCAGGGTGAACTGATGGTTTGAGCTTGCGGAGACTGGTATTTATAAGAGCTGGGATGAAGCTAACATCTGATTGGTTCGCGTGATATTATGGCCTGGTATTTAAGATGACTGAGACATGGGCACGGACTTCGTAGAAAACTATTTATAGCAGTTATTCGTCTAATATTTTGTGTTTGAGCACGCACCTGCTAGAAAATAAGTCTTGGAAGACTGCAAGTAGAGGATTAGGTATTAAGGCTCTTTAACATTGGTGTCCATGCTGAACTTAATTGTAGGCCAGAATCGCGATTTAGATTATTTGTTTCAGATGAGATGGCTAAAGCTTCTTTTACTCTCCTTTCCCAGTAGTTCGAACACTTTGCCACTATCTTAGTGTTGGTAAAGTTAGCTCTGTGGCTCTGTTCTATACAGTGTTCAGCCAGTCCAGATTTTTCGGGTTGCATAAGCCTTATTGATCTTTGGTGTTCAGAAACGCGTGTGGCAATAGTGCGTCCTGTTTGGCCAATGTACGCTGCACTGCATTCGCAAGGAATGTGGTAGACACCAGGTACTCTGAGAGCTAAATTATCTTTAACTGGCCTGACCAAATTTTTGATTTCAGGTGGTGGCTTATGGATGTTTTTGACATTATATTTGTAGAGTAGTCTACTAATCTTTCCCAAAAAATTGCCGGTAAACGGTATATAGGCTATGGCGGCTGGCTTGTCTTTTTGTTGAGTGTTCTTGCTGGGGTTTCTTTTTCGTCCGGCTCTTTTCAGCGCTGATGTGATGTCCTTGGCTGAATATCCATTTTGTTGGAGTGTGAATTTTAGGTGTTGAAATTCCGTTTGCAGATTATCTGGGTCTGATACAGAAACTGCTCTATGTGCCAATGTGTTGAGAATGCCCATTCGTTGTGACTTATGGTGGAAGCTGTTTGCGTTGAGATAAAGATCCGTGTGTGTAGGTTTTCAGTAGATGGCATGACCAAGAGTTCCGTCCACTTTTCTGGTAACCAGAATGTCTAGAAATGGGAGGGAAGCATTTTTCTCAACTTCCATTGTGAACTGTATTTGTGATCTGAGACTATTTAGGTGTGCAAGAAAATCTGGAAGAGTGTGCAGTCCATGCGGCCAAATTACAAATGTATCATCTACATATCTGTAAAAATGTGTAGGTTTTAATGGGGCTGTGTTAAGTATTTCATGCTCCAGAAACTCCATAGAAGTTGGCAATAGCTGGTGACAGAGGAGAGCCCATGGCAACTTCTATATGGAGTTTCTGGAGCATGAAATACTTAACACAGCCCCATTAAAACCTACACATTTTTACAGATATGTAGATGATACATTTGTAATTTGGCCGCATGGACTGCACACTCTTCCAGATTTTCTTGCACACCTAAATAGCCTCAGATCACAAATACAGTTCACAATGGAAGTTGAGAAAAATGCTTCCCTCCCATTTCTGGACATTCTGGTTACCAGAAATGTGGACGGAACTCTTGGTCATGCCATCTACTGAAAACCTACACACACGGATCTTTATCTCAACGCAAACAGCTTCCACCATAAGTCACAACGAATGGGCATTCTCAACACATTGGCACATAGAGCAGTTTCTGTATCAGACCCAGATAATCTGCAAACGGAATTTCAACACCTAAAATTCACACTCCAACAAAATGGATATTCAGCCAAGGACATCACATCAGCGCTGAAAAGAGCCGGACGAAAAAGAAACCCCAGCAAGAACACTCAACAAAAAGACAAGCCAGCCGCCATAGCCTATATACCATTTACCGGCAATTTTTCGGGAAAGATTAGTAGACTACTCTACAAATATAATGTCAAAAACATCCATAAGCCACCACCTAAAATCAAAAATTTGGTCAGGCCAGTTAAAGATAATTTAGCTCTCAGAGTACCTGGTGTCTACCACATTCCTTGCGAATGCAGCGCAGCGTACATTGGCCAAACAGGACGCGTTTCTGAACACCAAAGATCAATAAGGCTTATGCAACCGAAAAATCTGGACTGGCTGAACACTGTATAGAACAGAGCCACAGAACTAGCTTTACCAACACTAAGATGGTGGCAAAGTGTTCGAACTACTGGGAAAGGAGAGTAAAAGAAGCTTTAGCCATCTCATCTGAAACAAATAATCTAAATCGCGATTCTGGCCTACAATTAAGTTCAGCATGGACACCAATGTTAAAGAACCTTAATATCTAATCCTCTACTTGCAGTCTTCCAAGACTTATTTTCTAGCAGGTGCGTGCTCAAACACAAAACATTAGCCGAATAACTGCTATAAATAGTTTTCTACGAAGTCCGTGCCCATGTCTCAGTCATCTTAAATACCAGGCCATAATATCACGCGAACCAATCAGATGTTAGCTTCATCCCAGCTCTTATAAATACCAGTCTCCGCAAGCTCAAACCATCAGTTCACCCTGAAGACGAGGAAGATGCACTTCTTCGAAACGTTGGTGTCAAGCCAAGTTTTTACCTGGCTAGAAGCCCGAGAAGATTTTGAATTAACACGTCGCCAGGAAAGCTTCAGTTCTTATAGAGAATAATGTTTTGCGAATGAGGCTGAAAAAATATTAAAATTATTTTTTAATTTCTGAGAATATAGGTTTTAAGAGTACATCAGTTTTGTCGTTAATAAACCCCAAAAACTGGATTGATGTAATAACATTAATAAAAATATGGAAACTAAAGTGAAAACTGCATTTATTCAAGTCTTTTTCTAAGTATATTTTACATTTATATTTCAGGTAAAACCAATAATTAAATATGTCTTTTGGCCTTTCTAAACATAGCCCACTCTGGATTATTACACTTTTCAATAAGTATTTCAGTTAGAAACGTTAAGAAACAAATTTTTAGCTGTAATCAGGCTGATCAAAAAATGCTCCATTAGTAATACTCTGAATGTCTGTGGTAAATTCAAGACTTTTATAGTACTTATGATAAATTGGTGAAATATAATTCATCAGAACATGTAAGTCCGTTAATTTTGTAGGATTATTAAATCTTGGGCATTTGTAATTTGGAGGAAATGTCACTTAACTAAGGGATGGTTTACCAAATTTTTTTCCTTCTAATGTCCAAAGTGTCATAATCTTCAGTATCACCATAAATGTATTTAAAATATAGCTTAAAAATGTGGTCTTTAAATGATGACATGCAATATCACCTTGCTCAACAGTACCTTTTTCCCAGATTCTAACACTTTTCTTTCCTGTAATTTATCAAGAAGAGGCTTTGTAGATGTTAGTAGCCTGCCTCCTGCTATTTTCTGGATGATCTATGTATCTTCTTTTAATAGGATTAACATTCACACAACCGAAAATGTATGTATGTTGTAATTCATGGTTCTCCATATTCCAAAAATCAGGAAATAGTTTCTCCCACGTATCCACAGGTACATTAACTAAACATTTTCTCACACAATCACAATTTGAATCTGGCAATTTTGGCATTTTAGCACTACCCTTATGGTTTTTATATGCTTCCCCAAGATTTTGTCTTCTTCCCAACTTCTTTACACCAGTTTTGTGGATTATACTTCCTTTTCTGATAATTTTCAATAGTTTTCACATTTCTGTTCACAGTTGCCTCTTCTAGTTCTGCCATTTTTTGTGTTTACATCGATGGTAGAGTTTACCAAAATGTGCACCATTGAAGCACTATGGTTCGTACAAAGACCTTGGAATTATATTACCTAGACTCACCAGTGGCGCTGGTGTGCTGTCGCTAATTGAAACCTTTCGCGCATCGGTAGGTGAAGGGCTAACATGCTTTTTGCCATATGTTCAGTATGCTTAAAAGGCTTTAAAAGTTGGGTGGTTTAAGGGTATTAGGGTTTAATAATTAACATGGAGCACTTCTATGCTGCATAACTGTACCAACCACCAGAAAAATGATTCCAAGATCACTTTCCATTAGAAAGAATAAGTTGTAACATTCATATTCCAAATTCATTCCGATTTATTCTCGTGAGTTTCCTTGGTCACTAAGCGAATGATGATTTATTTTAGGTTCCTCATAAACTAGAATTATTGAGTAAGTCATCAGCTGCTCTAAGACTAGCAAAATTGTGCCATCGAAATATCACATGCTATACTCAGTGCATTTTGCCAAAATGTGTTTCCATGAGAATAAAGGCAAGATGATGCTAAACCCTGACACAGTTCCTTCAGTATTTAGTTTCCCTTCTTATGACAAAGGTAACGAGAATGCTAATTTCATTCTTATAACTATTTTGTATATGTTTTATTAGCATTAGAAGGCAGTGCCAAATATTAGCTTTAGTATTATAATATGTCCTTAATAAAAAAAAAAAAAAAATACCCCAAAGTCTCAAATCTGTAATTTCAGACTGAAACACGACCCCACAGGGTGCAAAAAGGAATTTTGCAAAAGTGTAAGAACATGAAGAATATTAAGGAATGATCAATTCTAATTTTAGATTTCTTTATATATTATTTCAGGAAGCACAGACCATACTCTCCTGTTGTGCACACACTTATATACCTATCTTATCTAACTCAAATATACCACAAATACTCATAGAAAATGTTTACTTAACTTCTTGAATATAATTGACTGAAGAGGAATACAGGTACCGTAAAAGCGGGTGAATCCGATATAGGCGGGAAATTCTGATTGTTTCTTCTTTTACTCGGAAAACAACAATAAACGGTGGAACAACTGTATAAAGTTAATTGTTGCATCATGTATTCGGTACGAGAATACAATTAGAACACAACATTGTTGCGTCGAAACTGTTGTTATTGTTTTCTATAGCAGTAGATCAGATTCAAGTGAACGCATCATAGTGGTGGAAGAAGTTTAATGGTGAAAAGCTCTGTTGTGCATTTCATCACTTTCGTATAACTAGGTATGTTTCAACATATTTTATTTCATTCGTGTTTCTTGCGGTAGTATCAGTAACTAAACCTATTCAAGTTCGTTTTGTTTTAATGGTAGCTCGTCTGACATTAAAATTTGTTACATTGTAGGGTGAATCCGATCAGCGTGGGGAAGTACAAAAAGAAAGTTGGTCCTGGCAGTAGATGGAATTACAATTCTGTATACTTAACTAACGCAGTAAATGCTGCGAAATCAGGGAAATTAAGCATCGGAGCAATATGGTGTGCCATACACCACCCTTAATGATAAAATAAATAACAAATGTAAAATCAGAATGGGAAGACAAAGTGCTTTAAGTAGAGAAGAAAAAAAAACTTTGATTGAAGGATTACTCGTGTGTGCCAAATGGGGTTTCCTGCTAAGATATCGAAATATCAGAAACGTAGTACAAAGCTATGGCAAGGAATGGTTACGTGGATTCCTTGGAAGAAACAAGGAATTAAGTGTAAGATTAAGTGAAAGTATAAAGAGGGCCAGAGCAGCTGTTACACACGCTACAGTGCATGAATATTTTTCTAATTTAGAGACATCAATGGAGGGAGTCCCTCCATCTAACATCATTAATTATGATGAAACCAATTTCTCAGATGATCCGGGCCAAGTTAGAGTCATTGTCAAACGTGGTGTAAAACACCCGGGAAGAATAATTGATTCTTCAAAGAACAGCATTAGCGTTATGGTGTCAGCTACAGCAGATGGAAAATTGCTTCCTCCATTTACAGTGTACAAGAGTAAGCATCTCTTTGACACACAGTTGTTAGGGGGTGTGCATGGTGCTGGCTATAATAGAAAATTGAGTGGATGGTTTGTTATGAGTATGCTTGAAGCATGGTTTTCGGACATTCTGTTTCCTTTCGTAAGAAGATTAGAAGGGACAAAGTTGCTAATAGGGGATAATTTAACAAGCCACATTTCTCTACATGTCATCAAACAGTGTGAGTTGCACAATGAGCAATTTGTTCTATTGCCACCTAACACCGCCCACTCGATGTAGTATTCTTTCAACCACTCAAACGTGCTTGGAGGAGTGTTCTTGATGAGTGGAAACAACATAACAGAGGTGTAGTTCCAAAATCAGAATTTCCTCGCCTCCTTAAAAAGACATTTGATGAAATTGGAGATAATAAGAAACAGAATATCATATCTGGTTTTGCAAAGACAGGGATTGTTCCCTTCTACCCAGAAAAAGTTCTCTCTCAAGTTGTAGATGTAAATGATGCTAATGGTACACAGGAAATGGAAAAGTCGTGGACAGAAGCATTTGTGGATCACTTAAAGAAGTCTCGTACTGGAGAAGCAGCTAAGAGAACAGAAGCGGTTCGTAAGGCTCGTTTGAATGTGGTGCCAGGTAAGGGAGTGGTTGTGGAAGATCTTGAGAGTCAACAAAATGTCCACATTACAGGTGAAGGAACCAATGCAGATGAGCCAGCAGAGAGAGATGATGATGATGACAATGATGAAGCATCAAAAGCAGTTGAGGAAAGTGAGGATGGAACTGAAGAAATTTCAAGAGGAGAGTTTGTTGAAGTAAAATTCCCAACGAAGAAGATGGTTAGATACTTTATTGGAAAGATTGAGGAAGAAGTTTATAAAGATTTGTTTGAGGTTAAGTTTTTAAGAAAAAAGAAAGTATTAACTTGAACACGCACTTCATTTTTCCATAGACTGAAGACATTGCAGAAGTAGAGAGAAGTGAAATAATTCTAAAAATCCAATGCGAGAGAAGAGGAAGTTACATGTTTAGAAACATAGATGATATGATTAATAAAATTGAATAATGGACAGTTTCAATGATGAAAACATGTTTATCGATAAACTGAGCTGTGTTTTTCTTCTTTGTAATCATACTCTGTAATCTACCTTTGGTTATGAACATCTGCTGAAACATTTGGAGTCCTACAAAATAAATATGAATATAAATGCACAATTTATATACCATTAGTTTTTAATTGGTAGTCGAATATACACACATGTGCTTCACAAAAACTTACTTTTACGCAGAACTAGTTTCGCATGCGTGTTGCATGCATTGTCTACTGCTTTCGACTATCGGATACAACACGAGGATCCTTGATGTATGACTGTCTTCCCTCTGGTGTTGGATTGATGAACTTCATTAGCGGGTTCTCTTCAAAGGGACGATCAAAATTCATGAGGTGCGCTTCATGTTTTTTCATGTATATTTTCTCCCATGCGTCGAGTTCTACTGTCCGTTGTACATTTTTTAAAAGATGGATGTCTTGTTTAATTTCATGTTGGTTGTTCCAAAAATGAGCCGATACTGCAGATTTTTCAGTTTCCCTATTTTTGATATTTCTAATATGTTCTTTTAGACGGGTACCTATGTTTCTTTTTGTTCTGCCAATGTATACTTGGTTACACTCATTGCAATTTATTCTATAGATGCCTGGTTTTTTGTCAATTGGGTCTTTTTTTGTTCTATGGGATGGAATCAAATTTTTTACACTGAACCTGTTGTAAGGTGCCAGTGTTATATTATGTTCTTTAAATATTTTTTGGAATTTCTTAGTTGCCCAAGGGTGGTAAGTGAATCTCCTGTAGTTATCATCATCTTTAATTCGTTTGAGGAAAATTAAAGATGATGATAACTGCAGGAGATTCACTTACCACCCTTGGGCAACTAAGAAATTCCAAAAAATATTTAAAGAACATAATATAACACTGGCACCTTACAACAGGTTCAGTGTAAAAAATTTGATTCCATCCCATAGAACAAAAAAAGACCCAATTGACAAAAAACCAGGCATCTATAGAATAAATTGCAATGAGTGTAACCAAGTATACATTGGCAGAACAAAAAGAAACATAGGTACCCGTCTAAAAGAACATATTAGAAATATCAAAAATAGGGAAACTGAAAAATCTGCAGTATCGGCTCATTTTTGGAACAACCAACATGAAATTAAACAAGACATCCATCTTTTAAAAAATGTACAACGGACAGTAGAACTCGACGCATGGGAGAAAATATACATGAAAAAACATGAAGCGCACCTCATGAATTTTGATCGTCCCTTTGAAGAGAACCCGCTAATGAAGTTCATCAATCCAACACCAGAGGGAAGACAGTCATACATCAAGGATCCTCGTGTTGTATCCGATAGTCGAAAGCAGTAGACAATGCATGCAACACGCATGCGAAACTAGTTCTGCGTAAAAGTAAGTTTTTGTGAAGCACATGTGTGTATATTCGACTACCAATTAAAAACTAATTGCTAGCTTCACAGTGTACCACTTCCAGTATTCTAAATTATATACCATTGTTCGTTGTTTTGTGTAATTTATGAAATTATTTTTAAAAAATCACAGTTGTGATCGTATTTACCCATATTAAAGATATAAAACGACATTGAATGAAAATAAATGAGTGATCGGAACCACCTGCACTATGCGGGTGACACCGTCGGTAAACAATTAAATAAGTATGCCACTGTTGAAGTCAGTCAATGACGATATTTATGTATCATTATTGTCAAATATGAAGGAACATATCTTCCGTGCTTCAGCACTTTTAGCAAAGTATTTCATTTCAGAATATTAAATTATATGCAAATTTTGATTGGATTCACCTGCTTTTACGGTACCTAATTTCACATTTATTTTATTTTTATACTGTACATACCATCTCTGAAAATCCAATATCGCATATGTTTTTTTTCTGCTAAATCATTTTATTTGTTTGTTTGTTTTTATTTACATACCGCCTTAGGTAATATCGGTTTATTACCACTTTGACCTTGAATAAGGTTGCTTAAATTTGAGGTGTACATTAAAACTGTACTTCTCGATTAACTTAACACACATTCAGTATCGCGTTCATATTTCCAGGCTCTTGAGGGTGGGGAATAAGAATAGCTTCATCAGCCTAGAATCGATCACAGCATATTTTTCATTTTTAGTTCAGTATTTTGACCACTTTACTACAGAAACACTATTAACAAACTCTCTTTGTAATTCT
The DNA here is from genome assembly GCA_030762935.1 of Hymenopus coronatus. Taxonomy (NCBI): domain Eukaryota; kingdom Metazoa; phylum Arthropoda; class Insecta; order Mantodea; family Hymenopodidae; genus Hymenopus; species Hymenopus coronatus. The sequence goes on along the minus strand of CM060900.1, from coordinate 436,059,267 downwards.
TATTGACGACTTTGTGCACTAAAGTAAAAAGGAGAAAGTATACATGGAATCGCTGAGAAGAAACTGAGAAAAGGGAATTAATGCTGAATTATGCTCTCTGAGATGCTTACATCCTGTTCATAAACCACTTTAAATGCAGGTATGCGATATTCAAGCTCAGTGAAGTGATTTTATTCAACTTCCAACAGGACATTCAAGGTCTAATCCCTTTGCATAGATGCTGACGATCATAAAGAATGTGTTGTCACAATTATTTCCTATTCAGGTATCCTTATGACGTAATTATAGCTGTTTTAAATTTCAATGTCTTCTCATTACGACTAATGTATTGCTCGCAACCTAGGGAGTCTCTTGCCCTCCACCAGACTTCTTCATATTATGACAGATAATCTGGTCTGCACAGCTAGGCGTGTAGGGGCTTGGATTCGTATTAGTTATTACTTATGAAGTGGGCTATATACTTGACGACTATTATCTGTACCTTGCTTTATTCTGATAAACAAAACTATGCTGGCTTCATAAAACATATAGTAATATTAAAATATTGACTTTTCAAAAACATTTGAATCACTGTTGGTTATCCTGTTTATGTACTTGCTTCCATGACTGCCACTAAAAGCAACAAGACAAGTTCAGCCCATTTTAGACACTCAAGAAGCAAATCATGAAATGCAAGAACTTAACTTTTCTCTATTTAGCTTCATATGATAGCTGGAGGATAGAAGAAAAATTATTCTCTGATGCAACTACAGAAAGCAACATGTATCTAGAAACGTTTATTTTTAGGGTTAACCTGTTTTTCCGGGCATGTCATCATATTTATAAACAGTATGGCTGCACACATGAACAAGACTTACACACAGTGATTTTGCTGCATGCACATTCCCTATTAGTTATCTGTTCAGCATGCATCATAGGCTTGTTTCACCTAATTTAGTTCAGTATCCCCATAATAACTAGGTCAAAAGATACTTTCGGGTCTTGTCATTTTATTGTTAAACCACCATAAGAGGAAGTGGAAAAAAATTGTCTTTGAAATTTGCATGCAAGTTGTTTTGTTTGCTGCTATTTTATTGCTTATGTGTTTAGGTTTTTATTTTTTCATGAGGACTTTTGTATCACATTGCAAGGCTGCACTGTTGTATGCAGGAGCAGGTTTTCCCTATAGTATGTATATGCATTAACTTGTGAAGTAATAACTTTATTGAAATTCTATACAGCAATATATGCATTTTACGAGTAGCATTTCTTCTGGCACTGAAATGAAGATGATGATGTAATTTTGTGGAATATAAATAATTTTAATATTTATCATTATATTCTCATAAATCGAGCAAGCAAACACTGATTGCAGTAACTGAGCTGCTACCTGCAAGGTGTGTAAATAATGCTTGCAATTTGTATGAAGTTCAGAGGTTATTGTTAATGAATTATTTCCTCTTTATTTCATTCTCATTTTAATTATGGAATCTTACTTTGGGGTAATGCAATTGGAGCCAATGCTGTCTTCAGCTGGCAAAAGAAAGCAGGCCATTGCATCAAAAACTTAAAAATATAGATTTATACAGAAATTGTTTCAAAGAACTAAAGGTGTTAATTATGCCAAGTCTTTACATACCTAATTGTTTACTATACAAACTATCATGACACTAGAAACAATAAAAATTTAGAAATGCTGTAGCTTAGACTGAGCAAAGCAAAACTCAAAACCACTATTTATATATAGGTCTTAAGTTCTTTAATATAGAATTCATTAATATTTCCGTAAAACAGTTTAAAATGCATCTAGAAACCTTTTTAAAGGACTTGCCTTTTTTTAGTATTAGTGAAGATTAAGACTGTATATGGTAAATACCATTGCTGTAAATTTTAATTTTAAATATATATTAATGTATACCTATGTATATATGGAAATGGTTGTGAGACATTGTAAAGCTAAAATGTGCATTTCTGTAGTTGATTGCATGACTACAATAGCAGAGTTAGTGCTCTTGGACCATAGGCCCTTATGGTCTGCTCAAAATAATTATTTTTTGTGCTAATTGTAAAAGTTAATAACAAAGCAATAGAAAACACTGACGATGTAAACTTTCTTGGAATTTGGATTCAGAGAAATGGGATAAGCACATTGGCACTTTAATAAGTAAACTGAATCCTATATGTTATAACTTTCGAATACTGTCAGATAATATTGGAATTGATACACTTATTTATGTCCATACTCATTTGGGATATGGAATAGTGTTGTGGAGAAATTCTTTGACTTGTAAAACCCTATTTAAAAGCGAAAAAAGAATAATAAGGATAATTATGGGGTCAGCTGGAGGAATTTGTGTAGACCATTATTTAAACAACTCAAAATTATATCTCTTCTATCTGTTCGTATTCTGAAATGTGCTTTATATGCCAAAAAATACACTGGCAAGCAATATTCTCCCAACAAATAAAAGTATCCATAGCCACAACACATGTCAAAAATCAAGCATACATGTAATAAGAGCAAATACAAAAATGTATCAGGATGGAACAGCATATTCAAATTCCAAGATTTATAATAAGTTACCATAACATAAAATCAGTAAAAAAAAATTGAATGTTTCAAAGCTAACTTGTTCGAGCACTGCTTTTACTCGGTTGAAAAATTTCTTAATTCTTAACTTGCATGGTAAATTGAGTAAACATATTTGGATTGTATACTATAAATATATCTTAATGATGTGTTTACCTTTTATTGTCAAGGATTTTTAGGTGCACACCTTTTTTTGCAGGGTAAATTAAAACTGTTCAGAAAGATATCACAGTGTGAAATTTTGTTTCTAGTTGCAAAAACAGGCAGTTTTTATGCACCTTTTTCCCTTTTTTGAGTTCTTGATCCCTTTCCCCAACCATGCCCATAATCCCCTTTTGTCTTTGAGGTTTCATTCCAATTTATTGTATAAGATTTCTAATCAATATAAAATATTAAACTTTCAATTAATGTCTTGTCAGCTTGCTGTGTACGTGCAAATAGTAAACATAACTGTTTCAGTAATGCTGCGTGGGAGCTGAAAGCACACCTGCAACAATGGAAAATAATTATATGTTTGACAAAACCTCTTCTCTCACTTTATTGCTATAAAGTAGCCTGCATTAATGCATTTGACAATGAGTGAATCTGTCCTACCAGAATCAGTAGTCTGCTGTTCGTGAATGTGCATTTGTTACATCTGTTCACGTGGAGGTGGAGGCGGAGGCTGGTCAGGCAGAGATGGCACTAACTGCACCCACGTAATTCTGAGAATTGAGGCTGGGTTCCACTCCAAGCTACTAGAAATCACTGAGACTGCAGTTCCAGCATAAATAAGTACACTCTGGTATTTGTCACAGTGTTAAAGGAGTGTGTGGACAGCAAGTGAGCAAGTGGGTGCAAGCGTGAGTTGGTGACAGTCGCATTGAGTTAGCAAGTGAACTGATGTTAGCTCATTGTTACATTACTAAATGAGTGTACTACTAGATTTTATCGTGCAAAAGGTGTCTAGTGCCTGATTTATTTTTCTGGCTCAGGAATTCAAACAAAATTTCATACATACTGATGGAAATGTTATGCCATGTACTATTGTGATTCAGGAATTTTTTAGAAGAAAAACATATTTCCACCTCTAAGCATCAAATGAGTAAAACTGTTCAAGCAAACATCACAGTAACCTCTATTACAAAATGTGTTTCAACAGAGTTCTTCAAAAGGCCAAAATTTGAGGGAATTAAACATTGATTAGTGTTCAGCTCATACACAATCAGAAATTCTACTCAATAAGGTGAACCATCCAGCCTTCAAGAGATTTCTTGAAAAATACTTGAGGATGTCAATGCCTGATGAGAGTTTTTTAAGAAAAAACTACATAGAGCCTGTATAGGTATAGTCAGACTGAAAAATTCAATGCCATAGACGGATTTGAACCACGGATCTCCCGATCTCTAGCCGGTTGATTAGTGCTCAGTGGCAGAGTAACCAGCTAGAGATCGGGAGATCCATGGTTCAAATCCCAGCTATGGAATTTAATTTTTCAGTCTGACTCGACCTATCCAACTCCTGTCCTACACGCGGCTTGTGTGAAAAAACTATTCATCCAATACATAGAGCCTGTTAACCAAGAAACTATAAAAAGAATTAAGGAGAAAGTGTGTGATTGCGATGTGGGAATCATTGAGAATGAAACCATAGACTCAATGGTAACAACATTTTTTGAACATTTTAGCATTTTAGTTTTTCTCTTAACAGGGGGAAAGTTAAACCCATATTGTTAAAAATATGTGAGCTGCATAAAGCAAATGTTAGTACAGTAATCAAATCAATTATGGACTTCTGCCAAAAACTCTGGCCTACGGTATCAAGATTGAAAACCTTCTTGTGGTTATGGACCAGGCTCCATACATGGTTTCAGCTGTTAACCAATTGAACCTTTATTTCCTAAGTTGAAGCATGTTCATGCCCTTTACAGGGTTTGTGAATCCATAAGGAACGAATACATTGCAAATCAATTCATCTCTGCCATGAAGAACATTCTACTGAAAGCTCCCAGTTGTGTTGTCGCCTACAGGGAAACCACTGGCCTGCCTCTTCCAAATTTCCTGATCATTACTCGCTGTTGATCTTAGATTGACTGCGCTACTTACTATATTGTGTGAGAATTTTGACAAAATTGGAGAGTTTGTGCTTTCTTTGGATCCAGCTGATACAAATGCAGTTTCCAAGGCACAGCAACATCTGTTACCAGAGAAAATACATGATTTCAGAAAACTATAATCTGTCCATAGTTACAAGTACCTGACTGCAGCTAATATACGAGGGCCGTTCAGAAAGTAGCCTCCGGTCGATTGCAAGAAATTCACCAAGTTAAATAAAAATATTTTAATATATACATCTTACAACTACATCTTTGCACTATTTTTCTACATAGTTTCCATAACGATTGAGGCACTTATCGTATCTGTTCACAAGCTTTGAAATTCCTTCTGCATAAAAATCACCCGCTTGTGCCTGGAGCCAGCCTGTGACCGCATCTTTGAGCTCTTCGTCGTCATCAAACCGCTGGGACCCGAGCCATTTCTTCATATGCATGAAGAGGTGATAATCGCTTGGCGCCAGATCTGGGCTGTAAGGTGGATGATTGACAACATCCCACTTGAAGGACTCAAGAAGGGCTGTTGTTCTGCGAGCAGAGTGAGGACGGGCGTTATCGTGCAAAAAAACGATACCGGAAGTCAGCATACCACGGCGTTTGTTCTGTATAGCCCGTCGTAATTGTTTTAGTGTTTCACAGTACACGTCTCGATTAATGGTCGTCCCACGTTCCATGAATTCAACCAACAACACCCCTTTTGAATCCCAAAACACCGTTGCCATCAATTTTCGGGCAGAAAAATCTTGCCGGGCTTTTATTGGTTTGGTAGGCGAATTTGAATGTGCCCACATCTTTGATTGTTCTTTTGCCTCAGGGTTCACGTACTTAATCCAGGTTTCGTCCCCGGTCACGATTCTGTTTAACAATGGTTCACCTTCGGCCTCATAACGTGACAGAAAGTCTAATGCAGAGGCCATTCTTTGAGTTTTGTGGTGGTCGGTAAGAATTTTGGGCACCCATCGTGCACAGAACTTACGGTAACCCAATCTTGCTGTCACTATCTCGTACAAGAAAGTCTTAGAAATCTGTGGAAAATCAGTAGACAACTCCGACATTGTGAAACGTCGGTTTTCACGAACTTTTGCATCAACTGTCTGAACGAGTTCGTCCGTGACCAATGATGGTCTACCACTCCTCTCTTCATCATGAACGTTTTCTCGTCCACTTTTAAATAAACGTACCCATTCACGGACCACTCCTTCACTCATAACTCTTGGTCCGTACACGGCACAAAGCTCACGATGAATAGCTGCTGCAGAATATCCTTTGGCTGTAAAAAACCTTATAACAGCACGCACTTCACATTTGGCGGGGTTTTCTATTGCAGTACACATTTCAAACGGCCACAAACACTAAACTAGCGCAGGTACGACTTTCACTCGACCACGGCTTGATGCCGACTGACCTGCTGAGTGCGTGAATGCACAGATGGCGTCGATACTCCCCCCACTACCCGCACTGTGACCGATCGGAGGTTACTTTCTGAACGGCCCTCGTATGATTAGATGAACAAGATCTGGAAAAGGAAAAACAGTGGGATATTCTCACTTCCATGAGGGAGGAGTCAGATGGCTTTGACAAAGACAAACTTGAGTGTAGCCTTCAGAAAAATCAAGACATTGAGGAATTTGCCACATCTGTAGAGTTGCCATTCTGAGTGAATACAAGATTTGACCCACTGGTTTCTCCGGATGTCAAAAGAAGCTTTAGCATCTACAAAGTTATGTCACCTCCTAATAGAAACAGACCTTTAAAAATGTAGAGATGCTTCGGTTAAAGTAAACAGTTTCATGTTTTTTTCCTTTCTTTTGACGATTATTAATTTGATGTACTTGTTTGTAATTCAAGAAACTAAAATAGAGGAAAGAGAAACTGTTGAATTGGTTGAATAAACCAGCATTTTTTTTTTTGAACTTCTTTAACTTCCTTTTTTATCTGAAATTTGCACCTAAAAATCCTAACAGTGATTATCATGGTCATATATTTATTGTTCTTATTAAACATATTTGTATTGTAAATTTAGTTGTATATTCACACTTGATGTTTTTTTTTACTTTATAAATAATCTTATTAACTACATATTATGTTTTAAAACTAAATTGTTAAATGATTTGACATTTCCATATCACAGCATGACTAACTGCAATGTATGATTGAAGGTATCAATGAGGTGATGATGATTATTATTATTATTATTATTATTATTATTATTATTATTATTATTATTACTAATACCACACTATATGTGTCAGGACAGCAGTTGGAAAGGTAGAGTCAGACCAAACACCTTAGAGCTGTAGTTGTGATTTGAACCATGCATCTCCTGATTTAAGATCCGTGGTTCAAATTCTGGTTTTTCAGTCTGACTCTTATCTTCACAGGTTATGTTGGTGTTCATGACACTTATTCCATCCATAACTGTCTGACTTCATAGTATTACATAATATAATCTTTTTAAAGGAATATCAACCCCTCTGAAAACCTGGGAGTAGCAGTCTTTGCTCTTGGAGAAGGATGGCACAACTACCATCATGTGTTCCCATGGGACTACAAAACAGCTGAACTCGGCAACTATAGTGCAAATTTCACAACTGCCTTCATTGACTTCTTTGCTAGAATTGGCTGGGCATATGACCTTAAGACTGTGTCAATGTCAATGATACAGAGCAGAGTGAAGAGAACAGGAGATGGGACTCATGAAGTATGGGGATGGGAGGACAAAGATCTGACTGAGGAAGAGAAAAAAGAGGCTCAAGTATTGAACAGAAAAACGAAGTAATTATCCTGCTAAAGGCACAAAAGGAAGACTTTTATCTTCTATTAAAATACTGAAGTGAACTGTTTAGAAAATACATAGAGGGAAAGAAACAGATTTCTGCCCCACATAAATTACCTTATGGTCAGTACTTAGTTTAAGCAAAATTAAAATGTCCATTTGAAATAATTTGTTGATGAGTCTTTAAACTTATAAACCAGTTTTCATAGAGCTTCAGAAAGGAAAATTAGGTTTGGAATTACTGGTGGTGACTAAATTCTCTTCAAATGTAAATCTCTGGCAAACATATTATATTTTTTTATTCTCCTCTGGTATAAGAAACTTTGCAAACTAAGAGAGAAACATCTTAACAACTTTATGCAATTCATATTGCTTAGCAACAATATAGACATCTTCATAGAACTGCATGTTAACTCTTGTATTTACTAAACTTTATTATCTATGAACAATTTTAAGATGCTTCAACTATACAGGATAACCCATACAAAGTGTTCCAGATGAATATCTCTTATATGAACATAAAAAACTAAATGCCAAGAATCCCAAATCGTGTATGTCTGGTAGGAACAAGGGACCTTTCAAATTGTGGTGTGGAAAATATTTGCAGGGCCCAACCTCAGAATTTTAAATGAAACCTCACAATTTTTTTGTATTTATAGGTTCCTCACAATAAACTAAGCAACTTATATTAAAACATTTTTTTTCCCAGAAGGAATTGTTTAGCTGTTATAGGATGATCTATAAATTAGTAGAAAATAGTACTAAATAAAAAAGTCAAATTATTCAAATTACTCTATGTGACTTTTAACATCTGACATTTGACAATTTTTTTGGAAATGTTTCCTCTGCTAACATACATGGGCTAATAATGTGACAAGCTTAACGTATTTCATATTCCCTTTGATTTTAGGTGCTTTAAACATGAGTTTCTGTTTTTTGTATCCCCATAAAGAGAAGCCCAAGGTTGTTAAGTCACGTGTACGAGGGGGCCAGATGATAGGTTCTGTACTTGCAATCCACCTATCACCAAAATTCTGATTTAGATTGCATATTGAAAAATGTGACGGTGCACCATTCTGCTGATACCACATTTCTCTTCTCACACTGAAGGATACGTTTTTCAATAAGGCAGGTAATTCAAGGTTGAGAAAATGGCAATACGATTCACCAGTAATTGTGCCTTCAAAGAGGTAAGGGCTGATGACAAGGTTATCAAGAATTCCTCATTTAGCAACCAACAATTTTGGGGTTTTCAGATGCCCAATAATTATGCCTACTAACTTGTCCAGTATTTGAGAATGTTGCTTCATTGAAAAATAATGTTTGCCAAGAATGAACCATTCTCTGCAATGACAGTGGATAACCACTCGCAAAAAAACAACTCAATGCTAAAATCTCTGTGTAAGTTCTCGATGCAAACACAAACAACAGGGATGGTATTTCTGCTGCTTCAGTATCCACTATACAGAAGTGCAGCTAATCCCACTGACTTTGTGCAATTCACGTTGACAGCAGCTAGAGTATTAATACTATTTTCATCATTCAGTTTTGATTTCACCTTCAAGCGATTATTGTTCTTTATACTTACATAGTCGTGTTTCCAGTTGTTTAAATTTCATATTCTACATTTGCATCCTGCATCTCTCAATGAACATTCCCAATGCATTTTGATAATTTCTCCTGTGCATTCACCTATAATAAAATCATATCTACCTCTACATCAAAATCTGCCAATTTTTAATTTTCAAGAGCCAAGGTAAATAATCAACATCACTAACTGCGTAAGGTGGTGTATTTTAGAAGTTCAGGAGACTTTGAAACCACAATACCCATGTTCTTCCATTTGATACCTTTATTTTCTCCCTGAGTTCATGAGGGAGGTAACAGCTCAACAATTTATTTTAGAAAAAAAAATGTTTCTCAGGTTGGGATCTCCAGACCCCATAAGGGATCTCATGAAAATATTTTCCATATTTACAATTTGAAAGGCCAATTGCTCCTATAAGATTGGCATTTTTTTTTTTAAGAGATATTCACCAGTAGCACTTTATATGGGCCAGCTGTATAAACAAAACTCTGTACTGTATATTAGAGCTGAACTTACATCCTACGTTTTATAGCTTTATTTTGTACATTTTCATCATCTTGATACTTGAGTGTGTCTTAAAGGAAATGAAACACATTAAACTGAAAATTGTAATCACTTAATATACATTCAAACCTTCTTTGAAGTGATATTGATTAAAGTACATCCTTATAAGTAGCATAATTTACAGTTATTTGCTCTAAATGAATTAAATTAACTTTCTTTTGGACATAGCTGTTTTGTCATTTGTGAACTGATTGAAACTGAAGTCCAGTTGTAGCACAGAAGTTCATTTAAGGAGCTGAAGGCTTTGATATTTGCACAAGTGCATACGTTTTAGAAACTGCCAGGACTTAACCCTGATTTGGAAGTCTTGATGGCAACAAGAATTTCAATCTTCTGTAGCTATGAAATACCTATCAAATTAATGCTTTAAAATATAAATGAATCCCATTTCTTGGAATGCCCAGTAGTACAATGAAATTGTTTGCATTATATTCTGCCAAGGAAGAAAAGGAAAATTTTACTTTTGTTTATTACTACAGATTAGCTAAGTTTATTTAACTGCAGTTACGTGATGCAAGTAGTGTCTCTGAAAAACCAAAATATAAGCAACTGCTGTTTTACTTCTGACTATATACATAAAGTCTGGGAGAATTAACTATGCACCTGGCGTTGCCACTGCCTCATGGTTACTTGCTGTTGATGTAATGTCTGGTGGCTACTCTCCCAAGTTATCTTCTTCCTATTTGCTGGTTCCCCTAAATTCACTATCACTGTCACCTGAATTGCATACGTTTATAATGACACTTTCAATTTCTTTCTCTCTGAAATTCCTTCTTTCCACACATTCTCTAGAACGACTTTCATTTGCCCAACTACCTTATATGAGTCTTCTTGCATCACTTCACTTATTGCTTTAAGTATGAATTGGCTCTTAGCTATTTCATCTATAATACACTTAGGGAATGTAAGCTTATGATATTGAACAAGTTCCATTAGCTCAATTTTTTTCAGGTCTTCCAGTGATTTTTGGCCCTACTGTAAAAGGGCCTGAATGTTGCTCCTATTTAGCCAGTCATAATTTTTGCTTTTTGAGCCTGCATTGTAGACCCCTTGACATAGTGCATTATCCATCACAATAAATGAAGAGCTGTTTAAGTTACTCAAGAACTGTTCTTCAAACCACTTTTTGAAGCAATTAGCATCCATCTCTTCATGGTAATCTGTCCTTTTTGATTTGGAACAAATTCAGTAGAAGGCATGGGTGATGAAAGCCTCCCCCCCCACCTAATTTTATTGATACTCCCATCTGTCCAACCCTCTGAAACACAGGTGCCCCCAAGTTTAGTTTAGCCATACTGGTCTGTTTAAGTCCATCCCCCTTACATTCCTCAATGTCTGCCCTTTCCATAGGCATGTTTCTATTTAAACTCTTTTTCCAGTAGAATCCCATATCATATAGTACTTTCCTTAGAGAAAACCTGGATGTGCTGAAGAGGATCAGAGGTTTTAATAACACTAACAATTTTTTGATTAGGCAAATTAGGAATGGGAATCGACACAATGAACCTGGAATATTAAACTAAAAATTGAGTTGAACTTTACACTTTTAAAGTTTGCTATTTGGTTTAGTACTCTTTTCTTTTATAATAGTTATACATGTGGCAAAAAACTGTTTCCTTTTGAAAGGAATCTAATTTTGAAAGTATCTATTGCCTCGTCTTATTTTTCCAGGAGTTTTAACAACTGTTGATAGGCCACATTTTTCCTTTATTTCAAACATTTCCTTGCCTATTTTTAATACTGTTCTTTTACTTACGCTTAAGGCTGCAGCAGTTCTCTCAACTAACTTTTGCACCAGAATAAGAGGTCCCCCATTTTTCTTTTTTCATTCCAAATATTTTCCTTCTGCATATACCATCTCCCAGACTTGACTTTCGATAAGTTATAACCTTTTCTAATATGTTTTCTGGCTCTATCAGGACTATAGGCCATTTTAAAACAAAGTTACGTTTAATTACATGGCAAAACCACAACTACCAAACCCTTATACCCATAAAATAAAACACTCAAAAATAGTGTTAAGCTTGTTTACATAACCACTCCATACACTATTATCATATGCATTTTGTCTTACAAGTGCAATAATTGCACTTACATATAAAATAAAAGACACTGGTACAATTTACATATGCAAGAAGCAGAAGCATGGTCCCAACTGAGGAGTGATGTAAATATATTACAACAAGGGTGCTGTATACCTCTCATTCCTAGATATGTTTATAACCTTAGCAGCTGACCACCTCATATGGCTGTCAAGTGCATAGTTAACTCTGGAAGTGCAGGCATGTTTGTTCTATCAGTGCAAACATGTGCCTGATAAATTTGGAAGAAAGGAAAAAATAGCAACTTTCATAGTAGAATGAATAGGTAATATTGATTTGATAATATAATGTCATGTATGAGACTAGCATCACATTTAAGGATATAAACAAATAAGAATATATATTTGTTATATACCTATCTTTCTTTCTAACTCCTAAGATTAATATTACATGACCTATTTAATTCTTGATATTGTAAAATCATGACACTTGTGACCTCATGATCCTAGGAGTGCACATGAGAAAAGAATTCTTTTGGTTTATATTTATTTTTAACCTGTGTACTTGAAGCGACTATCACTGTAATTACTTTGGGAAATACAAAAGTAATGTAAACTGGTTTATGTACTCCTTCAGCTAAAACATTAACTGAAGACTTTTACAGAATTTTAAATTCAATTATTTACTTTTCATAATTTACATCACTTATCCTAATGCATGCAAGTTTCAAATAATGAATTAAGCAGCTATTGGGAATCCTGCACAATTTATAGTGCATTTGGTAAAACCTTTGTACAAATAAAAATATTTATTTTTATGGAGGTAACTAATGTTATTTATTTTGTAAGACTTATTGTTAAATGTTTATTGCTCAAATACAAGGGGAAAGAAAGATTGGCTGTGAACTGCAAGAGTAAGATATTTGTTTTAAAAATAATTTGAATGCCGGCATCTTTTATAATAAATCTAGGATTTCTATGGAGCCTCTTCCCCCCCCCTCACCCAAAAAATATCAATAACCTTGGTTATCAATTACATATTGTAAATGGTTCTTATTGTCTAAAATAGAATACACTGTAGCAGAGAGCATTAGAGACAAATCTAATGTGTACTTAAGGTTGCAGATTTGCTTCATAGAAGTCAAAAGATTTGTTCTGAGATGTGCTAAGAACTGATAATGGTATGCACATACCAGTTTAGCAAGCAGACAACATATTCATATTTACCTAAGTCGTAAGTTCTTAATAAATCAAGGAAAACGACTGTGCTAATAGGAGGCTTCTGCTTGCTGATTAATGAATTATTTCTTTTAGTTAAGACTCTTTAAGTTATTTATGATAGTTAATATTAAGGTCATCACAACATAGATTTCTTAATAATGTGCAGGTAACAAATGTTATGCTGATCTGAGATAAAGGGTGGAAAAAAATAACAATAATAATGGAGGCTGACCTATGCACATGTAATTCATGGTAAAGCTTGTGGTAGCTGACATACAGTTTTAATGGTTTAATAATCCACTATGGAATCAGCATGCATTATGTGCACTACAACAAGCACAACATTGATAAAAAGCTGTATTATTTTGTGGAAAAAGGAACTTAATAAACATGGTTTAAAGCTTAAGAGAAATTCTTTTTTCTTTTATCACTCATCTTACAACATTTCAGATTAGAATCTTAGTCACTAAAATGTTATGTTAACATGAAGGTTTCATGCTTAATATTCCTTTACTCTACCAGCCCTCAACCAATTACATACACATTTCCTTAAGTTTTGCTGGTATATGTATACAGTCATTGGCAATTGTTTCCATTGGCAAGGGTTAAATGCCTATTTTAACACAATGCGAAAGAGAGTTCTTCTAAGAGCTGGTTCACAATAACTGACAATCGTAACCAAAATAGGACAAAGTTGAAAGACATGTATTACAATGCAAGTGTAGAAAATTAATGGGAACCTTTCCTGGATCTCGAGAACAGAAATGAAGACCTGGCCAAGTTTTAACCTTCTGGTTCCTGGGTGTGGCACATTAGGCCCTTATTAAGCATATTACTCTTCACTGTTATTTAAGGCAGCCTGATATGAAACGGCTGCTAGAGCTCTTATGAGTCCCAATAAAAATGCAAGAAAGAAAGCAAATCTGGCAAATCTGCATTCTGATCTCACATCCTGACTCACTCAAGATCAATAAAGCTAGTTTTAGCTAAAGCTACATGTAGTTTTTATATATGTAATACAAAACTAGTGTTGCTTCTAAAACAGTAGAAATTACTAAGAACAATAAACAAATTCCAAGTGTTCTCAGGCTTTAAGCCAGGTGAGGTGATGTGGTGCTCAACTTTCATTTGTCTATAAATAACTTGATGCATCCACATTTTGATGATAATTACTCATCAGATTTTTATATTTTTACCTGCATTATGCTGCTAAATTGGAAGCATATCATTGGTCATTTGTAAATGAGATCCCAATCTGCAAAGCCGACTGTCCACTTTGCTGTCAATATACGTATATATTCACATTCTCATTAACAAGGTCATTATGAGCTAAAGTGTTGTATGCTATTTTGGTTGTTGTGAACCAGCCTTAAATTATTGTAAAGATGTGTAATCGTCATAGATAAGTGATAAGTAATATCTAGCACAGATCCAAGAGGAACAGTTAAGTGTGAGCAAAAAGTTCCTATCTGATGAATGAAGTAGCTTGTGAGACTATTCTACCTCCTTTCAGACACATCTTCTGGAATGGTTTTGGAAAAGTAATACAGAAGCAGTCTCTCTTTTTTCTACAACTCTCTGAAATGCAAATGCTAAAGAGATTTTCTTTATACTACTAATACAATCAAATCATGAATTTTGGAAGAGTGAATTGTGGTGATAACGTGAATTATGATCACAAGAATGTTCTCTTCCTGCAGAGTATTTTGTTTTTCTAGTTTCTTTGCAGAAACAGAAAATTGGTCACAAACTCTGCACATATACTCCAACTATTATAAACTTCTCATAAGTCCTGTACAGAAAAGCATTTTTTGTACAAGAAATGGTGCCACAGAATAGTACATGTGCTACTGATTTGTATGCTATCTACTATGAACATATTTACCCACAACACCACATCAGTGGCAGTATGTTTTAGGAAAATGGCAGACACAGAAGTTGCAAATTCTCTAGCTACTGCTAAGGTAGTTATTCTTTCTGCAATACATAACTTATATATCATTTTCACACTTTCTGACCATACCTTAATTAACTGTGTTGAATAGTAACTAATTGGTTACAAAAGTAATGAATACAAAGTTATGGTTCCAAAATAACGAAGACAGTTACTTAACAGTTGTTAACTTTTATCGAGTCTGGGTGACATCCTTCCTGTATGTGTGTTGCTGTTGCTATCTGGAAGTAATAATTATCCCATTATGCAGTATTAATATCCTCCTCAAAAAGTTGGAGTGACATGTTGATTTAATATGCCATCTGGCAAGAAAAAAGCCTACTAACTCTTTTTTGCTGTGAACCTATGTGAATTGAGATAATCTGCATCTTTTCTGATGTAATGATGCTAAACAATAATGTGCCTCTCACCCGGAGGTCCCGGGTTCGATTCCCGGCTCGGGCGGGGAATTTTTCTTTAACCAGATTTATTCCCTATTCCCCACAGAGTCTGGAAGTGTGAATGTGAGAGTGAATGTGTGTGTGTATTAGTAATATAATAATGATTAACCTAATGTTCTAGCCTACAGTAATAAGAGTTGTTTCACAAGTCAAATCCCCCGATATGACCATTGAAGTTAAATGAAACAATTAAAAAAAAAAATAATGTACCTTTGGGCACTAATGTTTTTCTTTTCTCGTATCATCGCATTTCAAAGTGTCAATCTTTAAGTTTTATCTAACACCCTAAGAGAATATTTAAATTGTTATATTCATTTTAGTCATGTTGAAGTTGGCAAAAATGGTGTGCTTTTGCTTTGCTATGTTTGCATTATGTGAGATTTATATTTAGGTTCTCATACATCTCAGCTCATCTATACAATTCAGACATAGAACATACTCACTCTCATGAATTAGCCACTGGTGTTTAGTTTGAGTAATCATCACGCAGAGCTGCAAGATGGTTCATACGTGCTTCATATTACTTTGAATGCAGGTCATGGTCATAATTTAACACATCAGTTCTCACTTAGCCAACAAACTACATTTAATGCATTAAGATGGTACTCAAATCACTTATTTAAGTGCAAAAGTTTTTATACATGATGGGTATGAATAAACTGCTAATGCTGATTAGTAACTAAATATGTATGTGCTGGTAAGATATTGTTTTAACAATAGTGAATCAAGATCCAAATGTGCAAACTGTCAGCAAGTCTATTCTTCAAGATTGCTTAAATAGATAAGAAATTTTTCCAATTTTTTAATTCCAAAAGCACGTGTGAAGGTGTGTACCTACAGCTTTCACTCCTTTGGAATTGGTATCATGGATATTTACCCTTTAACCTTACATAAGAAACAATAAACAACAAACAGATATATATTTCTGGAATTAAACCTCGAAGATGAAAGGTATGCCATGTTATCAAACATATCATAATTGTAAATTGAATATTCTTTATCGATTTTGTACAACTGCATTCTTCCGGCCCCGTTTGCATGATTTTTTGGCAATTGTACCCATCTGCACATGCTAAGAGAAGTGCACTCAAGGCGGGAACATCTTAGCCATTACGAAGGAAACTCGAAGCAATGCATTTTGGTGTGTGTGTATTTGAGAGAGAGAGAGAGAGAGAGAGAGAGAGAGAGAGAATGCATTATTTTGCCATGTTGAGTAATAAAAGTGTTTCCACAGTTACAAAAACTTCTTTTTAGATACTATGAAATATCAAAATATATCTGTGCAGACATCATTCCTATAGATACATAGTTACAGCTAATCTTGACTGGTAACCATTATTCCAACGTAACAGCAGACATGATAAACATTAGAACAAATAACTTACTCAGTACTGATAACCTTTATATGTAATATAACTGCCAAATGCAATAACCATTGATACAAATAACTTAACCATTACATATAACCATTATCATGCTGTAATCATGACAGTTATATCGATTACACCAAAATAAATGTTAGCCACACCTCTACATACAATGGTCCAAAGTTGCCATAGATGTATTTATTAAACAGATGTATTTACAGAAACAAAGAGTGCCTGTACAACAAGTCACTCTTAGATAACTTCAACAATGCCATCATTGCTCCTAGCCCAGTCAGTAAAGCACCAGGCTACTATGCATGGGGTCTTGGGCTCCCTTCTCAGTTATGGGTAGAACACTTTTATTTTATTTTCTGTCCTCCCCATAGTCCAGAAGTAATTTTTTTAAACTATCTTTATTGTTGCATGGACCATTGCAATACTACATGTAATTATATTAACAGAGTTCAAAGTTAAATTTAAGTATTTTATTGTGTTATCTACACTGCCTGACATAAAAAAGGTAAGCACCTGGAAGGAATGTAGGGAATGAAATTGTACTTTGGAGTGTTGAAGGGTTATGTGACTGATTAGTAAACAGAATGATACATTCAACAATGTTGGTAGTACTAGCCCACTTATCAGTATGGTAATGCACCTCCTGTGGCTGGATGCTTGCACATATTGAGTGGGAAAGCATGTCATATAGATGGCCTATACTCTCTTGAGGTCAACTAGCCCACAACTGTTGTAACTGGTCCTCGAGATCCTGGATATCAGCAGCGGGATGAAGCTGACGTCTGAGCTGGTCCCACTTTGGGGATAAATCTGGGGATTTTGTGGTCACAGGAGTACTTCAACCTCATGCAGGTACTTCATAGAGACACATGCTGTGTGTAGACTAGCATTGTTCTGCTGATAGATGTTACCAGGATACTGTCACATGAGAGGTAACACTTAAAGATGCTGGATTTCTAGAATGTAATGTTTGTCAGAATGGTTACCAGATGTTCAAGAATATAGCTTAGTTCTCTAGCATGCCATTCGAAAGCCGTGTCAGTGGCCAGTAAATATCATGAAAGATCATGTGCACACAGAGCTATTTTCTATATGGTGCCATCTGAACAAGGCTTAACAAATTGCAACATTCTCTCTAGAACAGTATAAAGTAATGCTAGTGAAGAGTATAAAAAGAAGCTCAGCTTCATATTTAAGTCATCCCTCCTCCAAATAAAAAGTGACTACAGAATTCAGTAATGCTAATTATACCATCTACAGATGATACCATTCCATACACTTTTAGATTGCCAAAGCTATTTAGACCCCAGTTTGAATTCAGATTATATGTTGTAGGTGCACAAAATGCACACTTGGGGGCCTGGGATTTTGGGAGGTCTGGAAGTCATAAAATATAAAAAAGTCCAAAGAAAAATTGTGAATAAAGAGTGTTTACATATTTAAATGTCTGATTTGGGTCTTCGTATAATTGTCATGCCTCAACCTTTATGAACCATGGCTGTTATGTATGAAACTTTCCATGTGTAAATGTAAATACACTGCTTCAAATGTGCATTGACATTCAAGTTCATTATTAGCACTAGAGATAGTGTGTTTCAGTGGTCTCATAATTTAAGTCCCTGTTGCACATGCTTAAAGCACTGTTAATGAAAAGACGACTACATACTGCTCATGGAATGTGTATGTCTTCGATGAAAACATAAAAGTGGTACAGCCACATAAGTCCGGTAATGAAGTTCATGACTGTTGGTGGGTTAACGGCAACAAATGATTTGAAATTCTATCCTAATAACAATGCTACTCTGCAGTGTTTGGAATAAATGTAAAATAAATTTAAGCAGCTATATTTAGTAATGTAGCATTTATTTAGGTGCAGATATATTTAGCTAACTGCTATAGAGGGAGGTTATTATAAATTAGGTGCTAAAAATCTAAAAACAAAAAAAAGAAGAAAAAATCCCAGAAGAAATTCAACAATAGAAAAACATAACCAGGTGCTTCTCAACTTCAACAGTCCTGTCAAATTTTAAGATACAATCAAATACACATGCTGAAGATGATATAGGTGAATGTATTCTTATTTCTAAGATATTGGATGTTAGGCAAAATGCCTATATTTATTCATTATATTTATTGTAAAAAAGAGATTTAATTATGTTCAACCAATCTGCCTCTTTTTTAAATAACTGCATTTTATTGGAGAATCAGGGGGAAAAGTTGTTGAAATGCATGCAGTTTGTATCTATTGAGTTCATGACATGTTGTACATTTAAATATATCTGAAGTGTCAGATGACTACATGTATGATGAGGTTAAAGTAGAAGTTTGACATCTTGTATCATATAGTGCACAGAATAAACATCATAGCTGATCTGCAGTTTCTCATATTCTTCAGCAGAATTGTTCAGCTGGCACATTGCTGATACTGGTGGGGTGGACAAATCACCTGTAAAGATTGTTTTCAATGCTAAAAAATGTGCTGTCTGGTAAGAAACATCATGTAAAGGTGGAAAATTTGCAAAGCAGAAGTAGCGGCGGCGGCAGCAGTAGTAGTAGTGGTAGTATTCCCCATACTCCTCTGGAAGCATAGACCTTGAAGAATGCACAACAGTGTATCCTGTTTTAAAATGTTAAAAAAGCCATTACATACAGTGAAGCTGTCAATTTTATTAAAATCTGGACATCTATTACCAACACGTGCTTCATTTGGTCATGGTGTAGATGGAGTACCCTGGCCGCGCGTTTCCACAACTTTCGTTGTCATCCTCTTGCAGGTTTGCAGATGTCTCTTTTTTTTCCACATACCTTGGTTCTTTTTCCTCCTTGGCTTTTGAAGCCTGTTAGCTTTATATATTTTAAAATGTAAGAAAAAGGCGTTACATACAGTGAAGCTGTCAATTTTATCAAAATCTGGACATCTATTACCAACACGTGCTTCACTTGGTTATGGTGTAGATGGAGTACCCTGGATGCGCGTTTCTACAACTTCTGTTATCATCCTCTTGCAGGTTTGCATATGTGCCTTTTTTTTCCACATACCTTGGTTCTTTTTCCTCCTTGGCTTTTGAAGCCTGTTAGCTTTAAATATTTTAAAATGTTAAAAAAAGCACTTACATACAGTGAAGCTATCAATTTTATTAAAATCTGGACATCTGTTACCATCACATGCTTCACTTGGTCATGGTGTAGATGGAGTACCCTGGATGTGCATTTCCACAACTTTCGTTGTCTGCAAACCTGCAAGAAGATGACAACGAAAGTTGTGGAAACGCGCATCCGGTGTACTCCATCTACACCATGACCAAGTGAAGCATGTGATGGTAACAGATGTCCAGATTTTAATAAAAGTGTATCCTGTTTTAACATTGCCTTAATTTCCTTCCAGCTCTTTGCTCAAGCTTATGCCTTGTTTATAAATGAGCTATACTATGTGATTCTAAGGAAAAGTATCTTGCAATTATGCACAGTCAATCTCTGTTAATAACTGGTAAAAGCTTATGTGCATTGAAAGTGATAAGGGTACACTAATGAAATGTACAATATTGCTTATATAGTGTTTTGGTTAGATCACACTATACCATAGTAGTCAAGTTCATTATTTTATTAAATACTGTATGATTTAATTGCTTTTATTTCAATTGGTAACAAAAGACATCCAAAATATGTTCATATTTCTGATCTATAGTCACCTTTTTTATGTGGCTGTAGAGGATTTAACACTAATATTTACAAATTTTGGGCCTTTTTGCCTGCCTGTTTTGAACATAGTAAGTGCCTAACATCCACTATCTACTTAATACGTCTATTGAATGTCAACTACCCATCTGTTTATCATTACTATCAACCCAAGGCAAAAAAAATTGGAAGTGCCAGACTCAGGGCAGCATGCATAGTCATTACCTCAAGGATTACTCAAGGTTTCCTTGGCAGTTTGGTATACAGAGTCGCAAACACTTAAGTAGACCTTGGGTAATCCTCGAGGAATAGACAAGGCTGCTTGACTGCATCTTTATCCCCTCCTTAAATAATCCTTCGCTCGATTTTTCTCACAGTGGCAGGCATTCTTGACCATAATTTAATTGAGTTTCTCGATTTTATGGAGAATGAGGATTTTGGGCATGAACCGCAGTTGCATTGGAGCGACAGCAAAAATCCTTTAGAGCATTATAGTGATGTACAGTTTTTCAAATGGTACAGATTCACAAAAAATACTGCAACAGAAACTATTTTACCCTTACTGCAGTTTGAAGAATCGAGGTCACAATGAGGCCTACCAGTGCCTCCAATTTATCAAATTCTGTGTGCACTAAGATTTTATGCAACCGGAGATTTCCAGGTAAATACAAGTGCAATCAAAACTTTGTATTTGCCAGTTTAGTTATAGAAGTGTAATTAACCAAACACTGCTGTGTTTGTTAAGTTATTTCGGAATAGTTATGCATTAATTAATGTGCGCCAATTTGATATCTGAGCAATGTGATTTTATTCCCTCGAATAGTGTAGGGAATACCTATTTGAGCAATTAAATGGGTAATGTAAGAAGAGTGTAACGTTAAAAGTTAGGTTAGGTTGCCTTGTTTGAAATTTGTTTGCTGTTAATTACTTTCGATGAGGGGGGGGGGGGGGGGTTAGGGTAAAATGCAATAAAGTGTTCATGCCACACAAAAGGCCATATGGATTATCAGTGCTGTTGGGCCCCGTTATTCATATAGGCCCTTATTTAAAACCAAAAAAATTCATTCTTGCTGTTGAATACATGTAAGATTACCTTGCAGATCCTTTACAGCAACTTCACAACAAACCTTGGTGTACATACAAGATGCGAGTGATTTACTTAGACAAGCAAACAGTTTAAAACTGTTTTAAAAAGCATGTTGCTATGCTGCAATACACATTTAGGTAATTCTGCACAATGGCTCTATTAATTCTGCCGTCTGCAAAACAGAAACTGCCATGTTGGTATCTATAGTAGGAAATAAAAGTGATATTGTCGGATTGTGTTGAAAACACAAGTAATTTAAAATCGGACATTTGGAGCTCCTCATATTCTGGCCAGTGGCCAACAAAAATTACAAATGTTTTGAAGGGAATAACTGTTAAGAAAGGTTAAACTGCTGATACTGAAAGTCTGCAAGTATGTTATGACCCCAAACAATAGAAATGTTCAGAGCATTTTCTTTATTCCAACTATATTTCTGGAAAATTTTGCATGAAAAGATACTTAGAATTAAAAATCTGATGTGTACCATTCACATGACTTTCTCCATATCCCTGCAACAAATAATTCTTAAAAAGCTTATACTTCTATTTACTTTATGCTAATCAGACAAAAATAGCAGAAATAGTCTAATTACTCGCTTCCTTGTAAGTAGGAAGCGAAATAAGGGACTACCGTAGGTTAAAGTGATAGTCAAAAGCTGGTTGCTATGTCAATGAAGTTCCTTTGTCTATATGGATAGGAGTTGACAAGTTCCTGTATGAGAAAAGTATACGTTTTTCATAGCAGAAACCAAAAATAAGGAATGTCACAAAAACGATGAACTCCACGAAAAAATGTATATAACATAAATTGTGTGTTTTAATGTGCTCTACATTTATTGTGAAGTAAATTTTTGTCCATCTTTTACGGTTTAGCAGTTATTAAAAATTTAGTAAAATTCATCCAGAATAAACTACTCTTCAGAGGCTATTCCCAGAAAATTCAAGGTATACATTTTATTTTTCAGGTAAATATGTTTAATATACGAAATTTTAATCAAAATCGTTAGAGCTATTTTTGAGAAAATCAAAATTTTTAGAAAAAAAGTTCCATGTAAAGGGTAGTTGGGGTTGGGGGATTTTTCTCAAAATCTTCGTGTCTCATCCCTGGAAGATACTAAACTTAAATACCAAGTTTGGTATTTTACTGACTTTTCGTTTTTGAGTTATCGTGTTCAATGTCACACACACACGGACCTTTTTGTGAAAATG
The DNA here is from genome assembly GCA_030762935.1 of Hymenopus coronatus. Taxonomy (NCBI): domain Eukaryota; kingdom Metazoa; phylum Arthropoda; class Insecta; order Mantodea; family Hymenopodidae; genus Hymenopus; species Hymenopus coronatus. The sequence continues at coordinate 436,036,670 of CM060900.1, read as the reverse complement.
CTTTTTTTGGATATTGGGGACCCTAAAACATATATTTCTGGTGAAATCTTGGTATTGAATTTTTTGGTGGAGTGCAATACTTTCTCTATTACACTATGTGCATAGTGCATATGGAGAAAGTAAAAATAGGTATTCTGGGCCCATATCTGTTGTTTGTAGAGTGATTCAATATAATCCTGTAAATCTAGATTAGGAAATCCAGAGGAATTTTGTTATATTTAATCATGGAAATATTTTATATGCAAGCCTCTTCAGCATGAGAACAGTCTTGCCATAAAACTAATTGTGTGTCCGGGAGAAACCTGGAACACAGTTTGTCAGGTTTTGGAATCGATTGCTGTCTTCAAAGACAAATATCTAAAGAATAAGACTGTATGAAAGTTTTTGAAAGGGCTATTGGATGCTACTTTCTTTCTTGCATTTAGAGGCACTAATAATAGATTAGGAGAATATAATATAGGCAAAATCTTAGGTGGATAGTTCCATGTATTCCAATAGTGTTTGCAACATCTAAATAGTAGAAACTATACTTTAAATTTTTAATATCTAAGTTTCAGTTACTGTTCAAGGAATTCTTTATTATGCATACTAAGAAGTGTTTCTAAGTTCATAATACAAGGCGTGAAAAAGTTTAAATGTGAATTTGACACACTACAGGAAAGGAAATACATTTTTGAATATATTTTTCTTTTTGAATTAATAGTTCTTCCTCCTTAAGTACTGCAAAATTTAAAGACCTGCATTAGTGTATACTAGCATGAGTAAGTTTTGTAGATTAACATACATTTTTGCTAAATACGGCAATAATGTAAACAGAAATTGAAATACTTTATGACGCACACTATAATGTGAATGTGACTGACTTACATATGTCATTAATTTTTTTGTCCAACAATTGAAGGAGAGTGTTAAATGATTGCAATCTTAATAACAAAATTTAATTTAATTTACAAATAGAATCTCTCTTTATGACATTTAAGCCATTATATACCTCTTGAAATCAAAATCAGAGAACAAATAATATGTACATTGATACAGTGAGACTGATAGTTGTTCAACATTTTAATCTTGCAACATCAACATCCTCCATCTGAGGCCATGAACATTTATCATAGGATTTATTGAACCTAAGAACCTCGACTCGTTAACAGGTGGTGTTTAAGGGCACTCAATTACGAGGTTACGCTCATTGACTAATTTAAGAACAATTTAATGAGATAACTTGTCCTGCAAAGTACTTTATACCTTTCTTACATTAAATGGAACTAGCACCGAATTACCAGTTCTTAAATCATCAGTATTCAGTACAGCTTCAGAAGCAATTTCTTGATTTTCTATATTGATCTCTTCAGTTAAGAAATCATAACATTTATATTCCTTTGCCCTTACATATGAGGCATTCCAGATTATAAGGGCAAACTCAACAGATGAGTATTTTGTTTTTATTCAAGTGTTTGACTCAATGGGTAACAGTGAACACTTTTTTAGATGAATGTAGTTGAAAGACCCTTAATATTCTATGCAAAATTGCCATATTTATTTATTTATTTATTTATGCTAAGCATTATACAGGTGAATATGATCGGTGTTCAGCCCTGGCTCTTTACCGGTCATACTCATATTTTACAATAGTTTATTAATTCTAGTTTATTGCATCATTTTGTCTATTTACTGTCCATATCCATTTATTTTTCACTTTGCATAAGAATTGTCCAATCTTCTTACTATCTTTTTGAAACATTTCAACTACTACTACATTTCTATCTATTTTAAACCATTTCTTATTAATATACTTTTTTCTCCAAATTTCAGTTCCTTTACATTTAAATAAAATGTGTTCTATATCTTCATTTCCGCCACATATAGGACATTGATTTTGTGGAATACCTTTCCTTAGACCTTTTAATCTCCATACTCCTGCTTTCAGCCATGCAATACCTTCTCGCTCCTCTTTATTTGTCACATCAATGTACTTTTCCCTTCCCCATGAGACTTTCATTGGTATATAGAAAACTAAAGATCTCTTTTCAGTTATTTCACTAAATATTTTTTGTATTTCTATATCCTCAAATCTTTTCCTTGCCAACTTCCAGAAGTTATTCACATTATTTTCTCTTCTTCTCCACATTTCCCCTAACCCACTACTTTCCAGGTTATTTCGAAGACAGTCTACCCATCCCTTGTTCTTTAAACTTTTCTCTTGATATACTAAACACTGTTTTAACAAATTCCTTTCTTCCAATTTCAATATCCTATGCCAAAATTTCAATGCCCTTTCCATAATCTTTCCCTTACTTGCCACTCTACCCAGCTCTATTTGTGCTACCTGCCTAACAGTTGCATTTGGTAACCCCAGTATTTCTTTGCAAAATTTCCTATGCACCTCATCTATGCCTTCCCATCCTCCTTCTAATCCCCATACTTCTATCCCATATAGCATTTTTGCCTCAACCACCATATTGTACACTTTTTCTAACCATCTAATATTTATATTAGGTGCTTTGTATTTGCAACTTCTAATAGCTGATAAAGCTCCTTTTCCTTTTGCCAATGCAAATTTCTTTTGCTTTTCCCAATTGCCACCACTATCAATTTTAACTCCTAGATAAATACATTCTCTCACTACCCTGTACTCCTTTTCATTCTCATTCTTCCATTTTTCATATTTGCTCAATTTTCCCCCTTTTTTGAACACTACAATCTGCGTCTTGTCCTGGTTCACTTTTAAACTCCACTCTTTACAGTAATTATTTAATGTTTGCAAGGATTGTTTCAAGCCATTCACTGTAATTGCACCTATAACTAGATCATCTGCAAACAGTAATCCTGGAATCTGAATATTATTAATTACTGGCATCGAGTTATTATTTCTCCCAATTTCTGTTAATACATCATCTATATATAAATTGAATAGGACTGGACTTAACTTACATCCCTGTCTAAGGCCTTTCTCTTGTTGGATTTCTCTTGTTACAACCCCTTCCTCCACTCTTATACAAAAAGTATTTTCCTTATATAATGCTCTAAGGGTGTCCACCATTTGTTTACTCACTCCTTTAGTCAACAACTTATGCCACAGCAATTGAAGCTCTATCCTATCGTATGCTTTCTCTAAATCCACAAAAGCCATATATAACTTTCCTCTTTTGTCTTTCAAGTATTTATCTACCAGTGTTTTTATAATAAATAAGTTATCAACTGTCCTCCTCCCTTTTCTAAAGCCCATCTGAAGTTCCGAGAGGATATCATATTCTTCAACCCATGTTTGTATCCTGCTTGCCATAATACCAGTAAAAATTTTTCCTACATTTGATAATAATGCAATGCCTCTATAGTTGTTTGGTTTGTCAACACTACCCTTGCCTTTGTATATTGGATGTATGATTGCTTTCCTCCACTTATCTGGTATATACCCCTTCACCTTAATTGTGTTAAATAAGTCTACTAAAACCTTAACTCTGTTTATTTCAGTGCACCATTCCTTAAGGAACTCTGGAGGGATTCCATCTATTCCCGTTGCTTTATTTCTTTTCATTATTTTCACCTGTTGGATTATTTCTTCACTTCTTATTATATCATCGAGTATATCTACATAGTTATTACCTATTTCCCAATTTCCTATCTCATTTTTACTCTTTTTTTCCCCATACAAATTTTTAAAATATTCCATCCATTCTCCTGGTTTTATACTTGGTTTTGTTACATATTTATTATACATTGATTTCATAACCTTCCATATCTCATTTGCATTATTTTCATTTAGAATTCGTATCAAATTACTTTCATATTTTTTCATCCAGCTTGTTTTCTTTTGTTCCAGTAATAAATTATATAAATCCCTCCCTTGCATATACTCTTTCTTTAATTCTATGTTTCCTAATTCCCTCCACTTTATGAGCAGCTGTTTGACTTGTCTTTTAGTTACTCTACATTCTTCATCAAACCAGCCCTCATCTCTTTTGTAAACCTTCTTTCTCATTTTCATTTCCTCCCCAGCCCTTAGCATAATGATATTTAAGATATCCATAGCACTTTCAATTTCTTGTTCCTTTATCATAAAACTTATTCCACACTGACATATCTGGCCATAATTAGAGTTTAGTGTCTGCCTAAATTTATTGCAATACTCTTCCTTCCATTTGTATCTACTGTATTCTTCTATGTTGCACTTTTCCTCCCTTAAATTATAGACTATTTGCTCTGTGCATGTTTTTATGTCTACTATCAATGGAAAATGCCCACTGTTGGAACTTAAATTTAGTATCTTAAAATTACTTAAAATATACCCCATATTAATTGGCCATAATACATAATCAATCACACTTTGACCATTATTACTAACATACGTATATTCTCCATTCACATCTTCTCCATATTTCCCATTCAAAATATCAAAGGCATTCAATTCACAGAATTCTATAAATTTCATATAGCCTTTGTCAACTATCTTATCTTTGCTGTATCTAATTTTCTCAGGTTTCTCTAATGTATCATTGCTCATCCACCTATTCCCTCCAATAACATCATTTTCGCCAATCCTAATATTAAAGTCTCCCATTAATATAATCTCAGAATTACCATATCTCTCCTTTAAATGTTCTATTTCTATCTCTAGGTGTTTAAGGAGGTCCGGATTATGAAAGCGCGAAGGAAGAGGGGGATTGTATACTATGCCTATACATATAACATTTTCAACTATTTGTTTCTCCTCTAATACAATCCATAGTATTTCTTTTCTCCTTGACCAAGTTTCTTTAACTCCTTTACTTAACGTTTTCTTTACAAAAAAGCCTATGCCTCCAGATGCCCTCCCCTTTCTTGCTACCTTATCTCCTTTTATCCCTACAAAATCAAAATCCTTTACGTAAACCTGGTCCTCTTTTAGCCATGTTTCAGCTACCGCGAGATAATCAAGTTTTGTCAATAATTGATTTAAACTCCCCGCATATATTTTGTTTTTAACTCCCTCACAATTCCAGAATCCAAGCCTCCTTATATTCTCCCTTCCCTATTGTGAGCCTAATCTAAATCTAAATGTTTCTAGAGTCCTTTTACTCCTTAATTGTATCCCTTCTCGGGAAGAAATAGTTTTATTTCTATCTAAAACTAGCACGCTGCCATGTTCAGATGGTATGATGTTGTCTTCTTCCCCTTCTGTATTTTCCCCGCTACTCTGTTGCCACGCCTTCTTTCCCTTCGCAGCCAAATTACGTGCGGCTATTACTTCCCCTCTTCTCGGTGACACTATTTTCCTAGGTGACGTCACTCTGGTGGCTCCTCCTCCTGTTGCTTCCTCTGTTGACGTCATTTCTTCGTCAGCTGTTATTTCTCTCGTAGGCAAGTTGGATGACGTCCTATCTGCGTATGCCGTCCTCATATCCATGCTGACAGGTAGATTTCGGTTCCAACACACACTTTCACTGTCTTCACCCACATCCATTCCTTTTTGTTTGGACTTTGATCTTCCTGTTGTGCTTCCTAAAGTTGGCGTTGACATTTGCTGAGTAATTTCCTCTGTGCCTGATTGGGGTTCTCTTAGCTCCTTCTTGTCCAGATGCGATGTCTTTTCTCCGTCAATCCACAATTGGAAATTTCTAATATAAGCTCTTCTTCCCTGGGCTCTTGCTTCTTTCATTTTTTGTACCAAATTTCTTTGCAGAGCTCTCTTCTTAGGTGATAAATCTTTATTAATAAAAATGTCTGTTCCTTTTAATTTCTTGGCTCTTTTAAGTACTTCATGTACTAATTGGGCTGTTGCAAATTTCACTATAATTGTTCTCTTGCCAAGTTGTCTTCCAACTCGATAAGCTTCAATAATTTCCCATCTGTACAATTCCAAATTCAGCTTTTCCTTCGTTATTTCTAATATTTCTTCTGCTGGCCATTTATACCTTCTTTCCTTAACTCCTGTGAACACTAAATTAAATCTTCTCTCCCTTTCTTCCAATCTTTCCATTCTTTCCTTAACCATTTCAACTTCCCTTCTTGCTTCCTGCACCTCAACTCTAACATCTTCTTTGATATCTGTTGCCATCTTTTCCAATTGTTTACCTATTCGTTGTTCCATACCTTCTATTTTGTTCATTTTCTCAGTCAGGTTTTCCAGCATTGTTATTATATCTGCAGGGCCGGGGTTTACCTCAATTCCTCCAATCACTAGCAACAAAGTTATAACACTTGCTAAAACCAATATGTTTGTCATCTTCTCTCCAAAACTGTGTTTACTATTCACCAATTTTACTTTTCTAAACTGTCCAATTCTTGCTCTATACACTGTAATGTCCACTCCCATCGTGACTTAGATCCTTCTTCCTTCACCGCAGGAGCACCTCTCAAAACACAACCTTCCTCTATCACTGCTGGCTTAGCACTCAATTGCCATATACAAATCAGAGGGGTTCAGTTTGAATAGTGCTAAAATAGTTCATACATTAAAAAAAGAGTTAAAGAATAAGGATGACATGGTGATGGCACTTGCCTTTGACCTGCAACAGCACTTCGAATCCCTAAGCTCTCAAATAGACAATCATCTGGAGAAGTTCAGGCTAAAATTGGAAGAATTAAAGAGGATATATGATACTCCTATCTCAGTACCCCCAGCGAAACTAAATGACATCAGAGATTGCTACCTTACCTACCCATTCCATAGAACCAATATTTTCACCAGAACTTCAAGTGCAATCAAACTGTTCAACTCTCAAAAATGACATAGAATCTAATGAAGGCGAAACCTTTGTTAAGTATGATAAATGAGTTTGAATGTAGATATTCCTTTGTGATAATACTCCTATTATTATATTTCCATTCATGTTGTGTGTTTATTGTAATAAATGAATATGTGATATAAAACGTGCTTTATTACCATTTATATTTTAGATTAAATCACAAAGAAGGGATAATACGTCAAAGTCACCCTTGATTGAAAATTCAAATGATACTTAGCACAAAATGTGAAGTTGTTGAGTTTGCCCTTCTGGTCAGGAATGCTTCAATGTCTAGTTTGCACTTGGTAGAAAAATCAAATTATATTTTGCTTGAAACGTGCAGTTTAAGGTCGCTCTTCTGGTCAGAAATGCCTCATATGTAGTTGCTACTTTTAACTTATAAGGTTATATTTTCTCAAAAACATGCAGCTGTCGTATGTCTGGTATATTCATTATCATCTATCCATTTGGAGTCCAAAACTAATCCAATTCTGCTCCTTTTGATTTTATTTCTGCTTCTTTTTCAGTTTGAGGATCTGAGGTTCTTGATAAGTGCCTCCATTTATCCGTTTATTGAATCCATCAATACACCCTCTGGTTGCTAAAAACTGCTATTAGAACTATTCTTAAATCATGTTCCCAAATATATTGTACATTTTTGTTTAAACTACTAGGCACAATGCTGGATGATACAACACTCTTATTTTTAAACCAGCTCTTTTTCCTTAACTGCTCTTAAAATCACATAATTGAAAGCAGGAACTGCATACTTATGAGCAATCTAACACAACTACATTAGTAGTAACATTTGTGATCTTAAGTGTACCAAAAAGGTGTACAAGGTGCTTGCCCAGTGAGCAGACTGAATTTTATCTTAATAAAAAGATTCATATATTTCACTAAAATCAATGTGCAAAAACAGTATAATTAGGAATTTTTCACTTTAGGTTGCTAAATTTCAAGCTTTCTGTTGCTCAGCAAATAAATGTTGAAGAAGCTTGATTAGTATAAATCAAAATGTATGTTCTGCATTCAAGAGAAACTGGGAATAGGATGGGGAAGACCCAACGAAAACATGGTTGGATGCTGATGGGCTTTGATTGAGTGCAGATACATTTATTTATTTATTTTTGTGAAAAAGATTTCACTCTCTTATTATGTAGCATTATAAGATTACAAAATAGTGCAGCTATCATCTGTCCAAATAGCCACGTGGTCTAAGGTATGGTATGAGAGTTGACCATGATATGGTTGTAGGTTTGCTCCTTAAAAGTACCAAAATATTTCTTTCATTTATTTACTTTAAGACCTCACCTCTATTATTGGGTATCCTTGAATGGGTTAGTGGAACCATAAGGAGCCTTTTCATGCTATTGAAAACTGAGTATGTTGTATCTGGTTGAAGCAGTATTTTTTGTTTTAATTAAATCATTGTGTAAATGGGCTTATAATGTATGGCAAAACAAATTTCCCAGTTTTCCTTTAAATATTGGTATCCAGGAATGGGAGGCAACCCTCTATGTTGTAAATTTAATGGATTTATCTTGCATATCTGCATTTCCACTACTACTTCTGCAGACTTCTTAGGGTGATGACAAACATATTGTCTATGTAATGGTACCAAGTATTAAAAATTAAAGGAACAGTTTTCTCGTCATGTGAGTTTCAAAAAAATAACAACTTGTGAATAGTTGACAAGAACAGTAAGAGAAGGTTGACCTTAGCTAATTCTGAAATCTACTTATAGGTTTTGCCACGTGAACCACTTCTATTAGTAGAGCTAGGTCATTTATGCTTTGGTTTTTGCTTTAAATGCAAAATAAATAAGTAAATGAAACAATTCTGTTATTATTTCATTCCAACTTAAGCCATTTCAGTTTTACTTTCACTAATCATAAAAAAATGTCATTCAAAATGCATGAAAATATTGTCTTTGTTATTAAGCATAATCCAAAAGAGAGCTAATATCATAAACATAACACAGAAAAAGCTTTGCAGGAAAAAAGTGTGCATTGTACACTCTGCTCATCAAATGCTTTTTCACAGCACACTGAATGTGAATCTTTTGGTCACACAATGGTATTTTGTGTATAACATCAGGTTTTTCTACACTCCATTACCCATTGTTTTGTGCGCTACATGATAATGTAAATAAAACTAAGCTTCATCTGTTAAAAAATAACTTAAGGTGGATCAAACATGTGATCATTATTATTATTCAAGAACAAACTGGAGAAATTCACTCTGCCCACATTATTATGTGATTGGAATTTCTAAAATATACTGATGTTATAGGGCTCTAGTTTTAAAAGCTCAGTGGCATTCCAGGCTAAGGCATTTGTAATGCCTGATTCCTGTGCAAGCTTTTGCACATATATCTTTCGATGTTTTTCTATCTTTTCCCTGATGCTATCAAGTTCACTGTCTGTAAAACAAGATTTACTTTCAGTTTCTTATCAGAAACAGTTCTGGTTTCTGTAAATCTAAGTGTAAGATCACCAACAGTTTCTCTTTGAGGCACATATAATCTATCTATGCACATCTAGCTTCTCTACAAGAGTTTATCATAGGAATCGTACCTAAAAATTGTGTACTACAATATACACATATTTTGGCATAACATCACTAATACACAACAGGATAGGACATGGTTGGAGGAGACTCAGCAGTGAACCCAGGAAGACTGAGGTTCTCTGAGTGGCTAGACCCAGGAGCAACAACACAGTCCCTACCGTTTCCAGATTGAAGCACCCCAACAGTCTGAAAGGCAGACTGGGGCCCCCACCCTACATAGGGTCCAACACATCTGCCACGAGTGGTCCTCTCCCTGGCAAACAAGCAAAGTCGGAGGACAGAGATGTCACCCTGAACATCTTTGGTTGGTTGGTATCTAATGTTGAGCAATTGGCAGCAGCGAAGCCATTCACTCTCTTGCATTCCAGTATTTTGATGTCATATTATCATGTCGACTCAAGGTTGGGCAGCGCAGTAGATGGTTTCCATCCATATCTTCTTTAAGTGTACAGAAAGGACACAGAGGAGATCTCACTATACCAATCCTGAATAAATGTTTATTGAGACAGTCATGGCCTGTTAGGAGTCTAAAATTTGTTACATAAGATTTTCTTTGTAATGTAGTGATTCTGGTCGTGTTATTACATAAATTTTCCCATGGTTTTCCTTTTGTTTGTAATACATTATCTTCTTTAAGGTTGTTATTACATGTTGATATAATGATTCTTTGATTGAGTGATAACTTATTGGATCAGACGAATTTGATGTAATTTTACAACCTTTCTTGGCTAGAAAGTCAGATGTTTCATTGCCCTGTATTCTGCAATGTGCTGGTATCCATTGAAGTATTAATTTGTTATTTAAATTCATTAGTTGTTTTATGATTTTGCGGCATTCTGCAATATTTAAGTTATTAGGTGTTACATTAGATGTTATGGATATAATAGCTGCTTTAGAGTCAGATAATAGTACAAATTTTTCAAAAAATTGTTATATGATATAGTAGGTTTTGTAAGCTCTGAAGTATTGCCGAAATCTCTCAATCAAAATTTGTAGTGTTTAAACTTAATCTTTTGTAGAAAGAGAAGAGAGGGCATATTGCACCTGCATCCTTTTTCCCCAGCCATGTCGCAGTGAGCACCACTGCTGACACTTCCAACCCTGAAAGAAATCAACAGGATGAACAATGAAGAAAACCTACCCAGTGTCTACCTGCCTATCTGGAGAAAGCCCCGAAAAAACCCATGGGTGAGGTAGGCTGGCCAAGGGTAGCAAACCCGCTACCTCCTGAATGCAGGCCACCTGAGCCATTCCACATGGTAATACACTATTAACACAAATATATGGTCTCACAATATATCAATCTCTGTAGAAAAGATATTGCAACAACTGATTTGCTGGTGCAAGAAAGTGGGAGGGGAACAGAATAAGTTAGAAACAGTGCAGTGAACGGAAAGCAAATCCCTGTTATTTGGCAATGTAACCAAGAAGACTATAATCTTGAATTAAGAGCAAACATTGTATTTTTCCTTTTCTCTAAAGCACACACTGACCTTATTCCGAAAATGCTTTTTTTTTTTAGATAAAGGGGCCCTAAACCATATATTTCCAGCGAAATCTTGGTATCGAATTTTTGGGTGGAGTGCAATACCTTCTCTATACACTATGTACATAGTGCGTATAGAGAAAGTAAAAATGAATTTGTGAGATTTGAACCTGTGTGGTCACCGATATCGCATTCCATTACCGTCGTCTTCACCACTGGACCACAGCTAAAGCACACCTGTAGAACTGCTGTAGGGAACACTAGAGTCATATTTAATTCAGCATGTGCTTTCATTCTACCTCTGAAATCCGTTATCATTTGTAGCGTACTTAGTCCAAGTAAACTTAGTCACATTCTGCCATTCATTCGGTTTACTTTCTTTGCCGTGTATGTACAATTTACATAGTAGATAGAGAAGGTGGTTATTGTATTCCATCCAGAAATTTGATACCGAGATTTAACCAGAAATACATGTTTTGAAACCCCTAAATTCACAAAAAGCATTTTAGAAAAAGGTCCCTGTGTTTAGGCTTGGTATCTTCCAAGAATGCGACACAAAGATCTAAAGTTAAAACTCTGCCATTCCTACTTACTATAAATGCATGCAACATTATGGGCTGTAAACTCTGGATAATTTCAGGATAAAAGGCAAAAAAATTTAAAAAGACAATTAAATGTTCACTATAAACATCTATTATCAGAGCAATATACATAGAGGCATAGGATTTTAATAGTGTGAACCATCAAGAATTTGTGCTGTCTTTTATCAGATTGCACCTTCTCCCAAACTGAACTATTTATCATTATTCCTAATGACGAAACTACTTTAAAATGTGGAACATCAAAACTTAAAATATTGTAGAATACAAAGGGGGCAATCAGGTACTTCTAGCTTTATGAACTTAAACCAGTGTATTGGAGTATAGTGCACAAACATACTCAAGATGCCATCTATTCTTACAGAATAAATCACTTTTGTCATTTTATGACATGTACTACACAATATTATTACAGCATACATTTCTTAGGTCCCAATATAGCTTTACTTTTTTTAAAGCATTGCCATTCTGTTTCTACTTTTGGCCAGTTGATATCCCTTTTGAAAAAACAAACTATTTGTTATTTTAAAAACTGTCCATGCATGTTTACCTTTTGTCTGTTTCATCTGCTTTGTGTGAAAGCAGAGCTGGCAAAAGTTAACCCTTTCTTTAAGATTCAAATGCAGTTTCTGGATGTTGAAAAATACGAGGGCTGTAAAGAAAGTAGTGGCAATATGGTCCCCACATTTACAGGAGAGCGGGTATGAGCCAATAGGATAAAGGAGCGATCAGGTGACTAGTGTCGATGTGTAGTATGCTTTGGTCGGGTTGCCAGTTGGGAGTGTGTTGTTGCTGTGTAGCGTTGAAGTGAACAGTGTCAAGTGCACCGCTCTAAAGCATGTTTACCAAAGGCGATCAGCGTTCGTGGATTAAAATCGAGGTTGCCCATGGAAAAGATGCATCAGCATGTTATCGAGGATTACGTGAAGCCTGTGGCGGGAATGCATTGCCGTACAGGACGGATGCACGATGGGTCAAGGCGTTTCGTGCAGGTCGGACTGAGACTGCGGCTTTGCAACGCACAGGTCGGCCATCCATTCCACAAGATCAGATTGACATTGTGAGTTGTCTCGTTGCCATGGACCATCGATGGACTCCGGGAGTTATCCGTAGAGGTTGGTCTCAGTAATCAAACTGTGGCATATCCTAACGAAATGTCTTCACTTGGGTCCCACATCGACTCACTGAGGTACAGAAATGGCACCGGTATGCACTGGCTGATATCCACCTGGACAGATACCACAGCGACGGAGACACATTTCTGCAGCGTATTGATAAGACGTGGGCACGTGCCTATGAGCCGGAATTGAAGCGTCAGTCGAATGAATGGCACCACCCAGGTTCACCTCGTCCACAGAAAGTTCGACAGGAACCCAGTCGGGTGAAGCTGATGCTGATTGTGGCATACGACTACGAGATGGGTTATTCTTACGCATGCTGTGCCTGAGGGACAAACCGTCAACAGTGACTACTATTGCCGATTTCTTGAGCGACATCGTCCGGCTATGCGGCGCAAAAGTCCACGTTTATTGCGAGACAATCACTCCATAGAGTTGCAAGAACGCACGTTGTCATTTCGCAAACAATGTCCAGCTCTTATTGCAACGGTGGCATTGGGAGGTTTTGGAACATCCTCCGTACTCACCAGACATGATTCCTTGTGACTTCGACCTGTTTCCGAAGTTGAAGGAACCCCTCCGAGGCCGCCGATTTCCTGACGTGGCATCTGTAGTCCGCGCAATAGGGCGCTCCATCGCAGTCATCAACAGAGATCGCCTTGCCAACGGTCCCCAACAGCTGCCCTACATTTGGCAAAAGGTCAGGGAATTTGCGGGTGGCTACAATGAAGGAATGTAATGCAATTGTACTTGTGATTTCAATAAATATTGTGTTCTATCAATGTTGCCACTACTTTATTTAAAGCCCTCGTAGTTGAACATCCACTATTTGGAAAACATGTATTTGTATGTATAAACAAAGTTGCTCTTTCCTAGTTATACATATACATCACCACAGTAAGATTGAGAAACCTGCTCCCAATTTCTTATTGCTCTAAAAGTCATCCCATTATTTCTGGAAGGCTTAACTAGTGATGCTATTTCATATACAGGTTGGAAATGCAAATAAGTTAAAGTCACAGTCTTGGAACATTTGAGGTTCTGACAGGGAAACGTACACAATGTCTATTTTTTTAGTATTTGTAAGGAAATGCCAATGTTCATAGCCAAAAAAGTAGTATCTATAGAATAAGTAAAGCAGAGCAATTAAACAGTGCGTTTCAGAGACCCAGAAAATTCTAGCAAATGTGCCTGTAACAAAATAAAAATGAAAAGCACGGGGAAAATGTAACAATACCCATAATTGAGGGGGGGGAAATAAATGCAATCATAGTGTTTTGAAAGCTTTCCACCTTTAAATTTCTTAAAGTTGCTCTCATTTTCAAACTTTTGTTTATGGTTACGCAATATCAATGAATAGGTAGTTGTTTGATAGTCCAGCTCAGAGTATAATTGGACATTTAGAAAACCAAAATGCGTGCTTTTTATCCACTTTACTAATTTTCTACGGCATTATATGCCTGAAGCTTCATTAAAAATATAAATAGCCGAAAATGTCCACATAGATCCTTCTAACGAATATTAATTGACTTTCGTGAAGAAAAAGGTATTGTTAAAGCTGGTTCACAAGGAAGAGTGGTAAAAACGAGAATAACATCGTTGAAATAAATGCATTTTAATTGTTTGTTTTGTCCGTTTGGTCTCATTATCGGGCAAGGTTCGAGGAGATTGAACACGTCATACAGAAAACCAATTGTGACAGTACCATTTTGACCACTACTATATTTATTATCAATATTCCAGAGAAACGATAAATAATGCTTTTAATCTCGTGAAAGACCAAAACTAGTAATAACAAGCATGCCATCTAGAGTTGGTCAAGTCAGCTTTCAGTCTCGCTCGTTTCTCGCGACTGCTTAGTGCGCCTCTCGTAGCCAGTAGCTGAATGCATAGAGGCACGAGAGAGCATGGCCAACGAGCGTACGGGAGTC